>CM024569.1:39806411-40406411 GCA_014182515.1 Eucalyptus microcorys | reverse complement strand
AGTTGCAGGGTATGATTTTTCTTATGCATGCTGGCTCATGCATTAATATAACGAATTTGTAAGTTAGACTATTTGTCTTGCTCTAGGGCCTGATTTTGGCAACAATTAAGATTCTGTTAATTTGTACAAGATGGAGCAGGGGAATCAGTATGGATCATTTGTGTTTGCTCATCTGTTTATTTTTCTTTGATGAGCTGTAGGTTGTTGGTGTATGAGTATGTCAACAATGGAAACCTAGAGCAATGGCTTCATGGAGCCATGCGTCACCATGGGTATCTTACCTGGGAAGCTCGCATGAAGATTCTCCTGGGCACTGCCAAGGCGTAAGCCATTAGCATCTCTAACACATGACAGATTTGCATTTTTTTGGGTTTTTCGATGTTTCAGTTCTGAATCGTAATTAAATGTTGCAGATTGGCTTACTTACATGAGGCAATTGAGCCAAAGGTAGTACATCGGGACATCAAGTCGAGCAACATACTGATTGATGATGATTTTAATGCAAAGATATCCGATTTTGGCCTGGCGAAACTGCTTGGTGCTGGAAAGAGTCACATCACAACTAGAGTCATGGGAACTTTTGGGTTAGTTGTTTTTTCATTATATGATTTTGATGACCAAATCCCTCTCAATTTCCTGGTGGATGATTCCTGCTTATTTCTCCATCCACTTTGAAACATTTCCAGGTATGTAGCACCAGAATATGCCAACTCTGGGCTATTGAACGAGAAAAGTGATGTTTACAGCTTTGGAGTGCTCCTTCTGGAAGCAATTACTGGACGAGATCCTGTAGATTATGGGCGACCTGCACCTGAGGTATGCAAAAATCATCTGTTCCCAATTCTAACGACGAGTCCTGAAAGCACATTATGTATAGTTTCCCTGAACTAGAAAGACTAGTCTTATTTGTATGATCAGACCAATCTATCTGCATGTTCTCTCTGCAGCAGAACCTTTTATTAGGTTAAATAGATGTCACTATTTTCTGACTCGATCCATTTTGGTCCTTTTCAGGTGAATTTGGTTGACTGGCTCAAGATGATGGTCGGAAGCAGGCGTTCTGAAGAGGTGGTGGACCCAAACATTGAGACAAAGCCATCAACAAGTGCCCTTAAACGAGCCCTTCTGACTGCTCTGAGATGTGTTGATCCTGATGCTGAGAAAAGGCCAAAAATGAGTCAGGTCGTTCGGATGCTAGAGTCAGAGGAGTACCCGATACCCCGAGAGGTTGGACTCTTAACTTCTGAAGTCTCATTTAGTCTTGATTTCTTGAAAATACGATGTCAAGGAAAAACGCCAGTGAGTTTTTAGCAAGTATGAATGATTCCTTGATTTCTTGAAAATAGGATGTCAAAGAAAAATGCCTGAGTTTTTAGTGAGTATGACCCCATATTGGATGACACCATTGAGTGCTCTAAAATTGCTCATATAATACTTCTTATTTTTTGGGCCAAAGCATGCATATTACTTAGTTGAGGTGGTTTTCTTGGAATTTGGTAAGACAGTTTAGTTTATTTAAAGTCCAGAGTTTGTTAAACATGCAAGGGCGAGTGTCTTTGGAGGACTTACCTTAACCCTTAATCAAAACTTTGGTCTGGGAGACATTGTTCAGTGGCTCGTTGCAGAATTGAGTTGCTCTGCAGGGGAAAAAGATAATCTGACTGATGGATCATTCTTGAACACACGCCCTTGTGGTTCATGTGTAATTGCAAATCAAGCTACCTTTACACATCTGTCTCTAATTAAAGTTATATAGCTTTTGCTTAAGGGTGATTTGTTGGCAAGTTCAGGATCGGAGGCGTCGGAGGAGTCAGACTGGAGCTGCAGAGACAGAGCCTCGGAGATCCAGTGCTGAAATGGATCAGAGTGACGCTTCAGATTTAAGGTCAGACACTCGAAGGAATGCTGGGCACAGAGAAAGGGGCTAATCAAGACACTATGCTTGGATGGAGGGGCTCCCGATCTCTGACTTTAGCTGATGGCATTCTCTCTGCATTTGCAGATTCGTTTCTGCTTTACAGCAAAATCCGAGATCGAGGAGCTGAGAGCAGAAGCACTTGATTGAGGTTTTAGGAATTTGTGGTTTGAATTTGCAATATATGATTGTGGTATTGGGCAATCTTTTTTTTTCTTTCTTTTCTCTTTTCAGGAATGAAAATGGCATGATTGTAGGATGTCTTTGCCGTTGGTGTTGTTGTATAGATGGGGTTCTTCCTCTGTCTTCTGATTTTTCCATCATATCCTTGTCTTGCTAGTCCCATACATACATCAGATTGAGAAACAGAATTTTATGACGATTTGGAGGAAATGAAGAGTATTTTAACCGAACCGAAAACTGATGAACCGAACTGAATCGATATGGTTCGGTTTATTGGGTTATTCATATGGTTTGTTTTCTCTTGCTGGCTTACGCATATGTTGATCGGTTTCTTGTGACAAATTTAGAAGGAGATTCTCCTTATTACAAGGATTAACAAGACCCCGTGGTAATGGAGGCCATCAAAGAATTTGTGCCTGCCACGTTTGAGAAGAGATTGCTTACTTCATTACAAGGATTACAACATAAGTTGTGGTAAGAGATGATGTCATCTTGTAATGGGATGCAATTACATAGTTATTAAAAGCCATGATAACAGGAGTAGAGCCCTATTTTTACCTAAACTCCAAAGCAAGAGTTGGTGGAGCAAACTGTGAGAAGGACCTCCTTCAAAAATGTAGACCAACTCCCCGGATCTTCTATCTAGGAAAAAGCAAAGGAAAGAAAGTGAATCTGAAAATGTGATTATGTTCATATATATGTGACAGTTGGAGAGGGGTATTCTTTATTATGAGGATAAAATGCAAAACACATATGATATGGTAAGAGATGACGTCATCATATCATGCGTGAGAGAGACGGATTCATTCCATTTCAATTTTTGGTACATGGATGCCAATAATATATTAGTAAGAGATGATGTCAACCTTGGCCAACAAAATAAAGAGAGGACTTGCACAATTCCGTTTTATTTTATGTAGGTACACGATGGGGACACAAAGGAAAATAAAAAATCCAATTATTGCTTTCCTTTTCCTTTTTCATTTTTTTAGAAAACGCATTTCGTTTCCGGTTCAATCAAAGAGGGGGAGAATTTCTATCCCACACGTAATTCACCATCTTTTTTACCAAAATTTATTTCGCTGATTCCATCCTATCTACGTCACTAAACACTGGTTATTAGGATGGTCTCTATTCTATCTTGGCCGCCGAAAGTGCTTTCAAAGTTTAAAATTTCCTTTGTCACGACAAGCACCAGACTTATTGGACCTGCCTTTGCTGTGAAAAGCTCATGATTTAAGGAAAATATTGGATGAAGGCTGATGGGGACTGAATAGAGTATATCGATATATGACAATAAACTCGAATGCATAACTTTAAAAAAGAAACCTTATTTCGAACAGTCATCGCAATCGTTGCCCCTCCTCCTCCAAGTGATCCCTATATTGATGATGACCGCCACTATGGTGTCGAATGTCGGCGGAGACTGTGCTTGTGCCAGTCACCTCTATCATGGCCTAGAGTTGAAAAGAAAAAAGAAAAAAATTGTAAAAAATTATTCATGTAAGTGCTGGCCTTACAATGTAGGATGATCGACGTTCACGTTATCGATTTCCCATTAAATTGGTTGAAATAACTACATTAGCAAATTGTCAAAAATTTAGATCAAGCTTCATTAGTTGTTGGGCGAGGCTGGTTGGTTGCTAGTTGTCGCTATAGCCCAGTGACCAACTAGGGTTGCCGCGCAGCAACCCTCGCCGAACGGCTGTGTGACCTGCTACACCGTGACCTCCGTGCGAAGGTTGCATTGCGAGTCTGGGTCGCCATCTCGATGACTTAGATCGCAAGATTCGGGTCGTGGCGACCCTCACCGAATGGTCGTGTGACCCGCCATGCTGCGACCTTTGTGCGGAAGTCACTGGGGCCGCACAATTTGGTCGCGATGACCTAGATCGTGATTTGGTCATGCAATCTGGGTCGTGGTGACCCTCACCACGCCCTGACCTCTACGCGGCAACCCTCGTCGGAAGGTCATGTGACCCTCGTTAGACTGCCTACCATTCGCCACACCCCTTGCCCTTCACCGACGATTATGTGCAAATGGTGGTCCTGTTCAACAAAGAGAAGGGAAGAAGATGAAGATGAACAGTTATCGAGGGCAAAACCGGAAAAGCAAAAAATTAACGAGGATAATTTAAAGAAAATTTTTTCACTAGCCCCAAGGCTAGCATTTGGCAAAGAGAGCTCAAAAAAGATTTGCCAAACACCAAGTATTTGGCCCAAAGGGCTTTGAATCCCCAAGGGGTTTTGGGAAGGCAGTTCCCAAATGCACCCATAAACCTTTTGACAATTTATCAATTGGGTCATAAGTCTTTCCATTGTGCCATATTTTAATGTATTATCAATGTAGTGATCCTAGCTAGTTTTGTCCAGCTTGAGTTGATTGTCCTATATGGCACCGCCTATGAAGCAACAACATTCTCCAAGAGCCTTCGTGTCGTGTCGGATACTTTGACACGTGTTCGACACTCTCTAACACTCTCAATCAATGCGTGTCAGAAAATTTGATACTTGATTAACTTTTTCGACACTCTCCAACACTCGAGTTGGAATTCCAACATATGAGTTTCTGACATGTGATTCTGATATTGAGATCAATTTTAAAAATTTTCAATAAATGAGATGTTAAAATGTATATATATGAAAAAATAAAACACAATAATAAAAATAATAAATGGAGAAAGAAGAAAAACCTAGTCTTCTCTTTTCTTCTAACTCCTACTTTCCGTAATACACATTTTACCTCTTAAGTTTCTTTTTCCTTTTCCGACATATCTAACATGCAAGTCTAGAATGTCAATTGCTTGTTTTTCCTCTAAATTTTATGAATTATTGAAATAGAGTTGAATTTGTGAAATTGAAACAATGAATTATATTAATAAATAGTGTGGATTCATGTTTTTAGTGTAAATTCATTCTAGACTTTTTTTCATTATTTATTTATTTGTAAATTTGAATAAAATTATTTTTGATTGATATAATCATAAAAATGATAATTTATTATGTATATATAAAAATTATATATTTAATATATAACGTGTGCCAACGTATCGAATTCTTTTTTTTTTATAAACAACCCGTCGGTGTGTTGTGTCATGTTATGTCGCGTGTCGCTTGTCAGTGTCAGTGCTATTTAAGGCACCGTTGACACCAATGTAGACAATTTTTTAAACTTTTATAAGTTTTTTTTTTTTTTAATTTCTCTTTTTTTCTTCAATGTGCTAGTGGGGCCACCAGCCCCTAGGTGAAGGCCACGAAGCCCTCGCTGGATTTGGTGAGGGCATCATGAGCCCTCCCCTTGGTCCTTGTAGGCCACGACGAGGGCATTGTAGCCCTTACTTGCCCTCACTTTGACCTATGAGGGCCTAGGGAACAGATTGTGATGCCCTTGCTAGATTGGCGAGGGCTTTGCAACCCTTGCCCATTGGCCAGTAGGGGTCGTCGGGCCCTAGCTAGTGTTTGACAGTGATCGTGGACCCTCAGCTAGTGCTCGGTGGCCTTGCTGGCCCAGTGTAAAAAAGAGGAAAAAAAAAGAAAAAAATCAACAAAAATTCATAAGAAGTTTTTAAGTTGAAAAATTATTCACATCAGCACTTGTTGCGCCATTTATGATGACATGCACTAATTGGACCATTAGATAGTGACTCTTCAGCCAAAATAAATCAGAATGACTGCATTGATGATTTGTTTAAAAGCTTATCATTAAATTAGTGAAACTTCAAAAGGTTCATGACTAAATTAGTACAATTGAAAAGTTTAAGGCTAAATTCGCCGTTGCATAATAAGTTTAGGCCTTTTTTGGACAATTTTCCCAACCGTTTATAGTGATTGCCGATATTGCCCAATATAAGCGAGAATGAAACAACGATTTGAAAAATTGATGATAATTTGATTTGTTAACTCTAAAATGAGTCCGTCCAATGTTGCTTATCCACAAAGATTCAATATGCTTTTGCCCACTAATAACTTAGAGAGGTTACGGAAATTTTTAAGAGGAATAAACGTAGAATAATTGTAATAAAATATAACGCAACTTAATATGAGGAACGAAGGAGCTTATTATAGATGCCTAAAGGAGACTTCACTGCGTGCGTGCGTGCATGCGTGAGAGAGAGGGATTTTGATCTAATAATGTGCTCACAAAGTCGTTGATGACGGTACTATACGTGCATAGGAGAAAAATCAGTTCCCAAATTTTCTTTCTTTTACAGCGGAACGAGGGCGGGACAAAAATTTACAAATTGGGTATATTCAACGACTTATTGTAATGCTGGACAAGGAAAAAAATGGACTATTGTAACGAAGTCGACGATAGAAGATTCTGCTTCAATACAAGGACGACAATTAACAATGACAAGCAAGACAGACAATCATGGTAAGCGAGGACGTCCGCGAATTTCTCTCTCATAATACCATAGAGAGAGAGAGAGAGAGAGAGAGAGAGAGGACGTCCATGCACTATTTCGTTGCCGAAATCGCATATCACATGGAGAGGCCAAAAAACATCGAGAGTAACGAAATCACTGCCTAAATTTATTCTCAAAGCAAATGGACACAACTTTTCACGTCTTCCAACATTGTAAGTAACTAGACATGTTAACTCATATATAAAGTTGGTGGAGAAACCTATGAGAAGAGCCCTTTTATATAGAGACCCCGCGAACCGAGCTTCGAAGAAGAAAAATCGAGAAGAAAAGGTAAAGGGAAAGAGCCAGATCATGAGGGCGTTGCAGCATTCGGTGACACTCCTCGTTATGGGGCTATTCTGTACTTGCAGTATTGTGAAATGTGCTGATACAACAGAGGTTTACAAAATATGCAGTGGAAGGAAGTTTGATATTTTTGATGGTACCTATGCCGATCTCAAAAGGGAAGTTATAGATGATTTGTGTCATAGTACACCACTCAAAGGTTATGATTATTATACTAGCTATGGCGGCTGTTACGGTCATGGAGCATGCAACGGGGCATTAACACAGCCTGATTGTAGTGCGTGCCTGGAGGAAGCTAAAGGCTATGTGTACAACGAATGCGGTCGAAGCCTGGGTGCTCAAGTTCAATTGAAGGATTGTAGAATTAGATTCGAAGATTACCCATTTAGCGAGTAAATTATATGCTTATGCTGGTCTCAATAATAGACCATAACTATAAAGCATTTATTACATATGTTACTTTGTGTGGCTTCAAGAGAATTACAGTTGTATCCTATGTTGTGATGGCATGCTTACGAAATGGACGAGTAAAATGTCTAAGTTAAATAAATTGCAAAAGTCTTGCTATTAACCAGCTTCTTAAAACATCAGATCTAGCAATTTTTGTTTGGTGGAAAGGCTCGAGAAAATTATGTCAAGGGAGTTTTCTTTTCTCAAAGAATGCTGTTTTTCATTTAAAATCAAGTGTGCTCACGAGAGACATCTATATGCCTATGAATAATCTCAGGAATTCTCTTTTTTAAGTAAGATGATGATATATGACCGTTTAGCTTGCAAATACATGGGAACACTTTGCTGTTATGAGTCATAACTTGAATAGATGTTATTCAATATTGAATATGTTATATTGGGATCAAGGCCTTCACTCAAACCAACTCATTAGGATTGCTCGATTAGAATAATCGATCATGATAATCTGTTGAGAATGCTGGAGATTCGACCTACAATTTGTGTATCGATCAACTTCCGAAGATGAGAATAGGTTCAAAGACTGAGTTTGCAAGAGTGAAATGTGCTCGAACATAGTAAAACGAAAAAGGCCACCCACTATTTTTGGGCTATCGGCCAAGACGGGTTGGTCGCTTGGCCAGCCTGACTAGTGTATGGACTAAGCGCATTATGCATGGGTCTGGTGTGACATCTGGAATTTTCTACCTAAGTCAATAATATGTAGGATATAATTATAATAAAAGTCCAATTTGAATTTTAGTTGAATTGTTAATATTGTAATGCACGGAAGATTATCTCCATAGCGGACCTTATTAAGATTAAACTAATAAGTACTTGTGCATAGGTTGATTATTTGGAGTGGCAATGAAACATATATCGTCATAATAAGGGTTATTGGAGACTGATATACTCCAAAAATGTGTATCCGATTATTTTCAGGTTAGAAATTTACTGAGTTGAGATTTATGAAGTGTCCATAATCTTTCACCGTCAATATTATTAGTGTTTAGGACAAACACTTTTTTCCTTATTTATGTATTGAGATATCTTAGTTACTTATCAAATATCTCCATTTCTTTCAAACCTAACGTGGTCATTTGTAATATTTTCACTTAACCACATCTCCTCTCTTTTCACTACACAATTTTAACCTCAAGTCGTCATTGTTTTTAACCTTGGTTAATCATTCTTATCACTTTGTAACTCTTGTATAATCTTCCAAACTCAACCCCTTCATGGCCGTATAATTGAATTTTAAATGCCTTCAACCTCAAAAGAGAAGCATCCCCACATCCCTAACTTCGAATCTCCAAGTTTCCTCTTCAATTTTCACTTTCCAACCTTTCGAGTAAAATCAAAGATTTCCTTACTTGTTTTGTTGAAGCTTCTATTTTCATCTTCAAGGGTACAAGGTGAATTTGTGGGCCTTGTTCTCTTTCATTAAACTAGTTTTATTAATTGTTTGAGAGTTGTCAATCTTTGTTCTTTTTATTTAGCCATGAAAGTAATTAAGTCTTTGAGTTGTCCATGTCCACGCCGGCTATCGGCCATTCCACGTGGGATAGCCGGCGTCCATGTTGGTAGTTTGCAATCAAAATTAGTAAGATGAATTGAATTGGTAGAAATGCAAAATGTTTAGAATTCAATTAATAATAAAGTGAAAAACGTTTAAGATTGAATTGATATAATTATGATAGCTTTAGGACTTTTTGATAATTTTTCTGATTTAGGGGTATAACAATTATTGTGATGGGGACATTTGTCATGGGGGCATTTATGGAATCTGACTGCTATCACTTCATGGAGACTGCTAACGTTCGTATCGTCAAAGAATGCGAGACGAGCCATGGGGCTCAACTCCACCTTAAAGATTGTAGAATAAGGTATAAAATTACCATTTTACGGAATAATTAAGTTCTTGATAGGTCATCAATCTAATAGTTCCGCTACGCTACTTTGCGTTCTAGCAGCAAGTGGATTAAAAAAAAAATTGCATAGTGTTTGGTATGTATTCACCAGATCACTAAAATAACAAATCTTCTATTTTAAGTGTACTTTCTAGAGGTTTGAGCGTTTAGTAGATCCATTTTTGGCTTGTTTAATTTTTTGGTTTTCATTTTCTGGTGTTAAGTATTGCAAAAGAGGCTTCCTCTGTTAACTCTACAAAGGATTGAGCGTTTGGTAGATCCGTTATTCAGATCATTGCGTCTTCTGCACATAATAACTTCGGAGGTCCTGTCCGCACCATGTGCATGGAGCTTTTACCCGTGCATGCGTGCAATTGAGTTAGTCAAGTCGAAATGTTTAAATGCACCAAATTATAAAAGAATTTTGACCCTGCAATAGTCGTTCAAGAGCTATGCTGGCAACATATAGGTGTAGAGATATAATATGGTGTAACATTTTTCTGATGGCCGTGCTAAAAACCTTCTGCCCGGACATTTCAGCAGCAAGCATCGACCGACGGGTTTGGACTGTCCCGTGAGGCCCGTTTTCTTATAATATTTAAAATAAACTGAATCCAAATTATTTAACCATCCGAATCCGACCCAATTTGAGACTAAAGAAAAATGAATCTATGGCGGACCCAAATCCGACTTGGCCCGAACTTATGCAAAACCAAAACGGGAACAACACCGAGCCCGAGAGTTTACTCAAACCCAAAATTTTCGACAACGTGAATAGCCTTTCCACTGATGGAAAAATGGTACCATTAAGAAGTTAAGAGCGATGATCTACACATGTTCCATATACAAGAAAGTCAAAACGTTCTAAGTCTTATTAGTTATGATCTATACAAGTTCCATATGTACAAAATAGGCCATCAAAATGGTTCATAGACTCATTTTTAACCAATATTTGATAGACCGAGTTGTTATATAGGTTAACTATATTCAGTAAATGGTTTTAGAATGATAAAACCCATAATATGACTCTCTCTTGCCTTCACTTAATCTCGCATACACTCACTCCATGCTCTCATCTTAATTTTGGTATGAGTTTTCTTAGGTTATGTTAAATACAAAAGTGTTTTAACAATATCGAGTCAAGTACTGATAGGGATAATTGGTTCCTGGTCCGTTTAGAATCGAGAACTGGTCACTTTTTTTTTCCCCACTACTTGATGCTATCTATTCTGAAATTGGAATTGTGTTCCCCACTACTTTTTTAGAAAAAGATTTGAGTAAAAGAACCCTTCCTATGTGCTCATATATCTTCTACGAAAAACATAAATAAAAAAACAGATTTATAAAATACGTTGAACCAAGTACACTAATAGAAGGGGGAAAAGACTAGATCAATATATTTTATTGTACAGCAAACCCATTAAAGAGTGTCCATGCACAACGAGAGAGGGTGGCAAATCTTAAGACATCAACGAAAGTGATGATGAGTGAAGAGTCATTGTGCCATAGCTTGTGGTAGCATTGGACGAGATAGTGTTTAGTTCACATTTTACTATTTTTTTTAAAGAAATAAGAAAAAAAAAGAATATGTAGTCGATCCGATCCAGCCTTATTCCCCCTTGGAACGAGGAATTAGACCACCTAAACACCGGTTCCACTTTTAAAAACCCAGAACCATTCCAAATTAGCCGGTTCAGTCCAGTCTAGGCAGTTCTCAATATAGACAATCCATTTTGTACACCTTTACGTACTAGGTTGAGTATGGGTAACTAGGTTTGTAATATATAGAAATTGGTCAAAATAGGTTAAATTGGTCAATTTGGTCAATTTGGGTTGGACCATTTTTACCCAACCAAATCCACCCGTTTGACAGACCTAATATGAAAGTCGAAAGTTAAAGTGTTATTACTTATGACATTTTTCTTTATCATTCTAATTTATGTTAATAGAAATTAAAAAAGATACACTTTACTAATCGTTGCGAGTTAACTTCAAATTTCCCATCAGTTATAGTATGCACAAAGTTAATTTGCAAAGAAAATTTACTTATCGGTGAAAGTTCAAATGGCAACTTAATATCGAAATCAACCTATATTTTAACTATCAATCATTACCGGCAATCAGCTCCGGTCGAGTAAAATAACTTGGTGATATGTTGAAACATGTCAAAATTTATGTGATAGATGGGGCTCATTAGATTGGTCCATAGATATACCTTATCCATCCCTAATTTACATAACATACATAATCCCAAGTTAGATACGGCATTATCCATTTACATCGGTATAAGTATAATAAGAAAATGGGAGGAAATGATCTATCCAAGGGGGTTTGATCAAAATGCATGTTTGGAGTCATCGATGGAATCGTATATGCTTAAATTCACAATTTTTTTTTCCTACGATGGAACCAAGGCACTAAGTTTTTGTTTTACATGGGAACGAATGACAAATCGTATGTTTTGCATGCTTTAAAACAAGAATAACAAAAAAAAAAAAAAAAAAAAATTGGGGGCGGGGGGACTTCCATGTAATATTTTGAGTTATTTTTTATATTGATGGTCGAAAGTGCATGTCCATGAAGAGACAAATAACATCCAGAGAATAGAAATCATCAACTAAATTTATTATTAAATAAATGCACGCAAATTTTCATTATTTTCAGCATCATAACTGGACATGTTATTTCGCCACGTTTATAATAGGATGAGTCTGTCTGATATATTTTTAAAAAGCTTTTGCCCACGAGTAACTTAGAGAGTTATTAACGTTTTTGTCGAGAATGCAGGTCCACACTTCGTAAGATCCAATAGAGCCTTCCACCAGATTCATAGACAAAAACTTGGTGGAGAAACCTATGAGAAGAATCCCTCTTATATAGACCGCGCAAATCAAGCGTCTATCAAAAAATAAGGAGAAAAAGTAAAGGTAGAGAGTCAAATCATGAACGCATTGCCACATATGGCGTCACTCCTCATCGTAGGGCTGTTTTGCTCTGGCAATATTGTGAGATGTACTCCTGATACATCAGAGATCTATCTTATATGCAATGGAAGGACGCACGGTCTGCTCGATAACTATGCCGAATACAAAAGTAATGTTGTGATCGATCTGATGGAGACTACACCAACCCATGGTTACAATTATTACAGTCAGTGCAACAATTGCTACGGCCATGCAGCGTGTAACGGGGCATTGACACATTCTGATTGCTTCCTGTGCTTGAATGAAGCTTCAGATCATCTCGACAGCGTATGCGATGTGAGTATAGGTGCTCAAGTTCAACTTAAGGATTGCAGAATGAGATATGAAGATTACGAGTTTAGCGAGTAAGTTGTATGCTTCACGTTTGTCTCATTAATAAGTTGCAACAATAAAGCATACATGTCTCATATGCCATTCTGTGTTCAAGTTGCAAGCGGACCACAGTTATATCCTACGTTGTACTCATGTGCTTACGAAAAGGTCTAGTAAAATGTTTGAGTTATATAAATTGCATAAGTCTTGTTATTCACAGGCTTGTGAAAAATCAAATCTAGCGGTTTGCGTTTTGGTAGAAAAGCTCGAGGCAAGTACATCAAGAGAGTTTTCTTTTTTCTTAAAATGTTGCTTTTCATTTAATATAAAATGCTGCTCATGAGAGACTTCTATATGCCTATAGAAAAGTCTCAAATATTCTCTTTTTTTCTCAATAACATATGATATATGACCATTCCACTCATTGGTACTTGTGAATGCTTTGTGGTTATACTTTGAGTTAGATGTGATTCCACAATGAATTTGTTGTATAGGGAAGAGCTTCACTCATCCAACTCATTAGGCTTGATGAAACAAAATAGATTATCTTAATAGTTTGAAACTATTAAGAGTGTTCAAGTTTTGGCCTCAATTGGAACAAGGATCAATCCCCGAAGATAAAGATAGGTCTAAAGGCTTACCTTTAAAGAAGGAATTGTGCTTGGCCATAATGGATGAAGTGGCTAAAAGGAGACCAAGAAGAAGGGTAAATTGGTCTATTAAGAACTTCTGCTAATAATTTAAGTAAATTCTTTTTCATCGAAAGAAATCAATTTTCTAGAGTATATATCTAACAAATAATGAAAGAGCTGAAGAGTTAGAAGAATTTGCAAATAGAAGTCTAGTGATTTGGTCAATTCCTTTACCTACTTTGCTCTTCTGGCCTAATAGCGACTAATCAAGTTAGAATCTACTAGTAATCTCAACAGTTTTAAAAGGTATTGCTTCTACCGGGAACTTTTGTAGATAACTCTACAATACACAAGTACCTTTATTACTGTAAACTCTCTTTATTCACACATTACAACTCCCACAACCCCTTCAGAGACGACAAATAAGAGAGGAAGCAGAAATTAACAATTGAGAGCAAGAGAGTGTTCAGAGACGGAGAAATAAGACGTTTCTAATTTCCGCTACCTTCCTCCGCAATTCTTGAGACCTTTATATAATCTTCCGAGCTCCATCCTTAACTATATTGGTGGCTTCTTGTAAAAATTGTCAAAGGAAATTTCTTTTTCAAATAATAATAAACGGAAGATTCTGCTCACTAATACGAGGATAAGAAAAAGCACAAGACATAAAGGTAAAGCGAGGACACCTACAGTTTCATCCTTTTATTATGTGTTGCGTTAAAGAGTTTTATTATCCCGCTTCCACAGATTCAGCTTAGTGATAACTGATAAGAGGACATGTCGTTTACTGTTGATTGATGATTGCCCAATACAAGCACGAATGTACGGACGATTTGAAAAATTATTGTTAGATCCATGAATAGAAAGAAAAAACCATTCATGCTTCCGTGTTTTCACGACACCAATTGATCAGGTGCACTTGTCACTTATAAAATGAGTCATGCGCAAAGATTTAGTAATTTTCCTTCAAGGTGATAGGTTTTTTTCCTCGGATAACTTAAGAGAGTTTATGAATGAAAATTGGTGGACAAACCCATAAGAACCTTTTTAAACTATCTATTGGAGCTTCAAAGAAGAAAATATCTGGAGAAAAGCGAAAAGATAGAGAACCAAACCATGAATACCTCACAAAATCTTGCGAGACTCATAGTCATGGGGAGACTTTATACTTTCAATGTCGAGAAATGTGGTTTCAATCCGAGAATGGTGTATAGAACATGCAATGGAAGGAGGTTGGACTCTACCTATGTCATCAAGAAAATTGCCGCCCTCGATGGTTTATACAATGGTGCTTCGTTCCACAGTTGCAATTGTAACACCGATTATGAGAATTGTCATGGCCACGGAGTATGAAACGAAGCATCGACACATCCCGACTGTGACATTTGTAGAGGGAAAGCTAAAGCTCTAATTTACTTAAAACGGGGCCAAAGTAGTAGGCTCAAGTCCAGCTTCGAGGTATAGAATTAAATTTGAAGATTACTCATTTTCTGAATAGTTAAATTTCTCCATCAGCTACAAAAAAACATCACCTCAAATAAGATTACCCGTTCTCCATAAGCTACTTTTCTGACCCCAAAGGAAAAAGCTACTTTGTTTTTCAGGTACACGTAGATTGCGTTGACTTGTTTCTCAGAGAAAAATCTTGTTGCACAAGTGATTATGAAAAGGCCAAGCTAATGAAATATCTACTTAAGTTCAATCAAATTGCAAAAACTTTGTTATTCGTAATCTTATGCAAATTTCAAATTGGCATATCGTTCCTTGTTTCAAGCTATTGGAAGAAACTATGTTCTAAAGAAACTCATTTGCAAAAGCTTTTGTTCTTCATCCGATATAAAGTGCCGCTCAAAGGAGGCTTTGCATATGCCCTGTGAAAAGTTTACATTGTTGAAATATTGTGAATTCCCAAATTTTGCACATGGACCCGAGATACCTAGAAAGGCTAAACTTTAATTTTCTTCCAACCATTCTTCACTGGAAGGATACAAGTTATGGACATCATACAAACAATCATACTTAGTTAAATATGAATAGGGCAATATTACTCAGAAAAGCGGTCTGATAACCACACTTTTCAGAGAACAATGCTTCAAAATTAAATGTAGTTAGGGTAAACGAGAAACAATCTCTCTTTTTTCCCCCTTTTAGCCCACCGGGAATAATTATCATTAATTAACGGTCCTAGGATCTTATTGCATTTGTACAAGGATAAAAATTAGTGCACAAATTTTCTTTCTTTTACGGGCTGCTGGATCACTATGCCGTTGACGAAGGTATTGCTATAGATGATTTAAGTAATAGTACACCAACCCAAGGTCACAATTACTACAATAGCAGCAACAATTGTTACAGCCATGGAGCATGCGACGGTGCATTGACACAACCTGATTGCAGTGCTTGCATGGAGGAAGCTAAAGCTCATGTATACACGGAATGCGGTCGGAGCCAGGTGCTCAAGTTCAACTTCAGGATTGCCGGATTAGATTTGAGGATTACCCATTCATTGAGTAAATTATACTTCATGCCCGTCTCAGTAATAAAACATAACTATAAAGCATATATCTCATATATTCTATTTTGTGTTCAAGTTGCAAGCAGACTACGGTTGTATCCTTTGTTGTACTCGCGTACCTATGAAATGGTCCTGTGGAATGTCTTTAAGTTAAATTAATTATACAAGTCTTGTTATTCACCGGCTCATGGAAAACATCAATTCTAGCTACCGTTTTTGGTAGAAAGGCTTGAACGAAAAGAGACCAAAATCTAATGTTAAACTACTGGTTGTTTACATGTTTGCACGTCGGTTTTGGTTTGGTGTCTGATTTCCAATTAGTTTTCAATACACTAATAACTCCAGGAAGTTGCCCACCACATATTTGTTAAAATGTCTAAACCAAGTTAGTGTAGAACCCATTCGATTCTGGACTATTTTGAATGTTATCTGAACATTGTTTCTTGTATGTGCTTCTCGGTGGTTGCTGCATTCATAGTGATGGTAACTTAATGTCCGCTTGCTTGTGAAAAACGGAATGGACTTAAGATGGAGCTCGAAAATGGCCAGAGATAAGTTTTGTCATGACACTCTCGTTTACATTCCATTAGTTCATATCCTAGCATTTATTTTCATAGCGATAAGGGAAGAAATTTGCTGTTCCATGGTGGCTAGTGACGGCAGTTTACGACGATGGTCCGGTGGTAGTGTACTGTTGAAGTTTACTGGGTGGTGTGATTTAATGGTGATGAAAGAGTGGGCTCGTTGTGGGTCCTGGGCTTGGCAAAGTTTGAATAAGAAAAGACTCTCGAATTGTGTCTATGAGCTCAGTTTTGTGAGACCAGTCGCAGCCCATATTCGGTCTGGGCTCAGAGTCCTTATTTTCGGAATTGGAAAAAAAAAAAAAAAAACATATGATAATTTTTATTAAAAATATATTTTTTTAAAAAATCATAAATATTAAAATGTCAGCAAATAGTTTAGAACAAGACCTTAATTACACTAGCTATCTCCACAAGAAAAAAAAGGAAATATCTTGGGGGAGGGACTAAGTGAGAGATGAACTAAAATTAGAGTTGCTCCCCTTTATTGTTGTCAAGCCTTAGTAATCGTGCGAGCAGCAATTTCCAAGGGAGTAATGCTTGCACGTCTTGAGGATTTATTTGACAACCCACGTATCATAGTTTACATGATACTATTATTTGTTTTACCAAAAAAAAAAAAAAAAAAGTTGTCAATACGAAATGTTGAAAATACTTGCAATGGTAGCTCCGTTTTCAATTCAATGTATTAAACCAAATCACTAATTGTCTACTCTTTAGATATTTCTCGAACAAAATATTCCAAAAGTTCTAAATTATTTGTACGGAATGCGCTTTGGTCCTAAATATTTTAATTGAAGCAATATACTCCTAAACATTTGTAAAAAATGAAATCAAGTCTTGCCAATCAATTAGCATTTGATTCTTCACATGTGAGTCCAATCATCTCGTTGGTTCTATATGTGAAAACGACTTGATGATGTAGCCAGCAATTAAAGAATCAAAACTCAAACAATAGCTCTCAATATAGTGGAGTCAATGCACCATCAATATAGTGGATATAGTTTAGCTTCTTGTAATCACATATAGGATTATAAAGTTATTCGTGGATTTAAATTTAATGACCATCTGCATAACCATTGATTGTGGTTTATAGATACCTAAGGTACTCTTTGTAAGTTCCTCCCAAATCAATGACATAACTCAACATTCTTTTGCAAATCTATTATTATCTTTAGTTGCCTGTAATTTACTTGTAGCACTCTACATCACTGGTAAAAATTGTTTTCAATATACGCACTTTTAAATTCCACATCATTTACATTCCTGTCCATATCAACAAGGGATCATTCCTAACCTTCATCAATTCATCCATATTTAAAAGACATTTCATCAATTCGGTGAAACATCTTTATTCCTCTTAAAAATTTCCATAATTTTGGCAAGTTAAGCAAGGGCAAAAGCCTATTGCCTTAAAGCACAAATATTACATTTTTGTGCATAACTATTATTGGATAAGCTCATTTTATAACTAATACGGTACACATGATTAGTCAGTGTTGCGAAAACATGGAAGCATGTATGTTATTTCCTGAGAATTAATGAATCAAATCCACGGTAATTTTTCCGATAGGTGGTTCATTCTCGCTTATATGGGGGTAATATCGGGCAATCGACGATAACGACATGTCCTCTTTCACCACTATGCTGAATACGAAGGGGAATAAAAAAAATCTTTGTCACGCAGACACCGCAAAATGATCGGAGGCCATAGTCCAACTGAGGCTAAGCACAGTTCGTTCTCGTAAATCAATATTTGGACCCATACTCATCTTCTGGTTTCGGTCGCTGCTCGAATCATTGACCAAAACTCAGAGACATTCTCAATAGATTCAAACTATCAAGATCGAATGCCCTAATTTATCAATCCAAATGAGTTGGGTTGAGTGAAGCTCTTGCTCCCTATGCGACAGATTTAATGTTGAATCTCATCTACTCAAGGTATAATTAGAAAGCGTTCAAAGGGTATTGGTAAGTAAAATGGTCATAAATTATTTATAAACTTCTCCGTAGGCATATAGAAGTCTCCATGAGCAGCACTTCATGTCAAATGAAAGCAACATTCTCTTTAAAAAAAAAAAAAAAGATAGTTCTATGAATATAGTTTCTAGAGTCTTTTCTACCAAATACAAGTAGCTAGATTTGATTATTCACAAGCCAATGAATGACAAGACTTGTGCAATTTATTTAACTTAAAGACATTTTACTGGACCATTTCATAAGCAAATGAGTACATCATACTATACGACTATAGTCTGCTTGCAACTTAAACATATTGTACAACATAGGATACAACTTAGCATATGTGTACTATATTCTTAAAAAATTGGGGTTTATCAACATATTGTACAACATAGGATACAACTTAGCATATGTGGACTATATTCTTAAAAAATTTTGGTTTATCGTCAAGACGGACATGTAGCATAGAACTTACTGGCTAAATTTGTATTCTTCATATCGAACCCTGCAATCTTTAAGTTGAATTCGAGCACCCACGCTGTAACTGCATTTGTCAATCAGATCATTTTCAGCTGCCAAGATGCAATCTGAGCAACCAAAATGTGTCAACGCCCCATTGCACACACCATGGCCATAACAAGAGAAGGACTCAGCGTAATAATTGTAATTTTTGATTGGTTTACCATCACGCAAATAATCTAGGACACGAACTCTGTCTACGACAAACTCGTCAAAAGACCAACACTTCTCTGCATTGCATATGTGATAAACCTCTATTGTATCGGGAGTACATTTCAAAACATTGCAAGTGGAAACTAGCCCTATGACGAGGAGTTTCACCATTTGTTGCATGGTGTTCTTGATTTGGCTCTCTAACTTTCCTTTTTCTCCTTAATGTTTTGTTTTCATTGAAGCTCGGCTTGCATGGTCTATATAAAAGATGTGCTTCATATAGGTTTCTCCGCCTAGTTTTTGTTTACGAATTCGGACCTTTCTGAGCATATCTGTAGGCCTCTCTCTCTCCCTCTCATTATGAGAGACAGATTTGTAGACGTAAACTCATATCAATATGTCTCGTATTTAGTCGATTGAATTGGTCGCTCACCTCAATTACCATGATTATGTCTTTTTAATTATTGTCCTTGTGTTGAAGCATGGTATATTATATTGAAGTCACCACAATAAGTCGTTCTATTTTGGCCAGTGTTACAGTAAGCCGTGATGTACGCAATTTGTTTTTAATTGCCCTACACAACCCCAAAAAAAATAAATTAGAATAATAATAAAACAAAACAAAACCTTCGATCATTGCCCTTGTTCCACCATATAAGAAAGAAAATGTTTGAACTAATATTTTCCTTTTAACACATGTAATATCATCATTTACAACTTTATTATCAGATTTTTAGATCAAAGTGTCAACTTGTCACTGAGGTTGAGACAATCAAAGAAACAACGGGTAATCTATTTTTAGGGAATTTTTTAAAAAAATCCTAAACCTATTGCACTTCTATTAATCTAGTCATTAAATTTTCAATTTTGTCAATTCAGTCATAAATCTTTTCATTTCTTGACATTTGAGTTCATCTGACTAATTCTTATCGGAATTCGCTGATGTAAATGTCAATGGTGCCACGTAGCGCAATTGGCGATGATGTGTAAACAATTTTTAATAATATTTTAATATTTTAAGAAAATTTTTACACTTTTTTTCTTTTTCCTCTTTCTTTCTTTTCCACTTTCTTCTTCCTTTTACCAATGATTGGCCACCGGTCATGGCCGTGAAGCTAGCCTCCTTGCCACCTTGCCACAGGCAAGGCCCAACCAAGCTAGGGCTCGCCCTAGCGAGGGGAACCCTCGCCCAAACTAGGCGAGGCCGCCTTGGCCTAAGTAGGGGCCGACCTACCTCGCCAGATCTGGCGAGGGAAGCCCTCGCTGGGGCTCACCCTAGCCCAAGTAAGTATCAACCTTGCCTGATGTCACCCTAGCCCGAGCTAAGGCTAGCCTCGCTAGATTTGGCTTAGGCAAGGCTAACCTTCGTTGAGTCTCGCTCGGCCATGCCTCGCCTAAGGCAGGCGAGGCTAGTCGGCTCGAGCATGGCTGGTGGCCGACCATTGCCTTTAGCTAGTGATTGACCGTCGGCAAAAGGTAGAAGAAAATAGAAAAGAAAGAAAGAGAATTTTTTTTTAAAAATATTAAAATATTATTAAAAATTATCTATGTCAGCACCGATCATAACAACATGACACCACTAGCATCCACGTTAGCAAATTCTCACCAGAGTTAGCCAAATGGACTCAATTAGCAAGAAGTGAAAATATTTAAGACTAGATTGGCAAAATTAAAAGGTTTACGATTGAATTAGGCAATGAAAAAAAGTTTAGGACTTTTTGAACAATTTTCCCTCTATTACGCAAATTCACAATACAACAAGGTCCTTAGAACACCAATTTATGACAATTATCATGCGATGATGAATTCTTAACCAAAATAGTTGAAATTATGCTACTTTCCTTTTAAAGTGATTGAGGTTGGCTATTTCTTCGTGCATTTGACTCTTTGCTCGTTGAATTGCAAAATCCCAGGGGTTATCAGGCGCTGGCCCAAGAAACATAAAGTTTGGTGAGATGCAGGCACATTAATTTTTTAAATAATTGGATATAACCATAGAAGGCTTTTCGTCCTTGAGTAACTCGGAGGGTATAAACGTTTCTCTCAAAAATGCCGGTTAACTGAAATATAATCTAATCTGAAAAGATGATTAAGACATGCTTAGGAAGATCATGAAGAACATTTCACTGAATTCATAAACAGAAAGTTACCGAGAAACCCATAAGATGAATCACTTTATATAGACTACACGAACCGAGCTTAAATGAGGAAAAAATTGAGGAAAAAAAAGTAAAGATAGAGAGCCGAATCATGAATACATTGCTAGAGATGATGAACTCCTCGTAATAGGGCTATTTGCACTTATAATACAGTGAAATGTACTTCTAATACGAATGAAAGTTATAAAATATTCAGTGGGAGGATGTATGGTACGTTGGATCAGTACACCATTTACAGAGGTCTTCTTATAGATGATTTGTGTAATAGTATGTCAAAATTATCAAAAAAAGTTCTAAATCTATTTATATCAATTTAGTCCTAAATCTTTTTTACTAATTTAATCTTAATTTTTTTTTTTTTGTGTTCATTAAATCTATCCGATCATTTTTTGACAAGAAATTATTAACGTGGACGTGGCACTCAC
Organism: Eucalyptus microcorys; assembly: GCA_014182515.1. Classification (NCBI taxonomy): domain Eukaryota; kingdom Viridiplantae; phylum Streptophyta; class Magnoliopsida; order Myrtales; family Myrtaceae; genus Eucalyptus; species Eucalyptus microcorys. The sequence continues at coordinate 40,385,002 of CM024569.1, read as the reverse complement.
ATAAACAATTTTTACAAGTTTTTATTATTTTTCTATTTTTATTTTTTTTTTTATAGTACTATTTTTTTGTGACTAATTTCTAAGTATTTTAAGCCGTTTAGTAATCGTCCAAAATTTCAATTCCCTGAATAGAATTGCGTTTGGTACCGTTCTGAAAATTTCTAATCCAAATTATTTTTTTATAAATTTTTTTCTTTTCTTTTTTTCTTTTTTTTTTTTTTTTCTTTCTATCGTACCATTTTCCAACTCTAAAAATTCGCTGTTTCTAATTCCTTTTAATTGGGTCTACTCTGCTTCATATACGTTTCAAGAGATCAATATGGCTCTTTTCTCTTCTAGCTTTTATCTCCATAGCGTTGCTATTGGCTGTGTCATATGCCACTTCAGTTCTCTAAGATGGAAAATTTAACGGGGAGCACTCGTGCTCCAATGGAGGAACTACGTAAGTAATTTTTGATAGTTTGAAAAGTCGGGATATTCTTGTCCTATAGGAATACGCCGAGTTTCTTTGCGGGCTTTTGCCGGAACTTGATCACAACAATTATGTGATTAGGACCCGATTTGAAGTTAGATTACCAAAATTAGACTTTAAACAGAAAAAGAAACGAGAGAAAATATGCTACAAGTACATATGACATTACCGTGTTTGGCCGTGCATACAAGCTTCGAGCTCGACTTAGAATCCTTGAGCACACATCTCCCATTGGCCTCTCCACACGATTTTTTTTTTTTGTTGATCGAGGAACTGCCAAAAATCATCCTTTGGGGATTACACGACCCTCCAATACCCGGTAACATTGTCGGGTCTCGTCGCAAGTCGCTGTTTAGACGTAAACCTCGGGAGAGGCTAGCCCAGGACCCTAACACCAGAACTCCTCACTTCAGACACTTTAGCAATAAGAGAGTTCGAACCATCGACCTCTGCGATGAGGGAGAGAACTCACACCAACTGCACTGCTCGTGATTAGGTGCCTCTCCACACGATTTGCAATCGCGTTGATCCCAAAAAGAAATCTTGGAGAGGGACTAAGTGAGAGACGAACTAAAATTATATTTTCTCCCCTTTATTGCCGTCAAGCCTTAGTAATCTTTGAGGATTTATCTGACAACCCACGTTTCATAGTTTACACAATACTATAATTCGTTTTACAAAATAAAGTCGTCAATACGGAATGTTGAAATGAGGTGAAACTCCGAAGCATGATTCGACAATCAAGACTACAAACCAGATTGGGTATGCTGAAGTCACCGATGATGGTGTAGACCCCAAGAACAGGACGTTCGACCTAACTATGACGAAATCCTTTTGCAAAGTCAAAATACTTGCAATGGTAACTCCAGTTTCAATTCTATGTATTTAAACCAAATCAATAATTGTCTACTCTTTAGATATTTCTCGAATGACTTATACCGAAAGTCCTGAAGTATTTGTGTGAAATGCACTTTAGTCCTAAACATTTATAAGAAAATGCAATCAAGTCTTCCTAATCAATTAGCATCCGATTCTTCATATGTGTAGTCTAAACATCTCATTCATCCTATACGTTACAACGATTGATGACGTAGCCAGAAACTAAAGAATCAAAACTCAAATAACAGCTCTCAATATAGTGGAGTTGATGCAACCGTCAAGGTAGTGGATATAGTATAATTTCTTGTAACCGCAAATAGGATTAGAAAGTTATTTAAAGATTTAAATTCAGTGACCGTTTGCATAACCATCGATTGTAGGTTTTAGATACCCAAGTGTAATCTTTGCAAGGTCCTCTCAGATCAAGGACTCAACATTTTTCTGTAAATTTATCTTTATCTTTATCCTTATCTTCCATTTCCTATAATTTGTTTGTAGTACTCCTAGTTAAAATTGTTCTCAGTATTCATACTTATAAATTCCTCTTCATTTACTTTCTTGTCCAAATCAACGAGGGATTATTTGCAACCTTTATCGATTCATATAGATTCATCCATAATTTGAAAGGCATTTCATCAATTTGGTGAAACATATCCCTCTTGAAAAACTCCATAATTTCTACAAGTTATGCGGGGGCAAAAGCCTATTGCCTTAAAGCACAAATATTAAATTTTTGCACATAACTATTATTGGATAGGCTCATTTTATAAGTGATACAATGCACGTGATTAGTTAGTGTCGCAAAAACACGGAAGCATGTATGTTATTTCCTAAGAATTAATGAATCAAATTTATAGTAATTTTTCAAAATCATTGATTCATTCTCGCTTTAAGGTAATATCGGCGATCAACATGTCCTCTTTTACCACTATGCTGATGTGTATGTAACTGGAATAAAAAATCTTTGTCACGCACACACACCACAAAATGATGGGCGGCCCTAGTCCAACTAAGGCTAAGCACAGTTCGTTCTCGCAAACTCAATATTTGAACCGATCCTCATCTTCTGGTTTCGATTGTTGCTCGAATCATTGGCCAAAACTTGAGACACTCTCAATAGATTCAAACTACCAAGATTGAATGTTCTAATTTATTGATCCTAATGAGTTGGGTTGAGCGAAGCTCATGATCCCAATGCAATAGATTCAATGTTTAATCACATCGACTCAAGGTATAATTGGAGAGCATTCAAAGAGTATTAGTAAGTTGAATGGTCATATATTATTTGTTAATTAAGAAAGGGAGGTGGGAGAATCGTAGACTTCTTCGTAGGCATATAGAAGTCTCCGTGAGCAGCACTTCATGTTAAAAGAAAGCGACGTTCTTTTTTCTTTTTCTTTTTCTTTTTTAAAAAAGAAAAAGATAATTCTCTAAATATAGTCTTCCTAAGCCTTTTCTACCAAATACAAATAGCTAGATTTGATGAGTCACAAGCCAATGAATAAAAAGACTTGTGGAATTTATTTAACTTAAGACATTTTACTAGACCATTTCTTAAGCAAATGAGTACACCATACGATACAACTATAGTCCATTTGCAACGTGAACATATTGTACAACACAAGATACGAGTATATTCTTTATAGTTAGGGTTTATCATCAGGACAGACATGAAACATATAACTTACTCAGTAAATGGGTATGCTTCATATCGAACCCTGCAATCTTTAAGTTGAATTTGAGCCCCTACGCTGTAGTCGCATTTGTCAATCAGAGCATTTTCAGCTGCCAGGATGCAATCGGAGCAATCAGATTGTGTCAGTGCCCCATTGCACACACCATGACCATAACAAGAGGAGGACTCGGTATAATAATTGTAATTGTTGGTTGCCGTACCATCACACAAATAATCTAGGACACGAGCTCTATCAACGACAAACTCATCAAAAGACCAACACTTTTCTCCATTACATATGTGATAAACCTCTGTTGTGTCAGGAGTACATTTCACAATATTGCAAGTGGAGAATAGCCCTATGACGAGGAGTTTCACCATTTGTTGCATGGTGTTCCTAATTTGGCTCTCTAACTTTGCTTTTTTCTCCTTCATGTTTTGTTTTCAATGAAGCTCGGCTTGCATGGTCCATATAAAAGATGTACTTCTTATAGATTTCTCCGCCTAGTTTTTGTTTACGAATTCGGACCTTTCTAAGCATATCTGTAGGCCTCTCTCTCTCTCTCTCTCTCTCTCTCTCTTTCATCATGAGAGACAAATTAGTAGACGGACACTCATATCAAAAGGTCTTGTATTTAGTGGATTGAATTTGTCGCTCTCCTCACTTACGACGATTATGTCTTGTTAATTATTGTCCTTGTGTTGAAGCAGAGCATTGTCATTGAAGTCATCACAATAACTCGATCTTTTTCGGCTGGTGTTACTATAAGCCGTGATGTACACAATTTGATTTTTATTGCCCTACATAACCCAAAAAATAAAAGAAAACAAAATCTTCGATAATTACTCTTGTTCCATCGTAAAAGAAAGGAAATTTGCGAATTGATTTTTTTTTTACCTTTCAACACATGTAATATCATTGTTTACTACTTTATTATCAAATTATTATATCAAAGCATCAACTTGTCGTTAAGGTTGAGACCGTCAAGAAAATAACAGGTGATCTAATTTCATGTTACGCAAATTCACAATACGGCAAGGTCCTTAGAACACCAATTTATAACAATTATCATGTGATGATAAATTCTTGACCATAAATCGTTGAAACTATACTACTTTCCTTTTAAAGTGATTGAGGTTGGCTATTTCTTCGTGCATTTGACTCTTTGCTCGTTGAATTGCAAAATCCCAGGTGTTATCACGCGCTGGCCCGAGAAACATAAAGTTCTTGAGATGCAGGCACTTTACTTTATCACAAATTACATACAAAATCATGGATTAGATCGGCTTGCGTTTAAATTGTTCTCTGGCTACTAAGAAAGAAAACAAAATACATTATTTCTGGTCTACCCTAACTACATCTGATTTTGAAGCATTGCTCTCTGAAGAGTGCGATTGTTCGACACTATTGATATTGGTAGATTAGAAACATGTACATCACCATATTTATAGTTGACTAAGTTTAAATGTATGTGTGATGTCTATAATTTGTACCCCACCAATCAAATCATGGACATTACCATATTTAGTCAGGAACCCCACTTGGGTCTCTCAGATTGGTAGATTAGAAACATTCACATCACCATAATTATGTTTAACTAAGTTTAAATGTATATGTGATGTCTTTAAATTGTACCCCACCAATAAACAACATGGACATTATCATATTTAGTCACAAACCCCCATTGGCTCTCTCTCTCTCTCTCTAGATTTTATTCTCCACATGATGGAGAGCGCCTTTTCCACAATTAGATCGACGTGTTGTTTAAACTATTCTCTGGCTACAAATTGTCTTTTGTTCACAGGAGAACAAGGCCAATGATCGAAGGATTTATTTTCTTTGGGTTCTGCAGGGCAGTAAAAAAAAATTGTGTGTATTCAACGACTCATTTTAACGTTGGCCGAAGGAAAAAATGGCTTATTGAAACGACTTCGATGAGAATATTCTGCTTCAAAATAAGGACAATAATCGGCAAGACATAATCATGGTAAGCAAGGATGTCAACATATTCTCGTTTGTTAGAGCGACAGATTCAATACAGGACATATTGATCAGATCAGAGAGGATGTCTGCAAATTTGTCTCTCACAATGAGAGAGAGAGAGAGAGAGAGAGATGTCTCTAAAATGCACACAAGTTTTGCACAAGATTTTTTAAATAATTCGATTTAACCATAAAAGGCTTTTGCCCTTAAGTAACTCAGAGAGTTATAAACATTTCTCTCAAAGATGCAGGTAAACTGAAATATAATCTAATCTAAAAGGATGATTAAGACATGCTTAGTAAGATCAGAAAGAGCCTTTCACTGAATTCATAAACAAAAATTCATCGGACAAAACCCGTAAGAAGAAGCACTTTTATATGAGCTTCGCAAACCAAGCTTAAATGAGGAAAAATTGAGGAGGAAAAGTAGAGATAGAGAGCCAAATCATGAACATATTGTAGGAGATGATGAAACTACTCGTTATAGGGCTATTTTGCACTTGCAGTATTGTGAAATGTACCCTCAATATGAATGAACCTTAGGATGCGGTTGGTGACATTTCTATTTTCAAAAATAATCCTTGTTCAGAAATAATTTTTCCATTTTTTGCTCCCGGAAACAAAGAAGTATGCAATTTACTGAGATAATCCAGTGTATGGCATTAGTTCTTTCCTTCAGCATGACATATCTATCTTTAAGGAAGGTTGGAGAAAATCTTACACAGTGAATCAGATGTCAAGATTACTGCGATAACACCACATGGACAGAGAAGCAATGATGCTGCGTATGGAGAATCCACAGAAGACTTTGAGGAGATTTTGTTGTCATTCAGGCTTCGCTTCTGTAACACATCCTGGTCATTACTCTGAATGTGGACTCGTTGCCAAGTCCACATTAGACATTGCATATAGGGAAATGTTAGGTTAATTATGAATATTCTTCCCCTTTTGTGTTTAGCACATTTTAGGAAGCATTATACAAAACAAAGGATTTTCTATTCTTGCATTTTCGGTTTAGGATTGCATATGTGGAACATTTTACACTACATTAGATTAAATTTTACTTTTATAGTGAGAAGTCCATCTTAGGAAATATACTGGATTCCCGAATAACATTGGTTCGTGTGCTTATTTTATTTTCTTTTATACATTAGTTTATTTTAGGAAAAATATATGCACGGACATTCTTTTGGAGCTTTCCTGCAAAAGGGCAATTGATTGAGGGCGAATTCTTACTTTTCACCCACTGCCCATGGGGTCTAGATACGGCTCACGTTCTTTTCCATTCCGTTATTAATTGCTTGAACATTTATGCATTCACGTGCAGACGCAAGTTAGAGAATAAAATTGAAAAGATTGCATAAATAGTCTTTTCATATAAAATAGAAAAAAAATATACTTCCGAGAAGTAAGACTCCAGCACATAATAGATTAATGACAACTCTTAAAACGAAAACAAATTTAATATTTGAAATCAGCAACGAAGTTACTATCGATAGGGTTTGAGAGAACTCATGCTAAGTACAAACACTATCTCACAAGAGGGGTCATTTGTGTCCGCTTGGCAATCCATCGAACTCACTTGGGTATGCCTCAAGAGGGTCAAGACAATTATAACACGGTAGGGTGTGTTTAGGGTTTCACTCTACAAGTATTGCTATTCTAGGGAAGACTCTTGAGAGATTGAGTGAAATGTTTTGGGTAACAGGGGTGTAATCTCAAGCTTAGGTGTGAGAGATTTAAGATTGTAATATCGATCATTAACATTTGACTCATCACTGGCTCTTCATATGATAAACAAGCATATACCAACCCTCAAACCGAACCACTTAAATTCTCGTTCATTATTTTTCTCTATTAGCTGCTTATTTCTCAATTGATCACGCGATTGTGTGGATTCCACGATTTTCTTTCTGCAACATAAATAAAGCTATAGCCACTCGAGAGCTATAGATACGCACAACAAGGTATAAATATAGTTGGGGGTGAGGATAAATAGAGGGAACTTATCTTATGGTTCCTTATACATGCGGTGTATCTAACCAAATCCTCTCATTTGTCAGAAGTGTCTAATCATAAACTTTAGAAAGGTGCTACAAATATAATATGGTAATATCCATATTTCTAATTGATGAAATACAAGTAATAGACATCACGCTACTTTCAAACTTAAATTAAATAAAAATATGGTAATGTCCATGTTTCTAAAACTACCAATTAGCTAAAGTGGTTGAAGAATCACACTCTTGAGAGAACAAGGATTCAAAATTAGGTTACTTAGGGTAAAATTAAATAATCCTTCTTCTTTTTTATCTTTTATAGTACATTGGGAATAACCATCGGCAAGTCGATCTAATCGATGATGTTATCCATATTTTGTGATAAAGCAATTTGTCTACATCTCACAAACTTTATGTTTCTAAAGCCAGCGCCAGATAACACTTGAGAATTATCAATCACTTTAGAAGGAAAGAAGTATCATTTCAACGATTTTGGTTAAGGATTCGACTCGCACAATAATTATCACCAATTCATGGTCCAAGGATCTTGTTGTAACGTCAATTTGTGTAACATGAAAACAGATTACCACTTATTTTTTCTTGACGGTCTCAACCTTAATGACAAATTGACATTTTGATCTGATAATTTGCTAGCAAAGTCGCAAAAAATGGTACTACACGTGTTAAAATGACAAAAAAAAATCAGATCGCAAATATCCTCCCTATTACAGTGCAACGAGGGATGATTGAAGGTTTTATCTTCGTTTTCTTTATTGCGTTATGCAAGGTAACAGATACCAAATTGTGTATATCATCACAACTTATTATAATGCTGGCCAGAAAAGAACGAATTATTGTGATGACTTCGATGAGAATATTCTGCTTCAATACGAGGAGAATAATTAACAAGACATCATCATAGTAAAGAGCGACTATCCACTTAATACGAGACATATTCCTAAGAATGTATGTCAAATTTGTCCTTCATAATATATGAGAGAGAGAGAGAGAGAGAGAGAGAGAGAGAGAGAAGCCCTCCATGGAATTTATTTTCTGTATTAATTATCAAATTGCGTATCTCATGGATAGACAAATAACATGCAGACTATAGAAGTCATTGCCTAAATTTATGTTTAAACAAATGACACAAATCTTCCCATTTTCTAACTTAATAATGGAACATACGCTCACTACGTGGTCAATAGGATGAGTCCACCTGACATTATCTTTCGCCTTCAAGCCAATAATAGCTTTTGCCCAAGTTTTTTAAATAATTTGATTTCACCATTTGAGGCTATTGCCCTTTGAGTAACTCAGAGAGTTATAAACGTCTGTCTCATAAATGCAGGTTAAATGAAATATAATCTAATCTAAAATAATTATCAAAATATGCTTAGATGGATCCAAAAGAACTTCCCACCGAATTCATAAACAAAAGGTTGGTGGAGAAACCTATGAGAAGAACATCTTTTATATAGACCATGCCTACCGAGCTTTAATGAAAGAAAGTTGAGGAAAGTAAAGGCAGAGAGCCAAATCAAGAACACAATGCAACATATGGTGAAACTCCTTTTTATAGTGCTTTTCACTTGCATTATTGCCAGATGTACTCCCGATACAACAGTGGTTTATTATATATGCAGTGAAAGACAGTTTAGTCATTCGGGTGGATATGACCTTGACAGAGGTTACGTCTAAGATTTGTGTAGTAGTACACCAATCAATGGTTACAATTATTATACCACCTCTGGGGACTGTTACGGCTATGGCGTGTGCAATGCGGTATTGGCACAATCCGATTGCCATGATTGCCTCTCGGAAGCTGCACAAAATCTGTTCGACGTATGCGACGTAAGCCTGGATGCTCAAATTCAACTTAAAGATTGCAAGATTAGATATGAAGATTATCCATTTCATGAGTAAATTATATACTTCATGTTCGTCTTGTTAAAAAAAAACTCTAATATAAAGCATATACTTCACATTTGCTTTGTCGTATCTTATGTTGTGCCTTATGTTCAAGTTGTAAGCGGCCTACAGCTGTATCCTATTGTGTACTCACATGCTTACAAAATGGTCTAGTAAAACGTCTAAGTTGAATAAATTGCAGATGTCTTGTCGTTCGCCGGCTTGTGTGTACATCGAATCTAGCTATTTGTGTTTGGTGCAAAGGCTCATCGGAATTATATTTGGGGAATTTTCATTTTTAAGAGAAAGTTGCTTTTATTTAACATAAGGTACTGCTCACGGTGAGACTTTTATATACCTGTGGAGAAGTCTTCAATATACCTTTCTTTTCTTTTTTTTCAAATAACAGGTAATATAAGATAAATTTCTATATAAAGGACTGAAGTAGACTATTTTCTCAAAAATAGGTCTAAAGTGAAACTTACTTTAAGTAAATATCTGAAATGGCCAAGTCAGTCTCAATAAGGGCTTGAGTTCGCTGGCCGATTAAATGCTCAGGAATGTAATTTTTCTGGTGGCCAGAACAAAACACTTTTGTCTGAAAAAAAAAAGTGCAAAAAGTGCAATCTCTGAAAGTATAAACAGGCGACTGCTCCCTCTTCTTTCTTCCAAATTTCTGTCTTTCCCATCCTGTTTCTTGATTTTCTTCTCTATCTTCCCTTTTCCATGTCTATGTATTTCCATTGCCTGTGCCATTGGAAGAATGAGTGTCGATTCCATTCGCATACTTCTTTTGCGTTTCTCTCTCTATCTCTGTGAACCGGGTCAGGGAAATATGTCAAGATTGGGGAAATTGGATTGAAAATTTTCAACCCATCAACACTCGCAGTGGCCAACAAGGCTCGATATTTGCACGAACAAGATTAAGGGAGAATTATTTAAAATTTTCTAAACTATTATAATTGTGCTAATTCAATTTTAGAAGTTTTTTTTGGCTAATTTAATCATAAACATTTTGTAATTGTGTCAATTCAGTTCATTCGGTCAAATTTGGCCAACCAAAGCCGACATAGACCCCGGCAGGCATTGATTATCTAGTTGATACTGACGTGGTGATTTTTTAATGATATTTTATTTTTAAAATTTTAAAATTTTTAAAATTTTCTTTTTTTTCCTTTTCTTTTTTCTCATCTTCCTCCTCTAGCTTCTTCTCCCCGCAATGGTCGACAAGGCTCCATTGGAGCTCATTGGCCATTGGGCAAGGGCTTCCAAACCCTTGCTGGCTGCCGACGAGGGTTGCCACCATCACCCAGCCTCACCCACCCTCACTAGTGACCTCACCAAGGTTTGGGCGAGGCCTGGAGGTCGCAGGTAAGGTGACTTCACCCAAATTTGGGCGAGGCTAGCTTCGTCATGGCCTTGCTACAAGCTAAGTCGGCCTCACAATCTAGTCACCCTATAACTACATCAAGATGTCTCTAGTGAATGTCCAGACTTAGAAGAAAAGCTTGTAAGGCATGCCACAATCCGTCTCCTTGAGCCGATTGATCTTGTGTCCTGGACAATCCTTCCAATACGAAGCCTCAAACTGAGCTCGAGCCTTCTCGTCTTTCTTTAGCAATGCCTCCGTGTTCACCATTGTTTGTTCTTTCCTTCCCCCCACCCCCCAACTTCACTACTCTTCCCTCATGATGCTTCGCAAGTGACCAAAATACGAAGCAATGGTTCATTTGTAGATGGCAATGGCCTAGGCCCACCATGGCCTCGACAGCCATGGAGAAAGTCACCTTCACCGACGGCAAGGTGATGACGAGGCTAGCCTTGCCTAGATTTGGGTAAAGCCACCTCACTGGCAACCCCCAGGCCTGGCCCAATTCTAGGCGAGGCCCTTGGTGAGGGTGAGTGAGGCTAGGTGGGGTGGGTGAGGCTAGGCGAGGACCAAAACCCTCACCAGCGGCCAGTGAGGACTTCATAGCCCTCACTCAGTGGCCGGTAAGCCCCACTGGAGACTCGTTAGCCATTGCAAGGAGAAGAAGCAAAAGGAAGAAGAAGAGAAAAAAGAAAAGGAAAGAAAGAAAACTAATAAAATTCATAAAAAAATTCGAAAAAATAAATATATTATTTTAAAAATTACCACGTTAGTGTCGGTCAGACAACCAGTGTCCACATGAGCACTGGTTAGTTAAATTTGGGCAGATGGACTAAATTGGCACAATTTCAAAATGTTTAAGACTAAATTAGTATAATTATAATAGGTTTAAGACTTTTTTGATGATTCTCCCACAAGATAAGTGGGAGACTTGCAGAGAAGATGAGATGCCAAGGGGGAGGGATGAGATATGGATGTCATTAAGGAAATCTTTTCTAAAATGAAACAAAGGAGACATGATCACCAAAGAAAAATAAGAGGAGCAAGAGTAGGCGATCAAAGGAACTTTCTCACGGCACTAGCTGATCGTTTCAGCCGCTCGATCCGGGGAGGAACGATGGCTGAGGCTCCGAAATGTCCCGATGGCGGCGGTCACAAGAGTGGCGAGCACAGCCGTTGCTCCGACGTCCGCTAGCAGGACCAGCTTCCTCCCATTTGCCAACATTAGCCGCATCATGGAGAAGGCCTCCCCCACCAACGGCAAGATCACCGAGGACACCAAGGAGACCGCGCAAAAGTGCACCTCCGACCAACGAGCTTGGATAATGTTTTACAAAAGCAATTTTTCAAGAAAAATAATATTTTTCGGTGTTCGGTTGAAACCTAAAAATGAATTAGAAAATATTTCCACCATGTAATAGGGGAAATCTGATTTAATTTTTCTACCAAAAATCAAATTTTTAATTACTTTATATTTTTCTTTCGGCCATGGCGATGGACTCGGCAACCCGCCACAAACGAGCTCAAGCCTCACCCATTTCATGTAATGCAAATTCACATTCCAATAGGATCAGTGGACCATTTAATAGATGATAATTATTATGTGGCCATGATGTTTGACCAAAATTATTGAAATGATACTATTCTCCCACTAAAGTGATTGAGGTTGGCTATTTCTTTGTGCATTTGACTTTTTTTCTCGGTAGATCGCAATCCCAGGGGTTATTTGGTGCTCGCTCTAGAAACATAAAATTATTTCATTACGGAAAAAAATCATTGATTATGACAACATCATTTTGACTTGTTTAAATTATTCCCGGTCTACTAAATAGAAAAGAAAAGGATTATTTCTTATCTACCCTAACTACATCTAATTTTGAAGCGTGGTCCTTTCAACCACTCTCCTTATTGGTAGTTGAGAAATATGGATTTCCTTATATTATATTTAACTAAGTTTGCATGTATATATGATGTTTTTAACTTGTAATCCTCAATCAAACCATGTCTGGAAGAAAATTTTAGCCTTTTTAGGTGTCGTGGGTCCACGTATGAAATTTGATAATCCAATGCATTTCAATAGTATAAACTCCGGGCATACGGAAAGCCCCTTTTGAGAAGTACGTTCTATCGAATGAAGACCAAAAGCATTTGGAGAAGAACTTCTTTAGAACATAATTAATTCCAACCACTCAAAATAACGAACGATATGCTAATTTCAAATTTGCATGCTCTCACGTATAATATGGTTTGTGCAATTTATTGAACTTAAGTAGACACCTTATTAGTTAGGCCTTTTCCTAATCGCTTGTACAACAACTTTTTTGTCTAGGAAATAACTTAATCATTCAGAATATGGGCGTTAGGCACTTAAATTTTGGCGACTCATTTATTGCATAAGAAAATTAGGGATGAAACCGGACCCCTAAACAAATATACCATCTGCATAGTTTACATTCACATTTCATTTAGGTCATGCATTGGATGTGACGATCACATGGCTTTTCTATGATTCTACCGTTGACCGACGCATGCATAGAATCACTCTTCATTGGACGCCTCCTCCGTGGACCAGCGTACGCTGCCATACCTCCCTCGAGGCCGGTTGATTTCAAGATAAGCTCTGGATTCTAGGAATTATATATGGCAATCTTGAGATAAAGATGCTCTTGGTACGACAACCAAGTTTTCATTTTAAAGGTAAAACGTAGTAAGAGTTGGGATAGTGATATCAAAGAGGAACGTGTAGGATGCAAATCGCGTAACCCCAAGATCTCCATAACTAGAACAAGAACATGTATAATTGAGTATAAAGATTAACACACCTGTTTTGGGTCCATTGTTCTTGAAGCGGAAGCGGAAACACAATGTTCCACGCGCAAGTCCTTCTCCTCTATTGCCGTCCGTATCACTGGCTCAATGAGGCGGCCCCCTCACGTGTAGCGTTAGGTAAACGCCCCTTAGGTGAGGATACAGGTAAGAATTAGGGTTAGAGGAGAGACTTGAGCACTATTTATAGAGTTTCCAGCCAGGCCCCCTCATTACAGGCCAGGCTCAACTCGACCCACATTAGTCAGTCCCATATTAGACTAATTAAGAAACTTTCTATCTCATATTAGACCAGCCATGTTTTACGGTAGCCGTAAAAACAGTAAATTACAATAACAATTAATGTAGTCCATAGTAGGAAAACTCTTACAGAACGAGTCAAAGACAAATGTAACACCGGTGGCTCTCTCTCTCTCTCTCTTCCTACATCGTTCCGGCAATTCCATCTCGACGCTTGACGGCTCCCTTCATCTTTAGGCCTTCCTCATGTGGCCCCTCATCCACGATGTGCAACACCGATTGCTCCTCTTTGGTGGCCTTACATCTCTCGGCAAGCAACATCACCGCAGGCAAGCACAATTGAAGAAATAGTAAATGGTGTTCGTCGAATCATGGAGAATTATCAATAAAATCCTAAACTTATTATAATGGGTTAATACCCTGAAAAACCACAAACTGGTACACCTGTGACAAATTTACCCCAAACTATTTTTTTTACCATGAAAAACTCCAAACGGGTATACTTGTGACAAATTTACCCCGACTGATCATAAAAAAACCCTAAACTGGTATATTTATGACAAATTTACCCCAGACTAATTTATTTGACTGCAAAAAATCCCAAACTAGTAAATTTGTGACAAATATACCTTCTGTTAAACTAGATTAATACCACAAAAAAATCACAAAAATTGTAAACTGTGACAAATGGATCGTAAAATCCCAAATCGGTATATCAGTTAACTGTCACGTGTCATTTAACTTAATAATTTAACATTAAAATTTAACAAAAACTAACAGAGGGTAAATTTGTCACAAGTGTACCAGTTTGGGATAAATTTGTCAAAGGTATACCAGTTTGGGGTTTTTGATGGTCAAAAAAATAGTTTGGGGTAAATTTGTCACAAGTGTACCAGTTTGGGTTTTTTAGGGTATTAACCCTATTATAATTATATCAATCCAATCCTAACCATTTCTTTTGCAATTGAGTCATAAACCTATTTTCCTCTCTCTCTCTCTCTCTCTCTCTCTCTCTCTCTCTCTCTCTCTCTCTCTCTCTCTCTCTCTCTCTCTCTCTCGATCGAATTTTTAATCACAAAAGCTACATAAAAGATTAAAAATTTCTATTTATGGCGACTTATGGACACACAATTATTGTCTATTTTTTTTTATCAAATAGTGTGAGCGAAACTATATTTCGAAGTTGAAATTTAAACTTCAATCTACTTATCTAGTCGATCTTGATCAAAAATAGAAAAAAAAAATGATCAAAATGGAAAAGTTTAATTTGTTAGGAGCAATGTTAAACATGTTTATATTTAGATTATATTTAAAGATTAACAAAAGATAAGCACAAAAAGCGAGAGAGAGAGAGAGAAAGAGAACTTTTTACTACTCCACTTCTAACATTAAGAAAGTAATAAATATTAATGGTGGATCAAATTTTATGCCTGAAGCTTTCCTCCGGAATAATTTGTTGTGAGTTTGAAAGTGAAGAAAGCGTGGCTGAATTTTTCTGCCCTCATCTTGCAATTTAAATTAAAATATGAAAAGCTCAGAAGAAATCACAAAATAAGCGATTTTGAACTCTAAAAACCTATGAGGTCAAGATCGGTTAAATTTTCCACTTCACAAAAATAGATTCAATCAAACTATTATGAATAAAAATAAGGAATTGATTGTGAATTCATAAATTGTCATAAAATAGAAATTGTTAATCGTCTATATAGGCTTTTGTATAAAAAATATGAGACAACAAATTAAAATCAACAACCTTCTCGAGGCATAGTGATAAGAGGATGTAAGATAAGATGATTAACTTATTGGGCTGTAATGAGGCATTAGTCTTGTGAAATTGAGAGAGATAATAAAAATAAAGTAAGTCTCGTTGATTAGCCTGAAAAGAAAAAATACATTGAAGAAAGGGAATGGTATTTCGGTCAATTAACTGAAAAATCGGAATGTCTCAGCCAAAATGGAAGTGGAAATAGCACCACCCAAAACAAATTGTTTATATTCAATTCAACGACTTATTGCAACGCAGGCCGAAGAACAAGGTTACCTATTGCGACGACTTTGATGAGAAGATTGTGCTCCAACACAAGGACGACAATAAACAAGACATAATCATGGTAAGTGAGGACGTCATCGTATTGTTTGCGGATATGCAGGCTGACTGAGATATTACCTAATCTAAAAGGATCATTAAAACATGCTTAATAAATAAGATCCAAAAGAGCCTTCCACCAACTTCATAAACAAAAAATTGGTGGTGAAACCGATAAGAAGAACCTTTTTTATATGGAGCACGTAAACTAGGCTTTAATGAAGGAAAATTTAGGAGAAAAGTAATGGTAAAGAGCCAAATCATGAAATTGCGGCATACGATGGAACTCCTCATTGTAGGGCTATTTTGTACTTGTTAAATTATGAAATGTGATTTTGATACCAGAAAGGTTTATAAAATATGATGGAAGGACATACAGTCCTGGTGGATGACTATGCCACTAATAAAGGCATTAGAAGACTCGTGCGATAGTACACCAATCAAAATGTTACAATTATTACACTAGCTCCAACAACTATCACTGCCATGGAATGTGCAACGAGGCAATGTCGCAATCCGATTGCAGTGTGTGAATGCAGGGAGCTATAGCTATTGTGAACGAGGAATGCAGTTAGAGCCGAGTGCTCGAGTTCAACTTAAGGACGGCAAGATTAGATTTGAAAGCCAACTACAAATGTACTATATCCATAAAGGATATATCTCACATGTAAAGTTCAGTGCTCAAATTGCAAGTGGACTACAGTTGTATCCTTTACACAAGTCTTAGTATTCACTAGCTTGTAAAACAATAAAATCTAGCCAGTTGTGTTTGGTAGAAAGGATAAAGAAAATTATATCTGGAGAATTTTCTTTTTTCAAAGTGTTTGTTTTCACTTAATATCAAGAATTGCTCGTGAGAGACTTTTATATACCAATGGAGAAGTCTCCAGTATCCTCTTTTTCCTTCAATAAAGTATGATATATGACCATTTAACTTACTAATACTCATGAATGCTTTGCCATTATACCTTGAGTAGATGTAATTCAACATTAAAGCTGTTGCATTAGGATTAAGTGCTGCACTCGGACTTAACTCATTAGAATTGATCAGTCAGAACATTCAATCTTGATAGTCAAAATATGTCTTCAGTTTTTGCCTACGATTCAAGCAAAGATTGACACCCGAAGATGAAGATAGGTCGGACGACTAAGTTTGCAAAAAAGAACCGTGCTCGGCGATAGTCGGCCTATGGCCACGTAGAATTTCCGAGCCATTGGCCACAAATGGGCCGGTTTCTCTTAGCCTGCTCGGCACCGCCCGGCAGGTCGTTACGGATTTAAAGACGAGGCAAGTCGTACAAGAAAATGCTAGCGACGCGGATTTCCTCATACAACCCCGGAGCAAAATGAGATTAGCCAACTAGAGAGTCCATCACTGAGGGCCGTGTCTCGAATCACACACCCCTCTCTATAAACTCACTTCAATTCCAGCAACCATGCTATTTGTGAAAAACTGGGCTCCGATGTATGTCCCCACCTCTACTCGAGAAAGACAAGGTGGTTTTCTCCTAGAGACAAGAATAGTACAAAGGGAAAACCTAGCTTTGGTTGGTGGAGCCAGCCATGGAGGAGGTGGAGAGCCAGTGTTCAGTAGCTAGATTTGGTTATATTTAGATCTGAGTAATATTCAAACATCATGATCTCATACCCAAAGACTTTTATGTACTAAGGTATTAGATTTTTTTTTTTTTCATAAAACCCGTTGTTGGTCCGCAAACTATAGGACATTGATATTTGTGAAACTATACTATAAAGTATGATGTAACGGATAATGCATAGTAGCTCATTTTGGAAAACGTGACCGTAGTGGCTACCAGGATTTTTTATGCATCTCAAGTCTTAGATCCATGTCACTCGAGGTAGAATTAATAGGTCATTAGTGCACCTACGACGGATTATGTGGATTTTATCCATCAATCAATGAATCATGAGATATCTTAACCATGCATGACGCATGACATGTTCCTTTTCTTTCTTGCCAATGCAGGTACATCCAATTTGATTCTCATTATTCACCGATCTCGAGCGTGCGTTATATCAATCCTTACGTTATAAGTTTCTCAAAATTTACACCTTGGTTTGGTGGAAAGGACCATCTAAACTATGAGGTTGATCGTTCTCAAACTGAGTTCAATTTCCTTGTGGTTCTTGTCTTGATATTTTCGAGTGACAAATTTCCCAATCATGTTCACCGAAATGGATGTCGAGCCTCATATTCGGAGCTCAACAGAAGTACTAATGTTCCAAAGTAGATCCGATTCATGGAAAAAGAAGGAATGGGAATGGGAATCATAGTACAGAAATGGAGTTGGTCCCCACTCTGCAACTGGGGCTCCATCCACAATACTCCGTTCACATGACCCTGCCTACCCTTTGGTGTTGGGGTCCCCCCATCAAATTTTTTCCTGAGGGAATTTCAATCCCCAGGGAAAAAGGATGTGTGTTCTAGCAACTTTGTCAAAAAGAAAACCCCATGATGTTAAATCTGGTTATCGATTATGTGCACGGCACATGTTTCTCCTCGCGTCATCGACTACAAATAATTTCACTCGAGCCATCTATTAGGATCTTGACTCGTGTTTTACTTAGTTCATTAGGTCAGTGGGATATTTCCTAAACCTCAAAATCTAAATGCATAATATGGGTTTCTCCTCTTCAAAACTATGTTGGATCTTAGCAAGCGGGTTGGGAAATACGGAGACGTGCGTACAGAAGCCATTAAGTAATGAGTATCAACATAGACATTCCGAGGTGATTTTCCATTTGATCATACGGATTTTTTGATAGCCGGATTAATGATATGGAAATGGAGCTTTCGGTGGTTTAGTAGAAGAATTGACAACCTTGTTCTTTTCTACCTGCAATGTGATGCTTTCGGCCTCAAAAGAAGAACTTGTCTTGGTAGCACGTCATGTCCATATAAATGCCAAATGAGATGGGACACCAACGTTTGAAAAGTTGCTGAGGAATCAAGGAACAAACAGGTCGTGGGAGCAATGGTTTATTAAAAGATGCAAAATGAGGAGCACCGATTCTCTTTTCACGGTAATAGTAGCATGTCTGTGCATCGCACGAGCATAAATTATTTTGTTAGTGTAAAATTGGAATATGTTGTTATGACTAATGCGAAAGCATGAACACTTTCAAAGGCTATTAATTCCCTCTATAGATTGCCCCCTCACCTGCTCATTTTTCACCACTCTCCTCAATCGTCACTCACATATCATTTCCTAGCGCTCTTAGTCTTTAAAACTGTTTGTGATTTCATTTTTTACTTTCTCATTACAACAAGGCGTTACGAGGAGATGGATATGTCAACAATATACTTCACCACTCATAGCGGAAGCGCCGTCTCTCTTCATTGGCACGAAAAAAAAAGATATCTCCGGGCATAATTATTATTTTTTGTACAAATTGATTAGTCACGTGCTCAACACAAAGAAGAGGATGATGTGGACACATCATCATTTTCGAATTATAGTGAGGGACAATGTCAACACCAAATCAATTAGACATTCCCCTGGGTACGCTTGGCTTCAATCGTCATTAAGGCACTTGTACATGTAATTTCGTTTTTCAAATCTGAAAATGCACTTGTACTTTCATTTGATCGCATGAGTGTTTTTCGTTAATTTTACTCGATCATTTTTCATATTATTTTTACTATTTAAAAATTAAAATATAACCTTGACCAATAATACATCTTATAGCCGTTGACCGACGGCTACAACAACAACCAAAACCTGTCCAATAAGCCTATGAATACTGCATCATCAGTTCTGTACAAATCACAAACATCTCACGAATCAACATTCGCAAGTTCGGAAGCCCTTATGCTCTTCACATTATCAATCCGACCAAACACCATATGGCCATCTTGAACATCAACGTACCGTGTTGGATAATCGACGGAGAGGCAAAGGCACCGACATATAGGAATTGCTCGAGATTGAAGAGTCCCAAACCTTGGCCACTGTGGAGTGTACAAACACTGTCAGTTCACTTTTGCTATAAAGAGTGGCATGTGGGTAGGCCCCTGCGGGATGGCGAAGCGCAGCCATGTCCAATCAAATTTTAAATATCGGTAGTTGTATGTCGTGTTTTGAATGTATCAAAATGTCTTAGTTATCCTAAGCCTTTATCACATTTTCACAATTCTTAGTGAATAGTCAAATTCAAATATTTTTCTCCTGAATCTCTTCTTCATATAAAATGATTATATAAATATAATTTAGGAAGGTGCTTGGACCAACACGAGAAAATCTCATGCTATGTGCAAGAAAGTTATAAATAACGTAACTGTGAATTTCATGGAAAGTTCGATCATGACTCGGGATGAACACTAGTCACATGCTTAACACAAACAAGTCGGCTAAGAAGTTGTGTTTTCAATGACGGAAGAGAGACTAACGCGTATGAACCCGCGTACCTATGCCTAGCATAATAATGTCTCGGATTGGGCAAGCACAACCTAGTGATCAAAGAGACTCACGCTCAGAGCATTACCGGTCAATGTCCGAAATTATTCAAAAATGAATTTAGAACATTTACGCAAGGACCTTATTCACATGAAGAAAAACGCCAAGGAATAATTCTTGCACAACTGGCGGATTATTTTTTTCTCCTTTTTGACAGCCCACGTATCATATAGTCCTCAGAATAATATTATTTTTTTCTCCAAAATAAAGTTATCAAAAGGGAAAGTCGAAATGAGGTAAGAACTCCCGGAATATGATTCACCAAAAATGACCACGACAGGAGGTTGGGCATCCCCTAGTCGCACCACCAAATGATGGTCTAGGCTCTAGACCTCGGGAACCGGTCGTTTGACATCACTTTACCAAATCCGTGGGTAAAGTCAAGATACTTGCAATATAGACTATGTAGCTCCGTTTTCAATTCTATATGATTTTAAACCTAACAGTACTTGGCTGCTCCTACAGTTTCGTCAAGGGACGCGTCTGTTTCATTGAAATTTTCATGATAAAGAAAAACAGCTTCGTGGAATTCATTTTCAAAGAAAAAAGTTAGTTTTCATCCGATTTGTAGTTCAGGAAAAGGGGAAGTCATTTTCCTCCAATCTAAACTTATTATTTTCAATCCATGAAAAAATATTTTCCGGATTAGTTTTAATTTTTCGTCATTCAAACACCAAGATGTTGAAAATAATCTAGTAACAATTTTCCTTCAAAGAAATGGATAGTTCTAATGATTTGCAACAAAATGCTATCTAGGTCTTCTTGACCAATTTTCATCTGATTTTTTTACGTGACAGTCTGGTAATCCAATACTATATGTCACAACATCTTGATAACGTAACCGGCAACTAAATAAATCAAAGCTTAAAGAACGGCCCTCACAATCCTTCATTCCCCAATTCAATGTACGAGGACCTAATCAACCAAAAGGCTTTAACTGACAAGGCCTTGAGAACTTAATTGCATTCTGTAAAAGAGGTTTCGCAATTTATCGCGATATTCCCCATCCGCCTTTGTATAAAGGCACATGAAACCTAAAAGTATCTACTACTTTCTCTTTGCCAAGTATCAATCCAATTTACACCTATTTTACGGCTATCTACTATATCCATTTGACTACGTAGCCATCCAACCTTCCACAACGAGATTCCTCCCTTTCCATATATAA
Source organism: Eucalyptus microcorys (assembly GCA_014182515.1). Taxonomy (NCBI): domain Eukaryota; kingdom Viridiplantae; phylum Streptophyta; class Magnoliopsida; order Myrtales; family Myrtaceae; genus Eucalyptus; species Eucalyptus microcorys. The sequence continues at coordinate 40,363,918 of CM024569.1, read as the reverse complement.
TTAAGAAACCACGGCGCTTCAACACTATTAAATACTCAGAAAATGAAAAAATAGAAAGGCTATCTCATGACTTTAGGTTAAAGCCTAACTTGATATTCATAAGTGATGCGTGCCAACCATGGAGACTGGTCAAATCGAACATTGGGATGCTCCCATTACCTAGGATAGAAAATGGACATGAAAATAATAATAACAACAATAACAATAATAATAATTAATAGCAAGAAGTATTCTTTTATTTCTTTCAGGGAAGAAAAAGGAAAAATGAAAAAAATGAAAAATGAAAAATCCATACGTGCGGGAAATGAAACGCGGATGATTGCAACTGCTACCTGAACCAGGTAGAACTGGAATCCTCTTACACGGCGTCGAGGAAATTAACAATGTCAATTGCATGTACGACTCCTCTCCCTTCCTTTTCCTCCAATTATTAAAAAACAACAAAAAAATATTAAAAATCGCTCCTTTTTCTCAACATCTCTCTACCATCCTCGTCTCCAACTTTGTCTTTCCTTGTGAGTTCTTGAGAGCAACAGTTCCGTCTCCAGCCGTCCTCTCCGGCGATCTCCACATTAGCAAGTCGCCAGCTCCTCTCGCCGTTGACTGAATTGAGTATCTCTCTTTTAAACTCTTCCTTTTGGGGGGTCTTTGTGTGAGGATTTCGTCTGCGGGTGTTGAGCTGGAGGAGGCTGATGCTGGGATAGAGAGTGGGACTTTTTTCCAAGAATCCCAAAAGGGTTTTGGAATTGTTGGGGGCATTGATGAATTCGAGGGTGTGGCTGGGCAATTGAGGGGCTTTGGAGAAATGGGTAGCTCTCTTTTGCGTTGAATGTTGGCTCCTTGATCATTTTCTTTCTCCTTTTTTTTTTCTTTCTTTTCCTTTCTTTTGGGTTTTCTGGGGCATTGAGAGGATGATCAGGGATGCTTCATGGGGATTGAAGTTGGTGGTGGATACTTAGTTGACAGATTTTTACTTGAAATGCAACTCTTGATGTGTAGTTGACAAAGCCTTGTTTATTTGGGTGGTTTCGGTCTGGTGGACTTAGAATCTGGTCAGATTGAATTTAGACACTGTAGTTTTCATGAGATGGAAGCTAGGCTCAAAGAAAAAGTACATTTTGGTCTTGTGACATCGGATTTGAACTCTGTTGGGAAAAAGAGTATGGAGTGGGATCCCAATGAATGGAGATGGGATGGCGACCTTTTCACGGCAAGTCCTTTGAATCCCATGGAATCAGAATGCAGAAGTAGGCAACTTTTTCCCGTCAGGCCCGATAATCTGGCTTCTGCTGATTTGAACATGTGTTCGTCATCTGTTCTGGAGGATGTACAGAATGAATTGGGAAAAAGGGAAGCTGAGAAGCGAAGAAGAGTTGTGGTGGTCGAGGATGAAGAGTTGGATGATGAAGCAGAAGGTCTTAATCTGAATATTGGTGGGCAAGGGTATCCTATTATAGATTCGAGTATAAAGGGTGGGAAGAAGATTAAATCTGTAGGGCCCGTTCCAAATGGTCCAGCATGTCAGGTGGTGGGTTGCAGGGTGGATCTTAGCAGTGCAAAAGATTACCACCGAAGGCACAAGGTTTGTGAAATGCATTCTAAAGCTAGCGAAGCACTGGTGGGAAATGTTATGCAGCGGTTTTGTCAACAGTGTAGCAGGTTAGTTTGGCCTGATGGCAGCCTATTTAATTGAAATAGATTGAAAGGATTTCAGAGCTGATAGCAGTGACAATCGTCGGCATCATAGCCAATTAAAAAACCAAGTCTATTGCATTCATTTTGAGTTTGCAACTAATAGCTTTCATTCTGATAGGTTACTTTGCCTGAAAATTTTCTTCCTGATTAGATGCGATGCAACTTTCTTGTACTTGTGGTCAGGTTTCATGTTCTTCAAGAGTTTGATGAGGGGAAGAGAAGTTGTCGTAGGCGTTTGGCAGGACATAATAGGAGGAGGAGGAAGACACATCCTGAGACAGTCGCTAGTGGCGGCTCCCTCGGTGATGAAAGGGGTAGCCATTATCTTTTGGTTAGTCTACTTAGGATACTCTCCAATATGCACTGTAAGTACTTATAATATGATTTTCTTTTTGCAATTTACTCTAACCAGTTCTAGAGAAGAACACTCAGATGCATGGAAAATTCTTGTTGAATCTGATTGGGCTGATGTTGATGTCAGTAGTCAACCTCCCTTCCATCTACTTCATATATGTGGCTTAGCTTAGGGATCCCAAAAAAGGAAATGGTAAATGCCCTGTTAAATACTTATCTTGAGGATTAGTACCCAATGGCCTGATTAAATTGATGTGCTGGCTGCTGCTCTGATTTGATCAGCATTCTGCTCGAAGGCATCTTTGACAATGTCTGGTTGCTAAAGTTTTCGGTAAGGTGTCAAATGTTACTTCCAGTGGGGCGCATACATGGTTCTGTTTGGGGTGAAAAAATCTCATGTTCGATTTAGAATTTATGTGCATGTGTTAATGGGGGATATGCTAACAGCATCATCCAGCTTTATGAAGATTACTTGTCGATGACATCTTCAAGGAGATTAAGAACATTAATATTTGTATTCGGAATTGGACTGTTTTCCATCATTTCCTACATGTCAGTTTTAGTAGTTCCATCCTTTCTTATCTGTATCCTTGTCATGACTGGTGGTTGTCTGAACATTGGTAATCCATCTGTTTTATAGATAAAGTATCCTTTCCTTGTCTGAATTCATTGAGGACTTCTTTGGGATAAGAACATCTTAGCATGCCTGATTTGTTCTCTTATGCCATACACTAAATTATCATCTTCTATATGTCTTTGCCAGCATTGATTTTGTTCATAAATTTACAATGTCTTCTTTGTGCTGTTGGCCTGTAACTGTTGTTTAGTGTGAGGATGGTGCTTTTTGATACAAGTGCTAGAAATGGACAATAACTGTCAACTCTTTCTTGTCATTTCATGGTTTCACTGCTTCACACTACAGGTGTTGAAGAATAATTATAAAACTTAACCAGCTATTTATGATTTACTGCTGAAATCACAACAATTAATTCACATTAAATACAGATCTGTACCTCATATGACGATGGACTATATGATTTGCGCATAACTTGAGACTATTTATCTATTTCATTCTTGTGCTAATTTCATTCCATAGATCTGACAGTCTTGTCTCCTCTGACTTGCAGCAAGTAGCTTGGATCCAACAAAGGATCAGGACCTGCTGTCTCACCTGTTGAGGAACCTTGCCAGTACAATTGATGGACAGAGGTTATCCAATTTACTACAGGAGTCCAAAGGTGCATCAGCCAGTTCTCCAGATAAGGTCCCTGATGTAATCCGGGATGACCCTGAAAATGCAAAAGCTTCTGTGATGCATACTGAGACTAATTTTCAAGACCCTGTGAGGTCCGTTGGACATCAGGTGTTACAATCTGCGCCTGATTTGATGCCGCAAGGAACAGGTACAGATAGTACTGGGGATGGAAGTCAACAACCTCCAACTGTTTTCAAGTCCACAGGCCAGTGTCTGGCAAGAGATGATCGTGTTGCTAGTGTGAATGAATCAAATGACACATCTCAGAGAATCAGAATGAGGAACATTGACTTAAATAGTTCTTATGAGGATACACAAGGATTTCTAGTGAATGCACAAACATGTAATGCTTCAGAACATTCACAGCAAGGGGCCAACAAATCAAGTCCACCTCATACTAGTTCAACGTCGAACTCAACATCTACAGAGTCTCCATCTAGCTCTAGTGGAGAGGCTCAGGTAAATTTTCTCCTTTCTTATAATGCTGGTGAATTGGACAATACATTTGTTGGGTCTGCGCCCTGAGTCAGTTTGTCTCGCCCTCTTCTTGAAAATATTTTCATAGATCTTGTTGATAATATCCATATTTTGTTCAAGTAACAAAAATAAGAAATGCTTGAATCAACTAACTACGTGAGCCTGCACATCCCTGAAAAAAGGAAAAGCAATAAGGACTTTTGCTTCTGCGGTGCAGATTACCATCTTGCATTGCTCCAAGGGCCTAATATTGCTTTGAAGACATGCATTAGGTCTCATGAATTCTTGTTTGGCTCGCCCTTTTCTGCCTAAATTTAAATAGGAATGATCTAAATGGAAACATGGAATGTTTGGGCTCATTGTTTATTGCAAAATTTCAGTGTCGGACAGATCGCATCGTCTTCAAACTGTTTGGAAAAGATCCCAATGATTTTCCTCTTGCAATGCGAACACAGGTTTTTCCATACCTCTTAAGTTCTTCTGTCTATTTTATTCCTTTTTGTATGGTACCCTAAAATTGGTGGCATGATTATGTAAAATTTATCCTGGAACTTCCAGATCCTCAACTGGTTGTCTCACAGTCCTACCGACATGGAAAGCTATATTAGGCCTGGATGTATCATATTGACCATTTATCTTTGTCTTGAAAAGACCATGTGGAGAGAGGTATGCTTTTGTTGTGATGCAAAATTAAGATCCATCTCATCTGCTTTCATGAGAAAGGGATGATTAAACTTAATCACGCTACCATTTTTTATGAAGCTTCACTCGAATCTGGGCTCCACATTAAGAAAGCTTCTGGATGTATCCAATGATTCATTTTGGCGAACAGGGTGGATTTATACACGGGTGCAAGATTCTGTGTCATTTGTCTACAACGGTCTCTCTCTCTCTCTCTCTCTCTCTCTCTCTCTCTCAAAATATATTGAAAAGACTCGCTCTATACATGATGTGGTAGATAAGATCACAGTTGAGGAAATTCTTGGGACCTATGCATGTGTGTTTTTTCCTTTTTTGGGACATAGTGTGAATCCAATTGTTTCTTCGTAAGTGATTGGCTTAGCCTAATAGATTAAGTTTACACAATAGCTTCTCTTTCTCTATCTTTATGTGACTGTTTGTCAGTGGATTTTGTGCGTACTCATTTGGAATCTCCGATCGAGCCTTTGAGTTGTCCTATCATTCTTCTTCTTTCCCTTTCTTTAACAGTCCTGATGATAAATTGAAAATCCAAGGGCCAAAAGAATCTCAAATTTTGTTAGTTGTGCTGCAGGTGAAATCGTTTTAGGGACCCCCCTGCCTTTGGGTCATAACAGTGGCAAGATCTTAAGCATCAAACCCATTGCTGTGTCAGTAATGCAGAGTGCTGAGTTTGTGGTCAAAGGCTTCAACCTTTTCAAGCCCACTTCAAAGTACCTTTTTCACCTTTTGCACACATTATTTTCTGCTTCTTGTACCCTATTGTATGCTGCTTGGTAATAAGATTCTAAACAACGTTTATTGATATCAAATTTGTGGATATATTCTGCTAATGCATGAGAACTTATTTTCCTAAGTTTTTGGCAGGCTATTCTGTGCCCTAGAAGGGAAATATCTTGCTCAGAAAAGCTTTTGTGGCCTCACAGAAGAAGCTGAAATGATTAATGAGGATGAGGATGATGAAATCCAGTTACTCAGCTTCCGTTGTTCTGTCCCAGAAACTTGTGGGAGAGGGTTTATTGAGGTTTCATCACTGTTTTTTTTTTTTTTTTAAATACTTCTTCACATTGCAATTTTCCTTTGCTAAGCATCTCATGCTCTCATTCTTTCAAGCCATCCATGAACTGTTTTCTTGTCAGACTTTGAGGCGTGTGGTGTGGAGCTTTGATGAATTTTGCTATGAGGAGTCATTGTACAATATTTCTGGTCTCATAAAGCTAGCAAATTCTAATATCAATGTGTATATCCCAAGTCGATGTGCTCAGATTGGGCCTTTTGGCTCCCATATGAGTATCCCTTCCATGGTTTCATCCTCAGATAAATGCTATCATAGATGGTATACATGCTTCAGTTCTGAGACACTTTCTCCTTTATTATCAACATAAGGCTGTAGAAGAGAACCTTTTCAACTCTGCCCCTATTTCACCTTTAAGAATCGTGTTGTGGAAGACATAAAGATAACTTTTACTCTGATATATGGATATGAAAATCATGCAAGTTTGAACTACTAGTGAGTTGTCTTACATGAGTATTCCATATCGACAGGTTGAAGACCATGGTCTTAGCTGCAGTTTCTTTCCATTTATTGTTGCGGAGGAGGAAGTGTGCTCTGAGATCCGTATGCTTGAGAGTGAAATTGAGGCACTTGAAACCCCACTTGACATCAAGCAGGAATCTGAAATGGCTGAAGCCAGGAGCAAAGCCCTTGATTTTATAAATGAAATTGGTTGGCTTCTGCACCGAAGTCATGCGAAGCATAGGCTTGGTGACTTGAATCACACTATGGGTCTTTTCCCTTTTAGAAGATTCAAGTGGCTAATGGAGTTTGCAATGGAGCATGACTGGTGTGCTGTGGTAAAGAAACTGCTGGGAACTTGTTTCAATGGAGTAGTTGATGCTGGTGAACATCCTTCCATAGATCTGGCTATGTTGGATATGAATCTCCTCCATAGGGCTGTGCGGAGAAATTGTTGGGCAATGGTAGAGTTCCTATTGAGGTACATTCCACATGAAGATTCAGATAAGGTAGGGTTGGAGCAAGTGCAACAGATTCCAGAGAACTGCAGGAACTTCTTATTCAAAGCAAATGCTGTTGGGCCTGCTGGTTTGACTCCTCTTCATATTGCAGCCAGTAGCAAGGGATTTGAACTCGTCTTGGATGCCCTAACAAATGATCCATTATTGGTATCTCCTAGTCCCTTTCTATGTATGCTTTTCATTTGGTTGGTATTTTGAAATTAAAATATCATGACATAGCTTCTTCATTGTGCATAAGTCACTGCTTTCTGTGTCATGCCTCGTGGTTTTTGCTCATTACTCAACAATACATCAACTGTTCCTACTATGTCATATGCTGTCTTATGGATAGTGTCTTGCTTCATCTACCCTTTCAACCTCAATTTAGTGTCATTTCAAAAGTTGAAGGTCTATGTCCACATAGTTTTGAGCGTGTCCTATCACAAGAAGTTTGTGTTGAAATTTGATTGAGGAACATGTGGGTTGAATCACTTATAGGGCCTGATTTACAATTTATAGACATTTGATGTTTTCACATTGTGGCCCAAATGACGGAGTTTTGCTGTCTACTCTGGTTCAGGTTGGTATTGAAGCGTGGAAGAATGCTCGTGATGACTCAGGTTTCACCCCTAATGATTATGCTTCCCTACAAGGTCACTACTCCTATATACATCTAGTCCAGAGAAAATCTGCTGGAAAATCTGAGGGAGCACACGTAATACTTGATGTTCCCACCAACCCCAAGCTGAAACCATTAGAAGGGCCAAGATCAGCTAAACCTTTCAGCATGGAGAGTAATAAGACCAAACATGGACTGTTAAGACCGCACTGCAAATTATGCGAACAGAAGGTCCCATGCAGACCCACAAGAACATCCCTTGTGGCCCGACCAGCAATGGTCTCACTGGTGGCCATTGCTGCCGTGTGTGTATGTGCTGCGCTGCTGTTCAAGAGCTTGCCTGAGGTGCGCGGCTGTTTCCGTCCCTTCCGGTGGGAAGAACTCAAATATGGGTGGAGCTGATGGGTTCACCTCGATTCCTTTTGGTGTATTTTTTATCCTTCCCCCCATGTGCCCAGGAATACACGGAGCAACACGATCTCCGCGAGTTATCTTCCCCATGAGACGACATTCTAATGTGTAATACTAGTGCCTGTAGTTCGATTTGCTTACTGACAAAAGTTTAGTATACAGAATCATCAATCAGTTTGGAAAAATATGGGCTTCCTTTATTCTTGATGATTCGTCTACGTCTATGTCCTCATTAACATGGCCATTGAAGTTAAAATCCTCGCTTCTTGTGTACCTCGTATGCACTTTTTGAAGATGACAAGCTGTAAGTCGTCTTAACAAGCACGGCTATTCCTTGGTACTTGTCTTTCTAATTTCCCGTTTGTAATATTAATAGATTGGGGAAGAAAACTGCTGAATAAAGCGGTTTATGCTGTTTGATTGTGAGGTTGGACTGTAATGTAGGTTGATACATAGAACAAAATAGGGTAAAATAGGCTTGCACTAAGAGCAAGGCTTTGGGTTTTGGCCTGTCCAAGCCAGGACCTTGCGTAGTCCTAAAGTAGTCAATTCATGAGCCATTATGTCATATGTTTCACTAAAGAGGAATTCATCTTTAATCTGTATAAATTTAAAAGCCTTATATAACAGACAGATCAGGTAAGTCACAGAAGCACATATATAAGAAAAAAATAGAAGAAATTCTTCTTTTTTTCGGTAAAATAAGCAATATATAAATGGGGAAGACCAAAAAGTACAAAACGAATCGGCTTCAGAAACTTGCATTCAAGATAAACAGGCTTATTATGAGTGGAAGGAAGCCGAGAAAGAGGCCAAGCGGCAAGAGCAAGAAAAGAAAAGAAAGAGACCCAAACGGCATGAACAACCGCCAGACAAGCACGATGACACGAAGACCAACATCGGTCGGTCTAGAGATGGCTAGTCACCCGAGAGGGAAACACGCGGAGCAAAGATACTCATATCCAGGTCCTAGCTGCATTGGAGTCTCCTATTCCTGAATGAATCTTCCACATCCCTGAAAGAGAGTGCCTTATCTTTGACCACTTTGAGGAGATGATTCTTCATGGCTGGAATAGAAAGCGGCTCATCTCTGAAGATAATATTGTTCCTATTCCTCCAAATGATATGATAGAGAGCGCCCTTTTGAAGAAGTCCTTGCCCACAAGAAAGGTTGTGGCCCAAAGGAGATTTTCATCCCAAGACCGGTTTCGCCACGGAAGATTACATCCGGTTGCCCAAAAGAAAGCCAAACCAGCCGTGACCTGACATTCAAAAAATAGATGGTCAATAGAGTCAAGCACCTCCTCACAGAAGGGGCAAAAAGTAGTATCAATCCTGCCATAAGAGAGGAGGAAAGCTTGGGTGGGAAGCTTATGCTTGGCGACAAGCCAAAGGTGAAATTGGTACCTAGGTGTAATGGCATTGTTCCAAATGAAACGATGCCATAAAACTCGGGGCTTCTTCCTCCTAAAGGCCTCCCACGCCGTGGCCACCGTGAACCCCACCGGATTATCCTTCCAGCAAAAGCAATCTTGGTTAAGAGAGAGGGAGGGGAGGGGAATCTCCCACGACTCCAACACCGACCTTAAAGCATGCCCATCCTCCGCATAGAGGTCTGCAATTGAAGCCTCTCTAGAAAGGCCAAAGTTATAGATAAACACATCCAAGAAAACCAAATTCAGCGGCTCCCTAGGATGCCAGTTATCAAACCAAAGTGACGTAGAAAGGCCATCCCCAATTCTCCACCAGAAACTAAGCCGAACTTCTACTCTAAGTTGTAAAATTTTCTTCCAAGTCCAAGAGCAAAAGATTGGCTTCTTAACCACCTAGAAGTTCTTCCTTTTAAGGAACGTGGAGTGGATCCACTTGCACTAAAGCGACTCCTTATCCGTGAACAAAGTCCAGATGTGCTTCACCATAGAAGCCTTGTTCCAATCACGCAATCTCCGGACCCCCAGACCCCCCCTCCTCTTTTGGGAGGCAAATATCGTCCCAGGCAACCTTAGCTCCTCCTCTGCCCAACTCCAGACCCTTCCCCTTCCAGAGGAATTGTCTGAGTATTCGTTCAATCTAGTCCAGCACTACTGCAGGTAGAACAAACACACTCACCCAATAAGCCTGGATAGCATGTACTACTGACCTGATCAGCTAGAGGCAGCCCGCAAAGGATAAAAACCGGTGTGTCCAAGATCAAACTCGCCGTGATGCGGCCAACAAGAGCGGCGCAGTCCGCCTTCCGTAGCCTTGATGTGATGATCGGAACTCTCAGGTAACGGACCGAAAGAACCCCCTCAGTGAAGCCAAGGTCAAGCAGAATTTGGTTCTTTAAGGCCGGCGGACCCCCAGCCAAAAATACCTCACTCTTCCTTGCATTCGGGAAGAGACCACTCCAAGAGGAGAACAGCTGAAAACCATCTTTGAAAAGAGTCATGGAGGGCAAGTCAACTTGGCAAAAGAGAAAAACATCATCTGCTAAAAAACATATGTGAGAGATTGGTGGATCTACATCTCTAAAAGAATCTAAACTCCAGGTGTAAGGAGCATTTAGTGAGAGGATCCCTGGAGCATTTCCATAACCAAAGTAAACAGATAAGGAGACATGGGATCCCCTTACCGCAGACCCCTGCAACTAGGAAAGAAACCATGTAACTCCCCATTCAAAGAGATGAAAATTTCGGCGTCCTCACACAAGTCATGATAAGCTGCACCAAGGAGGCAGGAAACCGAAAGGTTAGGAGAACATTCTCAAGAAAGTGCCAATCAACCGTATCATAAGCTTTCTTGAAATCCACCTTGATTACACATTTCAGTGAGTAGGGTTCCAAGTGAAAGATGGAAAATAACTCCTGGATGTTGTCTCTGATCCTTCTACCTTTAACAAACGCCATCTGGGAAGGATTGACCAGGTCATTAAGCACGGAGGCAACTCGGTTGGCAAGGATCTTGGTTATAAGCTTATAAATGGTATTACAATAGACAATAGGCCTGTAATCATCGACAATAGTCGCATTAGGAACCTTCGGTACCAGCACCAAGATGTGTTATTAATCTCCCTTAAGAGCCTCCCCGAAGTGAAGAAGTCCTTAACGGCAGTCACAACAAGCTGGCCCACCGTATCTCAGTTCTCTCTGAAGAAATTCTTACTTTACATCAAATAGGAAAAATCTCTAAAATATAGTTTCCACTAGCCTCCTCCAGGAATTATGACGATCGTATTAAGCTCGTGAATACTAAGATTTTGCAACTTAATGCATCAAGCATTCTTCAAACAAAAGACCTCTTTTATCCTCCTCCTCTCGGGCAGTTCACTGGACAAGCACGATGGGGTGTGGAAAAGGTTCTGTCTACTAACAAAATTATACGTGAAACTGATGTTGGCAGAAATAATCAGCAGGACCTGCTCATCATGCTTGGTTCCATGTTCGAAGCGGTCATCTTCTTAGGCATTAACAACTGCTCGACTGTTCTAGCATTTGTGGCAACAGGCCAGGCGGTCTCGTATCGGGAAAGATCTGCTGGAATGTACTCATCCATGGTTCTACTCACTTGCACAGGTTAGATTTTCTTGGTGAAATTGCTGTACTGAATTTGTAATGCCGAAATATCGATAGACCTTTCATTTTGGTATTATTGCAATCCGGAATATTTAAAAATGGCATGGAAACTAACAAACATTTCGTTTGTAAATTCTATTCCTATTTGAAGTACCAAGAAAGACTTTGAACAATGAAATTCTTGATTTTCTTTGCAAGTGTAAGAATGCTGTACTTCTGAGTAACATCTATTTTTCTCTTGAAATTTTTGCAGGTAATTATTGAGGTCCCATGCTTGACAGCGTACTATAATGTGGTTTTTTAGCTTTTCAATACCACCACTTTGCTGCAAATCTGCCATCACGATTCGATGCAAAATAAGCTTGGTCCCAGACCAACCAATCTTCAGCTTTTAAAGGTCGGTCCCTACTGCATTCTTATTGGCTTCACAGTCCCCAACTATAGTTGGTTTGCCTTGAATATGTTTGACAAAGCTTATGGTAGTTCTGACTGACTTTACCTTCTACTGTAAGGCAACGCTTTGCAATTCTAGTCGGGGGTGTGCAAAAGAACTGGGAACTGCCCAGAATTGGACCGGACCAGCCCAGAACTGGCAGAGAAAATCAAGAATTTCATTGTGTTCCAATGCTGCAAACCTATAAGCATGACTATCATATCCATTAGCTAACGCTGCATGATTCGCTAGTTGAAAATATTTCCAGCAAGTACTTTTTTGACTTCTGTGAGCAAAGAAGGAATCCAGAGCTTGGAGTCTACTACTGCATAGAATGCAACTTAATTGCTCACATTGAATGTGTGATCTCCGTGGTAAGCCTGCCTGACAAAGCTCTTTCCTCACTCACATGGAATGTGATATCACCGTGGTAAGCCTACTTGACAAAGCTCTTTCTTCCTCCTCCTTTTCTTACTATTTGTGTTCCATTTTTATGGCATCATCCAGAATAGGGTATTCACAAGGAAAAATTTCCCTAATCTCACACTAACTTTTCAACCAAGACAAATTTTACATGTGATGCCAGATGTGGCTGGGAAAAAACTGAGACTGTGGAATAGTTTTGGGGGCTGGGGTTCAAGACCCAAGGTCGAGTCCCGCATGTAGAAAAAGCCAACAAAAACTTGCTGATAAAGTGATGTACACCATTTTCAGGCGGAGCCAGAGGGAAGGAAAGAAAGAAACCTTAGATATGCTGAACTGGAAGGAATGACTGCACTTAAACAGGAAGAGGTGAATGAAATGGAGACGAAACTGGAAGACCTGAAGAAACGACTGGAAGAAGGTGTGCGAAAAAACTTGCAGGCATTCTATCATTGAAGACTCAAATTTGAAGAGATATGTGGGCACGGTAACATGCAAGATCAACATGTGATTGAAAAAAGGGCACGTAGTGGATGCATTCCTCAAAAGACTTCCACTCCAGATCGCCTCGTTGATCAGATGCTGATTGGGAAAAGCTCTTGCAGAATCCAATGGGCAACAACAGAATTTGGTGCATCTAACCGTTTTTTACATTACACGTATTACTGTGAACAACTTTTGATAATATATGAGCTAGTTCCAAGCATTTGCTGTGCATACAAGAGAGAACTAACAGTCAAGATCCCTGATATCAGCGCTTCTGAAACTTTAGCCTGCCAATGCAGTATGCAAATAGAGATGCATAAGCAATTGGAAAAGCAATAAGAGCAACAGCTATAAGGCCTAATCGGTTGATTTGAAAACCGTAATATTCTTCTAGGAAGGAACTGATAGGTTTTTTTTCGCCGAATATGATTATCTCCTTCTCAATATCTCCATACTGTGAAGTTAAGTAGCCACTCAGTGACCATGACGTAGGGCAAGTCCAGTAGCACCAAATCCACCACTTTGGTATTTTCTGCAGAAAAAGAATCAAATTATGTTGCAAGAATAATGGCAGACAAATTGCATTGCAGATGGTAGCTTGAAATTTGGATATGTAACAGTTAGGTTGGAGAGGTTTACCGGTCCTGGCATGAGGAAGCCAGAGAAAAGATTTAGTATGGTGTACATCGCAGATGCCAATATGGAAGCAACTTGAAGATTTGAACTCACTGCGACCATGAGCATTCCGAGGTAAACGAAGTACGAGAATGTGCAGAATGTAGTGTAGAAGTACCACAAGACCTTGTAGGCAGACCCGTCATACCCTATCATAGGATATGTGATGGCCACGTACAAAACCGTTTGTAGAAGTATGTAAGGAACTTCGATCATCACCTATTAAACCAATTAAAAGGTTGATCTGTCAAATTGCTCGTCAATTGAATCAGAGAAAAATTGAGTGCAAGTTACTTTTTCTCATCGAACCTGAGCGAGGGAATAAGCACTAGAAGAATACATTCCAGCAAATGTCTCCCGGTACAGAACAGTCCGCTCCGTTGCCACATGTGGTAGCACCGTTGAACAATTATTTATGCCCAGAAATATGATGGCGATAAACATGGAGCCAAAGATATTGAACAAGTCCTGCTCAGTCTCTCTACAGGATAGAACACAAACACTTGTGAGTCAAGAGCTATGTATCACGACAAAAGAAACTGCAAGATAAAATCAGCTAAGGATTGCAACTTGCAAGTACAGAAACAGAAGCAAGCACGTTTCGGACAGATACAGAGGTGTGCATGATCGCTTTGCGAGATCACGTGTTTGCTGAGTTGATGTGAAATATGCATTTATGTCATGTATATTATAGACTACCATGCAAACGACTTACATGTGCTGCCCTTTCTGCCAAAACAAAGCTCCAAATAGAAGCGATGCTACAACCATAAACAGGAGGCGCACTAAGTTGTATTCAGAGCTTCTCCAATACGACAAGTGTTGCTTCCATAGACATGCCACGAGTTGGACACGTCCATTTTGAGGATAGCGGGTCGAGAACTGAAGGTCTCTTGAACCTGGAAGTGGTTCACTCAGTTGCTGAACCAGCTCAACAGTGTCCCTATAAACAAATTAGTGATTCAGCAATTAAAACATTGTTAGCTACATCGATAAACCTTGCATAAGATGCTGCTTTGCATAAGCAGTTCATTTTACTCACTTGTAATGAGTAGAATTCCTGTATATGTCAGCAAAATCTATGCTGTTCTGAGCTTCAACTGATGTGGAAGTAACTTCTAACATCCATGTCGCCGGATTATAGTTGTGACTTATTTTTGGCACGCCAGGGATTCCCTACAGATGTTGACTCAAAGAAAACCAGAGTGGAAAATGAGTTCGGTCTTCCTCGCTAGAAGTAAGATCTCATTTGCACATGTTATTTCGAAGTACCACATGAATGCACAAATTTTGCTCCATTGAGTTAGATATCTCTTGACAGACAAAATTGGTAATGAAAGTCTTCTTTCTCATGAAAGAACAAAATGCACTTGAAGGGAATTGCAATATAGCAAATTGTAGGCACACCTGAAAGTATTCTATCAGTTCACTTGAATGATGACCCAGCTTTCCCGAGTAGATAATTCGTCCTCCCACTTTCATCAGAATCAACTGCACGAGTAGAATATTGACACTGTAATATACGACAAAATGAACTCACAGAAAACCGAAATTGTTCATCTGAGTAACTTCTCTACCAAAAAATGTTATGCAGCTTATTTTTATTTAAGCCTATCAAGCAGATCGCATAAGCCCACATTCTTTCTTCATCTTTGTTTTTCGAGAGTAGACTCACCTCATCAAAAGCTTCAAAAACATCAATACTCGGCTGGTGGATAGTACAGACTGTTGTTCTACCTGTGGCAACAACATTTTTCACCGTACGCATCACAACTGCTGCAGCTCTGCATCTAGACCAGACGTTGGCTCATCCATGAATATAATGGATGGATTGGAAACTAGCTCTACAGCAATAGTCAGTCTCTTCCTCTGCTCGGTTGATAGGCCACTTTGTCCCGGGATGCCAACCAAGGAATCTTTAATTTCGGTGAGCTCAATCGTTTGAAGGACTTCTTCCACAAACGCCTGCATAGAAAAATGAACTGAGACCACCTTATCTTATACAGGTGAATTTTAACTTTCAGCTAGCTCAATCATATGGCAGGATAGGATTTTTCTTTTACTACACTGATTAGTGACTTTCCCTCTGTCTAAATGTTCTCTTGTTGGATGTGACCCTTCAACAGAAATAAACGTCCAGTAGTGACTTTAGCAAGTATAAGGATGATATACCGCCTTCGTTTCCGAATCAATCTCTGGAGGCAGCCTCAACCAAGCTGAGTACTTCACTGATTCTCCGACAGTAATCTGAGGAGAATGTATATCAAACTGTTCACAGTACCCAGAAATTCTGGCGAAAGTCCTTTGATTTTTAGGGAACCCTCCAACTCTTATATCCCCCTCAATTGTGCCTCCAGTTTTTCTTCCACAAAGCACATCCATGAGAGTGGTTTTCCCAGCACCGCTTACGCCCATTAAGGTTGTCAAGACTCCAGGCCTAAATGCACCAGTAATGCCACAGAGCAGCTGGAGCTTTTTCTCTTTAAATCCATTCGCTCTCATTTCCTGATTGAAGAATAAAATAAACTTGATCTTAGCATAACAATTTATCGGAAAGATATGTAAGAAATTCGTGTGTGCTTACTGGAGGTGTATCGACATAGTAGTGCACATCCTTGAATGCCATTGAGAGTGGCTCAAATGGGAGGATCGTCCTTCCTGGGAAAAAAAAAGGTAAAACCAATATCTTATGATGCAGCAGCTATGCATTCTTCATAATGTTAGATCAAAGGTAAGAACTTCTTCGATTCAAAATCTGTTTCCTCACCTATCCTCCTATCCAGAGTAGTTTCAGCATCAATGTCCATTGGCATATTCTTCTTATCAACTTCCTTTGCATGTCTTGCCAAGATCTTTTTGTGCGAAATTATTGCTCGAGACACCTTGGGAGCTGCAAGAATTTGTTCGTCTTATTGTGCATAATTTTTCAAATTTAACAATGATTGTGGAAACTAATGTAGGTGTACATGATGTCGCTACAAGTGTCAAAGGAACTGACCTCTGAAGTATGTGAGGGCTAAGATAAAGCCGAGATCGAAAAGAAAAGTGAAGCCAAACAATGCCCCCACCGCTATCCAGTAGAAGTAACCATTGAAGTTCAGGCCGTGGATGATCAAAACGTCCCTTCCAATGCTTGTGTTTCCCTTCGAAAACTTTAGCCCCAAAGAAAGGTAAAAAGAGTTGAAAGATGTAGAGATTGTCCATTCAGTGCATACAACTTTGGGGAATTAAGGAATCCGAAACTTACCCTGTTCCAGCGCGGAGCAAGAAACTCGTTCAGTGAGATACCGATTTCTCCATACGTCATTGGAGAAGCCCAGAATCCCCACCTCAGCCAAAGTGGTAAGGACGCTGCAGGTGACCAAAACTTTACTAAGCCACGTTGGTTAAATTATCATGAAAATCAACCAACAAGATTTATGATAAGTCCACTTACGGCGGGGTATAATGAAGCCTCCAAACAAAAACATCAGTAGTAGCATTAAGGAACCGAATGTTGTTGCAACTACTACAGTGCGAAACACCGCAGCAATCGCCCGGCACATTGATGTGGATGCTAGATGCAAAGCAAATAGCAGGAGAAAATGTCGGAAAAACCTGGGGAAAGTGATTGGAGCAGTGAATAATTCATTCAATTCCGATGAATATAGATTGTTTAGAAAGCCTTTTTCTCTTTTTCTGTTCTATGTTGTCACATTGTATGCTGACCTTTCCACTTCGGGGCTGTATCCTATGACATAGTAAGTTATTGCAGTCCAAAGCGCCGAATCGAGCAACGAAAGGGGGATCTTCAGGATTGATGCAGGGGCAGAGTAGGCCCACGCTGGATAGAGGTAAAACGAACTTTGCTTGTAGAAAACTGGAAGTCTAGCTATGGTTAGAGGCAGCTCCGCGACTCCATTTGTCATGAGCCTGATCAGTGCATAAAATAAAGCACCCATGATGTAATTTGCATGGGTCAAGTCCGTGTCCATTTCGGTACGAATGAAAACTGTCATTGCTAGGAATGCAGTAATCACAAGCTGTATGAGAAGGGGAGTGTTAGAAATGTGAAATGCAAGAGACCAGTATAAAGATAGGAACATCCATGAAGAGTGGGTGATCACCTGCATTGTTTTGAAGATGTACACAAACCGGTTCCGTTTCATCAGAAGCCACTCTCTGGCCATGCAGGCTTTAAACAATTCCCTTTTGCTTAGTGAGTAGGTGCTGAAGGATAAAGCACCGTCATCAGATTGAGTTTTCTGACAAGGAACTGAGAGTTCACGGTCTGATCTTTCCCCTATGTGACTCAACTTAAACTTATCGGAGAAATGATCCACCGATATGTAGCTATATGGAATGTCAGTGCTAGACCAGTACTGTGCTTGATCCTTTATAGATATTACCTGCATAAAAAATTGCTAATTCCAACCTTGAGCAACTGGAAAGTTATACAAGACAGTGAATTGTAGGAATTTCTGTAGTTATTGCACCTCTTGGAGGAAATCTGCTACACCCTTTCTCTCTGGGCACTTGAAGCCACATTCCTCAAAAAATTTAAGTGCATAGGTTCGAGGGCCGTGATACACAATCTTTCCTTCGGACATCAATACTATGTCATCAAACAGATCAAAGATTTCAGGCTGTGGCTGAAGGAGTGAGACAAATGCTGTTGCATCTGTGAGCTGCACCAAGTGCCGAAGACAGGATACTATTTGGAAGGTTGTGGAGCTGTCCAATCCCGTCGAGATTTCGTCCATGAAAAGAGTCTTCATTGGACCAACAATCATTTCTCCTGCCAGAAAGAAGGAAACCAAGAAAAGCTTCAAAAGAGATTCTCAATTTCAGATTGAGATCTATCTCTCCCTTGTATAGGATCGCTGGTTTTACTTCAGTTAGTGTACAGGCTTAATTGCTACTTTCGTATTATATGTAAATTCGCTTTTCTGTGTTACCTGTTGTCAGCCTTCTCTTTTGGCCACCTGAAATGCCCCTCCTCAGTGCATCTCCAACCATTATATCAGCACATATATCCAACCCAAGTATCTGCTAGGCAGTAAAATGAGCATTAAATTAGACAACATCCACTTGGGTTAAGGCATCTTATATTTTCCCTGCTCATGAGTAGCTTTCACTATGATTCGTGATTGAATTGGTTCTTGCCTCTTGGAAGCTGTAACTTAAAAATTAACATAAGCATTGATTTAACTAAAAGAGTAGCCAAAAGAAAGTGGGAACACTCAGTTTTCATACATATCCTGAATATTTTGCCTCAGTGATGATTCAGTGTTTCTTCCTTTTCTTCCATTTTTTGGCTGGATAATTGAATACTTTAGTGCCAGCTAGAGAACAGAAGCACCGCATTCCACCAGCTGCCTTTAGCTTTCTGTTTTTAGTTGCTTCTTTTTGCTATTAGCAAATGGTAGGAAGAAAAGACAAATACCTCAGTGCGTTTGAGTATGTACCTTTAAGACATAGTCTGTCTGAAGATTTCTCTCTTGTCCTGTCACAGAAATTGCCTGTTTCAAAATGAATTGTCCTTTTAACATATCATCAGAAGAAAACTTTCTAGAAATAGGACCAAAGACAATGGAGAAAGGAAGCAGAAAAGATAACTTGAACCATCTCATGACTACCTTCATATAAGTGTCGATGTCGGGATCAGGGATGATTCCTGCTTCTCTCTCTCTCCTGCTGACTTCCGCCATTATTTCTTTGAACCATGAGGTGTCAACGTTAAACATAAGTGAGATTAGCGCAAGACCAGCACTCAAATGAGGCACAGGAAAACAAAAGGATCATTACCTGCTCTGCTTCCGACACCTTGGCAGCGTGCTGAGAAGTCGATGGTTTCCCTCACCGTCATTTCAGGTATGTGCTGATCAAGTTGGCTTATGTAAGCAGACGTCTTCTGAGGGACAAACTCGTCTAGATTGTAGCCGTTGTAAGTGATTGCTCCGGTAACCTAAGAGGAAATGTAGGGAAACTAATGTCATGATGGACCACGGTATTAACTATTAAGAGAATTCCTTATTCAAAGATTTATCTCGTTGCTTATACATTTCATTCCAAATTTGGAGAGAATATCTCACATAGAGAATGACTGGAAAATCCAAATTTGATTAGTCTAATTATAATAGCTACTTTGCTCCATGTAGACCACCAGATTGTTTGCACTATCAATTTTATTCACGTGTTCTATGAACATTCACTTTTGGGGCTGCTGAGGCATGATAGTCAACTATGATTCGGAGATATTGACCTTAAGTGACTGATCCAACTTTCCAGCCAGAGCTTTTAACAGAGTAGTCTTCCCGCTTCCTGGAGGGCCAAGTAGAAGAGTCAACCTGCATACAGAGGCACTTTAGTACTTGTCCACCTGAAACCTAGCAAGATTTTTGGCTACCTTTTCACTTTAACTTTATGAAAAAGAAAAAGATATGAGGAAAGAATCTATTCCCTTGCAGTCAAGTTCTATTCAAGGAATTTAAAATATGTTCTAGTCAAGTTCTAGTCAAGTTATATGAAAAGGATCATTCCATTCATGACTTTAGGACCGATGACAATATACGTGCAACTCTTTCGTAATCAATTGTACAGCTTGGGTTTTATCCTTTGTGTCGAATGGCATTTGGGATGATAAACTTCTCAGGAGGTGGATATCTGGACATAGTTCTTTAAGCTACCGATTCTGGTATCGCACTATAAGAATTGCGGATGTGCTTATAACCTTGACGGTTTGATGATTCCGCTAACATCTTTGAGAATTCTTATCTTGGAAGCCTGAGATTTGCATGGTACTGTCCTTGCGGGAATCTGTTCCGAAATATCCTTCATTAGATTCTCGTTCTGAAGAACTTTATTGCGATACTGATTTTGTCATAAGGAGGCAAATGAGAGCGGTAAAGAAATTAGAAGTGCGGATGCCTACTCACCAATAACAAGCTTGAGAGAGAGTTCCACAGTGTAGGAAGCGGCTTTCCTCGCACGATCTCGCAGTCTGCTTCCACCGAGACATGGTTGTACCTCACTTCCACAGTAGGTAATTTCACATTCACTCTGGAAAAGAAACATTAATGGAGTTGCTGATCCTAGACGCATATACTTAAGCATACACATGCCTTTGTTGATTGTCAAAGGTGAGACCAGAACATAAACTGATTGTGACCACAAGATGCAAACTGAAAGAAGTTTTGGTATACAGATGGAGCAAACTTGGTGATTAGAATGTATGAATGAAGATGAAAATTCACAATTCTAGCAGGTACATGGCTCAAATGATGAATCAAAGAAGGCTGCTTGGAAGTCATTCAAAGGAAGGCAAAGTTTGCGATTCTTTGCCGAGAAAATTGCTGACAAATGATTAAAATTTAGTCAATTTGTCTCAACTAAAAATTCACTATTCTTTTTCTTATAGGAGCTTCTGTAAATAGGATGAGTGAACATACTAAAGACAAGACCAGGCGCCAGACCAGCCCCAAAGAGTTGCGCCATATCCGAAAAAATTCCAAGTTAGCGAACAATACCTGTCTATCCTTTCCCTCAGTTTCTGTAACAAGCGTAGATTATCAGTCTCGATGTGCTGTATGAGCCTCTCGATGAACAGATGACGTTCGAGGGAGCTGAGCGTGGTAACGTCAACCACCTTCTTCTCCCTCCCTTCTTCTCCATTCCTAGTGCCAGTGCTTTCATTCTTGCTGTCAAAGAGTGATGTCCTCAGGAGACGGATCGTAGGCAACCGCTCGATGGCAGCCCACCGCTTTCGTAGTTCCTCGTCCTCCTCCATTATCGTATCTACTCCATCATTATCACCTATATCCGAAGCATTGGGCGTAAACGATTCCATGACGAAACGATAGATGGGTTTTGATCACGGGGAAGCGTGAGCTAGTGAGCTTGTCTATGGCAAAGCCTTCACTGAGCTAGATCCCCAGCCTCCCTTCTTGCCCCTGGGAGCTATTTATACAAAAAATATCGACTGTTCGAGCTCGAGTGCTCGTCCTCGTCATTTCCTTTTCCGTTTCCTTACGTTCATATGTCTTTTGCAATAATATGCACATTCACAGGCATCGTCCTCGTCATTTCCTTTTCTGTTTCCTATGTTCATATGTCTTTCTCAATAATAGGGAAAATTCCAAATAAAGACCCGAAGAAATCTATTTTCTTAAATAAAGACTCTAAGTGAACTTTGTATCAAATAAAGACTCGAAATTGACCCATTGTTTCAAAGAATGACCCGAGGTGAATTTTGTGTCAAATAAAACCCGAAGTGATCAAGTTAATCTCTATTAAGAACCTTAACTCGACGGAAGAGATTTTCCATCGATTAAAATAGGAGCAATTTTGTCAGAAATTTGTGATTAGAAAAAAATGGAAAATTCTAAATTAATTAAGTTTAGGTTATTCATTTCGATATTTACGTTTTCTTCTTTCTTCTCCCTCGTTGTTCCTCAACCAAATCACTACCCGGTCGTCGTCGTGACTTGATTCTCATCGCTCCTCGCCTTGCTCGACTAGCGGAGAATTTGGGTCTCCGCAAACAAACAAAGAAGCATATGGTTTTCTTCTTGTTTTTTAATTCGTGCCTCAACCGGCGAAGAATTTGGGTCTCCGCAAACAAAGAAAGAAGCATATGGTTTTCTTCTTGTTTTTTAATTCGTGCCTCAACCGGTGAAGAATTTGGGTCTCCGCAAACAAACAAAGAAAGAAGGTTTTCTTCTTGTTTTTTATGGTTTTCAAAAAAGAAGCATATGATTTTCTTTTTGTTTTTTAATTCGTGCCTCAACCGGTGGAAAATGGGTCTTCGACTTTGCGGAGGATGGGTACAAGAAATGGGGAGAACTTCGGTCTTTGACTTTGCAGAGGCATGGGTATAAGGAACAGGGGAGACCGTAGAAAACCTAGGGTTTTTTTTTTTCTGTTTTAGGATTTGTTAATTTTCCTTATATTATTTTTAGACAAAATTGCCCAAACTCCAATCGTCAAAAATGTCACATGCTTGATAATTGGCGAATATTTGGCTGACCAGCAAGCTCAAGTTCTTATTTGGAATTGATTCAATCACTTCAGGTCTTTATTTAAGACAATGGGTCTACTTTAAGTCTTTATCTGACACAAAGTTAATTTCGAGTCTTTATTTAAGAAAATTGGTCCACTTCGGATCCTCATTTGGAATTTTCCCTCAATAATATGCACATTCACAGGCATCACTGCGCGTATGCGGGTCATTTGTGCTATTAACATGAGCTGTCAATTATGGGCTCAATAGGAGAGTTTTTCTATTTAAGGTATGTATCTTCTGATTTGTAGGAAATCTCCTGATTTGTAGGAAGTTCTATGGTGGCTTATGTTGGTGTATATATGTGTGGTTATATTCTTGTAAAAAGAGGATAACATAAAAGAAGGAAAAAAAAAGTTCATTTACTGGTCAACATGTGCATAACATATATATAAAATGCATTCCCACTTTACTAGAGAGGGCAAGTCACGTTCATCACTTTATCTTTTTCTCTCTTTGTCCGACTCAAAATGTAAGATGTCCATGAACGTATCTTCGGGCCATGATTTGGATTTAGTGTAACACTAATGTTATTGCGCCAATGCTTCGTCGGATGTCCTTTTCTCTGATTTATATGGAGAGAACCGATTAAACTGCAGCAATATATTGCCAAAGTTGAGTTTTGACCAAAGTTCTCTAACTATAGATGAATAAACGGAGAAGTTGAGCTTCCTATTTGTACCTTTGATGATTTCATGTTCTTTCGTTTTTAACTCCTGTTTTTTCTCGGGTCGGAATTGCATCAAAAAAGAATTTGAAATTATGAATATATATTATATCTCTTAGTTTAAAGTGCAACAAAGCGTTTGTAGTCCAACGGTTAGGATAATTGCCTTCCAAGCAATAGACCCGGGTTCGACTCCCGGCAAACGCATTTTTTCATAACACACTTTTTCTAAAAATATTTTTGAAGTAATTGATCTTTTTTTAAAATAAAAGTAGCTTCCACGTTGTATTGTCTGTCCTCTACGCATCTCGATTACTCTCTGATTAAGAAACGATTTCTTTTTCCATTTTATGAGATAAGCCAATCTATTGCTGCACAGGGAAAATTAGAATTTTGACTTATTTGGGAAGACTTCTGAGGATATCCCGTGGAGGAAAAGCAAAGTGAAAAGGGAAGGATCCAAATTCCGGCATTTCCTAGTGCGCGACCATGCAAGTCACTTTTAAGCTTTCTCCACATCTTTCTCTATCCTACTGCTGATAAGGCATTGTAAATTCCCCCACCCCCAACTTTTTTCCGATGATGATGGTCTTTATGTTGAGTTCACATTGCTTTTGTTTGGGACAGTAGATGCATCAGTGTGAATTACAAAAGAGTGGGTGCATAATTTAGTCGAAAGGGCTTATGTCAATAATTTAGTCAAAAGGGCTTATGTCGATAGATTACATAGGGCGGCTTGGACAAGGACGGTGATTCGACAGGAGAATTCTATATAGATTGTAGATAAGATTTCGTGTCGCAAATCATTCCCGATAAATTGATATCATATATACCATGTCCAAGCTTTAAGAAAGCCTTGAAGACTTCACATAAAAGATACCAAACTAAATGGATGATATAGTAAAACTTTGTTTGCAACGATGTGGTAGAGAGTAACGTGTGACTTGAAGGACATGATTTGTAGTGAATTCTTACACCCACCATTTTTATTCTATAGGAATGGAGGTGCTATTTATTTCTCCGCTAAATTATTAGTGTGTTTTGAAGAGAAAAATCGTTATACCACCAGCTGCTTATTCATTAGTTGCAACCATTAACTTTATATTTGGCGTAAGCTAAGAAAAATTTGTATAAACTCAATGCATAAACAATGAGGTGAATAGAACCAATCAAAATATAAGAACTGTATGGAAACATATGTTCTTTTACGGGACCCACAGATTTCCAAATATGCCTTTGCCTTGAGCTAGTAAATTTAGTTTAGGGAAAAATATCAAATGAGGGTCTAAAGTGTCCTCATTTTCTCAAATAAGAACTTGAAGTGCACTTTGTTTCAAATGAGGACATGAAATACTTTCATTTTCTCAAATAAGGGCCCAAAATGAACTTTATTTCAAATAAGAGTATGAAGTGGGCATGTATGTCTCAAAGAAGGGCTAACCTCAAATGCATTTTCATCTATTAATTTTTTTTCCTTTTTTCCTTTTTTTTCCCCAAAAACTCAAAAAAGCTATAAAAAAAAAAGCTAAATCTTATATATATAAAACACAGGCCATTCACAACCCAATCATCAATGGGGCAATAGCAATGGTCAGCAAGGTCATTGAAGACCTTCACCAACCAGAGGTAAGGGTTCGAGAGAGAGCAGAAACCCTCCTCAAATTTGGGCAAGGGTCGGTCTGAGCTACGGTCACGAACCCTCACCTAGGTCTGGGGGAAGGTCATCGCCCTCTCTTGATTATGGCAAGGGCCTACTAGCCCTTGCCTCTGGTTAGCTAGGGTCACCAGACATCATCGCCGCCCTACTAGCAATGAGGCAGTGGGCAATAGGTCAATCCTCCAGCTTATATTTTTGCGTTTTTAAAATATATATTTTTTTTCAATTTTTAATTGAACTAAAATTTATGCTAAAAATTTTTCTAATGAAAATGACATTGATCGGCCAGAATATTTTGCCAGCCGGCGAAGTTAGGCCCTTATTTAAAACAACCATAGCCAATTTAAGCCATTGCTTGAGAAAATGAGGCACTTTAAGCCCTTATTTGGAATTTTACTTTTAGTTTATGCAGTACTTGCTCATTTAAATTGCAGAACCTATTGAGGCGTTGAGCTGATTAAGCCACAACTCAAAGTTACACAAGAAGAGAGCAAACAAGGTGAAAGTGAAAAAAATATTATTATATTATATTATATTATATATAATATTAGAAATCAAATTTGGAATTAATTGGAAGGCAATTGCAGTTACGGGCAAAAAAAAAGAGAAATTATAAATAAAAAGAAAAAATTACAAAGAAAGTTATGATATTATTATAAATTAAACTCTAAATCTTTCAATTTAGTCAATTTAATTATAAACCCGACGTAATCCTTCCGATTAATTTTGATAAGAAATTGCTAATAAGCATTTTACATGGCATGATTGACGTTAATATTGACAATTTTTACAATTTTTTATATTTATTTATTCTTTACTTTTTTTTCTTAATTGTGGCCTTGGAGCTGGTAAGGGTGCAAAGGCCCTTGCCTACAATGAAAAATATAATAATATATAAAAAAAATTCATAAACTCTTTAAAATTATAAAAAATTTCCACATCAGCATCAATCACGTTACATAAGACGACCGGCATCCATATCAGCAATTTCCAAGCAAAATTAACCAAAACGATTATATTGGTAAATTGTCAAAAAGTTTATAACTAAATTAGTCAAATTGAAATGTTTAGAACTAAAAAGGGAAAATTGTCCAAAAAATCATAAACCTATTGTACAACAGATTCAATCTTAAATCTTTCGATTTTGTCAATTTTATCCAAACATTTTAATTGTATCAATTTAATCATAAACTTTTTGATGATTTTTCAATTTAGTTCTCAATCTTTTAGTGATTTGCCAATTTAGTCTTTTTGGCTAATTTTAATTGAAAATCACTAACATGGCAATCAATTAGCATCGGCCGTTCTAGGTGGCACAGGCAATGCTAATATGGACAATTTTTTTAGTTTATAACTTTTTTTTTTTTTTTTCCTTATCTTTTCATTTGTTTTTCTTTGTTCTTTTTCCCTCCACTAGGCATTGTCAATTATAAAAGTCGTCCACATCATCATTGGCCATCATGTCACCTAGGACAATCAACCTTGACTAGATCATCACCTTAGTGATTTCTTAGTATAATTGGTCATATTAGCAAATCGATAAAAGATTTAGAACTAAAATGACAAATCATCAAAAGCTTTATGACTAATTTGGTACAACTGAAAGGTTAATGATTGAATTTGGTCACCATACAATAAATTTATGACTTTCTAGATAATTTTTCCAAACTTAAATTATTGATCTGGTCAATGAACAAAGAAATGTGATGCACTGTGTAAGGTAGGGGTGTGCCATCGGACCAGGCGGCCCACTCGAAAAACAGGATCAAAACCGGTTCCTGTTGAAACCGGTCCGGGAACCAGTTCTCAAAATTCAGAACCGGTTTAAACCGGTCCGGGAACTGGGTCCGATTGATTACCCACCCAGGAACTGGTTCCCGGACTGGTTTTGGAACCGATTTTGTAAGTATAGGTCCAAAACCTTTTTTTCCCCTTATTTCTATTCTTACTCCTGCAATCACACGGCATTTTTCCTCTTGGCTCTCTTAAACACGCACGGCACTCCTCCTTCATCGTTCCTCTTCCTCACTTGCTTCCCTCCCTTATCGGCTCCCTCTCGCACCATCCGACGGACGGATGGTGTTCGTCATTCATCAAATTCTTGTGTACCACGTGGATTAGCTCACTGATTTCTGTTTTGTATGAGGAGTTATGCTTGCATAAATGAGTAGCTTCATATAATAGTTGTGGGAATAAAATCAATATTAGACTCATGTTTGTTGTTAATTCTTTACCTTATGATTTTATTTATTATAATTAGCCCCGTGAATCCTTAATTTTTTGTTTAGTCAAAAAGTTCATGTATTTATTTATTACAAGTGCTTAATGTTTCGATACAAATTAGGACGATTACATTATTTTCTCACGTAGTAATATAAAATTCGAAGTCGTATAAGATATCGGGAAATTGCAAAACAAGTTCCAATGAAAACAGAGTTGACCCTGGAACTGGACCAGAAAAATAAGGTGGGTCGGATACAGAGTCCCAAAAATGGAAACCGGTTATAATAGGATTGGGTACAGGGTCCAAATCTAGATCTTACCCACATTAGACCCGATCACCCCTAGTGTAAGGTGATCCTTGTGGGACCATACTTTTTCTGTTCTTGTTTTGATTTACGTTTGGAGAAGAGTTGTGTAATATTATTAGTTGCTGAATGAGTGGAGAGTTGTTGCCTTGTTGGTAGACGCCAGTAGAGTCCAATCGAACAAAGCCATAAAAAGATGGGCTGAAGAGAACCAATCAACATGTAGTCCTAAACTCTTTGCATAAAAAAAGGGGATGAACAGAACCAATCAAAATATAAGACTTACATGGAAACGTGTTCTTTTATGGGCCACAATTTTTTTAATATATAATTACCTTGATCTAATAAATTTAGTTTATGCAATACTTGCCCGTCTAAATTATAGGACCTTTTACCGACCAAAAAAACAATTATAGGACCTTTTGAGGTGGTGCGCTTATTATGGCACAACTCAAAGTTACACAAGGAAAAGGAGGGAGAAAGTGAAAAAATTATAAATTAAATGAAAATCGGATTTGGAATTTATCGCAAGGCAATTGCAAGGAACATTCATCTAGACATTTGCCAAAAAATGAGAAATTTTATAATAAAAAATTATCAAAAAATTCCAAATTTATGATACATATGCCAATTCAATTTAAACATTAGTCAATTTAATCATAAACCTTTGACAATTAGTCAATATAGACCTTCTACCCAATTTTCATTGATAATTGCTAATGTGGACGTCTGTCGACCCTCCTAAATGATACGATTAGTGTTGACATTAATAATTTTTGCAATTTTAAAAAATGAACTTTTTTATTTTTCTTTTCCTTTTTTTTCTTTTTTTTCTTTTTCTTTTTTCATTGTGGCCTTGTAGCTAACAAGTGCGCGAAGGCCCTAGCCTAGATTTAAATGAGATTCACGACCCTTGCCGGCTGCAATAAAAAAAATAATATCTAAAAAATTTAGAAAAAATCTTTAAAAATTACAAAAGTTGTTCACATCAATATCGATCTTGTCACATAAGACGGTAGGCATCCACGTCAGTGATTTTAGCAAAATTGATCGAAATAATTATATTGACAAATTATAAAAAGTTTAGAACTAAATTAGCTAAATTATAATATTTATAACTAAAAGTACCGATCTGGTCAGCCGACAAAGAAATGTGATAACGTGACCCTCGTGGAACCAAATTTTTTCTCTTCATGTTTTGATTTGCCTTTTGAAGAAAAAGAAGAGTCGCGTTAGATTGTTGGTTGCCGAACGAGTGGAGAGACTTTGTTGGTAGAGACTAGAAGCGCCCAATCGAACGGGCTGAATGTTGATCGGTCTCGCTCATCTTTGTCGATAAAAAGCAACGATGCAATAATTCAGCTCGTGGACCCAGTGCTCGTGCCGCAAAGTGATGGTGTGATTTTCGTAAATCCTAAAGCTTCGTGCTAGCTCGAGCCCCTTTTTAAGTCCCTCGCACACAAGGTTCCTACGAAAGCATTTTCTATTTTCTGCCGATTATAATGCCGGGAGAAGAGAATCGACCGGACCAGCTCACGGATCAGACTACATCCGATGTACCAAACGGGACAAGCATGCTCTAAAGTGCCTAGAAGACCGTCCACGAGAGCGGCGAGTTGCAAAACGAGATGCGAATCGAATAGGCAATAAGTGGAAGTAAAAATAAAAATAAGGGCTTTATTTACGAGTGTTTCGTGACACTAGTTTAAGCCAATCAACAAAGAAAAGAGATGCTTTTCAAGACATTTTGAAAATTACAATAGTACACAATATGAGAAGACGAATTACTTAGAAAGGACACTTCGATGGTTTAAATGCAGCTTCATGAGCCTCAACAAGGTACTCTTATCCTAATGGGCATTCTCTAACATTTTCCCAAAACGGTTTTATTTGGACCTAAAAAGTAAACGAAGAATATTACATGTCTATTGTCTAGCATGAAAAGAAGTCGAGAAATTGAGCTAACAATAGAAAGTGATGACCTTAGCAAGACTTTAAAATGTTATGACATCTAGGAAAGATTGAATAAAGGCCGGGATCCGGGCCTCGATAAAGATACCGTCCCCATTGCTAAGCCCGATCACATTCCCTTTGGGAGAAGGGCTAGCAGCTCTGATCCCCACGATGCCTTCCCCCCTGAAACACGGGGGAGTAACGTGAGGGAGAGGCCTTGTTTTAGTTTGGAGCTGCAATGGTTTTGACATATGGCGCACGCATACATCGAAGCCCGATGAACCAGAAGGAATCAAGATTCATTTGTCAATGAGCTTCGGCCTTTTTATTTTTCTTGTGGGCCAAGAACATTGAAATGGGTTGAAATCTCCCTATCCTCAGTGCATACCCAAGGTGTAATTGCACTCGAAAAGCAAAGCTGACAACGGCCCTAACGAGCACAGTCCCACAGCACAATCCGCAGCGTCCAATGACGTCAGGCGCTAAGCCCAAAATCAAGCAGACGATTTACACATGCTCTCGGATTTGCACGGACCTTTGGTCCTTCAAGATTCAACTTCTACAGTTCCTTAACTATCTTTCTCGAGAATTTTGCTCCTCCATTTCCTTGTTTTTTCAAAGTTCCACGAGTCTCTCATCTTGTTACATTCCGCGTGCAAAATATGGTCGCTGCGGTGAACAATTTCTCTTTTGGGCCAAGACCATTAAACTTCGGAGACCACAAATCGCGTGACGCTGACCGCTGATGCTGATCTTTCCATGTTTTCCGCGTGCAGCAGACACATGTGCGGATCAGTCGTGTCCGAAAGACCCGAGAAACAAATTCCACCGTCGAGCCCCCCTCGTTCTCTCCTCGGATGGGACCTTGAACATCCATTCCCCCACCTTTCTCACCGTCGTTTCTCTCGTTATTTCGTGTCCCGCGTCCCGGTGCGGCTCGTGTCTCACGGGCCGAAAAACAAAAGGACCAACCAACCACGTCAACTAGGGATGAATCTAGACCGGATGAACAATTCTCTTCCTATACTTGGAAACCACCTATTAAAGACCAATTCTGAAAAATTAAAATTGAAAACCATCCGTTAATTCTATGGATCTATCTGAAAATTGGACTGCCAATTCAGTTTGATTATCGGATTGATTTATAGAACCGGTCCAATCATGCATTAACACTATAATATGCAATAAAAATACAAAATGAAATCGTATTATCAAAGACACTCCAAATTAGAGCTAATGAACTAACAATATTAATATGTTAGGAACTGTGTAAGCGAGAGAATACACATCAAATTTGTTATTAATTAGGCAATGCAAACAGTTATCTAACATAAAAATTAATATAAGTAGCCTAAAAATTTAGGTTTTTCATTCTTATATTAAAATTAAATATATATTATATTTATTATCAATCCAGTCGGGTGAGAACTTCTATATCTAAAACCATCTACACCTGGAACACAAAAACTAGTACCCATCACTACAGTTGATTTCAAACGATTCACAATTATTTTGCACACAACCGAATTATTTTGCACACCCTGAATATGAACCAGCAGCCCTAACGACATAGGCCATGGCAAGATCTGACCGTACCACTAAAAGACCCAAAATCAAAATGCATGAAATTTACACAGCCAAAACCAAAGTTTGATTAGTTAATGATTGACATGAAAAAAATATTTGCTCATAACGAATACACAACTTCTTAATTGTAATTTAGCAAATTAAAAATTATATTATAATATTTAGAATTTCTATTTTGATATTGATTAAAGTTCAATCTAGACAACATTAAGCTTCCTCAAAAAGTAGTTCTCCCGTACATATACAAATATCTATCTATCAAAATATTTATAAAAAAAAATCGAATTTTTAAATATTTTAATACACTCACCGAATTTGCTATTAAGTGAGCAAAAGTAGACAGTTATCTAATATAAAAACTAATAAATAACCTACGAATTTAGGATTTTTTTCATTTTTATATTAAAATTATATATATAATTGGACAATTCTATATCGAAAATCATCTATACCTGAAACATATATATATTATCGGACAATCTATATCTAGAATCATCTATACTGAAACCGACCATCAGTTTGAATCAATTCAATTTGATCAATAATTTCTGTTTTTAGCTTTTCATTCACCCCACTTACTTCAAGCGCGAAAAGCTATTATACTTGCCTATCCAGTAGTAATCAGAACGGAAGACCGAAAGACTACTATACTTGCCTATCCGATAGTAACAAGAACCAAAGTCCTGACGATGGTGAAGGTACTTGCCTATCCGATAGTAAGAACCCTCTTGACCCCTATTTATTTTTGTCTTCGTGAGAACCCTCTTCCCCTATTTATCTTCGCCATCGTGAGAACCCTCTTCCCCTATTTATCTTTGTCTTCCCGAGAGATTCCCAAATGAGAATAACCGAGTGAGAGAATAAGGAGGAATCTCTCACCCCAGATCCGCCTGTTTCCTTTTGGACAACTCTAATATGAACCAATAAGCCCCGATTGCATAGGCCATGGCAAGACACAACCGTACTACTAAAAGACTTAAAATCAAAATGCATGAAATTTACACAGCCAAAAGCAAGAGCCAAACTTCCTTCGGATCTTATAATATTTGGTAAAAACAAACAAAATACCGTTTCATCTTTGTTCTTCCCCTACCAGGATTTCCGCTAGACATCACCATCACAGCCCGATAATCACCTCGGCGAGGTTAAATCTCTTACAGCACTACAGATCTGAATCAACAATTTATGCTTCTCTGCTAAAAATATATGACCTATAATATCTAGGAAATCGACGTCTTGGACTGAAGCGAAACAAACACGGAAATCCAAATCTGGAAAACCAAAAAAATCAAAACGAAAAGCAAAAACAAGCGCAGACAGCGAACGGTATAGCTGGTAGAGAAAATGCCGACTCAAGCTTGGGGCTTTTCCCACTTGAGGGGCTTCACCACTTCCCAGGTGAAGTCCGCATCGTCCCTTCCGAAATGTCCATAGGCGGCAGTCTTCAAGAACCTGCCGTTGCCGCCCCTCTTGAGGTCCAGGTTGATGGAGATCATGCCCGGCCTGAAGTCGAAGTTCTCCTTCACGATCTTCAGGATCTCCTTGTCGGGGATCTTCCCGGTCCCGTAGGTGTCGACAAAGACGGACAAGGGCTCCGGGACGCCGATGGCGTAGGACACCTGAACGATGCACCTCCTCGCGAGCCCACTGGCAACAATGCTCTTGGCAGCCTGCCTAACAATGTAGGCACCGCTGCGGTCCACCTTGGTCGGGTCTTTCCCGGAGAAAGCACCGCCACCGTGAGCACCCCATCCACCGTAAGTGTCGATGATGATCTTGCGGCCCGTGAGACCGGCATCGCCATGGGGTCCACCGATCACGAAACGGCCTGATGGGTTCAGGTGGAAGATGGTCTTCTCATCCAGATACTTCTCAGGTACCACAGGCTTGATGACGTGCTCCTTGAGATCGGCAGCAATCTCGTCGTTCGTGACAGTCTCGTCATGCTGAGTGGAGATGAGGACGGTGTGGACGCGAACAGGGACCATGGCCCCATTCTCATTGTAGTACTCGACAGTCACCTGGGTCTTCCCATCGGGCCTCAACCACGGGCAAGTGCGGTTCTTGCGGACCTCAGTGAGGCGGGCGCCAAGCTTGGTAGCAAGCACGTGGCTCAGAGGCATAAGCTCGGGCGTCTCATCAGTGGCATAACCGAACATATGCCCCTGATCACCGGCGCCAATCTCCTCCGGCCGCTTGGTGAGATGGCCGTGGACGCCCTGAGCGATATCAGGGCTCTGCTGCTCGATGTTCACGAGCACCTTGCAGTTATCGGCATCAAGGCCGACATCATCGGACACGAATCCGATGCCCCTGCAGGTGTCGCGCACGATCTTCTCGTAGTCGACATTGGCCTTGGTGGTAATCTCCCCAAACACCATGACCATGTTGGTCTTGGTGCAGGTCTCGCAAGCCACCTTGCTGTCGGCGTCCTGCGCCAGGCAGGCGTCGAGGACGGCGTCGGAGATCTGGTCGCAGAGCTTGTCCGGGTGCCCCTCGTTCACGGACTCCGAGGTGAATAGGAAAGTCTCCATTGCTTTCAAGCTGCAAGCCAAATGGGTAACCCCCAAAATCAGTACATCTTTCAAAACAGCCTTAAAAATGAGGGTTCTCGAATCTCTTAGATCCGATCAAGAAACGATGCAAAGCGTGCGAACGATACCAGAAAACGATTTTCCCAAAGAAACGAACGACCCAATGGAAGAACCCACAAGAAATTCTAGAATGTCAACCGACCAAAATCGAAACCGAAACAGAACGCTGGAATCGCGGACATGAAGAGCAGATCCAGCGCCCTCGGAGGCTCGACAACTGAGAAATCCTTCGAATCGACACTCCGCACGCCGCTCCGCGCCGATCTAGCCCGGATCTAAAACTTAAAACAATTCAAAAGACCCTTGACTTCTGACCCTTATACCGTTTCGCACGGACAGAATCAAACCGCGCACGCTCGACGCGCTTCAAACGCAACGGCTAGCGAGAACGGCATCGGATCCGACATGCAGAGCGACCCGAGAAAACCTCGCGGATCCGCCGACCCCCTCGAAGCGGAATGACACCAAATTTGACCCCGACCGCACCAGACTGACTCGCTCGCTCGCTCGCTCGCTTACCGACCGAATCGCACCGCACAAAACGACTAGAGATGGAGAAGACGCGATTTGCTTACCTAGGGCTGGAGGGATGGACGAAGTTCTCTGCGCCGGAAAGAGAAGGGCGGTTTCGGAATTCGCGATCGGAGAAGTTGGCGAGGACGACGAGGCGAGAGCAGAGGATATTTATAGCTGGTGGAGTGAAGGGGAGTGACCCCCCGCGAAGCGTGATTCCGGTCAGATTCATTTAGGGGATCGGACGGCGAGGATGGCCTGGGAAGGGATGGAGATTCGATCTCGTCCGTTGGCGTGGGGGTTGGTGATCGGGTTGGACGGAAGGCGGCAGTCGGTGGGCGGTCAGTCCGCGGGACGATGACGCGTTTTACCGGGAGTAGCCGGTGGAAGGACATGTCATACACCCGCCCAGCCTGTCGACTGCTGTCTCAAAGGATACTTCTTTTTTGGTTAAAAATCCAAAATTAATACATATTTGACAAATTTATCCAAAATTAAATTTTTAACATAAAAAATCCTAAATTGGTATACCTTTAATTAATTTGCCTTAACTAATCATAAAAAATCTTAAACTAGTACATTTATGATAAATTTACCCCAAACTAATTTAATCAACTACCAAAAATCCTAAACTGGTACATTTGTGGATTAATATCAAAAAAAATCACAAAAATTGTATAACTGTGACAAACGGAGAGTAAAATCTCAAATTGATACATCAGTCAATTGTTATGTATCATTCAACTTAATAATTCGATAGTAAAATTTAACAGAAATTAACATAGGGTAAAGTTATTACAAGTGTACCAATTTTTTGTAAATTTGTTAAAGGTGAATCAGTTTTGGGTTTTTGTGATTGAAAAATTAATTTGGGAAAAATTTGTCACACGTGTACCAGTTTGGAGTTTTTCAGAGTATTAACCCTTTTTTTTCAGATTTTCTTTTGGCCTTTTCTTTGCTTTTTATTGCAAAAATTTGCCTAAATATCTCGATATGCGTTGGGTTCGGCTTCAAGAAGATTTTTTTTGGAAAAATGCAAAAGTCTTTGGATTAAAAGATTTTTCGAAATATAAGTGGTATTTAGTAAATTACAATTTTAAAGTACATTAAGAAAAAAATTTGATTTAAATGGTATTTTTTTTAAAAAAAAAAAAAACTCAAAATCTTGAGGGACTAAGTGACCAGCATGCAACAATGCCAAATCTAGCTACCAACAATCTAGATCTAGTGCTATTGAGGTCGCTGAGCGAAGGTTGTTTGGATTTGTGCGACCCAATTCACATCAACTAGGTCTAAATTTAAGGTTACGAATCGCCCGCCAGTAACATGAATTCTCACCAGTAATGTCATGTTAAGATAGGAATATTTCCAAAATTATGAAAGTTTAGTGAGGGTAAAGTTGGAAGAAAAAATTGTATTCGTATTATGTAAATACTCAAAACTCAAAGTATCTCCGAACTTGTAAGAAATGCCTTTGCATTTATAACAGAGGCTTTTAAGGCCCAAAGGACGTTGACAAGGTATTTATAAATGCAGCCTCAGAGGATATTTAGCTTTGCTTGGGAAATGATGGCGATCGAAAATTAGAATGGAAAGTTTTAAGAATTTTGTTTTTTCCTTGAGAATGAAGATAAGGAAAATTTAAGATCAATGTACTTTGACTCGTCTCTCTCTCTCTCTCTCCTTCCTTTCCAAACACAACATAAGAGGCGATTGTCTGGACAATGTTCCTATTTTTATTTCTTGAAAATAGTAAAGCAAATGGATCAAGAATTGGGATCTTGAATCTCATGAGGACTTTGGAAAAAAAGAGTCTCCGATTTGAAAGAATAGAAACTAACGAATATTGCAAAAGAAGCGTGAATTTTCATTATTGATGGGAAATTTTCAAAGATCTCATCTAATTAGGTCTATTTGTTTGTGCTTTTTATTAATACTTTAAATTTGAAATGAGTTTCACATATACCATAGCACAAACTTAATTACGATAACATTCACTTGACTGTGGCAAAAAAAATTATAATGTGCAAATATAGTACTTTTTAGTTATTTTTTGGATCCCACGTTTGTTCTCTTGGGTCATTTTCCGGGCATGGATTTATAACAAATTTTTGTCCGCTAAATTAGATTAATATCACAAAAAAATTACAAAAATTAAAATAAATGATTTGCATGTTATCGCAAAACTAATTTAGGTGGAAAAATATTTGATGATAACTGCTGGAATTAGTAATCTCTAATTCTAAGCTTTGGCTGTTGCTTTTGCTTAGTCATGTGGCGATGTCTAATAAGTAAAGTGCACGTGAAGTTCATTTCTATGGTGTCACTTCGTGTCAAATCAAGACATTATGTTCAGCCAAAAAATTAAACTTAAAAAAAATTATTTGTGACATTTCATTGGTCGAGAATTTATATAATCCTAGCATCGAAAATATGGCCTAAAAAAAAGACTAAAATCCTATCAACTTATTCCAATCTAAAATAATAAGCTCTCGAACTTGGTCTTACCTCACCCTCCATAAACGAAATAGGACTTTCATCCCCAAATTGAACATAGATGTAGCTCGCCTCTTTTTTGGGCAAAGCAATGCCGTACCAACATAGACAAGTAACTCATTTATGAATTACAACCCTTAAAGGGAAATAGACTACTCAGAAATTTCACATTTTATTTATGTAGTAATTTATAGTTGAATAAAGAATTCTAAAAATCGAAATAAAACAAAAATAAGAATGAATACAATGGAATGTTGCTTGGTCTTCACTGCTTATTTGAGAACACTATGTAAATCAAGAAATGGGCAAATAAGTTATGATTTTTCCTCTTAAGCGTGATGTGAAATAAGGATGACATTAATAACTATTTCAAACTACCTTACCAAAAAAAATAATAATAACTATTTCAAACTCAAAAGTAATTATTTAGCCAATAAAGTAAATTACTTACAGAGATGATGTTTTTTTCCTACTTTCTCCCGGCAGCATTTAGCTGAAAGTAATTATTGAATGTTTGGTTTTCTACTTTTGGGGGCATAAGATGATGGTTACTGATACTCATGGAGATCTATTGCTCTTTTTCCTGATGAAATTAATTCACGCGTCTAGAATTTGAAGCTCAAATTATTGCCTGATATAGTAGCATATTGCTCTCCATCGGTGCATATAAGTCCATTGTAAAATATGGCTTAGCAGAATAATTAGCATGCGTTTATATTGAGTAAAATAAATAAATTACGATTAACCCTCACATAAGTTTAGTTAATGGAAAAGACAAAACCTTAATGCAACATTGGATAGATAGAGCGAGTTTGTGTACACGAATTTGATTAACTAGATCCCTATTGTCATAAGTCGGTGCTAAACTTATTGCAAATGTAAGAGATACAATAGATTCTTTAAAAAAAAAAAATTCAAATTATTCATTTTCGATGAACCAAATGGAACCTAAATCATTACAGTAATTTTGGGTTTTCATAAAGTACCTTCATAATGTAAAGATCCAAGAAAGACCCCAAAATTTATGCCCACTAGACCTGACATTCGTCAAAAAAATCTATGTCATAGAGGTAGGAGCAATTAAACATCAAATTTTCTTTTTGGAACTCCAGTTATACATCGTGGGATTTAAGACCATCAACACGCGCACTCAATGAGGAGTTGCATTGATCGGGGTCATCCATCGAGATCGGAATAACCTCATCGGGATACGTGGCTTAGCGACAGTGAAATCGTGAAAAAAGATATATTTGAACTTTTCAACGCTAGTTAACCTATAAGGAGCCCGTTTGGTTTAATTTTGGGGAAATGATTTTGGAAAAATGCAAATATTTTTTTAGATAAATGGGTTTTTCGAAATATTACATCGTTTGGTAAATTGTAATGTCAAATAGCATTGAAAAATAATTTACCATAAACACCGTTTGGCAAAACTCACATTTGTAATTGGCTTTTGCTATTTTTTTTATTTTTTTTGAGTCTGAAAATCAAATCCGGTGGCTGGCTAACTGTCAAACGGCCAGATCTAGCCGCCGGACCGCCAAATATGGCCTCAAGACCGCCAGATCTAGCCTCCAAACGGCCAAATTTGGCGGCTTGAGGTCTCGCGCGGACCCAAGCGGCATCACGCGAGCCAAGCGACGCCGCCTAGGTCCGCGCTCAAGCGGCGTCACCTGGTGCGTGCGAGCCAGGCGACGCCACTTGGGTCGCAGGTCTCGCCACCCCAAGCGGTGGTCACTGGGGACGCACAACCCCCGGGCAACGACGGCGGCTACCGGAGAAACCCATCTCTTAGGCAAGGGAAACACAAAAATGAATGGGGAAGAAGATGAACAGTGATAGAATTTGTATTTTCAAAATACCCAATGCTCAAAGTAGGTCCGGATCTACGTTGAGTTTTAGCATTGGGAATGCTGATATTTGACTAATAAGCTTTCAAAATTGTTTGCCAAACATAAAATATTTTTCTGAACGGACTTTGGGGCCCAAAATCCCTTGAGAAAGCTAAACTAAACCGGAAAAGCCTTCATTTTCTGGGGACCTCGATCGAACCATCTCACTCGGTTGGGAGTGTCGGTGGATCTCGCGATTGCATTCTGCTGCATACGGACGCAGATACAACAAGACATGGTACGAGGGGTCGTGGTGGGGCGTGGACTCTCTCGTGTCTTCAGGAACAAGGCTTTTTGTTGGGGATCCCATCACATGGCGCTTGCTTCATCGAAGGGGCAGTGTCCCCCGGGACCCCATAGATCCAGGGATGATTGAGGCATCCTCCCATGTTCTCGACCATGTGAACGAGTAAGACCCACCGAGCATCCTGTGTCGACCACCGACGCTAGTGGAACTTGTGATGCTCGGGATTTTCGACCGGATCGAAATGGTGGTGGGACCCACCTTAAAAGGATAAAAGAGGTGCTGTACTTGTACTCACCACGAACGTCCTCCCAAGTCGATTCTACTTTGTATCGTGATGTCCGACAAGTATTCGTGTCCCCTCATTCTTCTGACAAGAGTGGGTTTCAGAGTTCGGTTATATATTCAAAGTTTTGTCAAATTTGAGTCGCGAAGGCCGACTGTTGGGTTACGGAGATTTGGGATTTCATGGAGATCATGGACCATGGAGTTGTGCAAGGGCGGACTTGCTAGAATTCATTTCGAGCAACGATTTGGTCAAAGTAAGAATTAGGATTTTATGTGCCAGTTCTATGTTGTGTTTGAATAATTACTTTAGATGAGCGATTTGTTAGTATGTATGAGTTGCTTTGTTAACATTTAAGTATAGTTTAGTCGATTCATAATTGAGGTAAAGTTATATTCAGTTTTGAACGCCAATTCTCGTTTAATTATTAAGAGTACGATATCTTCGTCGAGTGTAGTTACATTGTGGGCATGATGAGTGGTGCTATCTCTACTCTGAATTTCTAAATTCATGTCTTAAAAGTGATAAAAATTTGATATATTATGAGTTATAAATAAGCATATATGTTATATAAAATCAGGATCGAACGTTTATGATGATTTAGTACTTGTGAATGGTTGGACGATTGTTTTAAGGAGTGTGTTGCGAAAGAATCATATGTTGAATTGTGAACTTAATTTATTAAATAGATTATGAAATGGTTTGTAAAATGAATTCTGATTTACGAAATGAGTTCACAAATAATTTAAAAAATTATACAAAATGTATTTCGAGTAAATGAGCTGACTTGTGAAAGGTTTTATGTTAGTTTGAGAAATGCATTTTGTTTGTACATTTATTCCGAATTGGCTTGTGAATTGTGAATGATATTGTTATGAGTTTGTATTGGTGCTTAATATCGTTGTGAGATCATTGAAAGGTTTGTGGATATACATATCATTTTGGGTCTAACCATTGTCTGATAGTAAGTAAATATCTTGTCAAGGAAGAATCTTGGTCGCCTTGTCACCCGACGTTATGTCGTGACCATGGTGATATTAAGAAAAAGCTTGATCAATAGATGGACCATCGACATGTAATTTGATATGAAATAGATCAATGAAATATATCATTAATACGTGAATTGTTAACATTTATCAATTGACTGGACCACTAATGTTTATTATGATATTATTAATTTAACGAATCTTTTTTTAAAGGCATATGATTATGTTAAAGCGAAATAGTTCGTTTTTATTTTGTATGTGTACTACGTATCGGAATTGAGATAAATGAATTTTGATACGGTTTTACAAATATGCATAGTATGTGTTTCGACCATTTAAAAAAAAAAAAAAAAAAAACTAGGAATTGACACGGCATGATATGTTTCGATGATTTCAAAAGGACCCGACACTTCATTAGGCTAGCTAAAGTTTGAGATACTTTGATGTTTTCGTGTATTTGACAAACAAGAGAGTGGTCTCTTGCCAGTTGCCACCAAGATAACTAGTCGACAGAAGTTCTTATTCAGCCACGGGAGCTTCTAGCAACCCCACAATTTTGGCAGGTCGCCGGAGTCCTGTCGAAGGAACCACTTGTGACCAAGCGCGGTGGCCGCCCAGATCTCCGCTTGGTCGGCGCGGCCGACAATTTTTCAGTTACAAAATTTTTGAAAATTGGTCCCCTGGATCCTGACTCCTAGCCACCTGATATGAAGTTTAGTTGCTAGAAATAGATGAGACCCACTTTCGGTAATAAAACGCCGAATTCATCAGCATACCTGTCTCGCTAATCTCGCTTAATCATGCAAGACGCCAACTAAAAATCCTAGCGAAACGAATCGGATATAAATATGCCATCGTGCGTAGAAGAATCAAAGCCTACACGCACGGCCAATTGGGCACGTGTCTCTCTTTCTTTGTCACCAACTTATCTACCAATTCTTAAATGAACGAGAGAGAAACAGAGACGTGCACTCCAAATAGTCGGATCGATGCGGTTCTATCTATTGGAACCACAACGACACGACACGGATCTCCGCCCTTAATCCGTAGTTGACTCGACTCACTTTTTCACCACGCATTCTTTTGGAATAACCGGAGGTATCCGAACTTTTCCTTAGGGGTAAGCATATTGAACCATCCAAATCAAGAACCACCTAAATCGGCCGATTTGGTCTAATTCCTAAAGGCATTGGTCCAGTTCCCAATTCCATATAAATAGAACCGGTGATTTTCAGTCCAATTCCCAGTTCTGGGGGAGAATCAGATCAGACCAAACCGACTCTTTTTTTTTTTTATATATAATTAGCAATAAATCATAAAATGGATTATTTTATTTCTTGAACACATATATATAACTTAAATTTATACCAAAATCTTCATGAAATAAAAAAAGTGGCCGGTTCTATTGAACCGGACCGGACCAGACTAGAAACGACGGTCCAGTCCGATTCTTAGTCATAGGACCAACAGGTCCAGTTCCTGGTTCCCAAAATTGGGAAGCAGTCCTCTCAATTCGGTTCTTGGTTCCACTTTGGAATTGGATTCGATCGGGAACCAATCATTCTACTTTTCATTGTAAAAATTCATGGCACAATTACAAGAAAATAGAGAGCAAAAGCTAAAATGAAAATTCAAG
The DNA here is from genome assembly GCA_014182515.1 of Eucalyptus microcorys. Classification (NCBI taxonomy): domain Eukaryota; kingdom Viridiplantae; phylum Streptophyta; class Magnoliopsida; order Myrtales; family Myrtaceae; genus Eucalyptus; species Eucalyptus microcorys. Next base: position 40,322,742 of record CM024569.1, on the reverse strand, counting down.
ACTTGATATTTTATCCTCATTGACCTTTAATCTAGGCCTACATCCAATAGAGAATTCATCACACCTCTCTATCACTTCCCTCAATTACCCAAAGAAAAAAAAAAGAATATGCCCAGTAACTATTCTTGAACCCAAATCTAAATTATCAATAAAATATGGACTCAAACTAAAAAAAAAAACCCCTTTAACGGCTCAGACGCGTTGCCCTCATGACCCTCCGCTAGGGTGTCCCTCATGCCAGCGATGGGAAATATAAACCACACTTCAACATTCAACTCTGATCCTTGGATGCTAGTGGGACTCATGTGCTATTGATGGAAAGTATGAACCACATCAATATTCAACTCGAGTAAGCCTCGATGGGTGCACACAAATGACAAAACCGCCCCCGCAAATGCGCTAAGACTCGAACATAAGCACGTGATCCGGGCCCATTAAATACCGAATCGAATCGAATCGGTTTGGGCTCCACTCCCGTCATCCGAGCGGGCCCAACTGAAGCCCAAAAAGAAATGGGGCCCGAGAAGGGGGCCCAGCTTCCCTGCACCGACGGCGGGAATCTTCCCCTACATATTCCCCTCCTCCCCCGGATCCAGCTCATCATCATTATCATCATCATTCATCACCGCGTTCGAGGCCATGCACGGTCAACACGAAACGTGGAGCCCCGACGTCGTTTCGGGCCGGGCCGGGGGGGGAGTTGGGGAGTTGTCGTTTCGACGTCGCAGGAACCTCCTCGTCTCCCGGCCGTTCGAGCTGTCCCTCTCCCGCAACCGATTTCTGTCCTGTTCTCTGTCGTCGCACGTCTCCTTCACCTCCTCCTCCTTATAATCTTCATCTTCTTCTTCTCCTCCTCTCCTCTCCTTCTCTGTCTTCTCCTTGCATCTCTCTTTCTCTCTCTATCTCGACAGCTCCTCCGCCTTCTCTCTCTAGCTCGCTCGCTTCGGTCGTATGGGGATTGCCAAGACATTCAAGGATGAGTTCTCCTTCGGTTCGTCTTCGCCCTTTCTTCGTGTTTTGTTGATTTTCTCCGTGGCGAATTTACTTCGATCCGCGATTTTTAAGGCCAATCGTGCGGTTCTGATCGAGTTCGTGTTTTTTTTTTTTTTTTTTGTTTTTCTTTGTTTTTCCCCTCTCTCCCGATTTCTCGCGGCGGAGCAGATAAGCGCTTGGAAGAATCGAAGAGCATCGTCGACAAGTATCCCGACCGAATCCCTGTAAGTTTTTTTTCTGAATCGATTTGCTCTTAAGATGAATTGCCTTCGGCTGCAAGCCAGCGTGTTGTCGTCTCGTAATCGCGATCTGTTCCGGTTGTGCTCGTCTTTCTTTTCTGGTCGTTTGGCGATCGTTTTCTGTTGTTGGGAAGTCAACGCGTTTCGCAACCGCTAATTGATTTGACCGGGGAAGGGAGAAATTCAGCCTGGTCGCTTGGGGTACTTTTTGAAAAAGGCGTTCTTTGGCTCCGACTGAGATGTTTGGAACTGTTTAAGAGGGATGGACATCTGGGGTGAAGTCTAATGTGTAATTGATTTGGAATGGCTGTGGATTGTTCTGTGCAATTGATCTATGGATGATGAACTTGGTAGAAGTCTGCAGCGACTCGGTCGCGCAGAAATGCAATTGTCGCGCTTTTTTTTCTTTTTCCGGGGAAACTCTATGTCGCTTGCAGCTTATCAGGGTTACTTCCGGTTCTTCTTGCAGGTAATCATAGAAAGATACTCGAGGACCGATCTGCCGGAAATGGATAAGAAAAAGTAATTCTCCTTGCTTGACTTTGCTTCCTTAACGTAGATAAACGGTCGAGCTTTGTTTAACATTCCAGATCTCAAGTCAAAGTCTGTTGAATTCTTGTAAAGATAAGCATTAGCATTTCATCTACACGACAAGTCTTCCCTTGTGTTTCTGAATTGGATGCTTTTCTGGGAAAGGCTAACCATGCATTGGCAAATTCTAATACAAGAACATTAAGTTTAAGCTTTAAATTAAGTTTCTGCTTGACAGAGAATCTACGTATGTTCTCATGTCTGATACACAGCAAGATGGCAACCTTGTCTTACTATCCTTTTTTACACGTTCTATTGTGCAGATTTCTCGTCCCTCGCGACATGTCCGTAGGTCAGTTCATCCACATTTTAAGTAGCAGGCTGCAATTGACCTCAGGGAAAGCTCTATTTGTATTTGTCAAGAACACCTTGCCTCCAACAGGTAATGTCTTGTCACGTGCAACGTGCATTCCAATCTTTTTCCATCTAGTGCATTCGGATAAAACTGCTAACGGGTTAATTATCTTTCATTTCTACAGCAAGTCGGCTGGACAGCATCTATCAGTCTTCCAAGGATGATGATGGCTTTCTGTACATGTGCTATAGCACCGAGAAGACCTTTGGCTAAGCTGTACATATGTCTCCGTGCAAGTCCCCTTCCTTTTAGTGAATGCTGGGGACCCCTTACCTCGAATAACCTGTTGATTCTCTTAGCACTTTGACATTGTAAATTATGTAAATTTGAACATTATTTGATTCAATAAGATGAAGGCGCTGCATAGTTCCTCTGCGCTTCGACTAATTAATGGTTCTAACTTCTCAAAGAGGAGAACTCTCTCTTGTCAGGCTTTTACACACCTATCATTTGCCTCCAGCATATGATCTACTAGAGTAAATTCTTCAAAGAACACAGTATCGTGGAAATCTAAAATAGAAGAGACCGCAAGATAAGAAGATTACATATGATGAGTCTTCTCACTATTGAGGCCCAACAATGCAGGGAAAACCTTGGAAACGGACAAGTGTAAATACAGTCTGTCCTATCGCTCCAATCATGAGGAAGAATTTGTAATTTAAATCACATCCATAACCAAGCAACGAAAGCTGGAATGTGCACTTCCCCAGAGACCCAGACAATAGATAAAAATAAAAAATAAAAATAGAAAGACTAACTTACGGAGCGATCCCAAATTAAATTGAATGAGCAACAGTAAGAAAATCCATCATCATACAGACGACCCGTTATCCATCATCATACAGACGACCCGTCAGGCTTAGGCCTTCTGTATCCCAGGCTGACTAGCTTCTGCATTAAGAGTCTCTCAGCATCTGCCTGAAACCCAAACGGAAGGAAATTTATGTCGATGTAAAAGAGCAAAGATGGAAAGCACCAATCCAGCAGCAAGAATGGGCTGAAAGCAGGAGAGGGATAATCAAGCGGACACCGAAGAGAGAGAGAGAGAGTCAACCTCAAGCGTGGGGTTATTCTTTGGGATATTGCAAGCGAGGATGATGTTGACACCTGTCTTTACGACTGAAAAGCAAAAAATGTTACCCACCGGAGCAAAGGACCAGTCACAAAAATCATAGGTGAATTTGTTACCTAATCTTCTAGCAATGCCAGATCCTGTATTATCAGAAGCTCCGCCAAGTATAGAAGTCACACTAACAAGGTTGGCCTGTGCAATCAGAGGAATCATCAGTCCACGAGAGGGGTTGTAAATATATTCAACAACTGTACACCGCAACTTACAGGCCGTGTAGTTGCAGCTGCATAGAGACGTCCAAGCTTCGAAGAGTTACAACCTATCCATGCATAGATCTACAGTCATGACAAAGGTATAATGGTCAATGAATGAGAGCAATGAGAAGCAGCTAGAACTAGTAGCAAATCCTATTGGAAACAAAGTTCATGAATGTTATTATCAACTTAAATGAAGTTGCTAGTTCTGCATTATCACCATCAACTGCTGTAGATGAAGAAAAATTAAGCCTTCATAGGCGTGCTTCTGACAGAAAACCTTAAACTTCCTTTTCTAGTGTAGCAAATACAAGATGGACCTTCTTTTTTCTCTTTGATCAGAATGAGATGGCCTATGAACAGAGAGCTCCGATAAAATGCTACTAGCAAACAACATCAGAGTTGTTGAAGCTGATTATTATATTTCTAATCCCAGTAGAAGAATAAGAGTCTCACGCATTGAGTTAGATGAATCTCCTGAACTATGCATGTTGCAAACTAGAAGTCTTAAGAAACTCCCAATACATTGCATCCAATGGAATGATAAGTGAGCACTACTGAAGTATCAAACAAGAACACCACATTCATCTCATTATTTTACCAAGTACCCTGTGGTAGACGTACCCTAGTATGAAGATTGTAAAATCACATTTTCCCAGTAATTCCTTGGGCCAGATTTTCTATATTACCATACCAATAACTAAGTCTAGCACATTGAATGCTTGGAAGTTTCGCCAATCCACAAGCAAATTGATTGGGCTATGTTAAGTCCACAAATTCCAAAGAGCATCTAAATGAAAAGCTGAACCAAAAATATGCAGTTTAAACCTCCAACAAAATCACCGTATGTAGCTTTACCATCTCACTCAAAAGCACTGTAAAGCAAGACGAGCAACATTAGGAGAGATAGTTTCTCAACAAACCTGCTTTTCAAGACGGATTATTTGAAAATGAAGAGTTGAATCATTGACAACTTCACTGAAGCACGTGATCTGAATACCACCGTCATTCTCAGAAACACCTTGTTGAGCATCCTCGGAGATGGGGGCCGAGTTGCAGGAGTCTCTTAAATTCAATCCATCAATGCCCAAATCATCATGAGCCATTACGAAAGAGAATATGGAGTTCAGTGCTCGCAATGATTTAACCTACAAGACCCCAGCAAGAACTCCCCCTTGGTAAGGTTCTATGCTTGACCAAGAAAATCCCTAATGAAAACAGGGAGTGAAAAACGTTACATACATTGTGGAAATATATTTATTGGTATTAGTTAGTGATAAATCTGTCAAATGGGTAGGTCGGGTAGGATATGAGCAAGTGGATAATTAGACTGACTCAACTCAACCCATTTTTACACAACAAAACTTTAACGACTCATATCCGACCCAAGCCATCACTGTTATTTATGGAAATAGCAATTGCAACTCTTTCTCATAAACTTCTAGCAATTGCAACTCTCTAATAGCTCGTCCTCTAAAAAAGTGACAACCCTTTTGTTAGCATTTCTCAAGCACAATTTGGTCGAAGTATCATCATCATCCGTCAATCTTTCAACTTTAGACCGTGACCATACAATCGAACTGCATCTTTGTGATCTTTCAGAGCAAACGTGTCTTGCATCTCTGGGCAGCTGGGTTATCATGTTTCCGTGACCCATCCAAGTGCATTTTTTCTATCTTTTAGAGCAAACGTGGCTAGTTTCCTCACACACGTGAACTAAGAAGCAATCTCTACGCGTCTTGAATAATCTCCGGGCAGTTGGGTTATCTTCCAGATCGCCATCTCTTGAAATGTCAATTGATTAGTCAAAGAAAACACGAGCTAGAACCGAGTCATAAACAACGAGAGAAAAAGGATAAGACACGGAATTTCTATCGAACAATAAAACAAACGCTTGGCGTGCAAACTCAGAGAGCCACCACACCGTATGGACAAGAAGAACACGAAGATCGCCTCCGCAGATCGCCGAAACAACCGCCGAACTAGAAAAGAGAAACGCACGCGACTAGAGAAGCGTAGGGAAAATGATCATCGTGGGCGGTACGTGCAAACGTCGAGCTGTTTTGACTACGCATAGAACTGAGGGGCGAATATAGAAACCGGGACATCGGTAAGGGAAGACCAGACGAAACGCGGGCCGAGGCCCGAAGAGAAGCCCCGAGAAAATTGGCGAGGCGGCGACGCACCTGTCACGACGGAGTCCGCCGAGCGCGGCGGAGGACGAAGCGCGAGCGCGACTTTCGGCGGCGGCGGCGGCGGAGGCGGAGGGAGGAGGCGGACGCGCGGATTTCGGAAGAGGAAGATGGGCTTTTCCGAGAATCTCTTTCCGTGCTTCGCTTTTTTTACCAATTTTCCTTTTTTTTTTTCCAATTGGACGTTCTTACTGTTGTTTTGTCCATTTTGAATCTTTTACATGGCATTGAAAACTCTCTCTCTCTCTCTCTCTCTCTCTACCTTATCTGGAGAATTTGCATCTGATCCAAGCCTAATTTTCGACGCCCAACATTTTCTAGAAGCTTCGTTATTCCAGAATTATTGAGTAATTCAAGTTCCCTAATTTTGAGATTAAAAATAATAAAAAAGCGAGATCAGAAAAAATTGAGGAGGATGATTGATGAATTGTTTATGTCATTTTTTTTTTATTGCAATAACGATGTCTAAGTGAATGAAAGATCACAACCAAAAAAGCGATAAGCTAATATAATGCAAAAAGGAAAAAAATATATGAGAGTCGATAAAGCTGATATGTTATTTTAACATTTTAGATAAATTGACTTGTTTTGTTATATAATTTCTTAAAATGTCCATTCCTTTTTTATGTGTTCATGTGAAAGGGATCAACCTATAGAATTAGGATACATGATGATTGATCGGTCCCGAGAATTAATAAATGTTTGACGATACGACTCATATACTACCAAAGTTTTATGATCCTGTGAACATATACAAGTACTACCTTTCTCAATATTGTTTGCTTAGACTTAGAATAAAACTGTAAAGTATTCCTCTTTGTTTTTTCGCAAAAGCTTATGATATTAGTCGAATTTTATAAAATCAACGTGATATGTGAAAATTATCAAATCTCTAGAATTTCGAAAAAAAAAAGTGAAAGTGTGCGAATTGCCAGATTTGAATTAAATAAAAAAGTGTAAAAAAATGATTAATAATTTCCGGCAGTAGATTCCAGAACTTGCGCGCACGCGGGGGATCGCGACGTGCTCGCGAGGCGCATTGACCACAATACCCCTCCAACGGTCTCGAATTTCCAAACAAGCCCTCCACCGTACGCACTACGCAGAAACGACCAATAGAAGAAACCTCGCGATCTTCGCACTATCATCTCTCGAGCACCGATGGGGACGACGACGGCGGCGTCCGCGGCGGCGGCGGCGACGGCGACGCAGGCGTACGGCGAGCCGTGGTACTGGGACAGGCGGTACGAGAGCGATTCCGGGCCGTTCGATTGGTACCAGAAGTACAGCGCCCTGGCGCCTCTCGTCAATCTCTACGTCCCTCGCGAAGATCGCGTCCTCGTCGTCGGATGCGGTAACTCAGGTAAAGAAACTCGCGCGCGCGGCCCCAATCGGATCGCGGATCTCTCGTAGTGAATGTTGTTTCGATGCTAGACAGACGTTTGATGAGGAACCTTTGGAATGATATCCTTCGGGCGCGCGGCCCCAATCGCATCGCGGATCTCTCGTAGGAAATGTTGTTTCGATTCTGTAGGTGGCGGATTTGTTTCGCGAGCGATTTAGATGGCGCGAGGACGCGTGACGCGCCGAGGAATGCGTTTGTTTCTATAGGAGGTTAATCGAGCTGGGGACGTGGTGTTGATACTTCGGATTTATTGTTTATGTTCGATTGGTGCATAATTGTTCGTATACTTGTGTCATGCCGGCTGCGATTTCATGTGCTGTAAGCCGCTTGATAGGCATTTCATGAAATGCGATTGTGTTTGAGAAATGTGACGTGTATAATTAGCAATATCAGTGTGTAAGTCAGACGGATACTTCACTTAGATTTGGCACAGCATGATAGTTACAGCGAAAAGCATGAATCGATTGATGCATTTTACTCGGGTCATAGTTTTACTTGGTGATTTACATTGTGCCTGCAGAATTTAGTGAGGGTATGGTGGATGATGGCTATGAGGACGTGGTGAATATCGATATATCATCAGTTGTGATTGAAGCTATGCAGAAGAAGTACTCTAACCGGCCTCAGCTAAAATGTATCTTTCATGGCAGCTTTCTAATTTATGATATACTCTTTTCTTTTGTCCACAACGTCACTTTTTTAGTAGATTGAATGCATCTTGTACCTTTTGAAACTCGTTAGTTGTTTCCCCCACTAGAAATAGTGTGTAACCAGGATTAGAAGGTGAAATTGAAGGAAATGGCGGATCTTGTCCATTGGAGGATAAAGGAGAGTGTAACTGCTTGTTTCACCTACAATTTACCTAAATTTTCCTTCACTACATAGTAGATATGAAAGTGGATGTTCGAGAGATGAATGACTTTGATTCACATTCCTTCAACGCCGTGATTGATAAAGGTACTCCATTGATTACTTCCTTTGATATGATCTTTCCATTGATTGTACCAGTGATGAGTTTAGTCAAATGATCTGCTGATTTTGTTTCTTGTGGTGTGCCAGGTACACTAGACTCCTTACTGGTGAGTGCAGCACGTGAATTTCTTTGATGTGTTAAAGCTGATTACTGACTGATGTTTTTTGTGCAGTGTGGGCATAATTCTCGGCAAAACGCTGCTAAGATGCTCGAGGAAGTTGGGAGGTATACTAAACTTAGTAAACAAACACTCTCGACTGTTTTGCTTGTGTACAGTGTTTTTCTTGATTTCTTCACCATTATTGAAGCAGTCGATGACAAACTATAGGGTCCTCAAGGATAAGGGCGTCTATATTCTAGTAAGCACATCCCTTACTGAAGATTTCACTTATATCCTCTAGGCTTCCTCTCATAGTCTCTCATTTTCTTTCCAGTAGCATGATTGCATGTGAACTATATGCTGATAATTACTCTCATGGATGCTGCAGATTACATATGGAGCTCCAACGTATCGGTTGAATTTATTGAAAGAGATGGGCTCGTGGACAATAAAACTTCACGTGATAGGTCAGTCAAAAGAAGCTCTTGCTATCACTTGCTTAGAATTCGAGGGAGTCTTCTCTGTTTAGGGAAATACTACATACAGATTCTCAAAGCGTTACTATTGGCCTTTTTTCTTACCACTGACACTATGGGCGAGCAATCGAGATGACTAAACTCGGGAACCAAACCAAATTGGCCTTGTCAATCGAGTCTATGCCATCTCACAAGGGCACCACGCAGGTTTGTGGGTAAAAGATAGGCGAAATGTCATTGACCAGTTCCATCCCCAATCCTGTATCGTAAACTGTCCATTGTGATCGGTTCAAAAGTGAGTCAGTTTTAAAAATAGACAGGGATCAAACTTCCCAAGTTTGACATCAATGATTTAACCACCATGCCAAAGGTCGTTAACATGACATTTTTTCCTAAATTAAGAATGACATTACTTAAATTTGTTTAGAATTGAGAAAAAAAAAATGGCAGAGCAGATTTCGGGTCTACCCTGAAATTGGCTGGCTCAATTCTGGGCGAGTTGCTAGTGGAACCAACTCAGTCTTCAATTTCAAATACCAGAAACTGAATTTAGTAGAGTGGGTCTTAAGTTTTAATCTTGAAACTACCCATCCTAGAACCAATCATTCTATTGGGCATGACGCTACCCAGAAAGTCTGAAGAATTTGGTTTGTAGTGTTGAACAAAGTGATAAGGTTGTCCAATTCTTCACTTGCCTGTTGATTGCATGAAATGAGGATTAACGCGTCACTACTTTCATGGTGTGCAAACCCCATAGTATGCTCTAAGCTGCACTTGATGGATTACACACAGTTTTTTGCCTGCATCGGGTGATTGACTTTGTCGCCCTTGTTATCAATCATCATGCAAAGCGTTTTCCATGTTCTTGACATGTATGATGTCAGTACGTCTAAGATTGATTCTAACATGCCTGCAGAAAAGCTTGTTGGAAAATCTGAGCATCTATGGGAGCTAACCAACCCCCTTCCCTTGGACAATGAAGGAAGCTCCGCAGAAACACTGTTGGGCAGAAATCCCGACGTTCACTACATCTATGTTTGTACTAAGGTCGGTTAAGATGATCTCAATCAACTACACAGGAATGGTTTAGCTCCCATGCAAGCGAGATGACTTTACCTCACATGACGTGCCATGTGAAGCCGTCCTTCTCGAGTATGGTAATATCATTCATAGCCTTCTCGTTTTGTGCCTGTTGTTCGTGCAGGTGAACTCTACCGTGCACCTAGGTGCGTGAAGGGGCTCTTGTGTAGGGGTAATGGAATCATTCGACCATTCTTTTCTTTGTGCTTCGTAACAGAAACATTATATGTAGAGCCCCCCGAAAGTATGGACATGTTTGTATTATGATTAATACAAACATAGACTTCTTAATTTAGCTTTTGCTTTGGTTTGAGAGTCTCGTGGTCTTGGGGTGCTGGCCTTTGGTGATGATTTAGATTGACAGGGCGTCTCGAGTCTGACGCGGACATTTCTTCACTCGGTTCCTGATTGAATACTTCCTCGATGAGTTGTGATGCCTACCCTTGCTGACCATCTCAAAATTTGTCCAATCGATTATGCCTTCATCTATAAGCATGTCTACTGTCTAGTCATCTAGCTTGAAGGTTGTCTGAGTCTTACCCTTTTCAATACTGCTGGCAACAGCGACCATTAATTAAGGTTAAGAAAATGGGGTAAGAATCTCTTCGGCTTCACAATAATGGATAGACCCATTAAACGGGGGATCAAGTTGGCTCAAATTTGGATCAGGTCATAAATAATCCGACCTAAATAGACTTATTTAACCTGTTTTGATAAATTTTCACGCAATACAAATACAACGACCAATGTCTGACCTGATCCATTTTACTAAAACACTAGCATATTTTACTCAATTTACAAGCAAAGGCGTAAGACTAAAGAGAATCATAGCATAGTTAAATCTAAATAAATTATAAATTCATTTATAATTTTTTTATGACCTATTTAACAATTATATTATATTTGAATTCATTTATAAGCTATTTACTCAATACAACTAACCCATTTAATACTTATATAATTTCTTCTTCTTTTTCGGTTAAGTACTCATGAATTTAAAAATAAGTTGATATCTAAGCATGGAATGAGTTTTCAATGAAATACTTGCCTCTGCTAATATAGTGTGGGGACTGTAATAAGATTTGCATGTTGACCACAGGCAGCCATGACAAACCGATGAAATCAATTTACACCCAAGAATACTGTACCTTGAAAATCGATCACCAGCCTCAAACGGATGCCCCCCTTGGCAGTACGTTTTAGATCCACGATCGATCGGACTTCACAATGAAAATCAGAATCCACTTCTTCTATCACACAATTACACGACAGCTTATTTCCACAATTACACATACTAAATCGTGGGATCAGGCTTAAAGCGCTTAAATATTAGGAATTTTCCAGAACTCCACCCATCAGAAAACAACAGGTACGTGTGTGTGCCCCGAAGAAGTCAAGCAATGAGGCATCCGAATGAAAAAGAAGAATCCTTGCCAGAGCATAAAGAATCTACACTCTTGGCAGCACAACCAATCTGCCAAGAACCAAAAGATTCAATCAGCAAAATGTCGTTTTAAGTTGTTAAGACTCACACGTATACTCAAATTGATGCTTGTGCAAGTACTCCTTTTTGATCAAATGTATGAATTTAAAATTAAGTGTCTTGTTCATCTTCCCAGTGTAATGAATAAATTCCAGATGCAAAGTACAGTGTAATGTGTAATCGTGTATAAGCCTGCGCGCTATCTACCGTTTACAAAAGCTCACTGAAAGTTCCAATTTCTTCAGCTATGTTCACGGGTTCATTCCATATATTGTAGAGAAAACAATCATTTTAACTAAGGCGCTTACCTTTTGATAAATACACAAACCAATTTTCGCTTGCTTCACAGGATCAGGTTTGAAAGAGAGATCTCCGGAATGTACAGAATGTGCCTAGGCCTACGTTCTTATACAAAAGGATTGGCCATTGCACATTTAGGTAGGGGCTTCTGGGCCATCAGCATTTACACTCCGCTTCCTGTTAAGATGCATTTGTCAGCTAGATCAAAATGAGGGTGCCAAAAAGTCGGTGCAGCACTTTGAATGATGTCTTTACCTGTTCACCCTATCCAAGCCATGTTCACAGCTTTTTTGCCCTATAAAATGGATGCCACGAGAAAGTTGATACTGAGAAAGCTCATCATTCCGACGTGAAATTGGCCTTTCAGAATGTACTGGCCTCTTACTAGAAGCGCCAGTGCCAACGACTAAAGAACCATTCTCCTAATAAATGGGCAGGAAAGTTCGGTGATCGAATAGAACTTGCCTTTGCTTTGATTGTCAGGTGTTACAAAAATGTAAAGACACGCACCTTAATTTTCGACTTGTGCTGAAGTGGCTTTTGGTTAACCTCTGCACAAAGAAGTGTTTTTACCATCTCATCCAGTTCAGCCACTTTCCTATTTAGATTTGTTTTGTCCATCTGTGAAGGGAAAAGAGAACTTCAATATGGAATAATGTTTTGGCTAATAACAATGCCCCCTGCTAGAGGCAACAGACCTTCAACATTTCATTCTGTGCTGAAAGTAACTGATCCCGCTGTTGAAGTTGCCCCAAAGTCATCTGCGTAGCGAACAAATCTGCTTCTCTGCGGCTTACTTCCATCATGCAACTAGAGAAACAGGATAAACCTTGAGACGAATGTAGGATATAAAAAGCAAAAGAAGAAGAAAGAGCAAGAGATGGCAAAACATTTCTAAAATGTCCATCTTGCAGACAAAGTATGCAAACACAAAAGGACCGGATGCATTACCTAAGAAATTTCGTACTGCATATTTTCAGAATTACCACAGGCAAGATAAACGAAAGACTATTTTAACTGACCAGAAAATAGACTGACCTTTCTCTTTCCTTCACCAGATCGTCAACCTGCTTCCTTAACTTTAGAACTTCTTGCTCCTAAACAACGTAGACAGTAGTAACACATCTTTTAGAGTGATCAAATGAAGCAAACAATAAATGCAAAAGGTATATTTATAACCTTTGCATGGAAATCTGACATCTGCTTATTGGCTACTTCAATTAATTTTTGCACCTGGTGCTGCTCTATCAAGTTCTGCAAAAAAATCATAGGTTAGAGTGGCAGTAATGGTGAAATCCCCAGTAAGTTCCATATAGAGAAAGGAAAAAAAAACTTACAGCATAGCTTGTCATATCTAATTTGACACCAAGTAAATCCCGAATGATATCATGAGTCATGCTCTCAGCTGCAGCCAGCCTAGAGTTGAGTACGCATACCTGATGCATCATAGGCTGAGTTTATAAATGTGTATTACATGATATGGATCAAAACTGCAGAGACTTGAATCTTAGTGGAGCTCTGTTACTGATACAAATGAAGTATCACTAGCATGAAATAAAAAATAAAATCCTGGGGAGGGAGACCATTAGAACTTGTGACCTCATGTCACTAAATTAAGAACAACACATGATACATAGGATTGTATTAAATTACAGAATTAGGAGAGACGCGTGAGATTCTTATCCAAATACATTCATTAGGCTACAGGGGAGATGGAAACTACTTAACCTCCTGCTGCTGGCTAGCTGCAAGTGCCTCCAACTCCTGGATCTGTAGCTTTGCGACTGAAAGCTCCTGATCCTTCTCAAGGTTTGTTTGCTGAATTAGACTTGAAATGCATCTGAATGGGGAGCTGGAGCCTCTTGGCCTTGACGAGCTTTTCTCATGCTTTTCAAGTGGTTGTGCTGTTGATGCTGAGCTTGACAAATCAGTTTTTATTTCATGAACCATATTCTCCAGTGTCTTGTACTGTTTAAATAATGTTGAGACATATAAAGAATGTCAGAGGTTAAAACATGATGGATCTTACCGAAAAACCAAAATTGGATTCTAAATAGCTCAGCATTGTTTGAATATGCATGGAAATTACTTCAAAGGACATCATAGCTTGTGAGCTGCTGTTGATGACTTCTCAACAACCATTCACACGAGGGGGAGTAATGCAAAAGCGTTAGCAATGGGTGACTGCCAACGTGTATGCCAGTTCTCATACCTTTTGTTGATATTGAGATGCCTGTGCTTCAGCATGCAGTACAAGTTCGGAGATGTACTCTTTGCATTGTTTGATCTTCAAACCACAAAAGAATGGCACAGTTTAAGGCAGAGGAAATCACATGTAAATTAGAGATGAAGCACTAATAAATATCCAGAGTGGTTAAAAAAGGATCAGACGATCACCTCTCTCTCTAGTTCCACTCTTTCCTCTTCTAGAAATTGTATCTGCCGGTGTGCCTCATGAAGTTCCAGTAACATTGGATATTCATTCCTGCATTATTAGCAGTTAGCAACAGAAATAGGGTAAAGTAAAATTCAGAGGCAGAGAACAGAAAGCCAAAGCAGACCTAGGAAGATGATCTTCTGAAGAGCAACCGTTTGCGCTCACTAAATCCTGGTACTCTGTGAAACTTTCAACTGTGGTCAGTCTCTTTCTCAAACCTTGGAGTTCCTTTTCCAATGAATCTCGGATTAATCTATGCTTTTCTACATCTTGATCCATTTCATTTACCTAAGTCAGGGAAAAGAGAGACAAAAATAAGAAACTACTAATAGTAGAAGCAACCAAGATTATAAGTCATTTGCAAGTTGAGAGGTTCATCAGTTGAAAAGATGCTTAGCATGCAAGGGAAGTTATCCTCTGCAAGACCAAAAAACAATTCCAAATATTCCACTGTGCATTGTACAGAAATTTTTTCAGAAGATGACAGATAGCAGATTTGTCACCTTCCTCTCCAGTACATTTATTGTATGCTCAAGCTCCTCAACAGAATGTTCTAGAATTTTTATCTCCTCCTCCTTTTGTTCAGCCAGCGACTTACTTGCTTCTGACTCCTGCAGAAGAAAATTCTCAATCGCCACTATTTATGCCTAAGCTGCAAGCAGACAAGGTGTCTCAAATGCATACCTGACGCGCTTCAACAGCAATAGCTTCGTTTTCATCAGCTAGAGAGTAGGCCAATTCAAGCTTACTAGTCAGGGAGCCAACTTGTTCGCGCAGCTGGTCCCGCTCTCTTGTGACCAATTTTAGATCGTCCTGAATACTTTCAACTGAAGAAAGTACTTTTCTTTCCATTGTTGTCGTCAAATGAAGAATTTCTTCTTCCAGACCTTTTACCACCTCTCTCTGTTCATCCAGTTGTTCCTCAGCTTCGGACTTTCTTACATAAAGATCTTTCAAAAGAGTCCTTAAATCATCATTTTGTTCTGACAAAGCATCTATCATATCTCTGGCCTGCTCAATCTCTGAAATTTTCTCTTTAAGGGCCTTCTCAGTATCAGCCAGATATCTTTCAAGCTTTTTGTGCTCAACGGTCATGTTGTTGAGTTGACTCATTTTGTTATCCGACTCATTTTGGACTTTGCTCAATGAATCCTGTAGCAGTTTTGTCTCATCCTTTACGTCCTTGCTGTGAGAAGCAGCTTCTTGCAACATGCTTAAATCAAATAACAAACCCTGTAAGATAACTTCTTTCCTCTCCAGTTCACTTTTCAGCACTGAATTTTCATGTTTCAGGCAATCAGAAGGAAGGGATACCTCCCCATCATCTAACTTTTTCACAACTGCATGTTGATCAATTCCCTGCAGGCTGTCATCACCAGTGCTTATGTGATTATCCCGACTAGTAAAATAAGCTGTTTTTAGATCTTCCATCATCCTTGGGTATTCTTGCTGTTTGAACAGCTGAAATCCCAACTCTGACCTTGGTATACTATTTCTGTCTATAAGCTCTCCCAAATAACAATGCCATAGCACAGATACTGCAAATCCTCTCTGCATTATCTCCGAAGCTATATCTTCCATTGAAGAACTTGAGTTGCAAATGAAGGAAGACAAATCCTGTCCCATGGATAGGACATCACATTCTAGGGCCTTGAACATATCCTCCACATGTTTTTGCATCTGCAGGAACTGCTCTTCAAGTAAAGAGAGAGATTTTGCCGTCTCTCCAAAAGCAGAATGAATATGCCCACTGAGTGATTGATTTTCTCCTTCAATCAATTTTATTGATGACTTCAGTTGCTGAATTTCTTGGATCAAATTTTCTCTCTCCACCATCAAAGCCTCACTAGTTTGCCTCCAAATCTCAGCCAAATTCTTTGCATTTTCATTTGCTTTTAACAACTCGTTTAGCATCAAATCAGCTTCTTTCATGGTCGCATTTGCTTGCTCAAATCTGACAAAGAAACTGCAAGCATCATGAAACTTCTCGCCAGCAACCCCCTGTACCACATGTAGCAAAAAATAAGACCTTAGCAAGTCATAAACTGCTTCTATGGTATGGGATCTTATTAAAATTTGCGATGAGAATCAGTGGTTCACTTGAAGTAACACCTAATGTTTGCGAATTAAGCTTAATTTAGGAGTTCAAGATTGCTGTACCTCTGAATTACAAAAATCCCCTTCATGTTTCCGCTTCAATTTAGGGCACTCAAATTGATGGTCAGTACCTGCCATTTAACATGAGCTTATGAGTCTCTTTACAATTGCATCATCCTTCTGATAATATAATAATGAGCATACAGTGAGCTACGTTCATTATACTTTACCTTTTCCATTAGGGCAAGCTCCTGAGTCAATGGCATCAAACAGCGTCATGAGAAGGGCATATTGTTTGTTGAAAGCATCTAATGTAGTCTCTAATTCCTTCCTTGGGCACAAAATCATCTTATCTCTGCAAACTTTGCTCTTTAAGGACCCCATAATCACTCCCATCTTGGTATTATTAAATTGCAAAGCCTCATGGAAGTCAGAATTTGTTGGCTGTTTAGGTGCCACCTCAGTACGCTTGTACAAACATGTGCTTGGAGACGCACCCATATCATTGTCTGGAGCTAAACTTTCAGCAGAAAAATGAGAACTTGAAGTTGAAGAATCAGAACTCAACTCATCCAGCTCGGTCACATCTTCATTTGACAGAGACAAGCTACATAGGTTTAAGTTCCTGTCAACCCAACTTTTTATGTCATTCAATCTGATATTTGTTTCTGCTAGTTCATCTTTCAACCTGTGCAGCATGTGACATGGATCTTCAATATTTAGACTTGGTTCTTTATGAGACAATGATTTAACTGCATTCTTTCCCAGCTCTTTTAGTTGCAATTTTAAATCAAAATTATTTCTCTTTATATCATGCACAAACTCCTTGTATTCATCAAATGACTCTTGAATTTCAGACTGAAGGGAAAACATGAACATCTCCGCTCCTACATAAGATGAATCAATAGCATATTTTGATTCCAGTACTCCCAATCTAGCTAACTCAACTTGAGCCATAGCATTTTCCAATATCAGAGCATCTGCATCAGCCTTTGCATCAAGTAACTTATGACCATCCTTCTCAATGATATTAGCAGCTCGAATATCTTTTTCGATGTTGTCTCTCTGCTTAACATCATGACAATCAGAGAGCCATTTTATAATCAGAAGGGCAGCATTTACACGTTTTTCTGCTTCAGATATCTGATCGTCCTTATGTTTCAAGTTTCTCTTGAGAGTCTTAATCATATCTGTCTTCTCGTCCAACTTCAGATTCAATGCAGCTGCTTCAATGGTGCTTTCATTATCTGCCGTATGCTGAGATCCACTTAGACTCATTGTTGCCCCTTTCAAGGAACTTAACTTCAGCTCCATTTCCTGTACAATCTTCTGTGCATTCTCCAAGCTCTCTTGAAGCAACAGAACTGTTTCTTCCTTCTCAATGCAAGCTCGTGCAGCCCTCTCAACTTTTTCACTGATCAAAACTTCACCTTCAGGAAATGAACCAGCAATCCTTCGTATCGAGCCAGATGCATCCTTGAGGGATCTAGTGCCATCTAAAAGAAAGTTCGTTAGTTCTAATATAGCCTTTTCCCAATCTGCAGTAACTAACACTACTTCCTCCTCCTTAGCTGCTATAGTTTCTCTTAGCGTTGCATTTTCCTGAGTCAAGTAACTTAGTTTCTCATGAAGCTCCAGCTGAAGGGAAGCAACCTCATCTTGTAACTGAAGGATTGTCCTTGCGGTTTCCATCTCAACTTGTTCCATTACTATTTCCGCTTGATTCCTGCCAAACAATTGGGATGCCTGCTCTCCTTCATAGGTTGCTGACTGAAGGTCTAGCATAGTTCTTTCCCACTTCACTTGCATGGAATTCATTCTAATGTCTTGACTTACATCCATAGCTTTCTTTCCAAATGCAGCTAGTTCCCAAGATTGACTTCCAGGTCCAAGCAGAGAGCTGTCTACCTTATTTGTCTTTTCTAAAATAGCCCTAAACCGATGATTTTCCTCCTCCATATGCTGCAGCTTTTCAATTAAATGGACCTGTTCAGACTCCATAGATTCAATTAACATCCTAGCATTTGATAACTCCTGAAGGTTACTGTAGTGCACATCTAATGCACTGCCAGCACTTTGGCCTGTTATGTTCCCCAGAGACCCCTCATCTGCCCTGTTTATCATTCTGTTGCCCGAGTCACTGCTGATGGATATCATTTCTTCCTGTGAGAGTGGCAACAAAATCATAAGTTCAGAGAGAGAGAGAGAGAGAGAGAGAGAGAGAGAGAGGTATAAAAGCATCATAGACAACATGTTCATCTTGCTAAATGTGCTCAATAAAATGTCCGGATTCTTAGCATCTCAGTATTCCATATGTTTTAGTCTGAAATGCTGATGAAGAGAGAACAAATAAATCTTTATTGCACAGCACATGATGGACACGGTGAAGGGTGAGATTCTGAAAGCACTTGACCAGGTCCAACAAAAGTTATCCAAGTGGAAAATTTTAATTATAGCCGAAGGTAGGTCTCATTTTGCTAATCCAGGGTAATGTCATCACAAAATAACAGATATGCTTAGGTCCAAAGGCATGCATAAAATTTTTGTCACCGTCCTGGGAGAAGCTCCGTTCAAGATTTTATCAGGCAAGTTTGGCTAAATTAGAATACCAATGGTACAAGCTAAGAACAAGGAACTCACCAGTAATGAATATTTATCTGCTGATGTTACTTCTTCAGGATCCTTCGAAGACTGATCCGATAACTGTCAAGATAAAAGGTAAAAACCACATTACGAACGGCAAGTAGATTTTGACAACCCTAAGGCTACTTCCCTCCTTAACATTCAACAACCTTTGCAGAATCACATGTGACTTGACTGCTGCACAAGTATTTTTGCAGTTCTGTTGGTAATTCCTCAACTTCCCTGCAGGCAAAAACAATGGATACAGAAGAAAGAAAAGATCACCACTGGCATCTTTGCAAAATGATAGCTTCCAAAACATCCTTAATGCTATGAAAGAGCCAGTACAAGTTAGATCCTCTGCATCTCCTCACACTTTAAAGATCACATTATGATGATAGATAAGAATGAAAAACGAAAAACAACGCTGCCAAAATCAAAGCAAGTCATCTATTGAGCTATAGATGCGTAAGCGCACTAAGAAAAATACTGAAGTGGGAATCTACTATCTAATACCTAATGGCTAAGTCGGTAAGGCAAAAGAACGGCAAAGGATGAAAATGCAATAGTACATTGCCATCATCCGTGGAGGTGATGGGAAGACTGCTAGAATGTCTGCAGTTACCCTTGAAAAGAGTATGACTGAGCAAGTTACCTCATTAGCCTTGCATTCATTTTACGGCAGTCTTCAAAGTCCGTCAGATCCTGTATAGCTATAACTGCTGAGTATACAAAGTCTAATGAGCAGAACCAAGTAAATAAGGGAATTTACATACCCACTGTTCCTTTTGTGCATATACAGTTGAATTCTCTTCTAGCATCTCCAACAGCTGACCAGCCAAAGATGCCATTATGAACTATATACTACCAACCAATTGTGTAGACCAGAGGAAAACACAGGAAATAAGAAGCGGATAGTTTCGAACCTGACTGCGCAGATCTGAAACTTCTGCCAGCAATATGTCCCGCTCCCTTGGTCCATAAAGGTCTTGATACCTGGCCCATACAATAGCATCAAATGGGTCATTGATATTCTCAAAGATCTGTCTATTCTTTCATTTAGTTTCAGGGACATTACAACTGAAGTTGCTCCATGAGCCTATTATTCTCCACAGCAAATTGTTTTAATTCGGGATTTTGGTCAATTCTTTCTCGGAGCATATTATTCTCTTCCAGTAAAGCCTTGTTTTCCTCCACAAGGTACTTCTCTGCCGTAACTTTGTCATCCACAAGTAACTCGAGTCTTCTGATGTTCTCCTCTCGAAATTTTAGAGTCATATCATTGTGCCTGGCCTTCTCTTCCATTTCATGCGCCTGCAAATATGCGCTTCTGTTAATTAAACTAGCAGAACTTGAACCTTCTATTAGCATTCTCAAGGTGCATCCAAGCAACATGGCTCCTCGTACAGAGGATTTCAAGTATCAGACCAGTATAGACCACTTGCCAAATAAAACATACCAGGCATTTCAAGTGTTCAATTTCATCTTTTAACTTTTTTACTTCCTTCTCTAACATCCTTTCCCTCCTCAAGGAACCAAGCAAAGTGGCCACCGAGCACTTCGCACCCTGCATTAGCAGTAGTGAATACTTCATCTCTTCAATTAGGAAAGCAAGTCTCCATTGCAAGTATGAAGCGTACCTTTTTACTACCAGTGAAGCTCATCTTATGATTATCAGATGTTCTTTCCCCTAAAGAGTCACACTGCTTAGCCAAGCCGTTTAATCTAGAATCCTCAAGACATTGATACCCATTTGACAGACATCTTGATGGATTCTGATGTTTCATCAGAAAAGACAACTGACCCTGTTTTCATACAGTAAATCCTTACTTTTTTGCATGTCAAGATGTGTTGTGAAATCAGCAAAAAGGAGAGAGTAATCTACAAATATATACCTTCAACTGTTGGATTTGCCTCTGGAGTGCACTTATGTCACCTGAAGCATCTTCATTCACTTTTGCCTGAAACATGGAAAAAGAAACGCTAAGAAACTCCAAATTTATATGACAACAACAAAGCCTTATCCCTCAAGATGGGATCAGCTTCATGAATCCTATAATGCGATTGCACGTCATTTTGTATCAAGTTTTCTGGAAGATAAGAACTCCAAATTCATAAGGCGAAAATAAATCTACTCACTAGTACACTCACATTGTTCTGAATGAGTTTCGCACGCTGAGCAAACTTCAGAGTGCTTAACGTTTCATTTGCAGAACTGTTATGAAAATGAAAGTTACATAAAGGAAATTGGTTGGCTTGTACAAGACATTCTTTAAGCGGGACTAGTTGTTCAAGACAAACCATGTGGATGGGCTGACATTTGCTATGATCATTGTTTTAGAGTTCCCACCGAGCGAATCCTGCAAAAGAAAATATCTACAGCACATATTCTTTAATGTAAAAGTACACGTTACAAAAAGTGGACATATTTAAACAGGATCAGCTTTTGAATGTAACCTGAAGTAAAAACGTTAGCCTAGAATCTCTGTAGGGAACATGTCTATGCTTCCCATGGGCTAAATCCACCAGAGACATAATCACCAACCTAAGAAGTAAGAACAAATGCTCTAAGATAGTTAAACTGTAGAACAAACAAAAATCTTTGAGAACAATCTCAGAGTCGGAATCTCAAGATTGAGATGTACAGTATACGTTATATGTTAAAAAACGCGATGACTTCTCAGACTTTGATGATGCCATGAGTCTTATACCAAACATAGCATTCCGTACTGTTTGCACCAAGTTGGAATCCAAAGGGAGACCTACTTCAGCTTAACATTGTATCATGTTGCAAACATCTGGGACCAAAAACACATGAAGTGAAGGAAATCTCAATGCTACTATTTAGGGGTGCACTTCCAGGCTTTCCAGCATATTCCAAATATTTTTACCCTTCATGGAGGACATGGGTAGTATGCAGGTGCAAATAAATCAATGTACCAGTGCCTTATGCGAACCAAACCTCATAATTATGCAGATTACCTTCCAGAAGAAGTCATTTGTACTGTTAAGTTGGACCTTTCCTTAGAAAAGTATAAACCAACTATAATCTTCCCATCAAAAGAAATATCATGGCTTCTCCTCTATTCACAAACCACAATCAGAGAAGGAATATGTGCCAAAGAATCTTGGGAAGAGTTGTAATTTGGTATATGACCCACACCATAAGGGGTGTTTCATGAATGCGAAATTGAGCAAAAGAGAGAAATAGTACAGAGGAGAGTTATTTTGCTTCTATTGTATTGGTTATCTCCTAGTAGCAGCTAATATGTTATGGCCTGGCCCCTTTATGACCAATAGCAACACATGGACTCCTTTTTCACTACATTTTCAGAAATAGAGAATTTCCAGAAGGAATAGGATATGACAAAAATTCCCTCCGTTCGGTAAAGTGAAAATATCATTAAAATTTATGGTTCATGACTTTTTAAACCTGGTAAAGCATTCGCGGAAATAAACATGAGTTTCAAACACATTAAGGATTGCAACAAGCCCTTGAAATAATTACCCAAGAGTTGATAAGGACTTATTTATGTTTGCTGCTTCTTTCAAACGGTCGCCTTCTGCAGCTGAGCTTTTCTGCCTGCACGTTTGAGGAAGTTAAACCAGCATAGCGGTGGAAGCACAAACTGGAAAGACTGTCAGTTGTGTGAAACAATAGCTACCTCTCAGAACCAGCTAAATCCACCAAGTTCAACCTTGCAAATCTAAAATGTGTCATTGAATCTTTCTCCCAATGGCTTTCAATGATGCACGTGAAAACACTGTGTGACCTACTGCTCTCACTATTCATGCAAGTCGCAGCCACTTTTCTGTTTGCAGCACCCTATGCAAAAGAAAGTGATCATACTCATGTGTTACTGAATGTGGAACTCAGTCCAAACAGAACATAAACTGTCGTCATGAAGTATCAACCTGTGAAAGAAGCTTCACAATATCCCTGACAGTTCCCACTTTATATTCTTTTAGGTTTTCTACATAGACCCCTTTCTTCATGTCTTCTCTGAGCTACAACAAGACAATCATATTGATGTGCACTACAGGACAGCTATCTAATTAAATAACACAAGAAAAGGACAGCTATCTAATTAAATAACACAAGAAAAGGATATGAAGTACTTGTAAATTTGTGGATGAAGGCTCCAAGAGGTCCGTTATCTGCTCGTTGTATATCTCCACGAAGGAGCATTTACAGCTGTAAGTTAACTTCTCTTCTTTCCTACTTTCTTCATCCTGAAGAATGTAAAGATGTCAGGCTACTACATTTGCAGGAGATAGGAAAAAAGCAGAAGGTTGGTGGGAGTGGAGAGACGTGAGATAAGTACTTATTAATGAACTAGCTGCACAAAAACCAAAGCAAAAGTACATACCACTCTAATCCTTGCAAATAAATATTCGAATATACGAGGAGTTATCCCACAGCCTTCATTTAGCTTCCCTTCAACTTCATAGATATCGCCCATCATGGTATATGTCTTGCCACTACCTGTCTGCAAGAAGTAGAGGGTTCACCTTCTATCATTATATGATATCAGAGCTAGCAAGACCAAACATCAATTACCTGCCCATAAGCGAACATACAGCTATTATAGCCAGACAAGCAATTCTCCACCATGGGCAGTCCTGCAGCTCTGAACAATTTTTCCTACAAGAAGTTTCCATATATCTTTGTTTGTCAGTATGATGTGTCATAAATGAGAGTATACCTAACAAAACCATAAACAAGGGCTAGGATTGGAATTTTGGCCTTTCCAGTCTTACCGTCTTCTTTGATAGATCCGAAATAATTAGTCATGAAGTCAACAAACAGAATGATGCGTCCTCCTTATATTAAAATATAGATCGTACCTGAGATATTGTCTCGCACGCGATATGATCAAAGGTGAATCTCGTTTCAGGATAACCAAACCACACCAAACTCTTTGCACTCTCCTGTCTGATGCACCTTCCATACCCTTGAGAAACCTTCTCCAAGTTACTCAATGGTCGAATCCTTATCAAAACCTGGATCCACACTCCACATACTCAGCAGCACTCTCTTGATGATGAGCTAAATTATTTAATAATACCTAAGAGTGGTGCAGACTAGCTAAATCTATCCAACAGCTCGTTTCGAAATAATCTGAATTGAGTTCAAAAGTAAAATTTGTTTGTAATAGGAAACAATTGGGTTAGTTGCAAAGGTAGTTATTCAATATTTTAGGCCAATTTCTAGAAGTTGTTTTGCTCCCAAATTTTTTAATAATGTCACTATGTTTCGAAATAATCTGAATTGGGCTCCCTCCATGGAGAAAGTTGACATGGCGCTGCTAACATGACGATTTTATCTATTTGTCCTGTGGCATGCTGTGATGCCGCATAAACTTGCTGTCGGTTCTTAACAGCAAAATGTATTGAATGACTTCGAATGAAACCATATATAGACAGAATCTGATTGAAAATTTTACATCTAGATTAACTAATTAGTGACTACGTATCCTTAAACTCAAAGAACACTTGCTGTGAATGTTGAATCGTCAGAGAGTACTTTATGGCCAAATAAGGGAGAAGACCAATTGTTAACGAACCTGCACGTTATTTTCAGCCCAGAAGGACGAATTTTCCTCGAGCTCGAAATGCGGAACTTCCAGCCGAGTTTCTGCATTTGCAAGCTGGAATCCTCTGGAAGCCCCCGAGTACAAGCTCATTCTCCTATGTCCAGCTAAATCATTACCTCTAGGCCCAGTACAGCCCCCCATCGCTCCACCCAGCGAGGCTCTCGAGCCGGTAGCCCTCGCGGGCGTGCTCTGCGCTGAGCTAGGCTCCGAATGCAGCTTTCCTCCGCGAGCGGCCCTCGGAGTCAAATGCCACGCTTCGGCTTTCCTGTCCGACGGTCTAACAGCTCCGATCGATTCGCTCTTCTCCCTAGCGTCCAAGTCCGACCCGTGGACCCCGCCTTGTCGCTGGGACGGGTCCTGGATCGAGTTAAGGGGCGTCCTGGGCGGCGGGAAGTGCGCCGAGCTCGGCGGGGCGTCGAACTCGTTCTCGCTCGCCTCGAGCTGCGAGCTCCTCCTCGAGCTGAGCCGGGAGCTGCATGCGTCCTTCGACATCGTGCGACGAGCTTCGGGACGCGGTGGCGGTGGCGGTGGCGGTGGCGATGGCGATGGCGATGGAGATCGATCTACGCGCGGAGCTCCGTTCGGGACGCGGCGAGTTCGCGAGGGAACGAAGGCGCGCGCATGTTCGGGCCGGATTTGCTCCGGCGGCGGAGGAGGCGGTTCGAGAGACCTCAGAGCTCCGGCAGCGGCGGCGGCGGAGGATCGATCGTCCGGCGATGAGAATGTCGAAACGAGAGAGACGGAGTGAGTTGGGAGCTGAAGCTAGAGCGCGCACGGGACGGCGCTCGAAGTCGAAATGAAATAGAGCGGAGAAAGATAATCGATAAAATAATAATGATGACAGTAATTAAATACAAAAAAGAAAAAAGGCCCGCTCGTTTTTCCATTTGAATTGTGGCTGACGTGTCCATGGGAAGGGGGGGCCAAAACGGAAATGTGGGGGCGCTGCGTTTCTTCGGATAAACGAATTTTAAAATTAACAATTTTTGTTTAGTGGAGATAAAAAAAAATTGCAAAATTGCAATTCGTTGTAGTTTTGTCTGTTTCGGAATTCTCATGCTTTTGTCACGGAAGGAGGGGAAGGGTTCGGAAAAACGCGTAAATTTTGAAATTTCTGGCGAGCAGGAGAATTTAAACCGTTATCCCAACAAGGACCATGGAAAAGATGTTATAAATTCTACTAAAGGAAGGTAAAGATCAAAATTCGTTCTTTTATTATTTATTTGTTGGAGGTTTGCTTGACAAATGAAATCATCGCCAAAATTCAAGATTCAAATTACGATATCATGACATTCTTTAATCTGTGATGGTGAGCCTTTTGACCATCGCCTTCTCTCTCCCATTTTCTCAATCATGTTAGAACATCTAGGGGCAACATTCATGCTAGCAGCATGAGAACGATGCTAGAGTTATGTAATGGCTACTAGCAACCTCGTCAAAACAAGAGTGCAATCAATTATAAATCGCTAGTTATATTTGGTTTTTTTTGTGGTAATATTGTTATTTTTTTAAATCAACAAAACATTTTCTATTCATTAACATTACATAAGAAGCTATCTCCAAAATGATTCGAAAAAAATGGTTTCGTGATAAGTGTACAACTTTTGAAAATTTTCTTGCTATCCCTTTGCAAACTTAATCTCATTCTTATCACGATCAAGTTGTGCTCCAACATCGCGTCCAAACCTATCTTTAGCATGGGATTTTATATCATTCCAAATAGCCGGATTATATTACATCTTCTTAATAATATTTTTCCAACGTGAAAAGAAAAAAATTCCCTTTTCTGCGTTTGAGATTATCATTGAGTAAGTGAGATTTAATTTGTGCTGCTAATTTTTTTTTTTTTAAATGACAATAGGTCGAAACTTTGAAATTACAAAAAGGTTTGTGAAATTTTGCACCGCGTTAATGATTGCACGCGTGCATTGGTAAATGCAATTTCAAAATCGCGATAATAACTTTTCCAAAAGTTTGGTAATTATCATGTCATTTGGAACGTAAGCAGTAATAGGCCACTAAGCTCCACCGGTTTCGTACTATGTTGATTAAAGTTGATACAACTACAGAGGATGTTGCATTAAAAGTTTTTCTTTTTCCAAAATGTCGCATTAAAGTTTAACCGTGCGGATTATCCAGACCTGAAACTTATCATATTTTTTCCGAATTGATTCCAAGATTTATTCATTTTTTTATTGTTTTGTTTTTTACAGCAAAATAATGTGAATACTAAAACGATTTAAAGTAAAGGATGGATAAAGGCGGGCGAGCAAAGGTGAGCTAAGAACAAGCAAGGGTTGCGAGGCTTGAATAGGCAAGGGCAAGCCGCGAGAGAGAGGAGCAGGTAAGGGCCCGTTTGTTTTCATTTCTTTTTTTTGTTTTTAAACAGTTTTTGTGTTTTTTTGTTCTGGGAACAAAAAGAAAGTAAACGCGTTTGGTTGCGTTTGTTCCTTTTTTGTTCTTTTGTTCCCAGGAACAAAAAGAAAAGAAGTAAGAAACAAAAAATTTTTGTTTCTCACTTTTGAAACAACTTTGAAGAACAAAAAAGGAACAAAATGTTGTTCCTTTGCTGTTTCTCGCGGAACACTTCTTGAAGAGGCCGTCTCTCCTCCGAGCGTGTCCTCGTGCGATCGTCTCCACCGTCGTCTTCTCGGCGCCTCCTACTCTCCGGCGCCAACGGCCCGCCTGCTCCTTCACCGGGTGAAGCGCCCTGCTCCTCCTTCACCGACCGCCGATGGCTTCGGCGAGCACCACCGCTCGCAGAGGCGGGCGATGGCTACTCGGAGCTCGAGCGTGAGGGCTCGCTCGAGCTCCGATCTTGCCCAGTCTCCGAGACGGTTGGTCGAGGTCCGAGCAGATCCGGGCGAGCGTCTATCGCCCGGATCTAGGGCACCGTTGCTCGCCCGCGGCCAGGGGGAGCGGCGAGGACGGCCGGTCGAGGAATATGCCGGCGCGGGGTCGACGATCGAGCGGATCTCGAAGTCGTGGGTCACGGCACGGTGAGATCTGATGCGGCGGTGGCGAACGGAGGCTCGAGACCTGCGTCGATCGGGCGTGAGGCGGAGGGGTGGAGGTTTGGTGCTCTGGCATCGCTGGGTTGTCGGCGGAGGCTTCGGGTGGAGGTCCGGTGTCGCGAGGGGAGAACACGGAGCGGTAGGCGACGGATCCGGGGGACGCAGAGGTCGGCGACGCCGTCGGGCGCGGAGTTCGGCGTCGCGGCGTGCGGGGCGCAGTGGCTGCTCCGACGAACGGCCGGTACGGTGGCGGCGAGGAGGCGTCGAGCACGGTCGCCGATGCGGTGGAGGGAGACGACGGTGTGGCTCGGGTCACCGTTCGTGCGAGGAGACGCCGGGGAGGAAGAGCCGTTCGTGCGAGGAGTGCGCCAGGGGAGGAAGAGCCGGGGAGGAAGAGCCACCAAAAGAAGAAAAAAAGAAAAAAAGAAAGAAAGGAAAAATAAATAAAAAAATAAGAAAAATAAAAAATAAAATAGAAAAAATAAAATAAAAATATTAAAAAATTAAAAGAAATAAAAAAAATTATACAAATTTACCAAACGTGTTTCTATTCTTTTTATATTTCCGGAACAGATTTACCAAATAAGTTTTTCTGTTCAAAAATTGTTCTCAGAAACAAAAATACTTTTTTCTATTTATGTTCCCATGAACAATTTTTAAACAGAAATTTTACCAAACGTACCCTAACTTACGAGCTAGAGAGAGAACATCGCAAAGTGTTCGAATGAAGTTGGAGAAAACTGAGAGAGAGATAGAGAAAAAGATACTAGGAAAAAAAAAAAAAAATTTTAGGCTTTATGAAAAAAGTTCTAAATTCAGCCCAATTCTCAAGTTCTTCACTTGAAATCAAGAATCGGATCAATTCCCATCGGTTCAAAATATTGGAATTGAGAGCCTGGAATCGGGCTGGTTTTTAGGATGATCCAAAACAATTCAAGATAGAACTGGTCCGGTTGCATAGTCCTATTCATCCTGATTCATGAAGTGCGTGAGATGTTTCCTAATATCAAAACGATTCGTAAAATGCCTCAATCCTTACGCCAAAGTGAAAAAAGTTTGGAACAAAATAAGTGCAAATGTACACATAGCTATAGCATATCACAAGAAAATTAATCAAATTGAAAGATCCAAACATGTATCACTAAAAAGGTGAAAAGAAGGAATTGAGGTTGAGGATCCGATGGCTTGTGAAAGGTTGGGATTTCGAATTCAAACGGTATCACCAATGGGCCCTTGCAAATCCGATTTATGATTTTTGTCCCTCTCTATCGGGGCCCCTAGCAAGGCAGGACCAATCGCGGGACTTACCAATGATATCGTTCGATCGGCGCACTTTATTTTCAAATCTCCTGAAACGAAGGTTGAACTAAAGCCAATATACCATTGTCGTGCTTTGCGTTCTTCAATTTCAAATCGAAGGTTTCAATTAAAACCATCGAAATGGATTCTATACCAATTTCTTAATTTTTATTTGATGAAGCGGATAAGTAAATAGATAATAAATGAGTTTAAAATGTTGAATCCCAAAATAATATGAGTATTAATCAAGTTCTTAATTTACTTATAAACAATACAGTTCTAATCTCTCTTATCTTCATTTGATCTCACGCTCACTAATTTGATGTTCTTACCTCGAATTGAGTACAGGATTTTCTAAATTAATTTAAACATATAAATTTTTTAGTAATATAGATCGAGTCATATGTGAATCACAGAATTTGTATTGCATGAAAATAGGCTATAATAGGTTAAATTGGTCAATTTGAGCCAAACCGTTTTCGATTCGACCGACTCATTTGATGGGTCTAGTTTTGATGGTGCAAACGAGGGTTTCGAAATCTGGCCCTAAGTGATGGAAGAGGTCATAAAATATTGATATAATTATGGTATTATCTATTTCATATAGACATTATCCTCGTCTAGTACGAGACTATATGTGGCCCGGTGCATTGTCTAAAGTTTATCTTTCGGGCGACCGTGGCGTGAGAAAAAATTATTTTGACATTATTCACCTGTCTTCTCCGGCGCGGTGGGAATTGTCGTCCCCTTTTAAAACTATAGCAGAGCAGCAAATTTTTGTCAAAGGAGCTGTGGAAAATATATAAATGCAATCAAAATTCTTTAAACTCGTCGAGAATTCATGTAATTAAATCCTATTAATAAGTTAGTTTATGTAATCAAATTCCTTCGTTGGCTCCATCCTATTTTAATGACGAAAAATAATGATATTATTTTTAATATAAGAAAATTCTATATAAGAGTCTAAAGTGTCATTACTTTCTCAAATAAAAATTTTAAAGTATCATCATTTTTTCAAATAAGGGTTTAGAATGAATTTTGTTTTAAATAAATGCATGAAGTGGCTATATTAATTTCAAATAAGGGTTGTTGGTCAAGAGCATATTTTCATACGTTACCTTTTTTTTTTTTTTTTTTTCGAGTTTTTTCTTTCTTTTTGCCATTGGAAAAAAAAAAATAAAAAAAATTTAAAATTAAAATCGGCTTTTGACAAAAATGCCCTTAGTCAATTGGAAAATTTATCCAGCCGACGATTGATAAGGTTAGATCTTTTTGAAACTATCGTAACCTTTTAACACTTTTATTTGAAACTAATATGGTCACTTCGAACCTTTATTGACACGAGATCCACTTCAGGCTATTAAATAAAAAAATAATGGCATTTTAGGTATTTATTTGGAATTTTCCCTTTTAATTTTTTACTTTCGAGGCTATGGAGTGTTGATTTGTTGTTAAATGGTTGCCATGTTAGCAAAATCCTAACAAAATTCAAATAAAGAAAAACCCGAGTAAACACAAAAATAGAAAATGTAGAAAACAAAACCCTCCAAAAAAAGAAAAACAGACTAGGGAGATCAATAACCGAGTGTAGATTCAAGGATGTTCAACGGAGTACCGGCACCAACCCCTTGAAAAAGGTTGCCGACCACAAGCAAGGGCCTACGGGACCTCCCTCCCTGAGAAGTCATGCTAAAAGAGTTCATTTGCCCTATTCCGGGGCCCCTCGTGGCCGACACTGTCGTGGTTTCTTCCGGCCACTCCTTTGAGCGAGCCTCCGACAGTCATGGCTCACAAGTCATACAAGTCCCTTGGTTAAATGCTGCAAGTTATTGCGAGCAGCATTGCCCTACCGGATTTCTCCATTTTGATCCCCGACCACGCCCTCGGTCCACCATTCTATGCTTTTGCAGAACCCACTCTCCATCTCCTCCAAAGCCTCTCAATTCTACGCATCATAGAAAATAATTTAAAAAGGCTATGGTAGCAATTTTCCTAACTTTTTATTAGGATACTTGATTGTATGAAGTTGATAAGTTTCATGGCCTAATTATATCAAATTAAAAATTATAAACTATTATATTTTTACAATAAGTTAGAAAACTTTCGTTACACTCAATCTCAAAATTAAATATAATATATCGCTAGGAAAAAAAGCGCATCGTGTCGGGAATCTAGGCTCAAGCGTAAAGCGGCTCACTTTACATGCGACTGGTGGGGAGCGGGGGGTTCGATGCCCCGGCATATCCAATTTTCTCATTTCTGGCAGTTCTTTAAACAAATTTTTTTAATTATTTCTCATTTCTATTTTATTTATTTTTATTTTCACTTATAATTTCGCCTTACTCATTATTGTCCCCAAATTTCACCTTCAGTCCTGCTCCCTCAGTCAGCTCCATCATCATTTCACATTCTCCCCCACCGCCATTTTTTTCCCGCCCAATTCCAATCTCCGCCGCCGCGCTTCCCCCGTCGGGGCCTCGCGCTAGGGTTTCGGCGATCACCGGAGCCGCGGCGGCGCAGCTCCTCCGCGAAGAGGCGCGATGGAGGTCCAGCAGTTGGCTCAGCTCCTGAGCGCCACCCTCGGCGGCGGCGGCGGCGGAGGCGGAGGCGACGACGTCCGCGCGGCCACCGCGGCGCTCGATCGCCTTGCGTCCTCCCTGCCTCGCTTCCCTTTCCACCTCCTCGCCCTCGCCACCGGTAAAAACGCTCGCCGAATTCATTTCCTACATCGTCGGTCACTTCGAAAAATCGGCCGTCGCGCTTAAAAGAGATACGGAGTCGCATAGTTTTGCATTCTGTATCGATAGTAACTACTCGGCCCTCGCCTGCTTATTGATCAGGGCGAGTTGTAGATACCTTCGGCTTCTGCGCTTATGCCTAATCGCGTGAACTTCAGTTTGATTCCGCATTTGAAAGTTTCTATACCGCTTCTGCGCGGTGTTTGCCGGATCTTATGTTAAGCATCAGTTGCAAATTAATATCTTATTTCGATGGATAGGCGGTGAAAATCAAGGTCTTAGAGTTGCGGCTGCCACTTACCTCAAGAACTACATCAGGCGAAATATTGGTGAAAATCCATCTTTAGAAGTTGGTAAGGAGTTTAAGGATCAGCTGATGCAAGCTTTGCTTCAAGTAGAACCGGAGATTTTAAAGGTTTTGGTGGAAGTGGTATGAGAAATGTCCTAATTAGTTCTTACCAATACTCAATTGTGCATCTAAATAGTTCCACTGGTGATTAGTCACGTGAGAATTATCCTCCTTTGGCAGTTCAAGTTTGTTGCTGAAGTCGAGTTTGCAAAACAAAATTCGTGGCCTGAACTGGTGCCTGAATTACGCTTGGCAATTCAAAACAGCGACCAAATTAGTAACAATGCAAATTGCAAATGGAGGACTGTCAATGCGCTCATGATCCTTCATGCACTCATCAGGCCTTTTCAGGTACCGATCAATTTCCTCATCCTCGTGCACAATTAGGGCATATCTGGATTGACTTATACTATTTATTTGTTGTTCAAACTAAATTTTGCATTGCACACATTTTGACTTTTTTTATTTAACCCAAAACACCTGAAACTTTCACAATATAAAAAATTGACTCATAGTTCACTATATAATTCTATTCATAATTTTTTGAACCT
Source organism: Eucalyptus microcorys (assembly GCA_014182515.1). Classification (NCBI taxonomy): domain Eukaryota; kingdom Viridiplantae; phylum Streptophyta; class Magnoliopsida; order Myrtales; family Myrtaceae; genus Eucalyptus; species Eucalyptus microcorys. The sequence goes on along the minus strand of CM024569.1, from coordinate 40,290,525 downwards.
TAGACAATATTTTAAAATTTGGCAAGAAAGCAAAAAATTGACAGTAGTTTTTGCAAGCAATCATGCCCTTAAATATATCTATAAGATAAAGCGACAAATTGCGGCTTTTTATTGTTTCAAGTTATCCTTTTTTGAGAGCTTTCTTACATAGTGTTAAATTACGCTTGAATAGTGGTAAGATCATTTACTCCTGTTTCCTGGGTTTTACACATTTATTATCCCTTTGGAGATCTTCTCAACTCAAAGTTCTCATCATTTTGCTCTGATAATGAATCAGTTGACAGACATATTCGAGATGATACGTCTTCATGTATGTTTTTTAATGGATACTTCTGTTAGTAGATAAATCAAAGGCAGGAGTGTGAACGAGAAACTCGAAATTTCGAGGGAAAAATGGATCCTAAGGGTTTTCGTCTAAGTTAATAAAAGTCATAATATATTGTCTAAGTTTAGTAAGGGTGGAAGTTTAAATTAACAGCTTTGGTTTTCATATCGTGGATCAATTTTGCAAAAGTATGTTAAAATCAATGAAGATCTTACCCATGAGTTACAAATGTTTAGGATGAAGTGGAAAAATGCGTTTAGTGTTTCATATACAAGTCCAATTCCACTTAAGGGAAAATTACATAGGACGATATATAGGCCAACAATCCCCAGTGGCACAGAAAGCTGGGTAGTTAAACACCAACACTTGTACAAAACTAGTGGAGTAGAGATAGGAATGTTCTATTGGATGTGCAAGTACACAAGAAAAAGCAGAATGATAAATGATCTCTGGCAAAGTAAGTGTTTCTCCAATTGAGATAAGGTGAGAGAAGCATGTTCGAGATGGCTTTTTCACATTCAAATAAAGCCTTTGTATTCTCACGTAACGACTTGACTCAATTTGAATAAACCGTGCTTCCAAAATGAGCACTAAAGGTGATGACAATTTGGGGATAAACTGCTAGTTGTGTATTAATTAATAATCCCTATTTCATTCTACATGGGACTTAGAGTATCATACAACAACGGGGGTAAGTGGGCATGCACATTAGAAGTAGCAGCAGAAAGCATAAATGCGTGGATGGAAATGAAAGGAAAGGTATAGGGTACCTAGTGCTTACTGAAGACTTAGTAAAGACTTACTAAAGAATTGAGTTGTGATGTGTCTACAGGAGTTTATATAAGCCTTATATACATGTCGTCTCCCTTTACCTAGTGACTTAAGCTTTTAGATAGATTTTCTAACATAGGATCAGAGCCGCCCAGCATCCCTCCTAGTTCCAATTGAGTGGCATGGGTGGTGATGCCCAAATTGCAGTGTTGGCTTGGGACTAGCAAAAGGCTGGTGCCTCCACATTGCAGGTTATGGGACTTGGGTCCCACCTCAGTGTTGTAGGACTTTAATGTGTGGTTAAGTGGCCTTGGGCTTGCCCACCTCAACAACTAGCCATTAGGGCGTGCTTCTCCTAAGGTCCATATCAATTGGTATGGCTTAAGCTTTTAGATTGGATTTTCTAACAGAGTGAATGACATAATGGATTCATAAAGCTGATTGCTTTTAGTGGATTAAGGCTTAGTTTGTGTTGCTGCTTTGATTCAACCTGATTTCTGCCTTGACAATTGATGTATGGTGCCCACTTCTCTCTTATAAGATATTTGTTTGTGTTTTTTGCCAATACTAATCCATCTTCAACTGTGATGTTTTGGCCATTTCAATTGTAGAATCTGTTTTGCTCCATTTATATACATTGTTCCTTTAACCAAAAAACCAGTTGGTAAAAGAGTCATCTTGCAAAATAACAGTGAAATGCAATACTGCGGAAGTTTTATAGTATTTATAATGAGTTCTCAATATCTGTTAAAGTAAATATAAACTTTTCTTTTTGCTAGTACTTTTTGAACCCAAAGGTTGTCGCAGAGCCGGTGCCGCCACAACTAGAACTGATTGCAGAAGATATTCTTGTACCACTGCTAGTTGTTTTCCATGGTCTTGTTGGAAAGGTCAGTTCTTTACTTTCTCTACTAATTCCCTCTTATATCATTGAAATGCACTATAATGATTTATTGTTGTTGAAATAGGTCAAAGCAGCCCATAAAATGACTGATATAAGTACTGAGAAGATTATACTTATCATATGCAAATGCGTCCATTTTGCTGTAAGTTATGCTTTTCATATCTTGATGGTCTTCCCTATTTATTACTGCACCATACACTTTAACAACTGAAGTTTTAGGGATATCAAAAGCGTTCAGAGGCAAAGATTGCTTTATGATGACCAATTCATTGTTTTCTCATACTAATCATTAACTAAACATGGTAACCTAGGTTCAGACCACTGTATCCCTCAGATTCCTGGTTAGTTGCTAGTTTATTTTGTCTCTATAAACTATGATCGAAATGGGACACAATGAACACGTAAGAAGCTGGACTTATGGTGATAGTTTATTTTGTCTCTATAAAATATGAACAAAAGAGGGACATGATGAACACGAAAGTAGCTGGATGCAAGGCAAGAGCTATGGGGAAGCAAATTTCTAGTGAAGAAGAAAAATGCAATAGCTGAGACAGCAGAACCTTTTCTGCCGACTGAAACAGCTGTCACATTGTTTCTTTCTATCTGGAAATCTTGACAGCTGGACTTTTTTAGTACATTTCCTTTCATACGTTGGTTTATTTATTTATTAAGCTTGTCTTTTGCCTGTACAGGTGAGGTCACATATGCCGTCTGCTTTAGCTCCTCACGTGGCTTCATTTTGTCGTGATTTAATTGAGATTTTGGATTCTTTGACTTTCGATTCTGTAGCGCCCTCAGGAAATGAGTACATGCAGAGGTTAAAAGCTGGGAAGAGAAGTTTGCTCATTTTCTGTGCGCTGATAACTCGACACAGAAAACACTCCGATAAGTAAGTTACTTAGTATTTTTTGTTGAGCAGAAGACTATTGGGTTGGGTTTTTATGGTATGCATCTGCCAATTTTTTCCAGGTTGATGCCTGACATTGTCAACTGTGCTTTAAATATTGTCAAGTACAGCAGTAATATCAGTGTAAGTAGTCTTCTAGAATTTTCAATTTCTTTTGCTTGGCCATCAATCTCCGTCTTGGCTAGCCCTAAGACTAACCTTGGCACTAGATATGTGACTGCATGGATTAAAATTTTCCCATTATAGATAGAATCCCCTTTTCCTATGCCTAGCCACTTCTGTCTCACCAGATTGTTTCTTATAAATGTGAAAGAACAAGTGCAATCAAGGCCAGAACCTAAGGAGGTTGTTAAGATTCAATCTGTAAGGCAGGTTTCGGCTTAGAACCCCTTAAGGCAATGATGAAATGGGATTGAGTACCATGAGCAACTGGAAAAGCGCTCTTCATTTTCTCCTGGGCCTTTTCAAACTTCAGCTCATCAAGCTTGATTTCACCTGCATATGTATCTAAGCTCCATTTTTCTATCTAGAGTTATGGGTTTAGTACTTGGTATTTGCTTGCTTTTTCATTGATTGGACAGCTGATAACATGTTCTATCTTGAATACAGAAACTAGATTTTCAGACCGAGAGGATTCTTTCACTTGCCTTTGATGTCATTTCACGTGTTCTGGAGACTGGACCAGTAAGTTTCCAGCTCCAATGATAGCTAATGAACTAGTTGTTACCTGGAGTAATCTCTTAAGTTTCTTCAGAAAAACTTGTTGCCAAAATATGCATTCTGCAGATTGTGTTCTAAGTCTTCACTGGGCACACTAAAGCACACATGTTTGTGTATGCAAGCACACACATTGTAGTCAGTTATACGTATTTTAGTTTTAAATGTGGATATATCCTGTAATAATTTGTCTCACTTAGGGTATTTTTTAAAATGTTCTTGAAAACATTAGTTATAAATTTTTGCTGGATGGTCATCAAATTAGTTTTAATCACTTCATGTCAACATATTCAAATAGCCTAAAGGATTTTGCACCTTGATCTATGCTGACAAATATATCTTGTACTCTCTCTATTTTTTATTTTAACAAGGGTTGGAAGATTGTTTCACCACACTTCTCTTTTCTATTGGACTCTGCAATTATGCCAGCATTGGCTATGAATGAAAAGGTAAGGTTTCTAATCTCTGCTATTCTGTTCAAAATGTAGCTGATACAGATTCTCTCCTTATTTTACTTCCGTAGCTAATTTACCCCAACTATCTCTCTTTGCAATAGGACATATTAGAGTGGGAAGAAGATGCAGATGAGTACATAAGGAAGAACCTTCCATCTGAACTTGTATGGTTGCTAATCAAATATGTTTGTCACTTTTTACGTGAGTAGCTATTTCTCACAGCTTCTAATCTGTACATAGGAAGATTTTTCTGGATGGAGGGAGGATTTGTTCACAGCCAGAAAGAGTGCAATAAATTTACTTGGTGTCATGTCAATATCAAAGGTTGATGCTTGGTTCTCTTACGTTGATCATGCAGAAGTTGCTTGTGTAATTAACGTTATTGTTTTTTTTAAACTGCAGGGACCTCCAATCGGGAGTTCCAAATCGACTTCTTCAAAGCGTAAAAAAGGCGAAAAGAACAAGAGAAATGGTCAGCAGTCTTCTGTGGGGGAGTTATTGGTTCTTCCCTTTTTGTCCAAGTTTCCTGTTCCTACTGATGATAATGCATCCCAATCTACGATCTTAAATAAGTGAGTAGATGGAATTAATATCCTGTATGTACATCCAAGGATCTAGAGTGGTAAAACTTGTTGGAAATTATCTTATTGGGCACTATCTGATTAGCAACTTTTTTCACTGATTTTCTTCTGTTTCTGTCCTTAAAGAGAGAGTGCACAATATTATAAGTAAAGCAGTTCAGGTCGTAAATACTTTGGTCCTATTTACTATTTTCAACGGCTAAAGAATGCTTAGGGATATGCTTTTTCCTCAATTCAATTATTTTGTAAACTCACACTCCCTCTCTCTGTCTCTACTTTATTGTTAGAATATTTAAATAATAAACCATGCCTTCATCTAATAGCTTAATCTTTTAGAACAGTTGGTTGTAGTTCCACAAAATCTCCATAGTATCAGAGCTAGGAGGTCTTGAGTTTGGATCTTTCAGGCCCCTATTTGCCTCCTCAATCGAATATTTTCATGCTTAGTATTAAGCAAAAAAAGACTAGATTAAGTGTGGAGGGGAATATTTAAATAATAAACCATGCATTCATTTAACATCTTAAGCTTTTAGAACAATTGGCCGTGGTCTCACAAAATCTCACAACAAAATCTCACATTTGTAATAAGATTTTTGTGGACCTATCCTCCTCTTCTTGGTCATCTTTGCATCAAATGTTCACTGACTAGATTATTTCTTGAAATGCTTTCCTGTTTTTTGCATATCCAAAAGAAATTTACAGCATGATAAGTTTTTCTAGAAGGCTATCTGCAGTTAATAATAGGTGCAATCAAAGCTGGACATACATGTGAGATGACCTACTGGTACTGAAAGCGTTGCATATTTCCTTATAGGAATATTCGAAGAATATGTTTCATGGGTGTGAATTTCTCACCTTTTGAAAGAATGTATATTTTGACTTCCATTCTCTATGCTTTATATCTTTAAACTGGTTGATCATCACTATTTGTATTTAGTTTATTATTTGGGTACCTTTAAATATGAATGTACAGTCTTGGGAATCCTAAATGTTCTCCTTTATTCAATGTGGTTGTGCAGTTACTTTGCGGTGTTGACGGCTTATGGTGGACTGGAAGATGTAAGGAACAAACAGCCGTGTGGTGCAATTTGACATTTTTTATGAGTATAAACTGAAATCTCTGTGTTTTCATGCTGCAAATACAGTTTTTAAGGGATAAACAACCTGGATATACAGCAACTCTTCTTCGTACACGAGTTCTACCAGTATACATGATATTAGAAAAGGTTCCATACTTGGTGGCAGCTGCAAACTGGGTTGTTGGAGAGCTTTCATCTTGTCTACCTGAAGTAAGAATAACCCTTAGGAATGCTGTCTGTGCAAGAGAATTTGTTTTGTTTGACACATTGAGTAGAATTCAGATTGGTCAGCCAGTGTAGTGCTCACTGCTCAATATTGCTTTTATTCTTATTGAGCGCTTATTGAATAAAAGCACTTATTCTTCTAAGTTGTACATTTGCTTTCAGGATATGAGCTCAGAAATATATTCCCATTTGCTTAAGGCATTATCCATGACGGATACAACGGATATTTCTTGCTATCCTGTCCGTGTTGCAGCTGCAGGGGCAATGGCTAAACTATTTGAAGTGGGGCCCCAGTAATTTTTGTATGGCCAAATGTTTAAATTTGATTATTGAGAATGATTTATTAATCTAACTTCATTTTTTTCCTGGCAGAATGATTACCCACCACCTGAATGGTTGCCACTTCTTCAAGTTGTGATTAATAGGATCAGTAATGAAGACGAGGAAAGCTGTATTTTATTTGAGCTTCTGAACTCTTTAATGGAGGCTGGAAATGAAAGTGTCATGGTTCATATCCCAGACTTAGTTTTACCTCTTGCTGGCACCATCTCAAAGTTTTTACCTCCTAGTATGGAGCCATGGCCCCAAGTATGTTTGCATTTTGCAGACTGACCATCTATTTTCTATTCTTGTTCATTTCTCTTCCATTTGTGTCTCTGGCCTTTGAATTACTGTTATGCCTTCTTGTTCTAAATGCACTTTGATGGCTTTGCAGCTGATAGACTTAACCAATCATAAATGAACTGGTCTGGAACTACATTAACTCTTAACTCTACAAGGAGTATATGAGTTCAATGATGTAGGGTGTATTTACTTGTATATTGTTCGCAACCTGCATTATGTTTAAAACTCACCATGCTGCCACTATAATCACTTGTGCTCCAGCCAATATTGCACCTGATGGTGCTTGTCTTTGCATGTTACCGTGCAGTCCCTTTTGTTCTGATCCTATAGAGTTGGAGTTCCTTTGGGTCCTAAAATGCAGAACAGCATTTTCCTGGATTTATTTTAAATGAGTGTTTGGGACTGATATTAATATATGCGTGCTTTGCAACTATTGGCCTTAATTGGTTGTAATTGATTTTTATGATAAAGTTACTGTTTTGCTCTATAGGTAGCTGAAAAAGGCTTTGCAACTTTGGCAGTGATGGCTCAATGTTGGGAGAATTTTATAAGTGAAGAAGCCAATGAGCATGAATCCTCTGAAAAGTGCGCATCTGGGCGAGCTGTAATTGGTAGAGCTTTCTCAGTACTTTTGCAAGAGGCTTGGCTCAAGCCAAAAAATTCGTTGGTTAGTCTCCAGTAACCTTGATATGTTTTTATCAGACGGTTATGTGTATTGTTCCCCTGGAAAACTTGATTTTGCTTGCTAGTTTATCATTTCAACTCAATTTCGATATGGTTTCTCATAATGATATTTAGCTTCTTTCCATTGTACTAGGTGTCCCATTGCATGCGGCACTTCGTAATATAGATGATTCATTAGCAAAATAAAAGCCCTTTCTTATGCGTTCTGTCTGCATAAGTCATTTCTGGGAGGAGCTTATTGTAGAATTTTTTACTCTAATCCTTCCTGTACGCTTCTACACAGCTCTTTAGTTTGTTGGTTAAACTTAGCGCAGTATGGCAACTTTTTTAGTATAGGAGAACTGCCCTGACACTTGGCCTTTCTCCTCTGTTGTTTCAGGAAAGTGAAACATCTGTGCCTCCCTCCTGCATAGATCATGCATCAACATTCCTTCGGTCCATCATGCTATCTGTTACTGAAAACAACTCAGTTCTAGAACTGAAAGTATCAGAACTATTATTAGTTTGGGCTCATCTCATAGCAGACTGGCATGCTTGGGAAGAATCAGAGGATTTATCAGTTTTTGACTGCATCAAGGAAGTTGTCAGACTTTCTACTGAATATGAGCTGGCTGATTTCTTGTCAAGACGTGTGCCATCGCCTCCTGCCCCACCTGTTCCTTCACTATCTATTATTGAAGGTATTGGAGCTTTTATAAGTGAGGCCATCACACAATATCCATCTGCAATGTGCAGAGCATGTTCCTGCGTTCATATGCTGCTTCATGCCCCAAGCTATTCACCTAAAACTGAAAGTGTAAAGCAGTCATTAGTGATTGCATTTTGCCAGGCAGCATCTTCTAGTTTCTACAGAATTCAATGCAAGCAGCCCTCTCCACTGTGGAAGTCTTTGTTGCTTGTTATTGCATCGTGCTATTTGTATTGTCCTGATAATGTGGAGGAGATATTGACAAGGAGTCAAGATGGTGGCTTTGCAGCCTGGGTATCAGCATTATGTTCGGTTGCCTCCCCTTCTTGTACGATCTGTCTATCAGGAGATTCCGAGATTAAGTTATGTGGTCAGTAGCACTCCTGAATCCTTGGGCAGAAGTCTAAGACATAATTGATTCTTTTTCATACTTAAGATTTTGGTTCATTCGCCTTGATGATATTTCTTTTGGGCCAACCTTGGTTAGCTATACTTGATTAAATATAATTCAAAATTGTATCACTAATTAATGCACTTCATTATTGGGAGGACTTTAAATAAACGGACTTTTTTACTCTTAACACTTAGAAAATATAAAATGCTAATTCAACTTTAATTTTTAATTAAATGGCTTGATTGATGAGAGAGAAAATAAAAATGAAGTATATATATTTTTAGAGGATAAAGCTTACATAAAGATATCGACGAAAGGGTGAAAATAACGAGTATTATAGATAAATAAAATGTCAAGCGATACATTAGGTTAAATTAGAAACTGAGCGAAATTTTTTATGAAAATCATGTCAAATGAAAAACCTAAACAATGGATATGTAAAGCGTATGAAGTTCCTCTTTTGACTCTTGCTCATGAATTTATAAAATCAGCCATATCTATAAGAAAGTTATCCCATACACTGCAAGCCCATGGATAGCATGGTATTCGATATGGAGTGTAGTCCTTGAATTGTTTTAATAAAAAATCTTGCGTAAAATTCTTTTTGGTCTTTCAGTTCTGTTTTGTAGATACATCCATTATCTAAGTTGAAACGATTAAGTCATTCAGACTTTTGGGTACTGTGTAGTAATGGCATTGGTGAAGGTGATTGAGAGGTTATTAGTACTGGGAAATTTTTCATCCGGTTTAGGTCGTGAATGCTTCACTTCACTGCTGGAGGCAACAGCAAAATTGAAAGAAGTGGAGGATAATGCAGAGGAGGAAGAAGAAGAAGTAGAAGAAGAAAGTGGTGATGAAGATGGAGAGGAAACTGATTGTGAGGTTAGCTCTTTTACCAGTTCTCTTCTTACCAATGAAAAGTAAAAAATGTTGGCGATGATGGTTCTTAAGTCCAAAGCATAAGAGTATTGGTTCTTAACAATGCATCCAGTATTTACAGATCCTTCAAGATAAGATTATCCTCTCGAGACATTTGAGCTCTCTGGCTTTAGGAGATAGTTTTGAAAACAGATGGTCTTAAGGAGATGGTTTGGAGAAAAAGTACAAAGCTTGAACCTACTTCCAGCTGGATGACATGTCTTGTATAAGTTAAATGGTTTAAGCTGCTCGAAAGAGGAAATAACTAGTTATGTAAGTTCCAGGGACTTTGATGCAAGATTGGATAGCATGTTCAATTGTTTAACTGGGCTTCTTTCTCGGGACAATTTTGAATCAGTCGATTCACAAATTTTAGAACTTCAGTTTTATTAAGCAGCAAAAATATCAGAGGACTATGTAACATGAAAATTCTACTTGATGGCTATAGGGTAACCTGAGAATTTTCTTTTTGTAAATATATTCGGAAAATGTTTCCTTCTCTTTAAGTTGTTTTGAATTGTACCAGGATTCAGATGACGATGATGAGCATGAAGAAACTCAAGAAGAATTTCTGGAAAGATATGCCAAAGCTGCGATTGATCTTGAAGAGGGTAGTGCCATTGAAGAGGGAGATGTCGAAAATGAAGACCTTGAGCCTGATTTGGGTAAAGTTCTGTGTTCTACTTGTAAGCTGTGCGAAAAAAATCGTGGTTTTAGTTACAAACTTAATCTGCTTGAAATGTTTTGCAACCTGATTGTCTAAGTCACTTGCAATGGACGCTATCATACATTAGAACTCGATGAGATGTAACTCAAATGCTTTCATCATAATCACAAACTTCAGAAGTCTCCTGCGATTGTTAGATAGCCGTAAAGTAGAATCTTTCTATTGCTCTCGATGGCTGCTTTTTTGAGGCCTACTTTTGGAGGTACTATCAGCTTCAAAATTTGTGAGTTAGCTTGTTTGGGACAGATAATCGGTATGAAGGGTTTGCCAAAGGGCCCAGTGGACTTTTTAATCCCATGACTTCTGTCTCCAACATCTTCCTGAAACTATTTAACTAGCAAGCAAGAGGTATGCGAGGCAGCCAAGTGCAGGCATATTAGTTCTTGGCCCCCCTTAGGTTTGCATAGAATTCAGATTGCACTTGGAGAAACAGCCTCAGAATTTTTTTGGGAAATCCCAGTAGGGTTTTTGTTGCATGATGTGATGTCTCTTGTGCAAATGTTTCGATTTTTTCAGTGAAATAAATTTTCTGTTGGAGAATTGTGTCCACAGGGTTTACCCGAGGGATGATTTGTATGCTATGTGGGGTTTTTTTTTTTTTTTTTTTTTTGCCTGTTTAAACAATTTTCATGCTCAGGATAAACTTTGGGATAATCTTGCTAATCGATTTGTGTCTGTATGGTACAAAATAGGCCATCTGGAGGAGGTTGATCACCAGCGACTCGTCTTCTCATTGATAGAAAGACATCAAGAAGTTCTCCTGAAAGGGCAGGTGTTGCCACCTGAGCTCATTTCGACTTTGCACAGTGCCTTCCCCGAGCAGTTTTCATTGTTGCTGCAGTACAGATGAACAAATTAAATTAACGTTCCTGCACTCAAGCGCAGTAGAGAAGTTTGATCCCAACTTGATTGATTTCTATTTGGTGGCAGTCTTTGCCTCGAGGAAAAAGATTATTTAAAAAAATAGCTGTTGAGAGGAACTGTAGAGTGTCATTGGTTTGTAATCTCAACATCAATTTTTTTGTCACAAGGTTTTATTTTTATTGAATGCTGTGGTATTTTGGCGCAGGACACCATATGAAATAACACTTAGGGTAAAGAGTCTTCAGTGTTCTAACAATGGGCTCAATTGTGCTTTCTTTTCCTGAGCATAGACACAATCGCAGGAATCAGCGTTAAGCTAGCGGAAAAATGAGATGTTCCTGGTGCCGATTTCTGATTTCTGCCAAACCGAGGAAGATTCATCTGCGGTGGCTATGGAACCGTATGCTTACTCTGAAAAAGTTATATGCTAACTCTTCAAACGACAGAATACAAGTGGGCAATGCGGAGTGAGAATATATTCATTTCTTGTGCTGGAACTTCTAATGCCCTTGAGTTCACACTTGAAAGGCAATTGTCAGGGTAGGAACTAATGGACTCATGGAGTTGGGAGGTTAAAGACAACGACCATCGATAATTTAAAAAGGATTTTCCTAATTTGCACCTTTTATATTACTATGGAAAATATATTCCTCGTAACAATAAATATTTAGACATTTAGGCATGGATTGTAGTAAATAATGAAAATAATTTTTATCTGCTTTTTTTGTATGAGATAGAAATGACTAATTAGGAACTCTTTTTTTTTTTTTTTTTTTTTTTCAACGAAAGAAGAGTAGTCTCGGTGCAAATAAATTGGATTGGGACATCATGGGACTAGGAAAAAACAAAAACCCACACCAGCCAGAGGTGATCTGTCCTATTGCCGCAGAAGATTTAGAATTCTATTGCTTTCTTCTGTAAGAAGGGGAAGCCTAGACATGCTGTTGTCAACCTCCGAACTTTCTTATCCCTCTTAATTTTGTCTCTCTTTTTCCATATTGTGAGGAGATAATAAGGTTGCGTTTGGTAACGTGTTTATTTAAAAATTATTAGGGAGAACATAAATAGAAAAAATAATTCAAAAAAAACGCGTTTGATAAATTTGTAAATTTGGAAAATAAAAAAAAGAACAGAAAAACGTTTGGTAAATTTGTTCTTTTTTTTTTTTTTTTTGTTTTTTTTTAATTTTTAATTATTTTTATTTTATTTTTCCTTTTTTCTTTCTTTTTCTTTTTTTCTTCTTTTGGCCGAGCTCACCTAGCCACCGGCGAGGCTCGGCCTCGCCGAGCCACCGCTAGGCCGCTAAGATCGCCAAGACCTGGCGATGGCCTGGTGAGGCCGAGCCTCACCGGTGGTTGGGCGAGCTTAGGCTCGCCCGGCCAAGGTGAGGTCGAGCATCGTCAGCGAGGGGTGAGGCTTGGCCTCGCCGGATTTGGGCGAGCTCGAGCCTTGTCCCGCGCCGGCGACGCTCTGGCGAGATCACCGGCCCTCGACGGCCAGTTGCCGGTCATGGCCAAGGCTGGCGACCGGCCAAAGAAAAAAGAAAAAGAAAAGAAAAAGAAAAGAAAGAAAAGAAAAGAAAGAAGAGAGAAATTTATTTTCAAAATTGTTAGAAACAAGAAACAAGTTTTTTTTTTTTTTTGTTTTTTCTAATTTTGTTAGGAACAAAAAAAACAGATTTGGAACAAAAGAACAAAAAAAACAGATTTGGAACAAAAACAGATTTGGAACAAAAACGCAAACAAACGCGTTTCTGTTCTTTTTTTATTCGTGGGAACAAAAAAATAGAATTTTTGTTTATAAACAGAAAAAAAGAATACAAACAAACACACCCTAACTATTCTTGGTTTAAAAGGGATTATATTCCCTGTCAATCTGTACCCACAGGGACAAAAACTTCAATTAAAAAAAATGTAAGCTTTTGAAAGAAGCCAACAATTTACAATGGCCCACACTTGGCCTTGTCTCGAGTCTCTCAACAAAGGAAAATCATTACTCATACTCGCCGAGGTAATCAGTTAGAAAGATTTCTTGCTGAGCAGAACGCATGCTTCTCATCAAGCTAACCACAATGCTTCGGAAATAATTTCATTCAAGGCAAATGAGATCAGTTATGAATTAAGCTCGCTATCTTTCGGCCAAGAAAGAAAAAAATTAAGCACACTATCTTCCCAGCAATGCCACGCGATCTTTCTGCACTGTCTGTGACAGGTTGAGATCAAAGAGCTCACACCGAATTGGCATCTCCATCTCATAAAAGGGATTCTTCAAAACATAGTCCGTGTACAGCTCATAGATGACTTTTAACAGAGCCTCCATATGCTGAGTCCCGGGCTCACAGACCACAAAAAATTTTGTCCCTGCACAAGCACAACAAAAGCAGCACTTGTATCAGATAATTTACGGGTTTGCACCACAAAGGACACCTCTTTTTGGCCAGAGACCAGAGAGAACACCTTTGCTTGCATTGTTAATACCTATATACCATAAGGAACAAGAAGGGCACTAACTGGCTGTCAACAATTCTCATTAGGAAGGAACAGAAGGGGAAAGATCAGCCCACTCTAATCTATCCTGAAGCTGATCAACCAATATCAAGCGATGGATGTGAAATACATATCTTGCCTACCATTTGATTGTTCAGAAGACAAGCAAACATCTACTCAGCCAACTGGCATCTAAAATTTAAAAAGTTGCAGGGTTTTCTTGTTGTCACAAGCATCAAAGGATCTCAAGAAAAACTCATATCCTGAAGGGGGAACATTCTTAAGGCATTGACTTCAGTGGAAAACTGGGAGCTCATAAACCATGGTAGAAACTGATGTGAGAGTTCAACAACTAAAACCAGACACCATTTTTGCTTTCAAATGCACAAATATTTACACACAAAAATTCAATCTCAATGGCAAATGCAAGGTCCATATTGTGCTTGACCCAAGCAACACATCCCAAAAGGGTCGAGAAAATGCTACCAACTGGTACATGCTTAATGAAGGTAACAGAAATAGTATAGATCTACCTCTTTGCAAGGCCTATCAAGTTTCGACAACTCCTCAAGCTTAAGATACAATTAAGTTACTAGACAAGTGTAGTCCCCAACATTCTAAGTTGCCAGCATCGTTAAAAGAACCTGGAATGTGCCCTTTTTTACCATATCTGATTGCAAAGGTTGAAAATAAAACCGAGAACTGCGACAGATAACTAGTGATGATGTGCTCAAAAAAAGCCAGCTTATTATAAAACTTGCTCCTATCAAAGCAACAACTTCTCATCTATGATTTGATCGTGTTCATTGAATAATCTAAAACAGCACAAAAGTCAACTGGGAAAAAATTTGAATCACAATCAGTTGACAATAATGGCTGCCCAACTACATCAATGTAGAATCCGACGCATTTTGTTATAAAGCGATGTCCCACCGTCTTTTTTCCATTTCTGCTTATTTTCAGTGCACACACAATGACAAGCAAATGTCTTTACAACAAACCTTGCAGGGTTAACAAAATGATCCAAAGAGGACAATAATAAGACACCAGAAGAAGATCTCGCAATGGCAGATCTGCATATCGCAACTAAGCCATCCTCCAATCTCTCCAAACAAAAGTGCATCCACGAATTCGCAATGTCGCGAAATAAAATAATTACCGGTTCAAGTCTGGACACTGAACAAACCCTCTACCTCCCTATTGGAACTACAACAACCAGCAATCCTTCAAACAAGCAGACAAGATCCGCCAACTTGTTCTTCCATCTTATGCAGAAAGAACCTTCATTTAGCGGACAACTACATAGATCCCCCCTTGCTAGATCAACCAACGACATAACCAAAACACACCCAAAAACGAGCGCCAACCAACAAAAAAAGAAAAATCGAAAAAAAACGACAGAGGATCTCGCGAACTCAGGATCCTCACCAGTAAGGGACTGGAAGCAGTGGAGATCGAACGTGTCGGCCTCGAGGAGCTCGATCCCGGAGCACCCGACGGTCGGGGACAGCTGCTGCGAGATGGCGTGCATCGAGTGCCACAGGCTCGCCACCCTCAGGCTGTCGTTCGTGTCCATCCTCCCCGAAGATCCGTAATCCTGACACCGCAGACAACGAAAGCGCCGACCTTCAGCGATCAACGTCGGATCGACCGGTTCAATCGATCGTCGAGACGCGAGCAGGTTCATCGGAGGAGGCGGAGGAGGGGGGAGGGGTTACCTTGTAGAAGATCAAGCCGCCGGATTTGTTGATGATGAAGAGGCTGTACACGGCGGCCATCGGAGGACGGCGGCGGCGGCGGCGGCGGTCGGAGGATCTCGCCGCGAGCTTCGGAGCGAGGCGAGGGGGTTCTCCGATTCGGCTTCGCTTTCTTCCTTTCTTCTTTCACTCGCTCTTACCGTGGTAGAGACCGAGCGAGTATTGAATGCCTAAAAATCATTTTTTAAATAAATCGAATATTTCATTTCAAAGATGAACTTTCTAATTTAATATCCATGAGCCATTACCGTTGACAACAAAATTTTGACTATCATATTAACTATTTAAGAAAATTAGGAATCGATCCTAACCTCTAAACAAAAATATCAATATTGCACAATTCGTATCAATATTGCACTGTTTGTACATACATCACCTTTAGGTTCTTATTCATTTGCATCGAGCACATCGAAGGGGCAAAAAGGATAACATTTCCAGGATTGATGCTCATTTGGACCAAGATTGAATTTGGCCGAGTGAACTGAATTTCAAGATTAGATAATACATCTTAACGCATTTTTTATTTGTCTTTCATTGAAGCTTTAAGTTAAATTCAAACTCAAGATTGGGTTTATCAAGATTAGATCAAAATGACCAGCGAGTAAGGTTTGGAAAGCAAAAATATCGAGTTTTGAAAATGTGAGCAATGCGGCCAGGATTCAAATCAAAAGAGACGGTGAGTTTCAAAAGGCGGAGAGCAATATGAAGAGAAGAAGATCACCGGCATACTCATTCATCATCCGCTGCTAACCACGAGCCATTACCCGCGGTCTTTCGAGGCGTTTCTCTCGGTTCCCCATACAGTTCTAGCCACACGTGGGCCCAGGCCCAACAAGGCCTACCTGGAGAGGAAAATGTTCCAGGCAGCTCCGGAACTTGTCCCGAAGGGCATGGGCCAACACCATCTTTGTAGGAGAACCACTTGAGTGGTGGACCAGGCTGGACAGGACTGAGTCTCGGACCGAATCCATTCCACTGGGTCTAGAGACGAATCCCTACTCGATTCCCCAACCCGGGTCCCGACCCAGTTTTATGCCCTATACGTTCCCATCAACGGCGGCCCTTCCCCCCCCCTCTCCCCCTCGCCCCAAAATGTTTTTGGGGACATTTCACAAGAAAAATAATGTTATACTGCTAATGTAAATTCCCAAAAGTTACAAACATAGGGGATTGAGAATGGTATATAGAGTAGTTGGATTCAATCCCTAGAAATAGTAGAAGAGTAGTTGGATTCAATCCCTAGAAATAGTAGAAGAAAGGGGCGAAAGAAAAGCAACGGCATTAATGTTTAGAGAATGGTATTTTTGTTGGTAACTGACAGACTTTATAAATCGATAGCGATACACACCTACATAGAGCACCGTTACAAGTAAGGAAAAGTCATATTTTAATCAGAAGCATTACAAATGACATACACAACAGAAGATTCATACACGCAAATACCGCAAGAATGTAGGCGCTTCAAATATCGAACTGAACTTCCGTAAATGGTGCGTCATCGAGCGGCTGAAAGAGATCTAGAAACTAGTCGGAGCCTTTCAGGAGCAGACGAGACAATTTTGAAGCATACAAGAGAAAGGTTCATCCAAAGAAGTAGCTTGAAGGCAAGAGTCTCGGAACCGATGTACAAGTACCAGTACACCCAATACAAGCTCACAGACCTCATCATCCCAATTGGGAAAGCGGGATTATCAGCAGCTTCAGTAAACCGAACAATACATGGAACTTTCTGGCTGAGTTGAGCCACCCCGTCGTTGCTGGTGTGGGTGCTGGGGCTGCTAAACCTCCTACCTGCATTAGATCAAAAAGAACTTGATGAAAAGGAAAAAGAAAATCAAGAACGGCGCAGTTGCTCGACCCACAGTCTCGACCGTGACCTCAGTTTCCAAGACAATGTATTCCTGAGTGAGTTATAGTATTTTTCGCTCCGACTTCATGTTGTAATTATGGTTAATGGATCAACGAAAGCCAATAAATTAAGATATATCTTTTCTGTTTACGTATCTATTAAATTCATGAATTCCTAAATTTTTCTGTCTACGTATCTATTGAATTCATGAATTTCCTAAATTCATGTATATTTTAGTTTATGTATTTATTGAGTTCACGAATCTCTTGAATTCACGTGTTTTGGATTCATGAATCTCTTGGATTCATGTATCTATTGATTTATGAATTTCGTGGATACATGTGTCTATTTAATTCATGTATCTCTTCAGTACATGAACAAAAAAATCTCTATAAATAGATGGGAGCATAGAGCTTCAATGGTTTATTATTGAGTTTTGGTTTTTCCGACTCGATTCCAAAAAAGCTTTGATATACTTTTTTACTCTTCCAATTTTTCTAGGTATACTGGTTCAATTAAACGGTTCGACTAAGTCCTGTTTGTATAGTGTTAATCTAAACATGTTCGATGTGTTATATCTTGGGAGGCATAGTTTATGAATTTGCGGAGCACCATTGGTAGAACTAATCACTTTAAGGAGATTCAGATATCCGTATCTCATCTCCAATTTTATGTTATTTTTCTAGTGATATCTTATTTTATTCTTTTCCAAGCTTTGAAGTTTACATAGAAAGAATGATATTATATAGCTGTTATCGTCTTCTTTACATTGATGTTTTGATTACAACAAACAAACAGTATTGTCTTCTTTGGATTAATTTCCAACACTTCATTCATTATGCTCGCGTGATCCGCCATGCGTGCTTGGCTTTTCACTCGACGGGAGCACGAGCGGGGAACTTCAAGTTATTAGAATGCCGTGACAGCAGGGGCAGGGGAAAGGAGAGGGAGCCCGTCGTCATGAGGATAAATAGAGTGGCTGAAAACAAACTCAAACGAGACTTAATTGCTAAACTAGGTGTCGAAGAAAAGAGTTTAGGTTGGTACAGCATGACGACTCCTTGTCGGAACTCTGCAGATGTCGAAGCTTAGCTCCGTGGCGCTCGATGAACAGTGTTTTTGAGCGCTGTGAATGCCTTTGAGAAGAGCTTGTCAATCTTGTTCGCGCTGTTGAAGAATCCGCGGACGCTTCTCTTCAACTCCATTTTTTTTTTCTCTTCTCTTTCTGCATGCTGCATGCAAGAGCTTTCTTCAAGAGGAGCATGAGGCGGTCACAGAGGATCTCATCATGGCCAATCGCGAGAGTACACGTGGCGGTTTGGGCCCATGTGTAAGTCGAGGGTGATTGCGTGGCGCAGTCGCTGCCAGCTGGATTTTGTCGTTTATTTTTATTTTTCTTCGCTCAAAAATCAATTGCACTGTCCAGGTGAATTCTGGCTCCGCCTCCTCGGAGGTTATTCCTTGGAAATTTGGATGGGAAAAAATATATATATTATATTTTTCTTTTCAATTATGGGAATTTTAGTGAGTTTAAATATTTATATTGTATATTTTATATCGCCATAGTAAATAAGGAAGAAAATCTAATTTCTTTCTCTTTATTTACAAAAAAAAAGGAATAATTAATGGTGTCATGTTTACTGAAAAAAAAATCCTTTTGTAGTTTAAAGATTCATGAAAATATAAAAAAATTAAATAAATGATTCTCTGTATAAATATAGTGCTAGTTATGTATACCATGTAAATGAAAAAAAAAGGGAAAATTTCAAAAAAGGACCCAAAGTGCCCTTATTTTTTCAAACAAGGACCCGAAGTAGACTTTGTTTCAAACAAGGATCTAAAGTGGCATTTCCTCCAAATAAGGACCTAAAGTGGTTTTGGTTGATTCAAATAAAGAATTGACCTCGCCAATCGTCGATCGGTTACATTTTCCGACCGATCAAGAGTATTTTTGTTATTTGCCATTTTTCTTTCATTTTTTTTTTTTTTTTTTGATTCTTCTTCTTCCTCTTCACCGGTGGCCGGCCGACCACCGGCGATGCCCATAGAGGGTTGGGCAAGGGCCACCCACGCCAGCCACAGGTGAGGCAACCCTCGCCTAGGGCCATCCGCGAGGTCGGTGAGGGTCGGCCTCGCTTAGGGCCGATGAGGGCTGGGCAACCTCACCGGTCATGGGTGAGGCCACCCTCGCTAGATCTGGCGAGGGTCGGCCTCACCTACCCTAAACGAGGGCTCGACCAACCTCGCCAACGGTCAGTGAGGGCTTGCCTTTACTAGCAGCTAGTAAGGTTGCCCAGCCCTCGCTAAGATCTGGCGAGGGTCGGCCTCGGGCAAGGCCTAATCGAGGGCTTGACCACCCTTGCCAGCAGGCAACGACCCTTGCCGGCCCTTACCAACCGTTGATCTAGTGAGGGTTGGCCTTGCTTGGGGCCGACAAGGACCAACCTTACGGATGGCCCCTGAGCGAAGGCGACCCTCGCCCAGCCCTCTGTGGGCATCACCGGTGGCTGGCCACCCATTAGTGAAGAGGAAGAAGAAGAATTGGGAAAAGGGGGGTGGGGAATGACAAATGATGAAAATACCCTTAACTGTCAAAAAGTAAAGTCCTTATTTGAAATAGACATAGTTACTTTAGGTCTTCATTTGAAATGACATCCACTTCAAGCCCTTATTTAAGAAAATGATACCACTTCCTATCCTTATTTGAAATAAGATCCATTTCAGGTTCTTATTTGAGAAAATAATGACATTTCATGTCACTTTTTGGAATTTTCCCAAAAAAAACTGAATGATCAATCAAGCATTTGAAAGAGAAACATTAGGCCCCAAGTGAAAAGGATTAAGCGACGCTCTAACATAAATGGGTAGCTCAAGTTAGACCAATCAGGTCCTCCCCATTGAGATTTCACTTCATTGCCTCCAACAACTCTTCACAGTGAGAACTATTTCCGCATTACATCACATTAGTCGAGAGGGGGTGTTCATCACAAGAACATCTAAGAAAAATCGATCTTATCCAATGCGACATGATCTTTTGGATATGCGGCATCAAAAGGGTCTTGAGGTTCCAGGACACACTGATGTATTGATCCAATGAAGATCTACCTCGATGAGAATGCGACTCCTATGTTTTAGAATCTTTTTGATGGTCCTCTTCGAGATTCGTGCGTGCCCACACACGCGCATACCAACATCTCTCCTTCTTGGTCGTACAATTTGAGCACAACCTTTAATTTCACGTCCACAAAATTTCAAGAAATAATCCAAAAGCAAGAAGAATGCACAACCAAGAATCACAACATTCTTATCAATTTCACCACCCAAAAGAGAGAGAGAGAGAGTAGGAAAACCCTTATTTTCGATATAATTTTCACATTATAAGTTTTCGGTAAAACAAATACACTCTAGGATTTAGAATGAACCATAAATATAACAATTGATCATTGTGTCTCTTTCACAGCTAATTGGGATAATTATACAAATGGCTTTTGAACTTTGAAGTGGTCAATGAAGTTTGAATTTATTCAATATAGCCCATGAAATTTAGCCTAATGTGCATGTTATCCCCAAACTTTTATATTGTTCAGTATATTCCCTAAACTTTTGATATATGTTCAATCTAATACTTGAACTATATGAAAATATTCAATGTTATCTTTTTATTAATTCAGGTTCATGAACAATAATGAACATTTTCATATAGCTGAATGATTAGATTAAATATATATCAAAAGTTCATAAATCACATCAAATAAATTAAAAATCCATGAACGATAGTAGATGTTGAACTAAAATTAAATGATCACATGAACCAACTTTAGAATTTATAAACCACATTACATATTAAATCAAAGTCTAGAGATCAATTGTGTCATTTTCTCCAACTATACACTACTGCTGATAACAACCTCCAAGCATGCTAAACCTATCCTTGAAAGTGATCTCACTACCGTCGATGACTATCGTCGATGCTCATCAGGGACGGTCCTCTAGGTCTTTAGTGGAAGGAAAAGCCCGTTGCCATCCCTCTTTGTTTCTAATTTTTTCTCGTAGTGCTCGGGAAATGGACAAAGGCCAAGACGAGATGCCAATTAACGATAGTAATGGTAGCTCAATTCAGCTTCCGAGTCATCTGTTGCACGTGAAAACATTGCAAGAATGAATTCAATAGCCCTATATATCTGTGTGTGTGTGTGTGTCACCTACTTAAATCTTTTTCACTGCATATTTTTCAAACTACATATATTTATCTACTCACTTCTAAATCGTTTTCTTCAGAGTGGTGGAGGAGTATCACGCTATCTTCGTGGAAACTGTACCCTTCAAGACAATTATGGTTTTCACATTATTCTAGACCTTGTATTTGCTCGTCTGTTTTGGGATTACGTGGATTCCGCTTGCTAGGGTACTTTTCCCACTGATGATCATGCTTTTAGTTCCAGTGAGACAATACATTTTGCCCAAGATCTTCAAAGTGGCCAACCTTCAAGATTTAGATGCTGCAGAGTATGTAGACGCCGCTCCCGTATCATTCCATCTTTCGCCGGTACAGTGCTATTTATACTTCTTTGCCTAATTATGTCAAATTAGATCTTCCACTCGAGTACATCAGGTGCCTCTGAGAGAAGTTTTTTGCAGTCCAAGCAGTTTAAACGGTCTTGCAATGTTCCCCATATCCTAAACCAGTTGAGAATCAAGATAGCTTCTAAGGGCCTGCATGGTAACATTTTTATTTCTCCCGATTTCTGTTCTTTTATTTCCCATAACAAAAAAAGAACATAAATCTGTTTGGTAACGCCAACTTATTTTTCTATTCCCCGGAATAGAAAAGTTGCTGGGGGAATAGATTTGGAATAGAAACAAGAAAAAAAAAAAGAAGCTTCTTGTTCTCAGGAACAATTTATAGAAATTTTTTTCTTTTATATTTTTCTTCTTGTTGCGGCCACTGCTTGGCGCCTGTCAATTGTTGGCCACCTCCTGCTGCTCATGGCGGCTGACGATTGCCATCATTTGCCGGCAGCTTGCCGTCGCCAATCGCCACACGACCGCCGTTTGCCGCTGCATGACCACCGCATTTCTATTCACAGTAGAAATAGAAAAAAAAAAACTATTTTTGGTTGCCATTCCGACCGCCGCCCACAGCCCATCGGCCGTCGCCCCCTCCCGCGGCCGGTGGGCTATGGGCGGCAATCCTGCGGTGGCGGTCGTGCGGCGGTCGTGCGGCGATCGTGCGGCGGTCGTGCGGCGATCGTGCGGCGGGCGTGCAGCGATCGTGCGGTTCATGCGGTCCGGGAGCATGAACCTCCGGCTTTTTCGAACTTCGTTCGACGAAACACTGCATTTCCCTGGCAGGACTATTACTTTCATCATAAGACAGTTCTTCGGATATGGGCAACGACTAGAACATCGATTTTTTTTTTTTTTTTTTGGCTAGAAACAACCATAAATTGCTCATTGCTGTGAAAATAGATCGTGCAATCAAATGCAATTCTGTTTTGAGAGGTGACATTATCACAAATTGTGACCATATCCGTTGGTAGACCTCCAAAAGCGACCATTGACCCATGTCCTGTTCTGCAATGCACATTGCTTGCAGTTGTACGTTACCATCACTATCCATTGAAACAATGGGGAATACAAAAAGAGCTATCTTCTGGCTGATGAAGCTAAATTTACTTCATAGACCGTCGAAACCTCATCAGCAAATCCTTTGAAACACATAATAAACAATGACATTATGAGCCTTTGGTGAATTTGCGACCAGCCATCTTCTCTGATTCATACAGTATATGGTTTATCAGCCCCTTTCTGCACTGAAAATAATAAAAGGATTAGTTAGAACCTCGGAAACGCTTCTTCAGTCAAGATACCAAAAAAGTTCCACGTTTTGTTCATCTGCAAATATTTTAGGAAGGTCCTTCTGCAGTCTAACGCTGGATCCCACCAAATAATAACAAAGCTCATACGGCCTAATCCGGGTCTCTGCAAAATTATGAAGATAACATGCATTAAGAATTTCGTCATATATCGGTTGAATCCTTTCCACATAAATCCTAAACGATTTCCTTTTCTTTGAAAGAAGAAAAACAGAAACAAGACTGTTAATGCTACCAATAGGCATTTTCAAACTCACTCATCCTTTAGTTTTTGGATTTTCTCTAGATCTGTCTTATGCATGTTCCTTCTAAATTGCTGCCTCACCAACTCGACAAGAAGCTGAGTAATGTGTTGCTGCGCAAATGTAAGTGAAGAGAAAAAAAGTTAGTTCCTCAGCCGCATGAAATACAAAAAGTGTATACATGGAAGAAGTGGGCTTGAATTATATACAATACACCCCGCTTAAACTACTTTCAAATTTAAGACGTAAATGTGCCAGAGGATTGAAATTTTCCGACTTCCATATCATGATCTTGCCATTTAGGCCAGAAAGACTCGCAACCAAAAGCTTGAGCTGTGTCTATACAGCAACGCCACATTCCCATTCTTTTTTTTTTGGGTAAATTCCATCTTATGGGAAAGTCTTCTCCAAGTCAATTTAGAACATCGGATAGCATAAAAACCACTCCATGGTAAGAGGTGTCCATCAAGAGGAATATGTTTAATGAGAAAGTACAGTCCTTCCAACTCAAATAAAGACGGAGAAGGAGTGGAGACCACAGTATGTAAAAAATATGAATTTCTACTAATTGTGTTGCGGTCGTAACTTGTACAGTCCAAGGGAAGCATCTGGTCCAACATGCCGAATTGCACGTACAAGCTCAAATTTGCTGAGACATCTGTTTGCTGCCACTATATATGGCCATAAAAAACTTTAGCCTGCCTTCCCCACCTAAGCAGATTAACCTCAGAGGGAGGCAAATTTTTAGTCAAACAGGGTATGATCTAATTTCAGTTATTCCGATTCATGGTAGAATTCGCTTGTAAAACCATAACTTCAGATTATTTGAATAATGCAAGCAGATAAAATGGAAATATAAAACACAATGTCCCTCTTAAACACATTATCGTTCAGACAAAAGCCATACAACAAGTTTTAAGCAATGTACCATAAGAGCATAACAAAATTGAAGCTACCATCATTGCTTACATAGCAATTCATCAATTCGCTCGATTCCATAAAGTTCAATTTCAAAATATTAACGCTAATCCAACAGGCCATTCACTTTAGCAATTATTAGCTAAAAGCTATATAACCCAAATAGTCTAATGAAGAAAGGAGTGTGTACCTTGTTGGGATTTTCGGATTCCCAAAAACTGGATTCGACACTAAATCGAACCCCTAAAACTTGTGCGGAAGACGAGCCCAGGAAAAACACATGTATCACCGATCCTAAAGCATACCACGGAATCGAGCGTACCTTGTTAGCCACAGATTAAACACCGACGCCGATATGAGGAAGAGAAACCGATCCCGTTCGATCCGATGACGTCAATTGGCCTTGAAGGGAAGATAGGTGTCGCCTCTTGCGCTTACTGTTTTTCTTTTGGAGGGAGAAAGGGAGAGAGGGAGGATGAACATACGTACTTTCCAAAAGGCGCGTTCTCTTTTTTCTTTTCTCCCCTTAAATACGTCTTCTCCAAAAGACGTGTCCCTTGACAAAAGACGTCCCCCAAAAGTTACAACTCTTCAACGTATCCCTCCATCCATGGGCCCTAATCTTGTGGGCCGGGCTTTTAGGCCCAACATGGGCGAACGGGCCAACTTAAGCCCATCACATTAAATAAAACCATCATCTCCTACTCGCACATGGTGGGCCGAACAGGATTCTCTTTACCTCTCTTCAACATTCATACCGGTGAATAATCCGTGCAACCAAAGCATACTTTGAGAGCTCATTGTTATACATCTGTTAGGAATATATAGTAGCTCATAATGGGCATCACACTCTGAGTAGATTTAGTATGCAGTACCCTAGATCGATCAATCACATTTATATCTCTCTTGATCTCTTTTAAACAATGATATATATATTGTTTTCACAATTATGATTATCCCAAAGACAGTCATAATTGGTCGACCAGTGAATACAAAACTACAATGTGATTCTCCAAATTCGATCTTCCTCTTTCCTTCAAACTCTCAATTTCAGTTCAGCTTGCTTTTCTAGAAATGTCCCATTAGATCGAATCAACTCATGATCATTGGCAACATCCTAAGATAGCAAACATCAAATAGAAATCTTGAGAATAAGTAAACGTCATGAGGGCACTAAAAATGAGGAATTCTTTTCCTCAAGAGTCTTACACGGCATAAAAGTTGAGATCAAACTTTTGCCACACTTATTGGTCGTCTCTTGCATACGTAGTATGAAATACGTATTACTGTATTAACTCATTTCTCATGGAGCGTATGTTTACACCTTTAATACTGTACAGATGATAGTTCAGACATACTCAATGTCTAACTTGAGTTCACGTATCTACTTATTCACATAATTCATCGAACTCACATCGGCATCTTAGGCGGATAAAGTAAAACATGTGGGGTATTTTACTTTCGGACATAGTACATATCATGTCTCTATCTTAACACTTAGTTAAGGCGGCATATATATTTTAAGCTTGAGCTCTCGATTATCACCTAGATAATAAGCTTAAAAAACATATCATCTCTATTTATCACATAGTAAATAGAGGCGATTACCCGTGTGAGTGGGCTAATCTTATATCTGTCCGACATACTTTCTTCAACTTAAAGTAATGCACGAGCATTAAGATGCATAAAGATCAAACAAAGATTATAGGCATTAATAATGAAAAAACACAAGTTCATAAATGTGAACAACTCAGGGAAATTACAATATCCAGTACATCAGACTCTATGCAATCCTAGAGATTTCACATGGCCACAAAACACATCTCTAGGTATTGGCTTTGTCATAGGATCTACTACCATTCTATGCGTAGACATGTACTGTAAGTTCACATCTTTTCGTGCAACCATATCTTTGACAAAATTATACTTGGTATCTATATGTTTGGTCTTGCCATGATATTTTGGATCTTTGGTATCTCCAGAAGCCGAGTTGAAATATCGGATATAAGGAGTTCAGAACTCTTCAGGAAGAACTTTGGTGTCCAATATTGAACAACTTGCTCCTGTGTCAATGAGAGCAATAACAGTGATGGGTTTGGCAAACTTTGAGGTGAGGATTTTTATCGGGAAATGGGGACAGTGAGTTTGACTTGAAAATATGTCAGGGTTTGGTTCTGAGGATGAGGATGATATATGAAAAATATCTTCAGACTCTGAGTTTGATTCAGTCTCACTGGAAGTTTGGTAAGTGGGAATGACACAAAGAGTTTGTTCAGATGGTTCTTCGTCAATAGAGGATAATGATTCAATATCATCATTTTCGAGAGAAATTCCCGTTTCATTCTCAATGTGATGAATTAAATGATTCGACCTTTTCTTGCTTGAGGACAATTTTTGGCAAAATGTCCTTTCGATTGCAAATGTAGCAACGGTTTGATTTATTGTGGCTTGTGCGATCCTTTCTTTTGCGTAGGTATCGCCATTTTTCTTTTTTCGGAAATGCTTGGAGCCATGTTTGGATTTCTTTATCCAGAACTTCTTGTAATGTTTTTCTTCTTGGAATACTTCCCACAAGTACCATCACGAGTCTTGCTTGGAGCATTTGATTTTTAACATCCGGCGAGAACAGGTGATTCAAGGCGCTTGTCATCCGTGATGTAGGTGCGGACCATCCGGCGCTTTAAGCATAATTCTTCGAGGCATAGATGAACTTCTTGCTGTATTTCTCCCAAGGGAATATCTTGCACTCTTCTTTGTTTTCCAAAGAAAGATCTTTCAACCATCCGGGAATAGTTCTTTAGGGATGGAAGTAAGGAAAACATGCTTGATTTGGATTTGCTCCAATCGATAAAAAGCTGAATCATCACTCGATAATGCTTATCGAGATGTTTCTTCTGCAAGGAGCAGCATCTTCTTTCGAAAAATTCTCTTCTTTTTATCTCTATGAGATCAGTGGGTTTTCCCACAAAGACATGATACAAGAGAGTAATGGCATGGCTGAAATTCGGTGACATCAGAAAATGAATCTGGTCTTGTTCTGAAATTGATTGCCACCAGAGTTTGAGGCTTCTTGTGAATCTTGTAACAAAGTTGTACAAGACATCATTCATATCATGGTTGGTGATGGACTGAGTATTCAACCAAGTATGAAATTCTTCAAGTCTTTCTGGCCATTTGAGATAAGGAATATTATCAATGGTGAAGAATTGTTTTGATGCCATGGACACATGGCGAGCGGGATTGCTTGTCGACCATTGTTAGGTCGAATAGTTTGATTCCATTTCATCATCGGAGGGTCAGCCATAAATATTGCTGAAGTTACTGGCCCAATGGGGAGGGAATCAAGCGTAAGGAATAGAGAAGGATGGAGAAGATGAATAAGATGCTAAATCTGATTCAGTCTCAAGAGTAGTTTGCTCGACTGGAAGCAGGGACTGTTTTTCTGGAATGGCAGGATCAGGCTGTTGGGTATTAGGATCAGGTTCCTGGGTACCCAAATCCTTTAGAAAGGATTCTAATGGATTTGATAACATCATATGATCCGGCCTTTCTCTTATAACAAGCGAACCTGATTTTGTAGGTGGCACATTTTCTTTTCCTTTTTCCTTCTGCAAGGCCTTGAGGCGATTTCGTATTTCTGCCATATCCGGTTCCTTTCTGTAGGGATCTTCTGGGATAGTGGCAAAGATAGACGTTTGTGGCAGTGGAGGTAAATACCCGGTTCTAATAGGAGGGGCCAATGGATCGAAAGGTCTGAACCTTCCTTCTTCAAGAAGTTGGATTTGCCTCTTGAGCTTTTCAATTTCAGGCTTTGGATTTTCAAGATAATGGTACCCAAGATGTTGTCCTGATTCCAAGGTGTGAAGCCTTTTCGGAATTCGAGACAGTATCTTTTTGGTACTTTCATCATACCTTCGAAGATCTTGTTGCACATTTCCGATCTTGGAATCAATTGCCTTGAAGGCATTGTTTTGTGCTAACAAAGTCTCTGATTGCCAATTTAGGACAGCTTCAGCAGCAGGAGTCTTTCTTTGTTTCCCTTGTTCATCCACATCAGTGAGGGTAGATATCTTAGGAACGTGACGATATCTGCCTTGTGGATCAATGAACTCTTCTGATGTAGGGAACGAGAGTTTAGAACTTTCTCTGACAAGAGGGGGAAAGTCGGTTTCTTGGAACATAGTAATAGAAGAAGTGGGAGGTGTTTTTGCTTTGGAGCCTCAAGTGGGTAAGAATGTTTCTTAGCCCATTTTAAGATTGGCTTATAGAACGGGAAAGAACTTGTCTTTTCGAGGAGGAGATGGGGGAGGAGATTTTGGTGGATCCGGTGAAACTTGGGTTGTAGTTCTGAATTCTCGGTGGTGGAGGTGGTGCATAGGAAACCATAAAGCGGTATTTATCATTCTCACCCGGAGTATCAATGGAGGGATCTCCGTTTAAGTATCTTTGGTACACCTTATCTTTGGGTTTTTTTCCGAGGTGGAGATCTTGCAAGAGGATCTATCTCGTCAGGAGAATTTGTGCAATAAGAACATTGGCAAAAAGGATCCCAAAAACAATGACCATAGTTGTCTTTGTAGTGATGGACTGGGTGTCCATTACTATTGAAATGTCGAACAAGCTTTTTGGATCGGCTCGGAAATTGATTCGGGAACACATGGTTCAATCATGAAGAGGGTTTGGAAAATAGATGGACTTTCTTCCTTTTCCTTGCCAAATTTGATGGAAACAGTTCCATCTTTTTTTCGGATGAATTCAGAATTCGAAGACTGAAAAGGCTTGTTATGTTGGTGTAGCTTTTCATAGTTGGTGATCCAAGTCTCTGGAAGGAGCTTGGCCAATGTATCCTTGGGGATCTGTCTAGGAACATGGATGTAGGATGCCTGATAATTCTGCATTGAGATAAACAATGCATCTTCATTACCATTATTGAAGTTGAGGTCAAGAGCATGATTACGCACTCGATAAACCATCCGGTAATGTAGGGTTGCGGCTACAAAGTCGGCGGTTTGAGGGGCTCCAGTAAGTTGGACTTGGACTTTTAAGAAAGAAAGTAACTAAGGGTCCGAAAGAGCAATGTTGAAGTTTGGATATAAAGTAACAAAGACTATTCCAACATTCAAAGTAGTTTGAACAGTACCGATGCAAGCATGCTGGTATTGTAAAAATCTGGTATCTAATAGTGCGATTCTTGCCACGACTGGCAAACCCTTTCGGCCATGAAAGGTAAGAGCAAGTCGAACAGCTCCATAATGGACATGAGTGTATCCTTGTTGAGCCCATTGCCTGGGAAATTCTGGAGGGATTTGAAGAGTAACAAAGTACTTTTTTCGGTGGCGGGAATGGATCTTTGGTCGAATTTGGAGGACTGGACGTATTCCTTTACTTGCTTTGGGGTTTGGTGAATAAGCTGGCGGATGGAGCGGATAGGTGAAAATGATGAGTTGGGTTTGGCAAAAGCAGAATAAGGGTTCATGAGAGGAAGTTGGGTTTCGAAATCTTGGTTTCATCACTAAGAGAGACTTCATAAAGATAGTCTATCTTCGAGGCATTGGACACACGAAATTCGGAGGGGTTGAGGATGAGGAAGATGGAGCAAGAGAAACAGGTGCTTCGAGGATTTTCGGTTCGTAGACATGATGAGAAGGGATCTTTAGCACTAGATTCACCTACCAAGCGCATGGAATGGATAATATTAAAACCGAAACCATGGCTCTGATACCATGAATGGACCTAGACTTAGAATTAGGGAAGGAGAGTAAATTTTCTACAAGTATGCATCCCGCAGTGGGTGAACAACTCCCGTTCGAACCCTTCAGGGACTGCCTTTAAGCAGAAAACCACTCAGCCCTTTAGTTCAGAGCCTAGAGACACCCAAAGATTTCAGGATGGAAACGTTTCTAACCTACCCAAGCTGCATTTCTTGGAGGATCCTGCCAGACTGAAGAAGAAGAGGAGTTTTAGAAAGCCATAGAGAGAGTTTGCAAGCATCATAGTTAACCAATAATGGATTTGCAGCTTTCTCAATAACACCTAAATGATCCAAAAATCTCTTAAGCCAAACTTCTTCTTGTACCGCTCGCGATAATGCCACGAACTCGGCTTCCATCGTGGACAAGGCTATACACGTTTGTTTCTTCTTTGCTCCAACATATGGCGCCATTATTCGGTAAGAAAACAAACTCGAGAGGTAGATTTCTTTTCATCTAAATCTCCTCCCCAATCAGCATCGAGAATAGCCTTAGAGTCGCGAGATCCTTTCCTTGATAACTCGTATAATCAGCAGTTCCTTTTAGATACCTCGGTATTCACTTAACGGCTTTCCAATGTGCTTGACCTGGATTGGATTGGTATCTACTCACCATTCCAACTGCAAAACATATGTCGGGTCTTGTACACATCATAGCGTACATCAAGCTCCCAACAACACTAGCATAAGGAACATGTTTCATTTGTTCCTTCTCTTGTGGAGTCCTTGGACACAGTCTATGGCTCAATCCTTCACCTTTTGCAATAGGAGTGTCTATGTGTTTACAAACTCCATATTGCTTCTGGCAATTAGTATATCATCAACATATAATGATATGATCACAAATTGATCTTTGGATCTTTTGATATATACCCAATGATTATCATCTATCATTGTAAAATCATATGCCATTATAGCATTATGCAAACGTATATACCATTATCTTGATGACTGCTTAAGGCCGTATATCGATCTCAAAAGTCGACATACCTTTTCTTCTTGGCCTTTCACTATGAAACCAGTAGGTTGTTCCATATATATTTCTTCCTCTAATTCTCCATTGAGGAAAGCAGTCTTTACATCCATTTGATGTAACTCAAGATCCATACTAGTCACTATTGCCGAATAATGCGAATCGAGATAAATCTCACTACGAGGAGAAAATGTTTTTCATAATCAATTCTTTCTGTTGATTATACCCCTCGTCACAAGGCGAGCCTTATGCCTTTCTATCGAGCCATCAGCTTTTCGCTTTATTTTGAGAACCCATTTGTTCCCAATAGCTTTGCGTCCTTTTGGAAGATCAACCAGTTCCCAAACTTGGTTTGACTTCATTGACTCCATTTCCTCTTCCATTGCATGAATCCATTTTTCCTTACTAGGGCAATTTAGATATTAATATTTCTTGGGTCATCCTCATCTTGTGGAGTAATTATAAAAGTTTCATCTTCAATGTCAAAACGTCGACGGGGAATACTTTTGCGACTTGTTCGCCGTATGGGAGATTGTACACTTTGCACATCATTCCCCATTATGCTCCCACTAGGATTATATAATGATGATGTCGTCTCATCATGTGGTTGTAATTGAGAATGAGTTGAATTCAATTCATCACTTCTCATATTACTCCCACTTGGATGAACTCCACTAATATCATTATCTTGATCCAAGATTTCAAATAGGGAGTAATTTTCGCCTATTTCGCCATTCTTAGGAAATTCATCCTCTAAGAATGTGACATCTCGTGATTCAAATTCAGTTATACTCCCACTTTCCTGCTCACCTATGAACACATACCTTTTCGAGTGTTCGGAGTATCTTATGAAAATATTCTTCTTTCCTCTCGGGACCCAATTTCCCAAACTTGTGAGAGGGCTCATGAGTATAGGCAACACAACCTCATGGCTTAAGAAAACTTAAGTCGGGTTTTCTACCTGTCCATAACTCATATGGAGTGGAAGTAACTGATTTGGAAGGCACTCGGTTAAGTATATAGGTAGCAGTTAACAACGCATCACTCCAAAAAGTGATAGGTGTTAGCATGCGCCATCATGGACCTAACCATTTCCAGTAGGATTTTGTTTCTTCTCTCCACAACATCATTTTGTTGAGGAGTATATGGAATAGACAACTGTCTTTCTATTCCTTTTTCATCACATAATTTTCTGAACTCATCAGATAAATATTCTCGACCTCGATCGGATTGCAATACTTTTATTTTCTTGTCTAATTGATTTTCTACCAAGTTCATAAACCTTTTGAAACAACTCAATACTTCAGATTTATGATAAATCAAATAGACATATCCGAATCGAGTATAATCATCTATAAAAGTAATGAAATAAACAACCCCATGCCTTCCTTTCACATTCATTGAACCACAGACGTCAGAATGGATTAAATGCAGAGGACATTCAGCTCTTTTACCTTTTCCAAATGGTTTCCTTGTCGTTTTCCCCACTAGGCAATGCTCACATATAGGTAAATCGACTTTTTCAATGTTGCCCAACAAGCCCTCTTTGACTAGTTTATTCATACGTTGTTGGCCAATATGACCAAGTCTAGCATGCCACACATTCACATCATTATCATATGAATTAGGAGACGTGAGAAGGGAATAACAAACATTTGCATTAACATAGTCAATATCTAATACAATGAAACCATCTAGAAAATAACCACAACCATAGTAATTTGTATCCAAATACAAATCTACACATTTATTATGGAAGTTCATATTAAAACCAAGCTTGACCAACACCAAAACAGACACTAAATTTCGACGAATTCTCGGAGCACATAAAACATCATGTAGGAACAAGGTGCGTCCACCACGCATGTTCAATTGGCAGGTGTCAATCCCTTTAACTTCAGCTCTAGAGTTATTTCCCACATAGATCCACTTAGTTCCAGTTGATACTTGTCGGAATTCCACGAAGGATTCTCTATCTTTCGCTACATGGTCTGTCGCTCTTGAATCTAGAGTCTACAAAGGATTGGATTCAGCCAATAATACAGAACTTGACACATAAGCAAAGTTCTCAAATGTACAAGAGGTGTTTACCTTTTTCGGCTCACAACAGTTGCGAGCATAGTGACATTTCTTATCACAATTGTAACACCTCACCTTTGACATTTTCTTCACTTGAGGACGTTTTTCTCTCTTGTGTTGGTTAACTCTTGATTTCTTGCAATAAGGACTTGATCCTTTGCATTCCCACATATTGAACGAATTAATACGCTTGCGCTTAGAGCTCAAAGCCCTTTCTGAGCTAGAATCAGCATTACAAATATCTATTTTCGGCTCAAATGCCATTAAGCAGTCCTCTACTAGCTCAAGGTGGCGCATATCATCCTCAAGATCTTCCATAACATGGTTAAGAGCTTCTAATGCTTCTTGCTTTTCCAGCACATATTGAATCTTCATATTCAATACTTTACAATTGTTACCGTTCATATCAGTAATTACGTTCTTAGTTGCTGAAACCATCGATCTGAATACATCAGACATATATGCACGAATAATTAATGCCTATCATTTATGCATCTACTTTGCACAGACCCATCATATCAATGAACAATTTCAAGTAAGGTTTCAGAATCAAAAGGTCACTATATTTCCAATCATCCTCCAAAAATCCTAACTTAAAACTATTATTAATATAATTGTCTTATGCAAAATAAATTCTATGAAGTTACAAAAACTTCTATGAACTACCCACAACAACAATAATAGAAAGCAAATAATATTTGACATCCAATAGAATAATAATGCTTTCACATAATACAACAAACATATCGGTTGCTACATCAACAACAATTAGGTAGTAAACTTTACATAAGACGTTCACAAAGCACACTTAACAAAGGCTAGCCAATACATCTAACACCAAGTCGGTACAACTGGGAAAGATCCTCTTTTATTCAATTTCTTGATCTTTTCCCTTGTAACAATCCAATAATAATCATCTATAAAATCCATCACAATTTTCCTATACAAAGCTGAGCTTTGTTGACATCCCATATGCGATTCAACATTCTTTGCCATTCGGTGGAAGGGTGTTTATGAAAAATCGCACCATCTCAGACTGTGGCATAGGATGACCATTCTATATGACCTTTTGAATTTTCCCGTTGACTTCAAGAACATGATCAATTAAGTCACCACTCTCCCATCGATGATCAGTCAGCTCAGCTATCAGCTTAGAAAGCCTTTCCTTTTGTTCATCGGTAATTGCGCGAATAGGTGTGCGCAACCTAAAAGGAGGCATTGTTCCTACAACAAATGCATAACAAATAAGGGATCACATATAATCCACATAAACTTAATTAGAAAAAGAAGCACATTCTTTTCCTTTTTTTTTTTTTTTAGTCAACGGTCAAAGTCAACGGTCAAAGTCAACGGTCAACGGTCGAGGTCGGGCCGGGTCGGGTCGGGCCGGGCGAGCCGGGTCGGACCGGTCGGATAAGCCGACCGGCACGTGCCACGCGCGTGCTTAGATGACGTCATGATGATGTCATTCGGCGCATGCGCGGCATGCGCCAGCACCGTGCACATGTGCGCGTCGGCCGCGCGCGCGCGTGCGACGCACGCGCCTTCCCCAGTGAATCGGCACGTGCATTGCATACGCCGAAGACGCCGTTTTGCTTCGTCTGCGCGTGGGGGTGCGTCCGGCGGCCGTTGGCGGCGTTCCGCCACTCGTCGCGATCATCTCGACGAGCCCTTCCATCCTATGCCATCAGAAATTGATTTCGACTTGCAGAAACTCGAAAAAATGGATGAACAGTGCTCGGGTGTCGGGATTTTTCCGCCCCGATCGGTGTCGGCCGATTAATTTCGCGAAAAATCAATCAAAAAACATGAAAGGGGTCGGGAAAACATGAACTAGGGCTCTGATACCAATGTTGGGATTTTCGGATTCCCAAAAACTGGATTCGACACTAAATCAAACCCCTAAAACTTGTGCGGAAGATGAGCCCAGGAAAAACACATGTATCACCGATCCTAAAGCACACCACGGAACCGAGCGTACCTTGTTGCCACAGATTAAACACCGACGCCGATATGAGGAAGAGAAACCGATCCCGTTCGATCCGATGACGTCAATTGGCCTTGAAGGGAAGATAGGTGTCGCCTCTTGCGCTTCTTGTTTTTCTTTTGGAGGGAGAAAGGGAGAGAGGGAGGATGAACGTACGTACTTTCCAAAAGGTGCGTTCTCTTTTTCTTTTCTCCCCTTAAATACGTCTTCTCCAAAAGACGTGTCCCTTCAAAGAAAAGACGCCCCCCCAAAAGTTACAACCCTTCAACATATCCCTCCATCCATGGGCCCTAATCTTGTGGGCCGGGCTTTTAAGCCCAATATGGGCGGACGGGCCAACTTAGGCCCATCACATTAAATAAAACCATCATACCTGATGCCCTATGTATTTCGCTCTTCAAAGGCACTCGCGATAAAGCTGCAATGACCAATGGGGCGACCAATGAAACAACCAATACAAGCAATTACTCCCCCCGAATAAAAACATCATCATAGTATAATTGGATTAAAATAAAGGAAACCAATCTCAAATGGTGTAATTTCTCAACAATAACAAATAGAAACACACGAAAGAGAAAAACACACCGACCCTTATGACATTGCCCGCGAGTTCCGAAGGCAAAGCTGTCTGCAGAGACGGCATCTCGATTCTCTCTCTCCACCAGATGCCAACGAAAACCACAGCTTCCAAAGATTACAAGGGAAACAGAAGAAGGGAACGAAACTCAAAATCGCAGTCAACAATCTTTTGCGCAAGAGTCCATGGACGAAAACAAAACTTTCGGAAAGATCGCAAAAGATTTTTCCAGAACCGGACGCGGATCAACATCATGGTATCGGAATCAATGCTCAAGCTAGCATATTTCTATAGCCACATATCGATGAACAAGAAGGAAGCAGAGAGGAGGATGAAGAGTGTACCTGGTTAAGCAGCAGCAGGAACTGGAATTCTGGAGAAGGAAGACTAGGAAGACTCTGAATTGAGAGAGTTCGTATGAAGATGGTGATGCGGTGGAAATGGCGATCAAGCGGTGCCGACTGGCCTGGCCAGGTCGGCCCGAGACTGCTGCATAAAAGCCTCAATCGGGCCGATGATACATGTCTTGCAGTGTTACATTCGTGTCATTACGTATGGTACAAAAAATATGTGTTTACAAAGTAGTTTTCACTGAAAATGGACTGAGAAGGTATTGATATCGAGTTGAGTCGTGTTGAATTTAGATTTCTTTCATCAAATTCATGTTGTTTTAGGAAGCTTCGCCCCTAGCCCAAATAACAACGAGAGTAGGCTTGCCCAAGTCGTAATCTTTTTGCTTGGGTGATTAGACGTGTGTGTGAATAAATATATATGGAGACTGGGGCACCCTAAAAGTGTCGGATGTGCACTCGGGACTCTGAGTCCAATGCAAAGTCAACTCTGACATACTTGAAATTGATTCTCTGATCAACAACAATTGCTTCCTCATGAGAAGTAAGGAATTTGCACAAACTTAATTTTGTTTTAGTTAGCCACAAGCATCGCCATCGTGGTTTATGCGTAATGGGCATAGCTACTAGTCCTCTCGTGTGATGGAAATCTACTTTCAACATGATCATTATATTGTGTGAATCCAAAAAAAAACATTGGAGTCACTAGTTAGCAAAAGTCAATTTTCGTGCATAAGTTCTTGGTTGAGAGCTAGTAGACACAAACGCGTAAGAAACATGTACTCTTTTTAAGTAGTTTTTCCTAATTCGAGTAAATTCATCAATTATTCTCTCCTCAAAATCTCCTCAATTTGATCTATTTTATGAATTATAAATACAATGCCATCAAAGGTTTGCTTGACCGTTAGTCAAATCCTTCTTTTCTTTCCCTTGTAATGCGGTGACAGTGTTTCTCCGCGGTCACGTAATTATCAAGCATTTTCACTTTCAGTAGATGATTGTGTAGAAATTGATGGAAAGAGTTGGACAGATCATAGAGCATAATCATAATCCACTATTTTTAACGTGCTGTTGAACAACGAAAAGAGCAGTAGTGCAATAAAACCGAATCATCAGAGAAACTGAAGCTATACAGACTGCAACTCTTAACTCATATCAGCAGCTGACATGAGAGAATGTATACAGACTGAAACGATATGGAATGCAAACGTAGTCTAAAATATATTCCGTCATGCGTTGCTGGCTTGACTCTCGACCGCCTCCATTCCCTGCATTTGCTCATCCGCCGCTGGATCGCCGGCTTGTGGGAATGGCAGGTTCTGTGGGTCCTCCTGAGGGAATGGCTCCGGTTGCACGAGGAATGCCAGAAGTTGCTCGTGCGCTGCCGGGTCAGCCGCATGTGGGAATGGATTCTCTGCCGGTTGCACAGGCTGCTGCTGAGGGAATGGCCCCGGTTGTGCGCCCTCGTGAGGGAACGGCTGTGTCTGTAGGAATGCCATTGGCATTGGGTATACCGGGGCGTTTGGGTATAATTCGGCCAGCTCTTGCACTGGCGGCAGCGGCATTGGATATGGTAACGGCTCTTGCCGCCGGGCTGAACGGAAGTTGCTGTAGATAATCCGTCCATTCCGAGGAGGGATTAGCAGCCCCTCCATAATAAACATCTAAAAAGGGAAGAATTAGTATCAAGTTAACCCAACAAAGAAAGAAAAAGAAGAGAGAAACAACGAACCTCCTCAAAGTCTCTGAACTCAAGGCCGATGCGGATGACACCGGCGAAGGTGAAACAACGTCGACTTGTAATTGAATCGACAGACGATGACATACGAGTGATGAGATGACAGACGTCAGCAAGATATTCCGAAGAGAAAAGAACTTGTATTTGTGCGGGGCCAGAGGCAATGTGATCATCATAAACAGCGGTTGACGCAGGCCCATAATAGAGAGGCACATATTGGCGACTCGAGTCAAACGAAAAATAAAATTGACCGCCGAAGAAGGCGGCCAGGTTAGCAGATTCCATGGCGGCGGCGAGAGTGACGAGAGAGCGACGAGAATGCGCGAGCGAGATCAATCCAGAGAACGACACACCTCTCACCTCTAAGAGCAAACTAAACAACACCTCTCCCTCTTGGTAATTTCCCTTTCACAGGGACGTAAACCCGCAACAAACGTGTACTCTCTTTAAATTGTTTTTACTAACGTAAACGTGTGAGGAATGCGTACTCTTTTAAGTAGTTTTTCCTAATTTGAATAAGTCCATTAATTATTCTCTCTTCAAAATCTCCTCATTCCTTTTTGGAGTTCGTGTGACATGATGAGTAAGGAATCCGCATAGCCGCCAGTAAAAGAACATTGGAATGACTAGCTAGTGAAAGTCAGCTTTCGTGCATAAATTCTTGATTGAAAGCTGGCAGACGCAAATGCGTAAGAAACGTCTACTCTTTTTAAGTAGTTTTTATTCTGTCTTCAAAATCTCCTAATTCGAGTAAGTTCATTAATTACTCTCTCTTCAAAATCTCCTCAATTTGATCTTACTTCCTTTTTTGGATTTCGCGTGCCATCAAAATTGAAAACACTAGCCAGTGAAAGTCAGCTTTTGTGCCATAAGTTCTTGGTTAAGAGCTGGTAGACGCAAACGCGTACTCTTTTTAAGTAGTTTTTCCTAAGTTGATTATGTCCATTAATTATTCTATCTTCAAAATCTCCTAATTCGAGTAAATACATTAATTACTCTCCCTTCAAAATCTCCTCAATTTGATCTTACTTCCTTTTTTGGATTTCGCGTGCCATCAAAGGACCCGACGTGAAAAACCCGACCGACCCGACAAGAAACCGGGTCGGTGTATTCCAAAATAAATAAGGGGAAGGGAACTCTTGAAAAAGAAACGGCGCTAGGGATTTCTCTCTGAATCGCGCACAGAAGGAGGAGGAAGAGATGTGGAGGATCAAGCCAGAAGACATGGGTCGGGCAGAGGAAGCGAAGCGGTTCATGGTGAACTACTACAGGACGTTCGACACGAACCGGGCGGGCTTGGTGAACCTGTACCGGGAAGAGTCGGTGCTGAACTTCGACGGCCGAGAGATCAAGGGCAAGGAGGCCATCCTCGCCAAACTCACCTCCCTTCCGCAGTGCCACCACGAAATCGCCGAGTTCAAGTGCATGCCCTACCGGACCGGCAGCGTGCTCGTCTCCGTCTACGGCGAGACGTGGGTAGGGGGCCAGAATGTCATGGCGGACGCCCTTATTTCAGATCAGGCCTCTCTCTCTCTGATGAAGGATCCATTTATATTTTTATAATTTTAAATTCTTTTTTTGGAGTGTCGAAGAACAAGGATGGTGGTTTTGATGAGATGTTGGGCATATTTGTTGTTGATTTAACATCTTGGGTGATCCCTTCGTCCATCCATCCCATCCATTGTTAGCAGAGAGTATCTGTCTGTCTGTAGCTAGCGTAACGGAACCGAATTGTTTCTCCGATGAATTTTCTTGGTGGGGTGGGGTGGGGTCGGTGATGCCTTGTCAACTCTCTGCAATTTCTCTATCGATCAATCGATCAATCGATTGATCAATCCTCCTTCCCATAAATATTGAGAGTCGTGCACCCTTACCCTTGTAGTAGTCCATCTCGTGCTTTTGTCTGACGCTCTTGCTCTGATTCTTTGCCTTCAGACGTTCCTTCTGATGCCAGCACCAGAAGGAAGCTTTTGCGTAGGAACACAAATTTGGAGGCCCTTTGATCTCAACAAGGTTCGGACACCACCACCGGCATCGAAACCGACACCGACCTTTGCTTTTCTAATGTCCACGCTGACTTCCCCACCGCCAACGCCAATGTCCGCCTTTGCTCTTCAAACCGCCGTGCGGATGTCCGGCACGACATCGCCAGCTTATGTCTCGGCACCAGCACCGCCCATGGTGGCCTCGACATCAAGTTGAGTCCACCTCGTCCACCTCGGCATGGAGTGGGTCCGCCTCGTCCACCTCGGCATCGAGTGGGTCCGCCTTGGCACTACCCATGTCCAGGATGAAAATTTCTACCTCGGCACCGCCAATGTCCCTGATAAAACATCCTTAGGTTCATATATATATATATATCAGTAGTTTCAATAGCCCTATAATATATATATGTCACCTATTTTACGAATATCCATCCATCAAATTTGATGCTCCCTAGCTGGAAAATGGGCATGTACGTCCTTCAAGAGCAAGAGTAATGAGAAAAGCCATCACATTTGACCCGGAGTTGTAGCTTTTATGCTCTTGAATAACTTCAATACGATTGCTAACCGATTTGATGGCTATATGGTTTCAGTGAAATAGAGTTCAAACCATGTCGACGGCCACTCTCTTTTGCTATAGATCTCGAATTATGCCGAGACTAGTTAATGAAATTAGCTGCGAGCTAATTGTATTAAAAAAATTCTCTCCTGCTATAGATCTCGAATTATGCTGAGACTACTTAATGAAATTAGCTGCGAGCTAATTGTATTAAAAAAATTCACCGTTATTTGAGGTGATAAGGTTAGAATTTGCAAGTGGGAAAATAAAAAAAGAGAGAGAGAGAGAGGAGAAAGAAATGAGAGTAGCAACCAATCCGTGGCTTGCGTGTTCTTACAATTTGTTCTACCTTATATATTTCAAAGTCAACGTCAAAATGCCGCATATCTAATCCGAGTCATTAAGAAGAAAAGATGACGACCAAAGCAGATCCCTTTTGTTATTAATTTTTGACGTGGTAGACAATCTCGCGATGCTGCGAAAAGCTAGTGTTTTGGGGCAGCTCTCAAAGGACAGATGATGTATCAACAGAAAGGGAAATAGTCTATTCGACAGGGCATGCTCTTTGTTTTTAGCTTGGTTCTTTCTTTTCTCGTATAATCTGTCTGCTGGAAGAGAAAAAATGGGTAAACATGATGACAACAAGATCACGAGGTAACAGACTAACCTAAACAGTCAAAAGTTGACTAAACGCACATGGATGAAGAATTACCATCTTCTGAAGCTCTAGGACTAGAGCAGCACATGGTATCAATACATATGATGGCTGATGGGAGCGTTCTTTATTTCCCACTTGCCAAGATTGACGGATGCAAACAAGAAGGAAAAGCAATTTCTTGCTTACGGCATTTTTTAAAGACAGTCAGACCAGTTCCAACAATAGCTTGCTTGCGAGACTTGGAATCTCGGAACATTCATGAATCTTGAAGATGCAGCAGTCAGCAGAAAAATTCGAC
This sequence comes from Eucalyptus microcorys, assembly GCA_014182515.1. Lineage (NCBI taxonomy): Eukaryota > Viridiplantae > Streptophyta > Magnoliopsida > Myrtales > Myrtaceae > Eucalyptus > Eucalyptus microcorys. The sequence continues at coordinate 40,249,581 of CM024569.1, read as the reverse complement.
CGGCAGGGATTGTAAAACAGCAAGCTTGCGCCAAAACCTGAAACCACAAAACCTCGAGTTGGATGACCAACTAAATCGCCTGTGACAGTATAATGAACTTAAAAAACTCCAAGTTCTTTGACCAGTTCATAGCATTGGTGGAATCTTGCAACCATATATATATTCCATTCTCATAAGTCACAACGGTAGAGAAACCCAGCATTATAATATGTATGTACAACTCAAGCCAGATATTCCCGGCGTCTATGTCAAAGAAACATGCAGCGGAGCAGAGACACAATCACTCCTTGAATGGAATCAGACAAGCAAAATACAAGTACAAAGAGTCCGCAAAAACCAGAGAAAACTTTATCTTAAAGAATGTTTCCAGATTAATATTGATGAGCTCATCATCGCACGCATCAGCCAAAAACAAAGAAAGAAAAGGAAATTGGACGTGAGTCGCAGATGATGCATTTGTCAACTCTAATTTTCCAAGCCAACTTCATCAGGCAAGCAAAGGCCATTTAATTGGTACGATAGCACTAAGGTCAGAAAAATAAAAAAATAAAAACCAAGAGGGTGGATTCTCAAGGAAGCTACAATTGCCGATGCCAAATTTTTTTCAAGGGTCTAGTTTTTGCTCCATTAAAAATTATGCAAGAGGGCTAGAACAACCACGATTTTGAACAAAGAACACACCAAACACCTAACCTATCAGATGGCGACAACATCCCTACTCATAAACTTCATTCAATTGGAGGATTGATCATAGTGAGAATCCATTAAATGAAATCTCCTATCCAATGACAGCAACAAAAGAGAGAAAACTGTAAACTCGATTACCCAGATAATTAGCCACACTGAAACAGGAGGTACTCCTCATCAGATTCTGATCTTGGATGCTGGGCAGAGTTTTTGACATAATCTCCATAAGGTCAACCAGAAAACAAGTACGTCTATGGTCCTACATCAGCAAATAGAAAAGAGTGACAATTTAATGGATTCTTCAATGTACTAGCCGGCATTGAAGATTATAAACTATGTATTCAGAACATTAGTATGTGACTGAAATAACACGGAGAATAGCAAGCCTGGCCCAAAAATGTTTATACAGATAGATGCCATACTTACAAATTGCTTCTGACATTCTGACCACAAATACTTACAGAAGAGACATGAGTTGAAACCACCTAGCAAATTGTCCCATCACAATGGCATTGGCAAGAATATCCACAATAAGAGAATGGCTAATACCTTCCCCATCAACTTAGTTGATATATGAAAAGATTTGAATACAATGGTTCAGCAGACCTACTGCTGGATCCTTCAACTGGAAAACGTACTGCTAAGGTACTCAAATGTCTCAAATGTAAAAAGCAATAGCACTAAACTATCACAGAAATGTGATAAAAGTCTTCGACAATCAAGTTAAATCAACAATTTTGAATTCAATGTAAAAGGCAAAAATCACACTCCCCAAGAGCTAAGCTCTTGTCCAAGGATATTACATCAAATAGCAATTACGGTCATGCATCCTAACTTTCAGTGCTCAAGTTGTTTTGGACTTTTAAGCAGTAAGGTACCAAAGTAAAATAGAGATCTACCATTGTTATGGCCCAACCCAAAAGCAAAAGGAGTAAATGATTGGTGGTTAATTGATACGAATCAAGCCCCACATTGACTGGTAAAAAAATCCGAGGTGATATGTAATTTGGAACCCTTCGTCGGTGGTTAACATTTGGTACTTCTTCGAGACTTTCACTTGCATAGTTTCAGCCAGGTTATTATACATCACTGTTAAACTATCAAGAGGTAAAGGTCAAGAATATCACACTTGGTGGCCACACCATCTCTCCATCCCTGTTCATTCTCAGTGTAACATCAGCACCTCTTAAATTGAGGACTTTGTAACTTAATGCCCTCCATCATTGCATTTTCTTTAAAGCTGAAAGCAAATATGAAATGGCACATACTTTGCTGGTGCTTTTTCTTCCATTACCAATTTTGGAAGTTTATAATCAAAGTGGAACAGTAGAAGGGAAGAGGTAGGAGAACAGGGCGACATCTGCTTCAAGATGCAATAAATCAAATCAGCTTCCCCAATTATGGGGCAACAAGGAACATGCCAAGAAGCATTCTTCATGCCCAAAAAGTTTATGTACATAATTATATATTCTATCAGTACGTATCCATAACCCATGGATTCATACAGACGATAGTAATACATTTTCTCTCATGTTCAGCTCTTCCTCAAGTCAATGGTCATCTACAAGCAAAACGTAGACAAAACTAGGAAAACGTCACTTGTTCTCAGATTTAAGCTGTCTTCAAGCACAAGAATGCCAAAGGATGCGATTGTGGACAAGATAGCTGATGAATAGCCCGTCGCAAGTAGAGCACCCCTTAGAGACTGCATTCAAAGGATTCCATGTGTCAGCATTCAGTAAATGTAGTACAAAAGGACATCCACACAAGGTTGAAGATGGTGTTCTCAGAAACCTTGGCCAGCAGCAAAGCATTATCATTTGCATACTGCAAAGAGCTCTCAGGGATGCTTTGAAAGCCTTGAGCTAGTTGCCATGAAAGAATTCTGCATTTTAAATGGTAGTTTTCAATTTAATACTCTTCAATCTAATATAACTAGGCAAAAAAAATCAACCGTGACAAAAAGCATCAGTTACCCAATTGAAAAACCGATAGCAGCCCCAATGTTGGCTTTATCTGATGTAACTTCTACTTGAAGTTCTCCAAACTGCATTTTCAAAAATGTGAAGAACCAGTGACAGATCACATTATGTTAATAAGCTTGACCTTGAGACCTCAACCAGGAGAGAGCTAGAACCAACCTTAAAAGTTCGGGCTTCCTTCTTAGGTTCTTCAACCATTGTGGCAGATACTTGGGTTGCAGCCAAACGCTTTCCCATCGCAATCATTATCTTTGCAATCTAACAACAATTTGAAACAGTTTACACACCTCATATAAATCCACTAGTTATGCCACATTCAAAGTGGAAAAGATTTCTCCAAACATCGAGGCTCACATCATTAGGGGTCCTTATGCATGATCGGTCAAGGTTTTTTCTTGAGTGCTTCCAGTTCTTTCATAAGAAGTCAATGATAAAAAAGAAAAAAAATGTAGTTTGAGAAAACAAGGAAAAAGGAGTTCATGCAATGACTGGGTTCAAATACTCATTCAAAAGTATAGGAAATTCTCGTTCCTAACTAATTTAGTTTTATAAGTGTTTAACACCAACACGCAACAAATTTACAGATTAAAATAGGGTAGGGCAGTCTGAATTTCAAGTGTGCATTTTCTGCTTCTTTGGCAGAGTAAAATTGCTCTTTTTAACCCACCATACCTGTTGTTTACATTTAAGCTCACATAGCAATAGTATACCAACTTTTACTATGCTGAGAGTTCACCAGTTCTGCAAGATACCTTAGCAAGTTCGCCTTGACCATACGGTCCCATGGACTGGAACCTCCTTCCAGCAGATGATAAGCACCTCCCCAATGCTAAATCACCAAATGCATGATCATGAGGCTCATGACAGACCCTTAAGCATGTATTAAGCATGAATAAGCCAGTGTTTTCTTCATGCCTGATTTAGCATTATCAGCCAAAGAGCTCTCTTTAGCATAGGCAGTTTGCTCGCCAAAGTCCTAGATGTCAATGTATCTGCTTGTTCCCATGATTTCAACCAATTTAACAATATATCTCCAAGTTCTTCGCCACACTGGCCATTGGAAAAAGGGAAATAAAAAACATAAAACTTGTTAACTTTTGTATTAAAGCAATCGGCATACAGATGTCAGATATAATCCATCTCCCTTCGAGCTTCTTCAAGTTCCCAAGGACAATTGAGAAAATCTGAACTCCACTCAATCAGTGAAACCGTACAACTGAAACAAATGAATCACAAAAGGTAGGAATTGGAGCTTAACAACAAACCTCATCAACAACCGGCCCATTTGAAAGGTCAAAAGCCGCATCATTCAGCTTCAACATGTACCAAAAAAAAAAACAAAACAAAAAAATCCATCATGAAAAACTCAAACCGATCCAGATATTAAAACAAGGGCATATAATCTCCCCACAATAATGATCAACAAGCATGGGCATCTCCTTTAGTTTTACGAAAAGCTGTAAACTTTGGGGGTTTGAAACGGTATCGTTGCACAGCTTTGATAAAGCTGGCTGTGACGTGCAATTTCAACTAAGCCTACGGCCGCAGTGACACCCCCTCGTAACAGCAATCCGCATTCACGCACGCCACCCTCCATAATTCGACGAGAATGCCACTCATCATGAAGAGTGACGATTCACTGTCCATCGCCAGTACTTACATCCAAGCGAAGGTCGCGCGGGAGCTGCGCGAAGTAATCCGAAGGAAGGTCGAAGCTCTCCTGCAAGTCAAACGCCACCGGACACGATTAGACGCCGACTGCACCGAAACGCGCGAGCGAGCCAGAAACGCGACCGGAAATCCCTTACAGCGAGTTCTCGGAGGAGGAGCGGGCCGGAGGAGGAGGATCCGAGCGACGGCGGCGGCGGCGAGGCCACCGGCGAGAGGGAGGAGGCGGTAGGGGCTCCGGCGAGGGAGGGAGCGAGGGGGGAGGAGGAGGAGGAGAGGTCGGGGAAGGGCCGAGGAAGGAGGAGGGTCGCCATTGCTGAGCTGAAAGCCAGTCGCTCGGTTTGGCAGTTTTTGGACGTTAATCTCTCTCTCCTTGAAAAATAAAATATCTGAAAAAAAAATGGAAAAAAATATCTGGAATTTTATCTATTTTGGATTTTCATTAGTGAATGCTTTTTCCACAAATTTAATTAGATAAACAGATAAATTCGAGCACCGAGGGAGAAAATATGGGCATTGCTCGATTGGTGGAAATTTTTCAAAAAGTGATCACTTTATTTCCAAAGTTGATTTGGAAAAATCGATCACTATAATTAGAAACAATGATTCCCAAATCGAATTGAACAATATAATTCTTAATTCTCTCGAATTTTTTTTAATGGTTAATAACATAAATAATTCCCACGAAACTAAACAAAATATGTCAAAATTTCTTAGATGTATGTGCAATTCGATTATTGTTTAATTACTAAGTAGTTAGATGCCACTACCTTGAGAAACTCCTATTTATTATATTATTAAATATCCTTTCTTATACAAAAATTCATCATCAACGTTGAAAATTGACCTACTACATGGATTAAGCGAAAATTAGTATTCCTAATTAGAAGTTACTTATGACGTAAAGCCATCACATATTAGTAAAGATCTATTTGTTCCATGAAAAATAAATGATATAGAAATTATTTATTTGAAAATGATCGTATGTATCACTTATAAAAATAAATGAACAAAATATTTAGACATGATTATTATTAATAATAAAAAAATTTTCATTCACTAATTATTTCTTATCAGTATAGGATTCTCGCAAATATTATTCTTTTCCATGGCATATACAAGCCTTGGCCGCATTCTAATGAGCACACTGCTCAAGCATTTCATTGATACAAGCAATTTCACTCAAGCATATGATCATAAATTAGCTCGGATCGCGTCACGGCTCCTTCACCTTCTTTTCTGCTGATGAGAGCCGGAGTAACAGAGAGTTATGCGCCGAGCATGTCAGAAAGCTGCCGTTCCAATTTCTGCGCCGAGCACTAGAATGCAAGTATTGCAGGCTGCTCCACGACCTCACCAGCCATCGATAGATCTGCTGCTACAGGGAAGGCGAAAGCTTGCTTGGAATGAGGACCAAGCCATGAAGAATTCTCCTTCTAATGTCGACACAGCCCTTTTTCAAGGTTAATCGACTCAGCTTCAATAGACAAAGGCGCCACAATAATGAATCGGGGTAACTTGTTTTCCTGGCAACTTACTCCACATCAAGGCTAGGAAACGGAAGGACACGAAGATATCACACTTCGGTAAGCCCTTCAAGAGCAAAACACTCCTGCCCACCAGCAAGAGTAACGGATGCATCCAAGTTCTGCCTTAAGCAAGATTTGGCCAAACTGACATCATAAATCTCATTTCAGATGAAAGATGGGGATCTTTTGTTCCTTACCACAGTCAAAAAAGACCTCAGCACCACGCCAGACACGGCAAAGAAAGCGAAATTTTTATCCAGCAACGCTCTTCACAAATTTTTATCCAGCAACGCCAGACTTCCATATCATGATCTTGCCACTTAGGCCAGAAAGACTCGCAACCAAAAGCTTGAGTTGTGTCTATACAGCAACGCCACATTCCCATTCTTTTTTTTTTGGGTAAATTCCATCTCATGGGAAAGTCTTCTCCAAGTCCATTTAGAACATCAGATAGCATAAAAACCACTCGATGGTAAGAGGTGTCCATCAAGAGGAATATGTTTGATGAGTGTTGGGAATAACGGATCCCCGAAAACCGGATTCGACACTAAATCGAACCCCTAAAACGAATGCGGAAGTGAAGCCCGGGAAAATCACGTATCACCGATCCTAAAGCACACCACAGATTCGAGCGTACCTTGTTAGCCACAGATTAAACACCAATGCCGAAGATCGAGGAAGAAATTCTGATCCGATGATGTCAATTTGCCTTGAAAAGGGAAACGGCGTCGCCTTAAGCGTTTGGAAGAAAAGAGAGGGAGAGGAACGTACGTGCGTTTATAATTTCAAGAGATGCGTCCTCTCTCTCTCTCCTCCTTTATATACGTTCCTCCAAAAAGGAATCGTACCCCTTCATCCATGGGCCCTAATCCTGTGGGCCGGGCTTTTAGGCTCAACATGGGCGGACGGGCCTTAAGCCCATCACATAAAACCATCATCTCCCACTCGCACATGGTGGGCCGAACAGAATTCTCTTTACCTCTCTTCAACATTCATACCGGTGAATAATCCGTGCGACTAGCATACTTTGAGAGCTCGTTGCCATACATCATGTTAGGAATATATAGCAGCTCAATAATGGGCATCACACTCTGAGTAGATTTAGTATGCAGTACCCTAGATCGATCGATCACATTTATATCTCTCTTGATCTCTTTTAAACAATGATATTTATATTGTATTCACAATTATGATTATCCCAAAGACAATCATAATTGGTTAACCGGTGAATACAAAACTACAATGTGATTCTCCAAAATCGATCTTCCTCTTTCCTTCAAACTCTCAATTTCAGTTCAGCTTGCTTTTCTAGAAATGTCCCATTAGATCGAATCACTCATGACCATTGGCAACATCCTAAGATAGCAAACACTAAATAAAAATCTTGAGAATAAGTAAGAGTCATGAGGGGACTAAAATTGAGGAACTCTATTCCTCAAAAGTCTCACACGACACAAAAATTGAGATCAAACTTTTGTCACTCTTATTGGTCGTCTCATGCATACGTAGTATGAAATACGTATTACGGTATTAACTCCTTTCCCATGGAGCGTATGTCTACACCTTTCAATACCGTACAGATGATAGTTCAGACATACCCAATGTCTAACTTGAGTTCACGTATCTACTCATTCACAAAATTCATCGAACTCACATCGGCATCATAGACGGATAAAGTAAAATATGTGGGGTATTTTACTTTCGGACATAGTAAGTATTATGTCCTCATCTTAACACCTTGAGTTAAGGCGACATATGTATTTTAAGCTTGAGCTCTCGATTATCACCTAGATAATAAGCTTAAAAACAGTCTCATCTCTATTTATCACACAGTAAATAGAGGCGATTACCCGTGTGAGTGGGCTAATCTTATATCTGTCCGACATACTTCCTTAACTTAAAGTAATGCACTGAGCATTAAGATGCATAAAGATCAAACAAAGATTCATAGGCATTAATGATGAAAAACACAAATTCATCAAATGTGAACACTTAGGGAAATTACAATATTCAGTACATTAGCTTCTACGCAATCCTAGAGATTTCATATGGCCACAAAACACATCTCTAGGTATTGGCTTTGTCATATGATCTGCTACCATTCTATGCGTAGTATGTACTCTAAGTTCACATCTTTTCGTGCAATCATATCCTTGACAAAAAAATACTTGGTATCTATGTGTTTAGTCTTGCCATGATATTTTGGATCTTTGGTGTACGCTTTTGCTGCTTGGCTATCACGGTTAACCAATAATGAATCTGCAGCACTTCAAATAACACCTAAATGATCCAATAATCTCTTAAGCCAAACATCTTCTTTTATTGCTGCTGATAATGCCACGAACTCAGTTTCTATCGTGGACAAGGCTATACACTTTTGTTTCTTCTTGCTCCAATATATGGTGCCATTATTCGGTAAGAAAACAAACCTAGAGGTAGATTTTATTTCATCTAAATCTCCTCTCCAATCAGCATCAAAATAGCCTTTGAGTTGCAGATCCTTTCCATAATAACTCAACGTATAATCAGCAGTCCCCTTTAGATACCTCAGTATTCTTTTAACGGCTTTCCAACGTGCTTGACCTGGATTGGATTGGTATATACTCATCATTCCAACTGCAAAACATATGTCAGGTCTTGTACACATCATAGCGTACATCAAACTTTCAACAGCACTAGCATAAGGAACATGTTTCATTTGTTCCTTCTCTTGTGGAGTCCTTGGACACAGTCTATGGCTCAATCCTTCACCTTTTGCAATAGGAGTGTCTATGGGTTTACAATCCCATATCATTCATCTCAAAGTTGGAAGACAACCAACTTTTGACAAGTATTGACAAGCTCCATATTGCTTCCGGCAATTAGTATATCATCAACATATAATGATATGATCACAAATTGATCATTGGATCTTTTGATATATACACAATGATCCTCGTCTATCATTGTAAAGTCATATGCCATTATGGCATTATGAAAACGTATATACCATTGTCTTGACGACTGCTTAAGGCCATATATTGACCCCCAAAGTCGACATACATTTTCTTCTTGGCCTTTCACTATGAAACCAACAGGTTGTTCCATATATATTTCTTCCTCTAATTCTCCATTGAGGAAAGCAGTCTTTACATCCATCGATGTAACTCAAGATCCATACTAGCTACTATTGCCGAATAATGCGAATCGAGGTAAATCTCACTACGGGGAGAAAACGTATCTTCATAATCAATTCCTTCCTGTTAATTATACCCCTTCGCCACAAGGCGAGCCTTATGCCTTTCTATCGAGCCATCAGCCTTTCGCTTTATTTTGAGAACCCACTTGTTCCCAATAACTCTGCGTCCTTTTGGAAGATTAACCAGTTCCCAGACTTGGTTTGATTTCATTGACTCCATTTCCTCTTCCATTGCATGAATCCATTTTTTCTTACTAGGGCAATTCAGAGCCTCATTAATATTTCTTGGCTCATCCTTATCTTGTGGAGCAACCATAAAAGTTTCCCCTTCAATGCTAAAACGTCGATGGGGAATACTTTGGCGACTTGTTCGCCGTATGGGAGATTGTACACTTTGCACATCATTCCCCATTATGCTCCCACTTGGATTAGATAATGACGATATCATCTCATCATGTGGTTGCAATTGAGAATGAGTTGAATTCAATTCATCACTTCTCATATTACTCCCACTTGGATGAACTCCATTAATATCATTATCTTGATCCAAGGTTTCAAATAGGGGTAATCTTCCCTATTTCGCCCTTCTTAGGAAATTCATCCACTAATAATGTGACATCCCGTGATTCAAATTCAGTTATACTCTCACTTTCCTGCTCACCAATGAACACATACACTTTCGAGTGTTCGGAGTATCTCATGAAAATACTCTTATTTCCTTTGGGACTCAATTTCCCAAACTTATGAGATGACTCATGAATATAGGCAGCACAACCCCATGGCTTAAGAAAACTTAAGTCCGGTTTTCTACCTGTCCATAACTTATATGGAATGGAAGTAACTGATTTGGAAGGCACTCGGTTAAGTATATAGGCAGCAGTTAACAACGCATCACTCCAAAAAGTGATATGTAAGTTAGCATGCGCCATCATGGACCTAACCATTTCCAGCAGGGTTCTGTTTCTTCTCTCGCAACACCATTTTGTTGAGGAGTATATGGAATAGACAACTGTATTTATATTCCTTTTCATCACATTATTTTCTGAACTCATTAGATAAATATTCTCAATCTCGATCAGATCTCAATACTTTTATTTTCTTGTCTAATTGATTTTCTTCCAAGTTCATAAACCTTTTGAAACAACATAATGCTTCAGATTTATGAGAAATCAAAAAGACATATCCGAATCGAGTATAATCATCTATAAAAGTGATGAAATAAACAGCCCAATGCCTTCTTCTCACGGTCATTTAACCACAGACGTCAGAATGGATTAAATGCAGAGGAAATTCAGCTCTTTTTACTTTTTCCAAATGGTTTCTTTGTCATTTTCCCTACTAGGCAATGCTCACATATGGGCAAATCGACTTTTTCAATGTTGCCCAACAAGCCCTTTTTGGCTAGTCTATTCATACATTATTGGTTAATATGACCAAGTCTAGCATGCCACACATTCACATCATTATCATATGAAGTAGAAGACGTGAAACAAGGGAATAACATATATTGACATCATCACAGTCAACATTTAGTACAATAAAACCATCCAGAAAGTGACCATAATCATAGTAGTTTGTATCCAAATACAAATCTACACCGTTATTACGGAAGTTCACACTAAAACCAAGCTTAACCAACATCAAAACAGACACTTAAATTTCGACGAATCTCCAGAGCATTTAGAACATCATGTAGGAACAAGGTGCGCCCACCACACATGTTCGGTTGGCGGTGCCAATCCCTTTAACTTCAGCTCGGAGTTGTTTCCCACATAGATCCACTTAGTTCCAGTTGGTATTCGTCAAAATTCCACGAAGGATCCTCTATCCTTCGCTACATCGTCTGTTGCTCCTGAATCTACAGTCCACAAAGGATTGGATTCAGCTAATAATACAGAACTTGACACAGAAGTAAAGTTCTCAAATGTACAAGAGGTGTTTACCTTCTTTTGCTCACGACAGTCGCGAGCATAGTGACATTTCTTGTCACAATTGTAACACCTCACCCTTGACATTTTCTTCACTTGAGGACGTTTTCCTCTCTTGTGTTGGTTAACTCTTGATCTCTTGCAATAAGGACTTGATCCTTTGCATTCCCACATATTGAACGAATCAATACGTTTGCACTTAGAGCTCAAAGCCCTTTCTGAGCTAGAACCAGCATTGTAAATTTCTATTTTCAGCTCACATGCCGTTAAGCGGTCCTCTACCAACTCAAGGTGGCGCACAGCATCTTCAAGATCTTCCATAACATGGTCAAGAGCTTCTAGTGCTTCTTGCTTTTCCAGCACATATTGAATCTTCATATTCAATATTTCACAATTGTTGCCGTTCATATCAGCAATTACGTTCTTAGTTGCTGAAAACATCGATCCGAACACATCGGACATACATGCACGAATAATTAATGCCTATCATTTATGCATCCCTATTTGCACTGAGACCCATCATATTAATGAATAATTTCAAGTAAGGTTTCAGAATCAAAAGGTCACTATGTTTCCAATCATCCTCCAAAATCCTAACTTAAAACTATCATTAATATAATTGTCTTATGCAAAACAAATTCTATGAAGTTACAAAAACTTCTATAACTACCCATAGCTAATTACCCACAGCAATCAGTAATTAATAGAAAGCAACATATAATTGACATCCAATGAAATAATAATGCTTTCAACTAATACAACAATCCATTACACTAAGTAATATATCCAAAAAGAAATATCGACATAGAAAGAGATATTCAACACTCTAAAACATCTCAAAGTAATCTAAGAAATAAATAGGGAAAGTCCCTTCTAATCTATCAGTCAAAGTATCGAGAAAAGCGAAGGCACATTTGCCAACCATGGGAAAACTTTTGGAGAGCTTTCATGTCGTCACCAAGGCGCATTCACTCTGCGCCATGTGGCGCTCAATCTAAGGGTTGAAGTTTTGGCCAACTCAATCCTATAGTACTCTCTTACAAAAGCTTCCACTAGCCCCCTGTAATCCGGGACCACGTTGACCTCCCATAGCCGATCTAACACTATTTGCCATTCAAGTGGAAGAGTGTTCATCAAAGCTGCCACCTTCTCAAAATCCGGCATAAGATAACCATTCCGGATGATTTCTGTATCATCCGATTGACCTTGACCATGTGTGATACTAAATCACCATCAAGCCACCGATAATTAGCTAACTCTTTCATCAGCCTTTTCAGTCTAGCTCTTCCTTCGTCCGTTTTCGGGATTGCAGGTATCCATGCATAACGCATCATAGTTCCTGCAACGAATGCAGAACTCAAATGGATCACTTATAATCCACAATTAAACAAAATGGAAAATACATAATTTTCCATGATTCATGCAACAAATGCAGAATAAAAAATGGATTACCTCTAACCCACACAGACATAATTGAAAAAGAAACAAATTCCTTTTTTTTTTTTTTTTTTTTTTTTCGGGTCAACGGTCAACGATCGTTGGTCAACGGTCAACGGTCAGGTCGTCGGACCGGTCGGACCGGTCGGTCGGGCCGGACGGACCGGTCGGACCGGTCGGGCCGGACGGACCGGTCGGGCCGATCGGGCCGGGTCGGACGAACCGACCGCACGTGCCGCGCGCGTGCGCGGGCTGACGTCACGCAGACGTCATCCGGCACGTGCCGCGCGCGTGCCAGGCGTCCACGGGTCGGGTCGGGTCGCCGATCGTCGGCGCTAACATCATCGATGACGTCATCCCAGCGGTTACCGACCGTTGGGTGACGTCATGATGACGTCGGACGCGTCGGTCCGTCAATCGCGCGTGCCGGTTCGTCGGCGGCGGTGCGCACGCGCCGGTTCGCCGACCGGCGCGTGTTCCGCACGCGCCGGGCAAGCCAGCTCTTCCGGGCGCGTCGCGCCCACGCGTGGGAGCCTTCCGGCGCGCGCGTATGGGCGCGTGCGGCGTCTCCCGGCGGCGCATGACATGTTGCCGGACTCGTCTCGACGAGTCCTTTCACCCTTTGCCTTTATAAATGGATTTCGAATCACAGAAACTCGAAAAAATGACGAACAGTGCTCGGGTGTCGGGATTTCTTGCCCCGATCCGTACGGCCGAATTACTTTCGCGAAAAATCAATCAAAAAACATCAAACAGGTCGGGAAAAACGTGAACTAGGGCTCTGATACCAATGTTGGGAATAACCGATCCCCGAAAACCGGATTCGACACTAAATCGAACCCCTAAAACGAATGCGGAAGTGAAGCCCGGGAAAATCATGTATCACCGATCCTAAAGCACATCACGGATTCTAGCGTACCTTGTTAGCCACAGATTAAACACCAATGCCGAAGATCGAGGAAGAAATTCTGATCCGATGATGTCAATTTGCCTTGAAAAGGGAAACGGCGTCGCCTTAAGCGTTTGGAAGAAAAGAGAGGGAGAGGAACGTACGTGCGTTTATAATTTCAAGAGATGCGTCCTCTCTCTCTCTCCTCCTTTATATACGTTCCTCCAAAAAGGAATCGTACCCCTTCATCCATGGGCCCTAATCCTGTGGGCGGGCTTTTAGGCCCAACATGGGCGGACGGGCCTTAAGCCCATCGCATAAAACCATCAATGAGAAAGTACAGTCCTTCCAACTCAAATAAAGATGGAGAAGGAGTGGAGACCGCAGTATGTAAAAAATATGAATTTCTACTAATTGTGTTGCGGTCGTAACTTGTACAGTCCAAGGGAAGCATCTGGTCCAACATGCCAAATTGCACATATAAGCTCAAATTTGCTGAGACATCTGTTTACTGCCACTGTTGTAATTATGGTTATAATTATGGTTAATGGATCAACGAAAGCCAATAAATTAAGATACGTCTTTTCTGTTCACGTATCTCTTTTGGATCCATGAATTTCCTAATCTTTTATGTTTACGTATCTATTGAGTTCATGAATTTTCTAGATTCATGTATCTTTTAGTTCATGTATTTATTAAGTTCATGAATCTCTTGAATTCACGTATCTTTGGATTCATGAATCTCTTGAATTCATGTATCTCTTGATTCATGAATTTCGTGGATACATGCATCTATTTAATTCATGTATCTCTTCTGTACATGAACTAAAATCTCTAGAAATAGATGGGAGCATAGAACTTCATTAAAAGGTTTTTGGTTTTGGTTTTCCCGACTCAATTCCAAAAAGGCTCGATACACTTTTCTACTCTTCTGATTTTTCTGAGTGTCTGGTTCAATTGAACGGTTCGGACCGAGTCCTGTTTGCATATTGCTAATCCAAACAGGTTCGAGGTGTTGTACCTTAGGAGGCATAGTTCGTGAATCTGCAGAGCACCTTTGGCAGGAACTAATCGTCTTAAGGAGATTCGGATATCCGTATCTCACCTCCAATTTTATGTTATATCTTATTTTCTTCATCTCCAAGATTTGTAAAGGGAAGAATATTATAAAGTTATTATCATCTTCTTTGCATTGATATTCTGATTACAACAAACAGTTTGTGTTTTCTTTGGATTAATTTCCAACAACCACGATATATGGCCATAAAAAACTTTAGCCTGCCTTCCCCACCTAAGCAGATTAACCTCAGAGGGAGGCAAATTTTTAATCGAACAGGGTATGAACTAATTCAGTTATTCCGATTCATGGTAGAATTCACTTGTAAAACCGTAACTTCAGATTATTTGAATAATGCAAGCAGATAAAATGGAAATATAAAACACAATGTCCCTCTTAAACACATTATCGTTCAGACAAAAGCCATCCAACAAGTTTTAAGCAATGTACCATAAGAGCATAACAAAATTGAAGCTACCATCATTGCTTACACAGCAATTCATCAATTCGCTCGATTCCAAAGAGTTCAATTTCAAAATATTAACGCTAATCCAACAGGCCATTCACTTCAGCAATTATTAGCTAAAAGCTATATAACCCAAATAGTCTAATGAAGAAAGGAGGGTGTACCTGATGCCCTATGTATTTCGCTCTTCGAAGGCACTCGCGATAAAGCTGCAATGACCAATGGGGCGACCAATGAAACAACCAATACAAGCAATTACTCCCCCGAATAAAAACATCATCATAGTATAATTGGATTAAAATAAAGGAAACCAATCTCAAATGGTGTAATTTCTCAACAATAACAAATAGAAACACACGAAAGAGAAAAACACACCGACCCTTATGACATTGTCCGCGAGTTCCGGAGGCAAAGCTGTCTGCAGAGACGGCATCTCGATTCTCTCTCTTCCACCTGATGCCAACGAAAACCACAGCTTCCAAAGATTACAAGGGAAACAGAAGAAGGGAACGAAACCCAAAATCGCAGTCAACAATCTTTTGCGCAAGAGTCCATAGACAAAAACAAAACTTTCGGAAAGATCACAAAAGATTTTTCCAGAACCGGACGCGGATCAACGTCATGCTATCGGAATCAATGCTCAAGCTAGCATATTTCTATAGCCACATGTCGATGAACAAGAAGGAAGCAGAGAGGAGGATAAGGAGCGTACCTGGTTAAGCAGCAGCAAGAACTGGAATTCTGGAGAAGGAAGACTAGGAAGACTCTGAACTGGAAGAGTTCGTATGAAGATGGTGATGCAGTGGAAATGGCGATCAAGCGGTGCCGACTGGCCTGGCCAGGTCGACCCGAGACTGCTGCATAAAAGCCTCAATCGGGCCGATGATACGTGTCTTGCAGTGTTACATTCGTGTCATTAAGTATGGTACAAAAAATACGTGTTTACAAAGTAGTTTTCACTGAAAATGGACGAGACGGTATTGATATCGAGTTGAGTCGTGTCGAATTTAGTGTTCTTTCAACAAATTCATGTTGTTTTAGGAAGCTTCGCCCCTAGCCCAAATAACAACGAGAGTAGGCTTGCCCAAGTCGTAATCTTTTTGGCTTGGGTGATTAGACGTGTGTGTGAATAAATATATATGGAGTCTGGGGAACCTAAAAGTGTCGGATGTGCACTCGGGACTTTGAGTCCAATGCAAAGTCAACTCTAACATACTTGAATTTGATTATTTGATCAACAACAATTGCTTCCTCCTGAGAGGTAAGGAATTTACACAAACTTAATTTTGTTTTCGTTAACCGCAAGTGTCGCCATCGTGGTTTATGCGTGGTGGGCATAGCTACTAGTCCTCTCGTGTAATGGGAAATCTACTTTCAACATGATCATTATATCATGTGGATAAAAACAAAAAACCAACATTGGAGTCACTAGTTAGCAAAAGCCAGCTTCCGTGCATAAGTTCTTGGTTGACAGTTGGCAGACGCAATCGCATAAGAAATCCATTAATTATTCTCTCTTCAAAATCTCCTCAACAAGATGAATTATAAATGCAATGCCATCAAAGGTTTGCTTGACCGTCGGTCAAATCCTTCTTTTCTTTCCCTTGTAATGCGGTACTGTGTTTTTCCGCGGTCCCGTAATTATCAAGCATTTTCACTTTCGGTAGGTGATTGTGTAGAAATTGATGGAAAGAGTTGGTCAGATCATAGAGCATAATCGTAATCCACTACTTTTAACGTATTGAACAACGAAAAAGAGCAGTACTGCAATAAAATGGAATCATAACAACGAAAAAGAGCAGTACTGCAATAAAATGGAATCATCAGAGAGACTGAAGCTATACAGACTGAAACTCTACACTCATATCAGCAGGTAAGGGCGCGCATGACAACCATTCTGTTCCAGAAATAGTTTGGAACAAAAATAAATTTTTCTATTTCTATTTTTGAACGAGTTTCGAGCAAAAATCTGTTTGATAACGATACAAAATTTATGTTTCAAAAATAGAAATTCGTTTGATAACAGTATAAAATTTCTATTTCTTAAAATAAAATTTTCTTTTTTTGGAGCAAATGAGATGTCCATTCTTACAAATTTCATATGCTTATAAATCCATTGACCCAAATACAAAGTAAGAGTTTTTTTTTTTTTTTTTTTAGTAAAGTCTCCTTTTTTGAAAAAAAAAATACAAAGTAAGAGTTATATCAAATTTTCTAAATTTTCACACAAAATTTTTAGCATCCACCTAGATAGGCAATTACAGTCAAACAATATACTTATCAATAGTCTCCATACAATAAAAAAAATAGATCAATATGCATTACTCTTGAGCATGATAAAATGTTCTCAAAACTTTAGTAGAATGAAGGTGAGCAACCATATTCTAATCCCCTTCATGCTAGTGTGTCACATCGATCACCGCCATGATTTACGATATCGAGCAAGCGTTTTAGAAAGAAACACAAAGAAGTGTATTGGGCAATTTGTGGCAAATTTTACAAAATCGGCGAATTTTACGAAGTGTAATAAAGCTTGTCATAAATGACCATTACAAATAAGGGAAATCCTCCAGTAGAACATCACATTACAAGAATTGAGATAAGAATCATCAAATACAGTATCACATTACAAAAGCAAAGATTGAAAATCCCCAAATACAAAATAATATAAATACATTACAAAAGTTAAAAACAAGATTTCATGGAATCTCCGGCATATTATGATATCTTGCCATCTTATTGGCAATGCTTTTTCTAAGCATATTCATCTTAGTAGAAAATTTCATGGAGAAATTATTTCTGGAAAAATTATTTCTGATTTCTGTTCCAGAAATAGAGAAGTAGAAAATTTCTACTTCTGATTTATGTTCCAAATCTATTTTTGGAACAGAAATCTATTCCAGAAATAGAAAAATATAATAGGTTTATCAAACG
This sequence comes from Eucalyptus microcorys, assembly GCA_014182515.1. Classification (NCBI taxonomy): domain Eukaryota; kingdom Viridiplantae; phylum Streptophyta; class Magnoliopsida; order Myrtales; family Myrtaceae; genus Eucalyptus; species Eucalyptus microcorys. The sequence continues at coordinate 40,231,826 of CM024569.1, read as the reverse complement.
GATTTCTATTCCAGAAATAGGTTTGGAATAGAAAAATTGTTTCTGGAACAGAAATTCTGGTTTGTCATGCACCCCCTAAGTGTCACGGCCATGTCTTTCCGAGGAGGACCTCCTGCGATCGTTGGGATTCCTAACAAGAAGACTTTTGGAACGTTCCAAGGGCGGGCGATACGGTAATTGAACCTAAGTCTAGAATTCTCCTCCCATTAGTGTCGGTAGTTGGTAGGTTTGATAGTACGATCTCGTTCGATGGATGAAAACTCGATCAATGGACGTAATCTGAGGGGCTCAAGTATAAGAAATGGTGTCCTCCCCTCATTTGTATCTACCCAACCATTTATGAATACAAAGCTCATTCTTTCCAAAGCTTTTCCTAGAGAGAAAGCTTCTTTCTCCACGATCTGGGTGAGCGAGCAAGTGTGCAATCAATTCGAGCAAGCCTTGGCTTAGGCTTCTCGATGTAAGGCTTCTCGATGATCCGAGTCGATCCAAAAGAGCCTGAGTCGCCGCACGGCGATCCCGAATGGCCCATGACATAAGCATATGGACATCGGAGAATGTATACAGACGGACATGTCCAAAATAAAATATGTTGCATGCCCTCTTGAGGGAATGGCTATGCCGGGAATGGCTGTGGGAATGGCATTGGCATTGGAAATACGGGGCGTTTGGGTATAGTTTGGCCAGCTCTTGCACTGGCGGCACTGTAGATAATCCGTCCATTGAGTACACAATAAACATCTAAAAGAGAAGAATTAGTATCAAATTAACCTAACAAAGAAAGAGAAGAATTAGTATCAAATTAACCCAACAAGAGAAGAGAAAAACCGACGAACCTCTTCAAAGTCTCTGAACTCGGGGCCTGACCCACAGAACCTGATGCGGATGAGCAAATGCAGGGAATGGAGGTGGTTGAGGGTCAAGGCAGCAACAAACCAGCGGACCCATACGGATGAGGAATGCCTATGGGAATGCCAGAAGTTGCTTGTCTACCCAGCGGCTTGTGGGAATGGGTTCTCTGTCGATTGCACGCCTCGTGAGGGAATGGCTGTGGGAATGGGTTTGGGTATAATTCGGCCGGCTCTTGCACTGGCGGAGCGGCCTCGGATATGGTAACGGCTCCGGCATTGGATACGGTAACGGCTCTTGCTGCGGGGCTAAACGGAAGTTGCGGTAGATAATCCATCCATTCCAAGCAGGGATTAGCAGCTCCTCCACAATAAACATCTAAAAGGGAAGAATTAATATCAAATTAATTCAACAAAGAAAGAAAGAGAAGAGAGAAACCGATTCAAAGTCTCTAAACTTGAGGATGACACTGGCGAAGGTGAAACAACGTCGACCTGTAATTGAATCAACAGACGATGACATACGAGTGATGAGATGACAGACGTCGGCAAGACATTCCGAAGAGAAAAAAATTGTATATTTGGGAGGCCAGAGCTAATGTGATCATCGTAAACAGCGGTTGACGCAGGCTCATAATAGAGCAACACATACAGGCGACTCGAGTCAAACAAAAAATAAAATTGACCGCCGAAGAAGGCGGCCGGGTTAGCAGATTCCATGGCAATGAGAGTGACGAGAAAGCGAAAAATAAAATTGACTGCCGAAGAAGGCGGCCAGGTTAGCAGATTCCATGACGACGAGAGCGACGAGAAAGCGAAAGCGACGAATGAAGAGAAGGAGGATCATGCCAGAAGACAGCGACGAGAAAGAGAGAGAGCAATGGGGAGCGACGAGAAAGAGAGCGACGAACGAGAAGGAAAAGTGCTACAACACCCCTTCCTTTAAGTAGTTTTTCCTAATTTGACTTAGTCCATTAATTATTCTTTGACAGAAAAGTTAATAAGATCCCAGCAATCTTTTGCCTTTGTATCTAACCTATCCATTCATATTGAAAATAAAAAGAGAAATCCTTTATTCCGAAATGTTTTGATATACGAGATGAATCTATTATTTTATTTCGATTTGTTACTTTTACTTGTTTTTTGGGAAAAGTGCCAAAAAAGTCCTAAACCTTTTGATTTTGTGCCGATTTAGTCCTAAACCTTTTTATATTGTGCCAATTCAGTCATTTCCGGTCAATTTTGGACAGATTTTCTTTGATTGGACGTCGCCCGACGTACGTGGCGATTGGCGCCGACGTATACAACTTTTAATAATATTTTAATATATTAGAATTTTTTTTATTCTTTTATTTTTCTTTTTTTCTTTTTCTGTTTTCTTCTCATCTTCTTCCTCCAGTCGGTTGCCGAGCTCGGCGACCGGTTGGAGGAAGAAGATGAGAAGAAAAAAAAAAAAAAAAAATTAAAATATTATTAAAAATTGTATATGTTAGCGCCGATCAAGCCACGTCGGTCGGCGGACGTCCAGTCAACAAATTCCGGCCAAAATTGGCCGGAAATGATTGAATTGGCACAACGTTAAAATGTTTAGCACTAAATCGGCATCAAAAAAAGATTTAGAACTAAATCGGCACAAAACTAAAAGGTTTAGGACTTTTTGGCACTTTTCCCTTGATTTTTACTAAATTGAGTTGGGTGGATTTCCATACGCATTCAAAATCTCCTCGATCTACTTCCTTTTTGGACGGTTGAGTACGCGTGAGAAATGCAATAAGTAGTTTTTCCTAATTCGTGTAAATCCATTAATTATTCTCTCTTCAAAATCTCCTAATTTGAGTAATTTCATTTATTATTCTCTCTTCAAAATCTCCTCAATTTGATCTACTTCCTTTTTGGATTTCGCGTGCCATCAAAGGTTTGCTTGACCCTCGGTCAAATGGGCTTTTGGGATTAGGTTTTCTTTCTTTACGGGAATTGTCGGGTCGGGACCACGTGAAAACCCGACCAATCCGACAAGAAACCGGGTCAGTAGGTGCATCCGACCGATTCTAAAATAAATAAAGGGAAGGAAACTCTCGAAGAAGAAGCGGCGCTAGGATTTCTCTCTGAATCGCGCACAGAACGAGAAGGAGGAGGAGGGAGAGATGTGGAGGATCAAGCCAGAAGACATGGGTCGGGCCGAGGAGGCGAAGCAGTTCATGGTGAACTACTACAGGACGTTCAACACGAACCAGGCGGGCTTGGTGAACCTGTACCGGGAAGAGTCGGTGCTGCACTTCGACGGCCGGGAGATCAAGGGCAAGGGGCCATCCTCGCCAAACTCACCTCCCTTCCGCAGTGCTACCACGAAATCGCCGAGTTCAAGTGCATGCCCTACCGGACCGGCAGCGTGCTTGTCTCCGTCTACGGCGAGACGTGAGTAGGGGGTCAGAATGTCATGGCGGACGCCCTTATTTCAGATCAGGCCTCTCTCTCTCTGATGAAGGATCCATTTATATTTTTATAATTTTAAATTCCTTTTTTGGAGCGTCGAAGAACAAGGATGGTGGTTTTGATGAGATGTTGGGCATATTTGTTGTTGGTTTAACATCTTGGGTGATCCGTCCATCCATCCCATCCATTGTTAGCAGAGAGTATCTGTCTTTGTAACTAGCGTAACGGAACCGAATTGTTTCTCCGATGAATTTTCTTGGTGGGGTGGGGTCGGTGATGCCTTGTCAACTCTCTGCAATTTCTCTATCGATCAATCGATCGATCGATTGATCAATCCTCCTTCCCATAAATATTGAGAGTCGTGCACCCTTACCCTTGTAGTAGTCCATCTTGTGCTTTTGTCTGACGCTCTTGCTATGATTCTTTGTCTTCAAAAGTAGAAGAACAGCTCAAGTACCATAATTTGACACGGGAGGACACTTAAGTGCCATAACTTCAAAATGGTACACTTAAGTGCCAGTTTTGAAGTTAAATGGAACACTTAAGAGCCACTCTGGCGAAAATCCGGCCAAATGGCTTACGTGGCAACTTTCTGGCTAGTTTGGTCCAAAACGGCGTCGTTTTGCGACGACGTGGCGGAGAAAATGCAAAACGACGCCGTTTCGTGTCCGACGTGTTAATAATAACATAAAAATTAATTAAATTAGATTTAAACTTAATTTTATTTAAAATATTCAAAAATTAAAAAAAAAAAAAAAAAAAATAAATTTTATTTATTTATGCTTTCTTTTCTTTTTTTTTTTTAAAAAATCAAGTTTTAATTTTTTTTCCTTTTCTTTTTTTTTTTTTTTCATTTCATCTTCTTCCTTGGTGGCCGATCGCCGGCCACGGCGGTGGCGGGCGACCGGGTCGCTAGCCAACTCGAGCCTCGCCCTAGGCCGGCGAGGCTTTGCCTAGCCCGATCTGGCGAAGCCGTGCTCGCCCGAGCCCAGCGAGCTCGGGCCTCGCTAGATCCGGCGAGCCGGGCGAGGATTGGGCCTCGCCTAAGCTCGCCGAGGTTCGCCGAGCTCGGGCGAGCCGCCAGCTCGCTCGGATCGGGAGCCCGAGCTCCACCGCCTCGCCGATCGGGCGGCGGAGCTCGGGCTCCCGATCCAGTGCAAGCCCGAGCTTTGCCGCTAGATCCCACGAGCTTGCAGCTCGCGAGCTCGCCGAGCTGGGTGGGGCTCGGGCGAGATCGGCCGAGCCTCGAGCTCGCCAGATCTGGTGATCGGGTCTTGGTCGGCCGCCAAGCGCCCATCCATCGTTAGGCATGCGGCGGCGGAGGAAGGAGGAGCCGGGAGCAAGAAGGAGGAGGGAGGAGGAAGGAAAAGAAAAAGGGAAAAAGAAAAAGAAAAAGAAAAAGAAAGAAATAATAAAAAAAATAATAATTTCGTTTTTTTAAATATACAAATAATTAAAAATTCATTTTTTTAAAAAATTTAAAAAATAAAACTAGTTTTTTGGTCAATTAAAAATATTAGCTAACGAACGATTAAAAACATTTTCTACTTGAAATTTAGGTTTCGGCCGAACATAAAAAAATAGAGTCATTTTGGAAAATGACTTCTAGGAAAATGTTTTCCGGAAACATGATATTTTTTGCGAAACGAATGGACCCTAAGTAGAAATTAATCGAGTCGGGATCAAACTTCTCTACTGCACTCGAATGCAGGAAAGTTCATTTAACTTTTTCATCTGTACTGCAGGCTGCAGCAACAACGAAAACTGCTCGGGGAAGGCACCGTGCGAAGTCCAAGCGAGCGGAGGTGGCACCTGCCCTTTAAGGAGGACTTCTTGATTTCTTTCTATCAATGAGAAGACGAGTCGATGGTGATCGACCTCCTCCAGATGGCCTATTTTGTATCATACAGACACAAATCGATTAGCAAGATTATCAGAGTTTACCCTCACCACGAAAATTGCTAAACAGGCAAAAAGAAAAACACCCCACATAGCATACAAATCATCCCTCGGATTAACTTTGTGGACACAATTCTCCAATAGAAAGCTCATTTCACTGAAAAACTCGAAACATCCGCACAAGAGACATCACATCATGCAACAAAAACCGTACTGGGATTTCCCAAAAAAATTCTGAGGCAGTTTCCCCGGGTGCAATCTGAATTCTATGCAAACCTAAGGGGGGCCAAGAACTAATACGCCTGCACTTGGCTGCCTCGCATGCCACTTCCCTGCTAATAATTAACTAGTTATAGGAAGATGTTAAGGACAGATGTCATGGGATTGAAAAGTCCATCAGGCCCTTTGGCAAACCCTTCATACCTATTCTGTGTCCCAAACAAGCTAACTCACAAACCTTGAAGCTGATAGTACCTCCAAAAGGAAGGCCTCAAAAAAGCACCCATCGAGAGCAATACGAAGATTCTAAGTTACGGCTATCTAACGACCGCAGGAGACTCCTGAAGCTTGTGATTATGATCAAAGCAGGGAAGTTACATCTCATCGATTTCTAATGTATGATAGTGTCCATTGTAAGTGATTATTCGCATGTGTCCTTCTGTGGCAGGTGACCCCTTCTATCTATCCTGGCGACTGTGGAGGGGGAAACAAAAGGAAAAGAGAAGGGTGGAAAAAGATGTAACAATTATATTCAAGAGACCTGATAAGTTGTGACAATCAGCCCCGCGGTTCTTGGTTCAAAATTTCCGACCATGTCACATGTACCCAAGGAGTATATCCACGTTAATTTTCTCTCCTTCGTTTTTGTCTGATAGAATTCCTTGAGAACCTCAACGTACCTTACCTAAGACACAAAAACGACCAGTGATATTAGCAACTCTAGCAAAAAGCAAATTGTTAAATGTAGTGCGACAAATGGAGAAGGGGATACACATATGCGCAGCATACAGAACTCTTCCTTGGAGAAACAGCGAAAGATGAAAAGGATGACACGCATACCATCTCTGCTGGAAGTTTCAACTCAGGAGATTTGTAGCTCGGCCAGAAGCCAGTTGTCACAACGGTAACCGTCAAGTCAATCCCAGGATTTGCATTAGGATTGTTGCTGAGATACTCTTCAAAACTGGTTTTGTTTTCCCTTGCCAATGTCAAATCTCTCATCTGAAAGAAAAATAATTCAGCAAATTGTGGAAAATAGTTGGCCTAGCATCAAATATTGCAGAAGTCAGTTAATCAGCAGTGACAATTAGGGCAACCAACCATTCCCTCCATCTTTGAGGTGAATTGACTGCCGCATTATGTAGGTTTAGCTAGGTCAAAATACTTCTCTCATGATCATCATTAGCACTCTAATAAAAAAGAATACCAAAATTGTTAAATGGTATTCTCACTAAAACTTTGTTATATTCTCGAGGATTTTTGCAAGGTAGAGCAAATAATTCCTTGAAGAGACGCCTCAAAATCCGATTCAATTTCTTCCCATTCCCGACTATATTTGCCAACAAGATCTCGTTGTTTCCAAAGCAAAACAGAGCTCTGAAAGGGTCCTACAGAGACGCCACAACGCCGTCCAGGTCTCTGGCCAGACAGCACTCCCGCAGGTTGTTCACCTCAGCCGCCCTGTGTTTGACTCGCTCCTGAAGGTGAGGATCCACTGCCTCCGTTCCCTTGCGGAGCAAAGAGGGGTCGAAGCTGCTAGTGACAGGAGGGCCTCAGAGCTTAAACGGGGTTTGGTATCTGGCTTTCTGGATCGAATCGCATGGGCGTTCAGTACGGTGATCCCTGGTGCGAACAGAGAGAGCACCCACAAATTGAGTTTTTCTCTCTCCTTTTAATTTTACAACGCTCCAAGAAATTCTGTTCATTGACATTCGATTCGGCCTGCTGCTGGGTTGCCGACTCATCGCTGCTAGGCGCCGCTGAACCAGAGACACATCCAGGTTGTCGCTGTTGCCATCCAAGTCGCGTGTCGCCCTTGTCGGAGTAGTGCAAAGCTTTGTCAATGCCGATTTACACCCTTGTACGTCATAGGTATGAGCCGCGAACAAACTTGTTGATTATCATTTAGCATGATTATATGATTATCTTGGGTTTGCGTTAGATTTTCGGCGAAACTAGGAAATCACGATATGTTCGATGCTTGGGTCTTACCCTCTCATTATTACTGTGTGTGTGTGTATATAAACAAACTAACATGAATTGCTGTCAATTTGGCATTGGAGGATTTATCTTGGCCCCTAGTCTGATTTGGCATCTAAGTATATTCAGAGTTTAAAGATTGATTGCTATAATGGTATACATTAGCATTGGAAAATTTGATTACTACGTCAGCTATGGGCCACTGGCACTTTACCAATTGGATGGAGTGAGGAGTTTAACATGCTCCCACCTAAGGATAGCGATTCGTCTGTACTCACTCGTCGACAAACCTTGAAAGTGCCTCACGACCTGCTTAAAGGACAATGGTTTGAGGCTGGGGAGATATAAGGACCAAGTCAATCAAGTTCAGATTAGCCGGCTTAGCCTGACTCTCTTGTCCACTTACAAATCAAAGTAATTTAGGTCTAGGAACATGGTTTGGAAAAGGAACCTTGAAAAGCCAATAGAGAACCAAAGAAACAGGATCTCCGAAGATGGAAAGGGCTGAGCCAAGGCCTACATCTCTTTCACGATCAATAGCACCAGCAAGTTGGTATATGATTCAAGCCAAGCTACCTTCGGAGTTCAAAATAGCATCAATAAGAATAGCGAAAGACTCGATTATCAATGAAGAAGAAAGGACTGAGTTTTTTTTTTTTGGTAAAAGGTAATGATGTATAGAGCTTAGAACCAACATTTACACAAGATCCAGCACCAAAAAACTTGCACTCAATAGGACAAAGAGTCTAGACGAGTGGAAGGGCACCAGATGCAAAAGAACAACGCAAGAGCGGCCTAAGTGAGCAAAGGCCTAAACAACGGCCAACACAAAAGAGGAAGGGCGAGGCCACGCAGGACCAAGGAAACCATCCTCATAAGAACAACAGACAACCGATCAAAGAAGAACCAAAAACACCTAGCAGGGAGCCACCGAAGAAGACTAGAGGCCATCCCAACTGAGGTGAACACGAGCCAAGCCGGAACGAGGACAACCAACAAACGTCCGAGCAAAGAGAAGCCGTACACTCATCAAGCCTTCTCAATGCCAACCAAGGAGAACTAAGTGTCCGCTGACGGAGGAGAGAAAATAGAAGGATCAAGACCCCAAGTCCGCTGGAGTCTTTTATTTCTAGGGTTATCTTCAACATTCTTGAAGGTTAAGGCTTTATCCTTAACCACTATGATAAGATGCTTCTTAACAGCCACAACTGCAACCGGATGATCTCTGAAGAGAATATCGTTCCTATACTTCCAAATAAGGTGGCAGAGAGCATCAAATGAAAAACGGCCAATGGATTGATAGAAATCCTTACCAGAGAGGAATCTCATTGCCCACTGAAGGTTATCCGACTAAGACCTGTTTCGCCACGGGAGATTGCATTTAGCCGCCCAAAAGAAAGCCATGCTGGCAGTGATGCAACATCCGAAGAAAAGATGGTTTATGGAGTTCAGAGTGAGCTTGCAAAAAGCACACACTTCTCTCCCAATTATTCCATAAGACATGAGCAAGGCTTGGGTAGGAAGACGGTTCTTTATAATAATCTAGAGATTGAATTGATACCTTGGCGTAATAGCCTTGTTCCAAATAAAGGAAGCCCAATTGACCCTTTCCTTCCTTCTTCTGAAGATATGCCAAGCCGAGGCGACTGAGAAGAGACCCGAAGGATTGTCACTCCAAACAAAACTATCGGGACCACTGGATAGGAGAGGAAGGGGCGAGTCCCAAGAATCGATCACCGTCTTGAAAGTCATTTCGGCCGGTGAGAAGAGGTCTGCCACCGTGGCACACTTAGATAAACCCGAGTTTAAGATTGTCGATTCTGTGCAAATAAGATCCAGCAGACCTCTCTGATGCCAGTGATCAAACCAAAGGGATACCGACTGGCCATTTCCAATCCTCCAGCGGAAGTAGAGTCGGAACTCGGATCTCAGGTGAAGGATTCTCTTCCAGGCCCAAGAGCAAAAGAACTCCAACCACCCAAAAGTTTTTCCTTTTCAGGAATGTCGAGTGAATCCACCTGCACCATAAGGACTCATTGTCTGTGAACAGGATCCAAATATGCTTGAGCATCGAAGCTTTGTTGTACTCTCGTAATCTGCGGATCCCAAGGCCTCCTTCCTCCCTCGGGAGACAGACATCTTCCCATGAAACTTTCGCCCCCCGCTTTCCAAGGTTAGGCCCCTTCCACAGGAATTGTCTAAGGATTTGTTCAATTTGGTCCAAAATAGCGACAGGAATAGTGAAAACACTTGCCAAAAACGCTTGGATTGCATGAAGGACTGACCTTATAAGTTGGACTCTACCGACGAAGGAAAGAAAACGATGCATCCAAGATTGGACCCTGGCCGTTATACGATCAACCAAGGACACACAGTCCGCCTTGCCAAGCCTAGAAGAGATTATAGGGGCTCCCAAATAGCGCACTGGCAGCTTTCCCTCCTCAAAACGAAGGGTATTCTTGATTTCCATACGCAACTCATCCGAGCCCCCTACAAGAAACATCTCACTTTTGTTGTTATTTGGCTTCAATCCACTCCATGTCGAGAAGGTATCAAGCCCGTCCTTTAGAAGCGAAATGGAGGCCATATCCGCTCGACAAAAGAGAAAGACATCATTTGCAAAGAAAAGATGAGTCAAACTTGTCGCCTTACACCTCTAGAAGAATTTGAAACCAGGTTGCGCCACACAAGAACTGTGGATCCCTGAGAAGACCTCCATAACCAAGGTAAAGAGATAAGGGGACATTGGGTCCCCTTGGCGAAGGCCACGGCCACTAGGGAAGAAACCATGGAGCTCCCCATTCAAGGAGATAGAGAACATAGGAGTGCGCACACAAACCATGATTAGCCTAATGAGATGGTTTTGGAAGCGAAAAGCATGCAACACCAACTCAAGAAATTCCTAGTCGACCGTATCATAGGCCTTCTGAAAATCCACCTTAACAGCACATTTAGGGCTGTACGGGTGGCAATGGAAACCTGCAAAGAGCTCCTGAGCAATGAGGATATTATCCCTGATACGACGACCCTTGACAAAAGCATTCTGAGAAGGGCTAATAGTGTCTTGAAGAACGGCGGCGACGCAATTGGCTAAGACCTTGGTAATACATTTGTAAATCGTGTTGCAGCATGCAATGGGTCTATAATCATTTACCGAGGTCGCATTAGGCACTTTAGGAATCAGCGCCAGGATGGTGGTATTAATCTCCCTTAAGAGTCTCCCCGTAGCAAAGAACTGAGTTCCAATTCACTAATTAGGAGGTGATGGAGTTAGAAAAACTCACAGTGCATAACTCCAAAAATCTCAAAACAATTAAAATATCAGCTAAAATTAATCATAGACCTGACTCTAAGGTTTTGGTCGATGGAGAATCCACATTGAACCTTATTCCATACGGCTCAGGTCATCTACTTTTCGTGATGCGTACTTTGCTGCTTTATCTTCGTGTTACCGATCTTGATTGTGATTGTTTATTTATTTGGTTGCGCATTCATGCACGGTCACCACGTAGTGGTTTAAGTTTATAAAATGGAAGAAGATCACATACAAATATTTCAGAAAAATGAGAAAATCTATCAAAATGGTGCCTAATTAGACTTAGGGGTTGTTTGTTTAAATCTGTTTTTGTTCCCTGGAACACAAATTTTTGTTCTTTTGTTCCGAGCAACAAAAAAAGAACAGAAACGCGTTTATTTACACTTTTGTTCCTGGGAACAAAAAATCTATTTTTTTGTTTCTTGGAACAAATTTGGAATAGAAATAAGAAGTAGAAAAAAACTTATTTTTTTGTTCCCGGGAACAATTTCGAGAAACACTTTTTTTTCTCTTTTTTTTTCTTTTTCTTTTTTCTTTGGCCAGTCGCCGGCCTCGGCCATGGCTAGTGATCGGCCGTCAAGGGCCGGCGACCTCGCGTCACCGGCGAGGCTCGGGCCCCGGCCTCGTCGGGGTCGGCGAGCCTTGCCATGGCCGGGCGAGGCCGCCGGCCCTCGCGGCCGATCGCCGGCCATGGCCGAGGCCGATGACCGGCCAAAGGGTAGAAACAAAAAAAAAAAAAAAAAAATGGAAAAATAAAATAAATATATTAAAAAATTAAAAGAAACAAAAAATTATATAAGTTTACCAAACGTGTTTATGTTCTTTTTTATTCCAGAACAGAAATTTTGTGCGATTACCAAACGCGTTCTTCGTTCAAAAATTGTTTTAGGGAACGTAAATAGATTTTTCTATTTCTGTTTCTTAAAACAATTTTTGAATGTAAACGTTATCGAAACGCACCTAATTGTTCCAAGGAATGTAAATAGAAAAACTATTTCTGTTTTAAGGAACAATTTTTGAATAGAAGAATGCGTTTGGTAATCGTACAAAATTTCTATTCCTGAAAATAGGAAAAGAACATAAACACGTTTGGTAAACTTGTATAATTTTTTTGTTTCTTTTAATTTTTTAATATTTTTATTTTATTTTATTTTTCCTTTTTCTTTTTTTCTCTTTGGCTAGTTGCCGGCCACCATCGTGGCTGGCAACCGGGCCGGGCGACGTCCGGCGAGCTCGTCGGTGGCTTAGCGAGATCGCCGCCGGCTAGGCGAAACTCGCCGGAGCCACCGGCAAGGCTCGGCCTCGCCCGGCCTGGCAAGGCTCGGCCTTGCTGGTGGCTAGGCGAGCTCGGTCTCGCCAGGGGCTGGCAACACTCTGATGAGGTCGCCGGCCGGCGATCGGCCAAAGAAAAAAGAAAAAGAAAAAGAAATAAGTTTTGTGTTTTTATTCTTTTGTTTCTTCAAAAAGTGTTTTCGGGAACAAGAAACAAGTTATTCTTGTTTCTTGTTTCTACTCACGGAACAAAAAAAAATAGATTTTTTATTTCCGGAAACAAAAGCGTAAACAAACGCGTTTCGTTCTTTTTTTGTTTCCGGAATAAAAGAACAGAAATTGTGTTCCGGGGAACAAAAAAAGAACATAAACAAACATGCCAAGTCCAAATTTTTAGGATCTCTGGTTCATGGAAAGTGCAATGACTTCTCATATTTCACTTGACTCCATCAACCTAGAATAGGTTAGTGGTGACTCTCAAAAGCAAAAGAACATGTTAATCATAATGACCACATTAACCAAATGTCGTGAATTAATACCCGCTTAGCATAACCTCATACGAGGCTTCGATTGTTCTCATATGGCAAGTCATCATTGTAATTGACGCCTTGTCCATCCTCCGAGGGAGGCTCGCGCCTATACATACTAGCAATTTTTATTTATTTTTTTAAACAGATTAGCATATCATTGATTATGTTTGAAGACATGAATCATTCTAGAAGATGAGACTGTAAAATGAAAATTATTTGAAGGATAAAAACGTGCTTGAAAATTGTAACTAAAGAGAAAATCTTCGAAAAAAAATGGTATTTTAGTGAACATGATTTAGATGGAAATAAGATAAGCATACATTGACACTATTATAAGTCATAGGGAAAAATGTTTGAAAAGTCAACCTATTACATTTTGGTTAATTTAGTCCTAATTTTTTTTTTTTTATCAGTTGAGTCCTAAACTCTTCTTACGTTTTGCCAATTGAGTCATTTCAGCTAGTTTTAGCCGAAAATCGCTGATGTAGATGCTGGGCTATCCTACATGGTATGGTTAGCGTTAACATTGACAATTTTATAATTTTTTAAAAATTTCCATTTTTATTTTATTTTCTTTATCGGTTTCTTTTTCTCTTTTTTCTTCCAACCCCCATGAGGGTAGGCCAACCCTCATCGGTCAAGGGCAAGGGAAGTGACCCTTGCCCAATGGCTATCGAGGGTCGGCGGGACCCATGCCGGACTTGGTTGAAAAAAAAAAGGAAAAGAAAGATAGAAAAAGAAAGAAAAAAAAAAGAGATAAATAATAATAAAAAATTGTAAAATCATTTTCAAAAAATTATAAAAAATGTTCACTTCAGTGCTAGTCATAGGACTATCGGTGTCCATTTTGTTGATTTCCAGTTAAAATTGGCCGGATGGTTTCATTAGGCAAAACGTGTAAATGTTTATGATTCAATTAGCAAAATTGAAAGGTTTAAGACTCAATTGACTAAAGTACAATAGGAATAGGAATAGGAATTTTTTGATAATTGTTCCATAAGTTATAATTATCTCAACTCTTCCAGATTTCCAATTTTTCATTAAAACTAGGGGTGAGCATCAATTGTAGAACCTAGAAACTGAGAACCAGACCAATGTAGACTTGTTTGGCTCCAGGTTCCAAGGTATACAGAGTTGATTTCAAATTCTAAAAATTTGGGAACTTGTTTTAACGGATAGGTTGCAAGTTCTAGATTGGTGGTACTTAGAACTTAGAACCTAGAACTTGGAACAAGTTTCTATGTTTTTCCTAGTTTATATTTTCACGCAAAACTTGTGATACTCTATGGTATTTAATAATGAGTGTATAATCTGAAACCACTAGTCTGAACTTTCATTTTATAACTAAGACTTTTACGTTGTTAATGTTTTATATATTTTCGTGTGTCTAGATATAAGTTATGATCAGTAAATTGTAACAGTAAGTGGTAGTAATTAAAGATTATACTTCACTGTAATCGTTCAATTTATAATATAAGTGGAACATAAGTAGAGCATGGAACCAAACCGGGAATCTGTAATAGGGTAAGTTCTAGGTTTCAAGGTATAAACGGTAGATTCCGGGTTCCAAAAAATGAGGAACTTATTTCAACAGGAAGATTTTAAGTGGAATCTGTACAGAACCTAGAAATATTTACCCCTAATCATAATGATAATCATATTTTGACTTATTATATATAGGATGGACCATCATTATCGTATTTTGGAAAATGGTTTCTGATTTATTTAAAGAGAAAGTCCATTTTATGTATTTAAATAAAATTTTCTTGGTAATTATGTAAAGATTTTCTATTGACTCAATTTAAAAATAATCCAAACACTGCAAACAAGGAAAATATTCCTCGATAGTAAATTTTTACTGAGACAATTGGTCTTTAAATGTTAAGTACATCAAATGGGACCATAATTATGCATTAGAATGTGGAAATTATTCATCCATAGTCGTACCGTCCAAGAAAATGTATCCTTATTTGGTTATATTCGAGCGAACTCAGTCTTCGGTTTTCGTACAAATGCAATAAATTGACTCATTTATATATTTAACAAGTTGACATTGAATTGCTAATTATCAATTACACATCTCACGGCAAAAAGTTAGTGCACTACATACGTACCTTTTAACAAAATCCTATTTGTATATCATTAGACTGATTCCTCTAATTAATGAAGTTGATTAATGAGATAATACTTTTTAAAAAGAGTTAAAATTGAAAGAATTATAATACAGCTATCTTGCAACTCCTCCAGTCATTGATGAAGCCATCGTAGTACATGTATCTTAATTATCATCATTAGAGATAAGTACTTTGTAAAACGTCCTTACATCATATATCAGTGTATATATGATCTTAATATGGGTTAATAAATTTGTCATAAGTTTGAAATGACGTCAAAGTATTGGGAAGCTACTTGACCATACGGTTCACTAATTAAGGAGGAACTAGGCAAAATTATAGTAGTTCTTGCCAAGTTCGGAAGAACTATAATGTGTTTAAATGAGAAATTTATATCAAGCACCAACTCATCTGATAATGGAAGCCTGGTGACGTAGCTGTGGTCTTCTACATCCAATTTCTGTCAAGCCCTTCTCAAAAGCTACTTACATTCAGCACGCATATGTTACCTAACTTCATCAAATAAATGTAAGTTGTAATCAATACCGACTGTATGGCTAAACCAAATGTGTGTTGAAGAACAAATCTACAAAATTTATGATTAAACACTCTGACCATATTTACCATGAAGAGTTTCATAAAGTAACACAAACTTTGCTTAAATAGTCTCTAAAAGGACAAAGGAGACAACCAGAGTAATTCACGAACTTTGCTTAAATAGTCTCTAGAGGACAAAGCAAACAACCAAATATAAATTTCAAACTTCAGCTATATCATATACTATTAATTAAAATCATGGGCATTTCCATTAGATTTCATCAGTGATCCCTACTTTGAGCAGCCTCTTGTGGGAAACGTTGAACACGTCCTCTGGCTGCCTCACGCACCTCTTCAACCAGTTGTACAGGCAATTGATTACAAACCTTTTTGCAAAGCCTGAACCCCTCGAAGCTTTCACCTCACTCTGTCCCATTAGATACATGATCCCTCCCATCTTGATTGCTTCATCCACCAATCCAATCTCTCTTTGCACTCCCTCTTCATTGATCATTGCGATTCCATGGTCACTGGCCTCACCTCGCTTGTCGGCGTAGGGTGCGTTGTTGTGAATGAAATCCTTCAATTGGTCAATCAAGACCTTCTCGAAGAATTGCCGCTCTATTTTTGCATCTCGATATCCGTATCTCACAACGCACCGGTACATGCCCGACACCTGCGGCTCCACCTGTCGAAAGAAGAACCGCTCCTCGAGGGGCACGTTGCTTATGGGTAGTGACTTGATTGAGACGAAGACAAGGACTGAGTGCAATGCAGGTACATTGGCGACATATTGAGCGAATATTGGGGAAATGCCATGGACAAGCTTGGTGTAGAATAGGGCGACCCCGGGGGCCCGGTGGATCGTGTTTGACATGATCGTGACAAGGGCTTCTCTTGATACCTTGTTCTCAAGCTGAAACTCAATACTTCTTTCGATATCCGTAATTCCATAGCAACATAATGGTCATCATCACGGCAGCGAAGAAGAGTGGGACGTAACCCCCATCCAAGAATTTGTAGAGGACCGAGCTTAGAAACACGTACTCTACGAGCCCGATGGTGAGGACATAGAGGATTACGAGGAGTATGTTGGTCTTCCAAATCATGACCATCACGATAACGAGGAATGTGGACGTGATAGCGAAAACTGTTGGAAAAATGTGACTACGAACTTGGTAAAACAATGAAGACGGATACTAAGAGTATTCAGATCGGACTTTGAGGCGTGATATCACTTTCTTTACGGATTTATTTGCCCCACAACGTTGCTTAATGGTCACCGGCAAAATCCTCCGGATACAACAAAGTCTCGGTTGAGAATACTATATAGAATTCTAAAAGTATTTCTCCGGGATCTCTAGGAAACAATCGAAAGAATTATTGTAGTTTTCGAAAGAAGACTCGAAAATGACCACTGTTTTTCTTCCGAAAATGACAAGTATATATATGAAACAGTCTTGCAACTCTTCGTAAAAATTGCCAAAGAAAATGAACAAACACGTCTTTTAGAAAAATTGTTCGGATAAACAAATGCGACTCTTCGTAAGAAGTCGAAAACCGAACAATTGCAACCCTTCGGGAAATGTTGCAAACCAAATAATTAATTATTCAAAGGTTATCTTGAAAAGACACAAACAAAATTCGGAATAATAATTAATAATATATATTTTTAATAGAAAAAACATATGCTACCGCAATTCCTGTAGTAAAGATTCCCGAATAAATGTGAATTTTTCTTTCGATAATCCCAATTAAATAGCTTAATCAATTAGGGAATTTGCATAAGTGGGCTAAATGTGTGTATATAGTGTGATTCTTTTTGCTTACCGTAAGCATTGCCCAACTTCAATGTGGTTTTGAAGCCAAGAGTGACTCCAACACAGGCCAACATGAGGAGTGTGTTGACCTCAGGTATGTAAATCTGACCCTTGTGCTTTTGCGAAGTGTGCACGACCTTCACGTTTGGGAAGCACCCGAGCGCGACTGACTGCTTAACTATGGCAAACGTGGCGGATACCATGGCTTGACTTGCTATTATCGCCGCCAACACCGCAATCACAAACATTGGCCAATACACCGATTCTGCATCAAACCATTAGATAAATTCATTCGATGTCCCAACAGGATAAATGATGCATCGGATGAAGTAGTTACTCGGTAGTGAGCTGTAGAAAGTGCTAGCAACATTTTCACTGTGCTTTCGGAGATATGCCGCTTGACCAAAGTAGGCGAGGATGATTGAAGGAAGGACAACTAGGCATGAACTCAATTGAATTGAGAGGATATTAAAGTGCCCCAAATCAGCAAACAATGCTTCAGAACCTATAATCAAAGGCTCAAAGAGTAAAACCACAATTAATTCTTCAAAATAAGTTATATATCTTGGTTAAAATGAAATAAGAATTAACTAATAGATGAATCATTTAAATGATGTTTAGCTATATGTTTTCAGTTATAATAATTAATCGATGAAAAGATTCAGATGTTTGGATTACCAGTGAGGCAAAGAATCACCCCTCCAAGAGAAATCCATGCTTCCTTTTTGTTTCTCATGAAGTAATGGACGATGTAGAGTGGATTGATGGCTTTTATCACTCCTGAGTCATGTTTTGTGATATTAGATGCCAATTAGTCCGATACCAAGGAACCATATAGAGAGAATTGGGGCAAAACTGTATCCAACTTTGTGAGTCCCAAACCTTTGGACTTGAAGTAGAAGGATCAAGATCACCACATAGATCCACATGATTTGATTTTCTCCAATTGAACTTGCAGCTTCTTGTATTCCAACAACAGCCGACAATACTACCCCAGAGAAGAAGAAA
The DNA here is from genome assembly GCA_014182515.1 of Eucalyptus microcorys. NCBI lineage: Eukaryota > Viridiplantae > Streptophyta > Magnoliopsida > Myrtales > Myrtaceae > Eucalyptus > Eucalyptus microcorys. Next base: position 40,213,850 of record CM024569.1, on the reverse strand, counting down.
AGAATCAGAACCATCTATCAAAATTCAACCGAGAGAAGTAATTGTATCAATAAATAAGCCGAGACGATGAATATTGTTGTTTTATACTACCGATTGAATGTGCTGTCTCATTTCCTTCGTACATTAAGGAAAGTTAGAAACCTATTGGTGCATCCTTTTCTTTTTAAAAAAAAAAAATCTTTTTTGATTTTTTGTAAATCGGAATTTATTTTTGATAGTGCAGGGTCATAGTTCTTGTTGAGACGAGAAAAACAACGGGTGGATCACCGTCGGGGACCCCCGGATGCACCGCCACACGCGGCCGGAAGGTCCAGCATCGTTGGCACGCGCAACACATGTATGCTGCACACGCGCTACACCCCACGGTAATTGCACGCACGTGCATGGCAATCAAGGTATGTCCTTCTTGAAGCAATATACTCCCTCTCAACGAACGGAACTCCAGGGTTTTAAAGGATTCCTCTTAGACTACAACGGTACTTAATCTGTGGCAATCAAGGTATGTCTATCTCTGTGATATGCCTTTGATCGGTGTTACATGTTTCCGGGCACATTTCCGCGTTTGTTTTCGGTATTCGATTATTTGAACATCGAATCGATTTTTAGGAATTTGATTCCAACACTCATTTACAGCGGTTGACATAGGCCCAAGCGGCTAGTTCAGGCGGCTTGAGTCAAACGAAAAATAAAATTGACCGCTGAAGAAGGCAGCCAGGTTAGTAGATTCCATGGTGGCGAGAGCGACGGGAGAGCGACAAGAAAGTGAAAGAGCGAAGGGATTGGCAGGAAGGCGGGCCATGGTGACTTTACAAGGGCTTTTGGGATTACATGGGTTTTCTTCATTTATTTGGAATTGTCGGGTTGGGTGAAAAACCCGGCAGATTGGACTAAAAACCCGGTTAGTCGGTGGACTGGACCGATTCCAAAATAAATAAAGAGAACTCTTGAAGAAGCAGCGCTAGGAATTTCTCTCTGAATCGTGCACAGAACGAGAAGGAGAAGGAGGAGGAGGAAGAGATGTGGAGGATCAAGCCAGAAGACAACAACACCTCTCCTTCTTGGTAAAATAGGGTGGCCTCTAAAGCAAACTAAACAACACCTCTCCTTTTGGTAATTTCCCTTTTCGGTATTCGATCATTTGAGTATCGAATCGATTTTTAGAAATTTGATTTCAACATTGGTATCCGAGCGATGTTGTTCATGTTTTCCGATCGTTGTTGATGTTTATAATTTACTTTTGGCCGAAATTTCGAGAAATGTCATCGTCGGACGCTAGGGGTGGAAATCCCAACACCCGCTCCTGTTCGCCCTTCTTTTTTGATTTTTTGTAAATCGGAATTTATTTTTGATAGTGTAGAGTCATAGTTTTTGTCGAGACGAGAAAAACAACGTGTGGATTGTCGTCGGGGACCCACGGATGCGCCGCCACACGCGGCCGGAAGGTCTAGTGTTGTCGGTGCGTGCAACGCATGTATGTTGCACACGTGCTACACTTGTGCAACATGCGTGCATGGCAATCAAGGTATGTCTGTCTTGAAGCAGTATACTCCCTCTCGACGAACAGAACTCTAGGGTTTTAAAGGATTCCTCCGAGACTATAACAATACTTAATCTGTGGCAATCAAGATATGTCCGTCTCCATGATATGCCTTTGATCGGTGTTACATGTTTTTGGGCACATTTCCACGTTCATTTTCGGTATTCGATTATTTGAGTGTCGAATTGATTTTTAGGAATTTGGTTCCAACACTTGTATACAACGGTTGACCAGGCCCAAGCGGCTGGTTTAGGCGGCTCGAGTCAAACGAAAAATAAAATTGACTATTGAAGAAGGTGGCCAGGTTAGTAGATTCCATGGCGGTGAGAGCGGCGAGAAAGCGAAAGAGCAAAGAGCAAACGGTGACTTTACAGGGGCTTTTGGGATTACATGGGTTTTCTTCATTTATTTGGAATCGTCGGGTCGAGTCCACATGAAAAACCCAACCGACCGGACCAGAAACCAGGTCAGTCGGTGGACCCGACCGATTCCAAAATAAATAAAGAGAACTTTCCAAGAAGCAGCGCTAGGGATTTCTCTCTGAATCGCAGACAGAACGAGAAGGAGAAGGAAGAGATGTGAAGGATCAAGCTAACAATACCTCTCCTTCTTGGTAAAATAGGGTGGCATCTAAAAGCAAACTAAACAATACCTCTCTTTTTGGTAATTTCCCTTTTCGGTATTCCATCGTTTGAGTATCCAATCGATTTTTAGGAATTTAATTCCAACATTGGTATCAAAGCGATGTTGTTCATGTTTCCCGATCGTTGTTGATGTTTATAATTTACTTTTGGCCGAAATTTCGAGAAATGTTGTCGTCGAACACGCGGGGTGGAAATCCTAACACCCGCTCCTGTTTGCCCTTCTTTTTGATTTTCGTAAATCGGAATTTATTTTTGATAGTGTAGGGTCATAGTTCTTGTCGAGACGACAAAAACGACGGGTGGATCGCCGTTGGGGACTCCCGGATATGGTAACGGCTCTTGCTGCGGGGAAGTTGCTGTAGATAATTCGTCATTAGCAGCTCCTCCACAATAAACATCTAAAAAGGAAGAATTAGTATCAAATTAACCCAACAAAGAAAGAAAGAGAAGAGAGAAACCGACGAACCACTTCAAAGTCTTTGAACTCGAGACCGATGTGGATGACACCAATGAACGTCCTCAGGAGGAGCCACAGAACCTGATGCCATTCCCACAAGCCGCCACAAGCCGGCGATCCGGTGGTGGACGAGCAAATGCAGGGAATGGAGGCAATCAAGAGTCAAGGCAGCAACGAACCAGCTTGCTCGTCCGCCGTCGGGTTAGCCACTTGTGGGAATGGGTTCTTTGCCGATTGCACGCCCTCATGAGGGAATGGCTGCCGATTGCACACCCTCGTTGCATGCAGCTGTGGGAATGGGTTTGGGTATAATTCGGCCAGCTCTTGCACTAGCGGCAGCAGCATCGGATATGGTAACGGCTCACCATGGGGCTGAACGGAAGTTGCTGTAGATAATCCGTCCATTCTAAGGAGGGATTAGCAGCCCCTCCACAATAAACATCTAAAAGGGAAGAATTAGTATCAAATTAACCCAACAAAGAAAGAAAGAGAAACCGACGAACCTCTTCAAAACCTCTGAACTTGAGGCCGATGCAGATGACACCAGCGAAGGTGAAACAATGTCGACCTGTAATTGAATCAACAAATGATGACATACTAGTGATGAGATGACAAACGTCGACAAGATATTCCAAGAGAAAAAAACTTGTATATTTGGGAGGCCAGAGGCAATGTGATCATTGTAAAAGCAGTTGACGCAGGCCCATAATAGAACGGCACATATAGGCGACTCAAGTCAAACGAAAAATAAAATTGACCGCCGAAGAAGACAGCCAGGTTAGCAGATTCCATGGCGGCAAGAGCAACAGGAGAGCGACGAGAAAGCAAGAGCGACGAACGAGAAGGAGAAGGAGGATCAAGCCACAACACCTTTCCTTTTAAGTAGTTTTTCCTAATTCGAGTAAGTCCATTAATTATTCTTTCTTCAAAATCTCCTCCATTTGATTTACTTTTTTCTGGATTGCTAACGCGTATTCTTTTTAAGTAGTTTTTCCTAATTCGATTATGTCCATTAATTATTCTCTCTTCAAAATCTCCTAATTTGAGTAAGTTCATTAATTATTCTCTCTTCAAAATCTCCTCAATTTGATCTACTTCCTTTTTGGATTACGCGTGACATGGTGAATTATAAATGCAATGCCATCAAAGGTTTGCTTGACCATTGGTCAAACCCTTCTAGGGGCTTTTGGGATTAGGTTTTCTTCATTTATTGGGAATCGTCGGGTCGGGTCCACCTGAAAAACCCAACCGATCCGACCAATTTCTCTCTAAATCGCGCACAGAACGAGAAAGAGGAGGAAGAGATGTGGAGGATCAAGCCAGAAGACGACATCACCTCTCCTTCTTGGTAAAATAGGGTGGCCTCTAAAAGCAAACTAAACAACACCTCTCCTTCTTGGTAATTTCCCTTTTCGGTATTTGATCGTTTGAGTATCAAATCGATTTTTAGGAATTTGATTCCAACATTGGTATCCGAGCGATGTTGTTCATGTTTCCCGATCGTTGTCGATGTTTATAATTTAATTTCGGCCAAAATTTTGAGAAATGTCGTCATTGGACGCTTGAGGGCGGAAATCCCAACACCCGCTCCTGTTTGCCATTCTTTTTTGATTTTTTGTAAATTGGAATTTATTTTTATAGTGCAGGGTCGTAATTCTTGTCAAGACGAAAAAACAACGGGTGGATCGCCGTTGGGACCCCGGATGCGCCGCCACACGCAGCCAGATGGTCCAGCATCGTCGGCGTGTGCAACGCACGTATGTTGCACACACTACACCCGCACGATAACTGCACGCGCATGCGTGGCCATCAAGGTATGTCCGTCTTGAAGCAGTATACTCCCTCTCGACGAACGGAACTCAGGGACGAACGGAACTCCAAGGTTTTAAAGGATTCCTCTGACATTACAACGGTACTTAATCTGTGGCAATCAAGGTATGTTCATCTCTATGATATGCCTTTGATCGGTATTACATGTTTCCGGGCACATTTTTGCGTTCGTTTTCAGTATTCGATTATTTGAGTATCGAATCAATTTTTAGGAATTTGATTCTAACACTCATATATAACGGTTGATGCAGGCCCAAGCACCTAGTTTAGGTGGCTCGTCAAACGTAAAATAAAATTGACCGCTGAAGAAGGCGGCCAGGTTAGTAGATTCCATGGCGGCTAGAGCAATGGGAGAGCGATGAGAAAGCGAAAGAGTGAAGGGATTGGCAGGGGAGGCGAGCCACAGTGACTTTACAGGGCTTTTGGATTTCATGGGTTTTCTTCGTTTATTTGAAACTGGGTCAGTCCGTGGACTTGACCGATTCCAAAATAAATAAAGAGAACTCTCGAACAAGCAGAGAACTCTGAGGAAGGCGTTAGGGATTTCTCTCTGAATCGCGCCAAAAACGAAAAGGAGAAGGAGGAGGAGGAAGAGATGTGGAGGATCAAGCCAGAAGATGACAACACCTCTCCTTCTTGGTAAAATAGGGTGGCCTCTAAAAGCAAACTAAACAACACCTCTCCTTCTTGGTAATTTCCCTTTTGCAGTAGACGTAAATGCGTAAGAAACGCGTACTCTTTTTAAGTAGTTTTTCCTAATTCGAGTAAGTTCATTAATTATTCTCTCTTCAAAGTCTCCTCCATTTGATCTACTTCCTTTCTGGATTGCTGCAAACGCGTAACAAACGCTTGCTCTTTTTAAGTAGTTTTTACTAATAAGTCCATTAATTATTCTCTCTTCAAAGTCTCTTCCATTTGATTTATTTCCTTTTTGGATTTCGCATGACACGATGAATTATAAATGCAATGCCATCAAAGGTTTGCAGTCTCTTCCATTTGATCTATTTCCTTTTTGGATTTCGCATGATGTTATATTTTATTTTGAGAATTCGTGTAGAGACAATGAATTATAAATGCAATGCCATCGAAGGTTTGCCTTGTAGGAAAAGTGGGTGGAAGTGGCGCAATTTATAAGTGAAGGGTTTCCACCCTCAGGAGTGATTGGGTGGGGCTAGACCCCACCATACCCACGTGCGGATGCGCGATTATTTTGACCGTTTCAGTCAAATCCTTTGTCATTTATTTATTTTTATTTATTTTTATTAATGTTATATTTTATTTTGAGGTAAATAAAATATATAAAATGAAAATTTTGAAATTCTATTAAAAAAAAAAATAAAATAATTATTTCGAATTTTGTGTCGAGGACACATCGAACGGGTTGTACGACTTATTCCTGAAATGAAGTCGGCCAAAAATTTGGAATGCACTGGAATTTAAGTACCCGACAAGGTAAACAAATATCTAATCGCAAAGTATTTTGATTTCAAGTTTATTGATACTAAACCCTTGCTGGAACAAGTCCATGAATTGCAAGTGATTGTGAATAAGATTCGTGCCCTCAAGATTGATATTCCAGAAGCTTTTCAAGTTGGAGCAATTATTGCGAAATTGCCTCTAAGTTGGAAAGACTATGGAAAAAGGCTTATTCACAAGTCGAATGACTTCACTTTGGAGCAAATACAGAAACATCTTCGCATTGAGGAAGAGTCACGTTTATGTGATAATTCTGTTTTGTATAATTCCAAGGTGAACACTGTGGATAAAAAACGGAAACTCGGCCAGAACTTCAAAGTAAAAAGCGGGGGGCATAAATTCAAGAGAACACAAAAGAAGCAAAAGGGTTGCTGTTTTGTTTGTGGTAAACAGGGACACTATGCCAAGGATTGCATTCACCGCAAGAGCATTTCAAAGGACAAGAACATTCCGGTGGTGAAAGCAGATGCAAATCTGGTTGAAGAAAATTATGTAGCCATGATTTCAAACATGTTTTCGAACATGGAAATTTCTGAAATCAATGATGAAATGGCTATGGTTTCTGAAATCAATTCTACCACCATCCAATCCGGTTGGTGGTTAGATTCTGGAGCAACAGTCCATGTGTGCAAGGACAAGTACATGTTCAAGCAATTTGAAGAGATTGTTGACTCAAATGTTCAAGAGGTCCTGATGGAGAATAATGCTCTTGCAAAGGTTGCTGGAAAAGGCATGGTGGAGATAGACTTCACTTCTGGAAAGAAGATAACTCTTCTTAATGTGTTATTTATACCCGAAATTAGGAAGAACCTAGTTTTTATTGATTTACTTTGTAAGATGGGGTTTCGGGTTTTGTTTGAATCCGACAAGGTTATCCTATCGAAAAATGGGCTGTTTGTTGGGAAGGGTTATGCCAATGATGGCATGTATCAACTGAGTATCAATAATAATATTTCTAGTTCTGCTTATATTGTCGAGTCTTCAACTTTATGGCATAGTAGGTTGGCACATATAAATATGCGCTATTTGAAGAATATGAGAAAATTAGACTTGATAAATTTTAATGGCGAATTTGATAAATGTGAAATATGTGCTAAGTCAAAACTTACTAAGAAACCATTTCCTAGTGTTAAAAGAAATTCAAATTTATTGGATTTGGTTTATAGTGATATATGTGAATTTAATGGTATGCTAACACGTGGAGGTAAAAGGTATTTTATTACCTTTGTGGATGATTGCAGTAGGTTCTTATATGTTTATCTCATTAAATCAAAAGATGAAGCATTTACCATGTTTAAGAAATATAAGGCTGAAGTAGAGAATCAATTAGAAAAGAAAATTAAAGTTCTACGATCAGATAGAGGTGGAGAATATTTCTTAAATGAATTCTCTTCATTTTGTGAAGAACATGGTATTATTCATCAAGTCTCAGCACTATATACTCCACAACAAAATGGTTTAGTTGAAAGGAAAAATCGATCTCTTGGAGAAATGATTAATTGTATGCTTTCAAATTCAAAGCTACCAATTAATATTTGGGGAGAGGCATTACTTACTGCATGCTATATTCATAATAGAATACCTTCTAAGAAAAATGACATAACCCCTTATGAAATATGGAAAGTTAAAAAACCAAATTTGTCATATCTTAAAGTGTGGGGGTGTTTGGCATACTACCGAGCTCTAGATCCTAAGAGGACAAAGCTCGGTCCTAGAGCTATCAAAAATGTTTTCATTGGGTATGCTGAAAATAGTAAAGCTTATAGGCTTCTTGATTTAGAGTCCAATGTCATAGTACAATCGAGAAACGTCGAATTCTTTGAGAATAAATGTTTTACAAGTTCTGAAATATTGAAAATAATTCAAGATCTATGGAAACTCAAAGTGATTCTCAAGAGAAAGAAACGAATAATTCTAAAGATATGATTGAACCAAGGAGAAGTACTAGAGTTAGGAAAATAAAAGACTTAGGTCCTAACTTTATTACTCAGGTTTTTCTTGTTGAAGGAGATGGAAATAATAATGTGGTAAATAAATACCCTTTAGTATTAAATTTAGAAGATAATCCTAGAAGCTTTGATGATGCTATGTCTTCTAGAGATGCTTCCTTTTGGAAAGAAGCTGTGAATGATGAAATGGACTCAATTATGTCCAATAATACTTGGGTATTAGTAGATTTACCGAAAGGATCAAAACCTATTGGGTGCAAATGGGTTTTTAGAAGAAAATATTATTCTGATGGTTCTATTCAAGCTTTTAAAGCTAGACTTGTAGCTAAAAGATATAGACAAAAAGAAGGAATAGATTATTTTGATACATATGCTCCTGTTGCACGTATAACTTCTATTCGAGTTCTTTTTGCTCTAGCTTCCATTTATGATCTTTGTGTTCATCAAATGGATGTTAAAACTGCTTTCTTAAATGGAGACTTAAATGAGGAAATTTACATGGAACAACCGGAGGGTTTTGTTCTTCTTGGAAATGAAAGAAAAGTATGTAAATTGATTAAGTCTTTTTATGGACTCAAGCAAGCTCCTAAGCAGTGGCATGAAAAGTTTAATTCGATCATATTGTCAAATGGTTTCATCAATAGTAGTGCCGATAGGTGTATATATTCTAAATTCACTAAAGACTATGATGTCTTAGTGTGCTTGTATGTTGATGATATACTTATCTTTGGAACGAATATGACTGGAATTAATGAGACTAAGAAGTATCTAACTTCCATGTTTAAAATGAAGGATTTGGGTGAAGTAGATACTATCTTAGGTATTAAAGTTAAGAAACATAGTGGAGGTTATTCTTTAAGCCAATGTAGTTATGTTGAAAAATTATTAAATAAATTTCAACATCTTGGTTTTAAAGAAAGAAGTACTCCATTTGATTCCAGTATTAAATTAAATTATAATACTGGTAAAGCGATGGCACAACTAGAATATGCAAGTGCTATAGGGTCTTTAATGTATGCGATGCATTGTACTAGACCCGATATTGCTTATTCTGTATGCAAGTTGAGTAGGTATACTAGTAATCCAAGTACAGAACATTGGAAAGCTATTACTAGAATTTTTGGTTATCTTAAGAGAACTAAAAATTTAGGATTGTTCTACAATAATTATCCGGCTGTATTAGAAGGATACACCGATGCTAGTTGGATTACAAGTGTAGGAGATGAGCGTTCCACTACGGATGGATCTTCACACTAGCTGGAGGTGCTGTATCTTGGGCGAGCAAGAAACAGACATGTATAACTCACTCAACAATGGAATCTGAATTTATTACTTTGGCGGCAGCTGGGAAAGATGCTGAATGAATGAGGAATTTGTTGTTGGATATCAAATTATGGCCTAGTCCTATGCCTCCTATTTCTATCCACTGTGATAGTCAGGCCACTTTGGCAAGAGCCTATAGTAGCACCTATAATGGTAAGTCTAGACATATTAGTCTAAGACATGAATATGTGAGACAATTGATTAAAGATGGTACCATAACAATTGTCTATGTGAGGTCAAGCAAAATCTTGCCGATCCTTTGACGAAGGCTTTACCAAGACATATGGTAATAACGACCTCACAAGAAATGGGGCTGAAACCCTTTAATTGAAATCACCAATAATGGTAACCTGACCTTTTTCTAGAACATCACTAGTTACAAGGTTTAGTGGGTAAGAACAAGTTATTGAATGTGATTGTTTGATACTGATGTAGCCCTGATATGAGAAGTCAGTATCGTCTGTTACGTTTTGTAAGTTGAATTGAATTCTTAATGAAGTATGATACAAGTTTGTAGTGTGTTGATAGTAACAGAAACACATGGTAGATACTTCACCTATACGAGCTTAGAAGTGGTGCCGCTTTTTACGAAAGTTAGGGTTGCTTTCTAGAGAGCTCATGAAATAGGATCAAGCACAAGGCCATAATAGTGCGGAGTAATATAAAACTTACTGCTGAAACAAGAGGTTAGTGTATGTGCGGTATGTCCGGTTCTATTACATAAAAGTACAAGTTTAAAACCGAGCTACTTGTCACTTTGATAGAGCTTTGATATACTTGCACTAAGTAAATGTTTAACTCGAAAGAGACCTTTATGTATGTATGTTAATCTTACTGAAATTTTGGATGTACGGTTTTTTAAAATTTTAATTTTGAAATCTTTGTTTTTACAAATAAAGTGGGGATTGTTGGAGGTTTGTTTGTCAAAACAAGGCGGGTTTTTCCTTGTCCCACATAGGAAAAGTGGGAGGAAGTGGAACAATTTATAAGTGAAGGGTTTCGTGTACAATGCCTCAAGGAGTGATTGGGTGGGGCTAGACCCTACCATACCGCGTCTTGGTGCGCGACCCACAGCACGCTTGCTCGCCCACTATTTAATTAGCACTAATCCCTTTATCATTTATTTATTTTTATTTTTATTTTTTGTTATTAATGTTATCTTTTATTTTGAGAATTTCGGAAATAAAATATATAAAATGAAAATTCGAAATTCTATTAAAAAATAAAATAAAATAAAATAATTATTCCGAATTTTGTTTGTGTCTTTTCAAGACAACCTTTGGAAAATTACTTACCCGACAAGAAACCGGTTTGTCATTTATTTATTTTTATTTTTATTTTTTGTTATTAATGTTATCTTTTATTTTGAGAATTTCGGAAATAAAATATATAAAATGAAAATTCGAAATTCTATTAAAAAAATAAAATAAAATAAAATAATTATTCCGAATTTTGTTTGTGTCTTTTCAAGACAACCTTTGGAAAATTACTTACCCGACAAGAAACCGGGTCAGTAGGTGGACCCGATCGATTCCAAAATAAATAAAGGGAACTCTCGAAGAAGCAGCGCTAGGAAGGATTGCTTTCTGAATGCACGGAATGAAGAGGAGGAGGAAGAGATGTGGACGATAAGCCAGAAGACATGGATCGGGTAGAGGAGGCGATGCGGTTCATGGTGAACTACTACAGACGCTCGACATGAACCGGGCGGGCTTGGTGAACTTGTATCGTGAAGAGTCGGTGCTGACCTTCGACGGCCGGGAGATCAAGGGCAAGGGGGCCATCCTCGCCAAACTCATCTCCCTTCCGCAGTGCCACCACGAAATCGCCGAGTTCGAGTGCATGCCCTGCCGCGCATCCGGCAGCGTGCTCGTCTACGTCCACAGCGAGACGTGGGTAGGGGGCCAGAATGTCAAGGCGGACGCCCTTATTTCAAATCAGGCCTCTCTCTCTTGCGGATGAAGGATCCATTTATATTTTTATAATTTTAAATTCCTTTTTTGGAGTGTCGAAGAACAAGGATGGTGGTTTTGATGAGATGTTGGGCATATTTGTTGTTGATTTAACATCTTGGGTGATCCCTTCGTCCATCCATCCCATCCATTGTTAGCGTAACGGAACTGAATTGTTGCTCCGATGATGAAGTTGTTTAAGAAAAAAGTTTGACATTTTTTTTGGGGGGGGGGTGTTGGGGGGTTGGTGATGCCTTGTCAACTCTCTGCAATTTCTCTATCGATCAATCGATTAATCAATCCTCCTTCCCATAAGTCGTGCACCCTTACCCTTGTAGTAGTCCATCTCGTGCTTTTGTCTGACGCTCTTGTTCTGATTCTTTGCCTTCAGAAGTTCCTGCCAGCACCAGAAGGAAGCTTTTGCGTAGGAACACAAATTTGGAGGCCCTTTGATCTCAACAAGGTTCGGACACCACCACCGGCATCGACACCGACACCGACCTTTGCTTTTCTAATGTCCACGCTAACTTCCCCACCACCACCGCCAATGTCCGCCTTTGCTCTTCAAACCGCCGTGCGGATGTCCGCCACAACATCGCCAGCTTATGTCTCGGCACCAGCACCACCCATGGCCACCTGGGCATCAAGTGAGTCCACCTCGTCCGCCTCGGCATCAAGTGGGTCCGCCTTGGCACTGCCCATGTCCACGATGAAAATTTCCACCTCGGCACCGCCCATGTCCATGATAAAACATCCTTAGGTTCATATATATAAGTAGTTTCAATGTTCTCGATGACGTTTTATTTTCAATGTTTTATTGCAGTACTGGTGTCATGTTCGAACCCGAGTCCTATGAACTCAGTGGCAGGGCTTTGTAGTTCTCGTGTTAACATGTCGCCCAGTAAAATTGACTCGATGTTTCATGACATTGGGAGTGAGAAAGTTTAATATTTAAGAATATGACTGAATAAAAAAGACCATTGTGCAATTTCCACCACAGTTAAAGCCAGATGGACATACATAATGGTGGCACTGGGAAGTCCTCATCTGAGAGCATATATGCGCTTGAAAAAGACAATATGTACTAAGAAAGTGCGCTGAAATTTGTTTACTAATGATATGAGCGCATTGTTAAAACACTGAGGATTCTTTACCCAAATGTTATTTCATATGGAGTCTTGCTCTGGGATGCCATCCCAGCATTCGATAAAAATAAAACCTTCGTGACAAAAAATGGTTGTTGAGATTACAAACCATCGACACTCTGCACTCTACAGTTCCTCTGAATGGCTATATCTTAAATAACCTTTTATCTTGAGGCAGAGACCGCCACTAAGTAGAAATCAATCGAGTCGGGATCAAACTTCTCTACTGCACTCGAATGCAGGAAAGTTCATTTAACTTTTTCATCTGTACTACAGCAACAACGAAAACTGCTCGGGGAAGGCACCGTGCGAAGTCCAAACGAGCGGAGGTGGCACCTGCCCTTTAAGGAGGACTTCTTGATTTCTTTCTATCAATGAGAAGACGAGTCGATGGTGATCAACCTCCTCCAGATGCCCTTTAAATTAGATTAAAAGTTTTTTTAAAAAAGCAAAAACAGAAGTAGGGCTGCCATTCCATCGCCAGTTGAGTAGCGGCAATGGTTGACGTGGTCATCAACGCCTAGGCCAAGGCCGGCGATCCTCACTGACTAGAGATGGGGGAGGACGGCAGCCCTCTCTTGGATCAAGGCGAGGGTAGCCTGCCCTCCGCTCAATCTGTGCGGGGGTCGCCGGCCCTCAGTCAACACCCACGGACCTCGCCACCCAAGTCAGGGGGTGCTGGGTGAAGGTTGCCAGGCCTACACAAAGGCCAGCGACCCACGCCTAAATTTGGGAGGGAAGAGGGCAGTGACCCTCTCCCGTCTCTAGCGAGGGTTCTTGACCCTTCTGCATGCATTTGTGACCCTGCTAGTCATCATTGCCGGCTCACTAGTGATAGGGCAGCTGTCATAGATTGGAGGGAGCCTTCCCTCCCGTTGTGTGTTCTGATTTTTTTTTTTTAGTTTGGAAAAAAAAAACAGAAAAAAAAATAAATAAGAAAATTTTAAAAATTTAAAAGATGAAATTGTTCTTCAGCAAATAGTGAGTTCATGTTTTTATTTAAAATCGATATGTCTATTTTCAGTCATTTTTTAAAACAATATTTATTTCAGACTTTTATTTGAAAAAATTAGGGTACTTTGAGTCTTTATATGAAAAAAATATCTACTTCAACTCTTTATTTTTCTTGCCCTTATTTGGGATTTTTTTCCTTGATTTTTATGATATCATACTTTTATTTTTTTTTAAAATTTCAGACCGGTCAAAATGTAAAAAAAATTATTGAATTTTAAAACTCATGAAAAAGTATGTATGAACTCGTCGATGGTTATATATTGTGAAGTCTCGAACTATTTAAAACTTAAAAGAGTCGAGGTGCATGCCCCGGGATTTGGAGAGTCAAAAGTAAAAATAACTACGGATATACTTTTAATTTCTCAATGCCGAGCTTATAATAATAATTTCATCGGATGCGACGGCCCCAGCTTTCGGCATATCTTTGTTGCGATGTGCAGCAGAAGTCCGATGTATGGTGGGGAATTAAAAGCGAGAGCACAACTCGAAACTCACTGTCGCTAAATATTGGGCCGATTGGTTAGTGCTTTTTAAAAAAAACAAACGGAATGTTATTATTTGTTTGTTTCACGAGAAAATAAATTATTTGAAAAACATTATTCTAAAAATGATTATCGGTATCGCTTATGAAAATGAAGAATGGAAAATCTTTTTATTGTCCACTAAAATGTTTAGACATAAATGTATTATCAATAATGAGAAAATTTGTCATTAATTAATTATTTTAAGAAATCATTTCCAGGAAAATATTTTTCAAAATAATTCATTTTTCATAAAACAAACGAAGTTTTGAAGTATTTTCGTTGTCAAATTTAAAATAAGCAAAATGTAACAAGTAAAAGTCTATCTAGACACTTTCAAGTTAATGAGTTATGGGTTAATTAAAATATATTAACTGCAGCTTGGCTTTGATGTGGGACTTCCTTAGCATCATCCCATGGTGCAACTCGACGATTTTCTCCTCATCTGCAAGCTAATCATATTCTTTTGTATCCACACATGAGAACTTAAAAAATTTACCTTATATGATGACAATTTTGATATGAAAAATTGCGATTATTAACAATATTCCATCCTACGATCAGTCAGTGAATAGTCGACTACTTCTCCCAAATTGCTGTCCCTAATTTGTTGCGAATGCTACTCTCTACCACACAAGTGGGGTTGGGGAAGCGCCTTTCTATTATAAAGAAATACTTTGTTTATGGTTGAGAACGAACTTAGGTAGTTGAGTAATGCGTGGATAATGTCTAGCGTACCGCACATTATTTTATCATCAAGTTGATGAATTGATTTAAAAATGTAGGACTTTCCTAGTATGATGGGTTGCTCGAAAAGGATCTCTCGTTCTTTTATCAAAACATTCCATCTTTTCCCAAATACTTGGGTTCATTATGACGATGCCATATATATTAATAGGTTGCCTTATATCAAATAAAAAAGGATTGATAACCAAATCCATTTCTTGATTCAATAGAAGCTAAAACAGTTAGAATAGGATTCCAAATAAAAAGTTAAAAAAAAAAAAAAAGTGGTCCAATTGAGGACTAATTGAAAACAACTCTTTCACTCCAAAACAAAATTTAGTCAAATTCACTTTCGCTCAAAGACTTTTGAATTAGTTATTGACTAAATACGATCTATTAAATGATTCACATCATGTCGTATCTCCTGACGTGAAATTCTTTTGATATGATTCAGACACCTCAATTCAATAGTGTTCAAAGGCCTCAAACTTGTAGCAGTATAAAAGCTAGAACACCCTCACAAAAGTTCAGACAACAACGTGCACCATCGAATAAGATCGTCGTCATGACGAGCGACGTGGTCTCTCAAAGATCACTTTTATGTGAAAAAAAACATGACACAAAAATAAGCTTTATTGCATCGGAATCAATCAGGCTTTTAATTGCCCGGCCCATCATTCATTCAGATTTTATAAGATAAAATTCAAAAGTTGTGCATAGCTTTATCGCTTCCACTTTGGTGCCACGAGAAAGGCTGTTCTAGTGTCCTAGATTAATTATTATTGAACTGATAATGATAAGATTACAACTTTTTATATGGAACTTTTGGTAGGCTAGGCATTTGAAGATCGATACAGTTAATGCGCAAGTCGGCTCGCCCTGTCGGATTGAGATTCGCAAAGTCGAATCCAACTCGTGCACGGAGATAAAAATTTCAAAATTTCTGAGTTTTGTGACTCGATTAGGCCCTTGATAAGTGTATTGGGAGAATTATAGTGGAGCTCTAGCTAAACGGGTGACTTCGAAGCTTACCTAGGTTCTTGATTTACCTTCAAGTAGAGAGCAGAATCATCCAAGAGGGTACAAAGAGTGTTTTTTCATGAGGCCGATGGTTATACCACCCCTAATTAGCTAATCGGAATAGTGTCCTACGGAAGGAGGTTCTTTAGGATCCATCGGGTCAATAAAAAAGGAACATCGTCCGTCGGTCTCGTGGTTCTAAAGGACTATCACACCATCAACGAATTGCTCGTCAAGTGTCCTATGGAAAAGGGGGTTGTCCGATTGGGTTGGGTCCATGGGTCCAATGCGTGTCGGTGACACGTGCCGTCGCCCGATAAGATCTTTATCCAGAAAAATCTCGAATGACACGCGTTCGGTAGAATTCCAATCCCTCCTTGCGACCCACTCAAAGCACCCGAGAGAGAGCAACTTGGAAGAACACCTGCGGAATAAAACGAGTTGGAAAGGAAAACTCTAAATCTTACCAATCCATAATGGGAAAGGAATTTCCTTTGGGGCGAGAAAGTATAGGACAAAGGACACGGGACAATGCAAAGGGTGGGAAAGAAAAAGGCAAAGCGATTCCAATTGGACGCCCCCAATTTTTGCACGCCCTTTTTTCCTAACGCCAAAGCTGGTTCCCACTTTCTGCACATCGGCGCGTCATGATTTTCGCCGTAACGCACGGGGGCTGGAATACCACATCAGAAGTGTACAGAAAAGGATATGGTTTTTAGCTCCTGGACCTGCTTGAATTGTCGCTGTCGCGGTGAATTTGCCGGAAGAGTTCGAAAATGACTTTGGAGAAAGATTGTACAAATAGTCATCGACTTATTCTATTTGTCAATTCAATTTTTAAACTTTTAAATTTTATCAATTCCATAGGCATTCAGGCTTGATGAATGCTATCTTGCTTGCTTGAGAAATCCCTTCCTTCTTATTGGCTTATTCAACAAACGGTATAACACTTCTCTCATTTCACTATCGCGAGCGTCAGTCCTTTTACGTGACACGTTGATGTTAATATGGATATTTTATAATAACATTTTAATATTTTTTAACTTTTTGACTTTTTTCTTTGCTTTTTTTTTTTTTTTTTTTTGTGTGCCGGTGAGGCTCTCTAGCAATCCTTGCTGGCACAAAAAAATAATAAGAAAGGAAGTAAAGGAAAAAGGTAAACAAAGAATATTTTTTTAAAAATATTAAAAATTAAAATATTAATTTATCTACGTAAGATGTTTCGTGTTTATGTTAGCGATTCTTACTTAAAATTGGCTAGACGAATTCAACCAACAAAGTAAGAAAATATTTAGAACTCAATTGTCAAAATTACCGTGATTTAGATTGAATGGGCAAAAGTATAATAAGTTTAGAACTTCTTGGAAAAATTTCTCAAATTTTTAACATCTCAGATTTCTCAAAAGGGGCCTGGTTTAGATTTGCAAAAAATTAAGGGTTGGCCGTGTTGAAATCCTGTCAATCTTTCTGTCCGGGACAAAGCAATAATAATAAAGCCCGAAGACTCTTCCAATGCCTTAGGCGCTAAGGAAAGAGCTCATTCAATGCCCATGGTTTTGGTAGGTGGGATTTGGGATTGAATGAGAAATAATTGTAAAAAAAATACTTGGGCGTAGGAAAGAGATTAGAAGAGATTTAGAATAAATTAAGAAGGATCGATAAAAGTCATTTTCACATGTAATTTATATCCCCTAAATTTGCCCATATTAAAAGGATCAGGAGGGATTTGTGTATTAACAAACAATTTTTTCCCCTTCATTTATATCACCAATTTTTATCTATTCCTAAATAAATGAAAGGGTATAAATACATGTTATCATGTATTGTAACGATCCTTTTCTTTTCTTTTCTATTGTGTCATAGTCGGTCCACTTCCTTTTCTTTGCTATGGCTCTTAATAAGTACGATCCTCATCGATGTGATGTTTAACCAATCAAGAAAGATCTCGGTAAGGTTCCTGTAAATTTCCTTTCGTTCGCGTGCGAAATCTACCGCGAGCTACGATGGCGTAGTATCAAGGATGGTCTTTTCATGTTACCCAACAAAGGAAAAGAAAGAGGAGAAAGAAAAAGAAAAAGGTGAAATACCTTTAAAATAAATAAATAAATAAATAAAGGACAAGACGCCATTGACAATTTGACATAGCCCCCCCTCCTCATGTGCTTGTCCGAACAAGAAAAAGTTTCCTGTCTCTTCCCGTGGAAAATCCATTTCCTCGGCGTTGGATTCGGGTTCCTCCACGTCGCCCCACCTCCCTCCAATTTCCCTCCAATTTCCCAATTTTTCGACCCCAAAAATTAAAAAAAAAAAAAAAAAAAAGGGAGAAAAAGAAATCTCCCGAATTCCAAATTCTCTTTTTCCTCCTCGAATGGACTCGCGAGTGTCGGTCGACGGACACGTGGCGGTCAACGGGGAGCAACCACACAGCACAGCCCGGAGGATAAGCGGAGGAGAGAGAAGGAACCTGCGTGGAAACTCCCTCCCTCCTCACCCTCTCTCTCTCCGCGTAGCAGGGGATCCCACCCTCCCTCTGCAAGTCTCCTTCCCTTCCCCACCTCCACCTCCTCCAGTGGCAACGCTGCAATTCCGGCGCGCGGCCGAGGGCATTCGCGGCATTTAGCAGAGCCGCGACGCCCACCCTCCCGATCGAACGGCGGCGATCCGGTGCGTCGTGGCCTCTCTCTGGTTACAAAAAACGACGCCACGAATTTCCGCGAAAATTCTCGAATTTTTTTTTATGATTAAAGGCCGAAAAAATGGAATTAAAGAAAATCTTTTTTAATTAAAGGCAAAAAGGGGAAAGAGGCGACGTTGCCATTCCGGCGCGCGGCCGAGGGCATTTGCGGCATTTCGAAAAGCCGCCATCGGAATCATCCGGCGCCCCTCCCCGCCTTTTCCCGAACGAACGGCGGGGATCGAGCGCGTCGCGGCCTATCCTACGACGCCACAAATTTCCAAGAAAATGCTCGAATTTTTTAAATTAAAGCGAGGAAAAAGAAAATGGAATTAAAGAATTCTTTAAAAAAAAAAAAAAAAACAAAAGATGGGGGAAAAAAGGAGGTGCTCCCCGCACACATTCAACCCCCTCTTCTCCTCCCCGGCACCAAATACTCAATCGCAGGCATCTCCCTCTCTCTCTTTCTCGCTCTCCTTCCTGTTTCTCTCTCCTCTCTCTCTCTCTCTCTTCTGCGCGCTCGCGTTCATGGTGATTCCCTAGGGTTTCTCGTCCCCTTCCTTCCTTCGTCCGCTCGCTTCGTTCCCCTTCGTTTCCGGGGCGGGGGAAAACATTCGGGTCGGGAAAGATGTCGCCGGAGCTCCGAATCGTCGCCGATTCCCCCATCGCCTCCGGCCCTCCGGGGAGCTCCTAGGTCGAGCGCCGCGGCCTGATTCCGCCTCCACCGACCGCCCTTCTCCCCCGCGCTCTCCGGTGAGTCCTCCTCCTCCTATGCGGTCGTCGCGGCGCGCGCGCTCGCGGGGTATTGTCGGCTATTGCGGGCGGTTTGAATTCGAATCGAATTCGTGTCGGGCGGGGTTTGGGGGATCTGCGATGTGCGTGTTTTCGCGTTCTCTTGAGCTGGTTTCGTGGGCTTTTTCTGAGGTTTTTTAATGGGGACTCTCTGTTGGAGTGCTGAGAGATCGGTGGGGAAGTATTGTTCGCGCAGTATGCTGCGAGTGATGTTGAGGCGTGCGGCGATTGTAAAGGATGCGAATTGTAATGGATTTGTGTGTTTTTTGGTCTTGGTTTCGGGGCGAATTCTCGGGGACCAGTGCAGGAGTCTGAACTGTGTGGGGGAAAGTAGGCGGTGGAATTCTGGTGGTTGTCTTTGTGACGTGGTCTGTCTTTTCTTCACTTTGATCCTCTATTGTTCTTTGTGTTATTTTCCCTTAATGTGGGGATATTTGGTGTGTAATTGGAAGGTTTTTTTTTTTTTTTGCGGGTTTGAAAACAAACGGGCATTTCACATGGGGCTACTTCTGCATCCTGAAATTCTGCTAAATTCTTGATGCTAATCTTGGTATTAGCTCACGAGTCTGGACCCTCTGGCTCTGATTCTAGTTAGTGGGAATACTTTGATGCTTTGTTGAGAAGGAATGAGCTTTTTCAATTCAAAATGCTTATTCAGTTTTCTGGTATCTCTTCGCGCTGGCTTTCCTTTCGGGGCATGGAGTATGACTGTCTTGGTGGAACTCATTCATTTTTCTCCGGGAATTTGTTCAGGGAATTTGTTCCGGTTGTTGATGCTTGTTTGATTTGGTAGGAGTTCATGCGACTTAGCTACTCCTAGTAGCTTTCGTTGTTGTTGTGTGACCGAGCCTGTTTAAAGATGACAATTTTAAATTCCGTTTCTTTGCTGCTCAAGTTGTTGGCAGTTGATGTGTGCTTATTCTTTATCCTGTCTTCTGCAAGCAGGTGGCAGTTCTGGGATGGATATGCACAATATCAATGAACATGGGAATGCAGAAACTTATATGGTACTTGAACTCGACAGCTTTATCTCGCCACTGTCATTCAATGTCAAATAAAAAGTTTATACTATTTATCATAGTATGCGCTCCTTCATCTCTGACAATATTATTAGGATTCTTGTGCATTCGCATAATACTTATTCTTATTTCTTTCATCCAGATTCAAAATACCGAAACAAATCAGCTGATTGCAAATCCACATTTTGAACGAGTAGAAACAATGTATAATGAAGGAGCCCCTGAGTTTGTTGTTGATCACGGCATGTATTATCCTACTGCCAACTATGGTTATTATTGTACAGGTGACACAGAAATCCATCTGTTTGTTATACGCCAATTGCCGTTGCTTTTGATGGTTGCTAATGTGTGAACTGCTTTGGCTCTGAATGTCCAGGATTTGGAACACCAAATGATTGGGAGGACCATAATAGAGTTTTTGGTATAGATGGTCCCGATGTCCAATACACTGTAAGTTCTTCCCTCCTTCCTACTGTGCTCGTTCACTCTGTTTCTAGTCAGGGAAAGTAAGAAATAAAGCTAGAATTTTATCTCTTCATTCAATATGCTTACTTGAGCTTGGGCTGCTGCAGGGTGTGCAATCTGAAAGTTTGCCTTATGTATATTATTCACCTAGCTATGGATATGCGGAGTCTCCATACAACCCATACAACCCTTACATACCTGGTGCTATGATAGGTGTTGAAGGCCCATTTGTGGGGCCGCAACCCTACTACCCTTTATCCCCTTTATCCCCTTATCATAATTCTGTTTCTTCACCTGCCTATATTCCCATTCTTGTTCAACCGGATGTCAATTCTCCTGAAGCCTTGTCGAACCCTGGGGCTGGGACTATCTCTAGACCTGATACAAGAGGTTTAAAAAATAATGTTGCCTCTACATCAACAACCTTCAGTAGGAACTCCACTAAAAATTCTTCCAATCCAGTGAATTCTCTGAACCGGCCTTCGGAGACTTCGAGAGAGAATGTTGGTCAAGGAAAACCAGCTGTCACCTATGGAAGCGTTTCTTCTGTGGGTGTTTCAAATTCTGCTTCATCACGAGTATTTCAGGTAAGTGCCATTTCTTGCTGCTGATGGACTTCTAATTTGAGATAACCACCATGCAGGATGTTCCTGCATTGCTAGTGTCTTTTCTAGTCTAAATTTTCATCTCTTTGTGCAGGGTAGAACCACATCCAGCACCATTCAGCATGTAGATAATAACTTTAGTGGCAAGGTTCCATCTCACCGTAACCAGCTAAAGGTTGGTTTTCCTGACTACAGTTCGAATGCTTATGGATGGGGTGCGGTGGAAAAACCTCGACCAAGATTACATCTTGGCAGAGGGCAGGAAAATGCTAGTGGCCCATTAGATGCGCAGGGTGAACAAAATAGGGGTCCTCGAACCAACAGATCTAAAAGTCAGCTGGCTGTGAGAGCATACACAACCAAGGCAGGAGATATTAATGCACAAGGGATCATCATTATTGATACCGACCAGTATAATAAAGATGATTTCTGTGTTGACTATGAGGATGCCAAGTTCTTCGTCATAAAGTCATACAGTGAGGATGATGTGCACAAGAGCATAAAGTATAATGTTTGGTCGTCCACTCCTCATGGAAACAAGAAGCTGCAGTGTGCTTATGAAGATGCACAGAAGATAGCTGCAGAGAAAACTACAAACTGTCCTATCTTCTTATTTTTCTCGGTGAGTTACATGTTGTGAAGAATTTCCCAGTTTTCTTTTCTTTTTCCAAATGTCAAAGGTGTCTTAATACTTGTTAGTTTTTCTTTTCTTTTTGGATTTTGCTGAAGATTTCTGCCAGAATGTCCCAAGCCCCAGCCTGACTTGTTAGTTCGTAGTGCTGATTAGAGTCCTTTTGCAGGTTAATGCCAGTGGTCAATTCTGTGGTGTTGCAGAGATGGTTGGACAAGTGGATTTTCATAAAAATATGGACTTTTGGCAACAAGATAAATGGACTGGCAGCTTTCCTGTCAAGTGGCACATCATTAAAGATGTGCAAAATACGGCCTTTAGGCATATCATCTTAGAGAACAATGAGAACAAGCCAGTCACTAATAGCAGGGATACGCAAGAGGTATTAGGCTTCTTCTGGCCGTATATCTTATTTACAATTTACTGCTAGTCAGTGGCCCCTTTTCTTGTTGTCAAATAACAGGTTACACAGGTTGTAGTTTAATTTCTTGTTCTTCCTCTATTAAACCGTTTCATCTCTTTCTCTTGATGTTTGATGAATTTTCTTAGCTAAGTTCCATCATCATATAATGATTCCAGTTAATATAAAAGCAATTGCAAACTAGTGTGCTAAAATATATGTTTGGAGGTATTTAATATATGGTGAGGGCATTTTTTGTAGGTGTACTTGCTTGTCTACATTCCACTGGCCATATGCACTCACGTAACTCTTTTGCTTGTAGATCCCATATTTTCTTAGAGGTTCTTTTCCATAGTTCTGTGTCAGATATTGTTAACAAAACATGGTGCTCATTCTTGATACGAATTTTGTGCAGATTATGCATAAGCAGGGTCTGGAGATGCTTAAAATATTTAAGAATAATAGCTTGAAGACATCTCTTCTGGATGACTTTATGTACTATGAAGGTCGGCAGAAAATTATGCAGGAAGAGAGAGCTAGGATGTATGTGAGTTTTCGTGCTACGTTAGCCATACCTACCATAGAACCTCCACGGAGATCATATAATAACGTCAATGAGCCCCTACGTGAAGGGAAAGTTATTGAGCCGAAAGATCTAAACAGTACAAGGAAGAATCCTATGTCGGATACCGAGCAAGTCTTTCTAAATACCAACGTTGCTGGTGGAAGTGATACTAATGGAAGATCTGATGAGCAGAAATTACAGGAACACAAAGACGATGGAGTCTCTAGCCTGAAGATTGGTTCACTCACCATCAATGCAAAGCAGGCCGATCAGGTATCTGTGGGCAGTACCACTGGAGCAGGCAAAGTTGAAACTGCGCAAACAGAAGTTGTCACTGTTGGTTCAATGCCTGTTAAAGTTAATGGATTCAACGAATCTTCTAGTTCTTTAACTGTGGGGACAATTCCACTTGATCCTAGAGCGCTCCAGGCGGAAAGAGAAGGTGCTTCTAAAAGCGGTCCACGAAAATGATCACACAAAGATTTTCGCGATTTGAAATATTTTACCCTCTAGGAGCATGCCTACATGGTTGCCATTGTCATGAGCCCCGATGCATTCAATATCATGATTATTGCTGATCATTGCTGATTATTGAAATGTCCATTTTAGATTGGCGTCGTCGTTCTTTCAGCGCCCGTTTCATTGCTTCAGAATTGCTTCAGAATCGTGGGTGACGAATCCCTTTGCTTCTTTTAGCTTCTTTCTAACAATATATCAAAAGATACAACAGGTTTTCTTTTCTTCCCACTTTTCGGATCTACCGGTTGTTTTGAATTTGATGTAATAGCTTTTCTGAAGCAGCTTAATTCAGTGCTGATCATCTTTCAAGGTCCTTTCTTTAGCATTCTGTCACTTCTGTCTCTGTCTCTGTCTCTCTCTATATATGGAAGCAAGTCTGACTGTATAATTGCTGAACTGATGTTGCGAACTGGTTAGTCAACCGCCCAGGCCAACAAGGTGTCCTCAAGCCAATGGAAATGAGGAGTTTTGTTGTATATCTGTACATTAAGATGTCGAGAATGCTTCTGTGCATTTCTATGAGAATTGTTGGACGATAACGACAAAATGGATCAGGTGACGATGGAAGTTGTGTTCAAAAGCAATTACCTTTGCAGCAACGGTAGGACCGGAAATAGGATCTTGATCGAGAGGATGGTGCGGGCTCTAGCTTTCATTTATCATGATATGCTCGAAAGACATCCAAAATCTAGATATTGGTGACGGAACTCTTGAAGACCTTTTAAGATAGTGAAACATGATGTGTAGGATCATTTCAAATTTTGAATAATTTTTCTAATTTTAGATGATTTGTTTTCATTCTCCAGATTTTGGAGCGGAAGTCAGAGATAAAAGGTACTTTGGCTTGTTTGGTTTGGTTTGGCTTTGGAAGAATGTCTTTGAAAAAATATAAATATCTTTGGGTTAAAGGAGTTTTATAAAATGTAAATAGCGTTTGGTGAATTGTAATTTTAAAATGTATTGAGAAACAATTTTGGATAAAATGTCGTTTGATAAAAATTGCATTTTTAAAAGATTTTTACTAAACTAAAAGAAAAAAGATTTTTGTAATTTTTTTTTTTTTGAAGTCTAGTCATCAACAAGCTAGATTGCACAATCTTAGGTGATGGCCACTTGGGTCACGCGATTCAAGCTATCAGTTGCTAGGGTCAGCGTCGCCTATGGTTCGGCAACGGTCGTCGGGGTCGAGCAACCCTTAGGTGGCGATTACTGGTGCATGCAACCCCTTGGCTAGTGGTCGTTGATCTCCCCGTGTGGCGGTCTTTGGAAAAGATGAATAGTAATTAAGGTCAAGACTTGCATTTCGAAAATGCAACTTCCCAAAGTACATTGAGACCTGCTTTATAGCATTCGAGGTCAATGCTTGCATCCTAAAAATGTAACTTTCCAAAGTAGTTGAGGACTTACTATGTACTAAAGGTCCTTAGAGCTCTTTGAAGATGCAATTATAATTTCTTAAAGTTGAGAAAAACATAAACTAAACGCTTTTGCATTTGATCAGTAGACTTTAAAGTCCCAAAGCCCATTACAAATGTTGAATCAAATGAGCCTTCTTTGGTCGAGTCCTGCAATTTGCAAGCATGTGATCTAGAATGTTGGGTAAAACTGTTTGAAAAGATGGGGACTTACCGACATTTGAGGAGAACTACTGACCATAAGATTGTCTATGTTATTATTGATTAAGAAAGATATGGTTCGATAATAATTATTAATCGATGGAGACTTTAGGTTTGGAAACTGTGTAGGGACGTTACGATCATGGAATTAATTAATTGGATAGGAAAAAATATATCCATTCAACCTTACGAAATTTTAAGGTAAATTATTAAATGTCGCAGGTAGAGCTACGGACCATATACAGTTAAAAGTAGTGTACTACTACCAACGTAAAGTACGATCGAACTTGAAGGACGCCATCGGGGTGAAACGGAATCTGCCCGAAGCGGCGATATGACCGCGGTGGAGTTCGAAAAGACGAAATCGCCAGGGGGGCCCGACCCGCTGCCGCCTACTCCGGTGGGGGGCATTTTAGGAATTTCGTGGAGAATAGTAGGCCGAACCAGTGAAGCGTTTTATTTTTTTATTTTTTTATTTTATTTTTCTCCTGCTGACGGGTTTCCGTGCGGGGACGCTCGTTTCGTTTCGAAAAGCTCCGCTCTCTCGCCTCGCTCCGGCCGCCCGGCTCGAGCCCGCCGCCCCTCCGGACGCCGGACGCCGCGACGGGGCCGCCCCACCGCCATCGCGCGCCGCCGCCGCCGCCGGCCTTTCTCGCGGAGCTCTCCGGTGAAATCGCCGGGCCGGGCGGGCGGGCATGCTCCTTTTCATCCGCATTCTGTAGGCGCGCGGTTCCTTTTTCCTTTGTCCGATCGTCCGTTTCCCCCCGGTTCTTCGTGCTTCGGTGCGGCCGGTTAGTCTCTTCTTTCGCTCGATCAGCTCGGAAATGAGCTGTAGTCTGCATTTGTTTTTTTTTTTTTTTTTTTTTTGGGTGTTCTGATTGTCTTGTTGGTGGAGTTCTCCGTTGTTCTGTCGTGAATTTCATGCGTCGGAGCGAATGCTTTTCGGGAGAGTCCTGCATGATGAATTTGTCGAATTTAGCATGTGGTATTTACTTTCGCGGTATTTGCTTGCAGCTGGAGGGTTTAGTTTTCATTGGCAATTCAAACAAGTGAAAATTTCAGGTTCTCGAGCATGCCGCATTGACGTTTCAGAGCTAAATGGTGGGTTATGACTCTGTTTCAATTCCCGATTCTGCTTCGTGTCGTAAAGAAGCTGATTTTGTGGTCGCACTGATAGGGGGTTCAAGGATGCTCAGAGTCTGTGGCTCGTGATGATTAAGAGTGTCTTTTTCATCTAGGTTGCCCCTCCGCTGGAATACTTCAAAATGGTCGGTATCATAGTTGTTTACTGTATGGTCCGACGAGAATGGTAGGGTTGAATTTTGCTCATGGTGTATATGCTTATTGACTTTTTGTAGGGCAACTTACCTGATTATGTGGATAGTACCTTTGATCGTGAAGCAAACAGAGATGTAGAGCCGAAGCCTGAGATTTTGGATGTGGAGTTACCGCCACAGACCATCTATCCGAGGCATACGGGGGTACGGCCTTGCTGTTACGAATATGTTTCACCCTGCACCTGTTTCATTTGCCGTTTTGCTGCTGCTCATCTTTATTCTTCTACGCATTTCTAGGAATCTATTTTGGTATATATCTCCAGCATTAAAGTTCCCCTGCACTTCTAGGACTCTGTTTTGGTACATATCTCCAGCATTAAAGTTCCCCTGAACTGAGCTGAAATTTTTTGTCGAGGAATTGCACTGCAGTAGCATACTTTTGTTGAGTCCTAAATGAAAAATATAAGTACGATGGAATGTGAAACTTCTATTTGATTGTGACCATGTCAAATTTTCTGGTTGCTGCTAATGCAGCTCCTTCCCCAAGGGATTGTCAGGGTTAAAGGCCTAAAACCATAAATGGCCTTCTTCTCTCTTTCCTCCTAGCCCCTTCTATACTAGGTGTTGAAATATTGTCCCACATCACTTTACAACGGGTCCTAAATGCTCTTTATATTCATGTGGTCTCTCTCCACCTATAAGTTAAGCTTTTGAGTTGGAATTTCTAACATGGTATCAGAGCTAGTTATCCTTTACACGAAGGTGCGTGGTTAAAAAGAAAAATTTCACGTGAATGTGCGTAGTCAAAATTCCACGTGCCTAGCTTGTAACCCGATTTGCATGTGAGGGGGTGTGTTGAAATATTGTCCCACATCGCTTGACAACGGGTCCTAAATGTTCTTTATATTCATGTGGTCTGTTTCCACTTATAAGCTAAAGCTTTTGGGTTGGAATTTCTAGCGCTAGGACTACACTGAGGTCAATCTCTGTCAATAAACAATATTATAGTTCTTCAGTTTCTATTTTATCCACTGTATTGTTTACCAGATCTTCTTACGTTTTCAACTTCTTCGTTATCTGCTAGCCTTGCTGTACTGGGATTGGTGATTTCTCTCTATTTATGGTGACAGAATGATGGTGCAAGTTCATCTGGAAGCAATTTGAGATCGCTTTTCATTGGAATGGGCTTTAAACCTTCTCTTGTTGACAAAGTAATCAGAGAAAGGGGTATGTATACGGTCAGACATAACTATAAATTTCATGTGTAATCCTATTTGAAAGTTCTTGGTACCTGTGAGCAATGGTAAAGGATTGACCTAACGGTTTATCGAAAAAATTAGAAAAAAAGATTTAAATACTGTAGGTATGCTACAGGCTTTTGCCTTGGGAACAGTTCTTATGTCTCTCTTTGTGATCTTTTATGCATTAAGAACCATGCCACATTTGTGCTATGAATACTTACGCTGACATTATGATGCTTGAGCATCTTCTCTGTAATTCAGGTGAGAATCTGGGGGACCAGTCTGTTGACTTGATACTGGAGACTCTCATAGGATATTCGGTAAGTGAAATAATTTACATCTAATGATGTGCTGTTCTTTGTGTAGCAAAGAGTAATTCGAATTTTTTTCTTTATTTTGAGAAGTTTCTAAAGCATTAGCTAAATGCTCAACGGCTTAAAACTTGATTGTTTTTTTGTCTCTGTTGTTTTGTTTTTTGCATATGAATACAGTGAAATTATTTAATTATTTGCATACTATCAATCTATGCTCTCTAGTTAGAACACTTACCGAATCAAGCTTTGGAAAATGTTTGCGTCTTTATACTGCTCTCTCGTATTTTACCCTATTAGCTTTCCTCTCGAACAAGTCCGCTAAATTACTCTGTGAACACTTCCTCTTCTAGTAACTAAAAATAAGTCCTTACCAAATATTTATAAAAGGGTTAAGTCGATCTACTCATGACTTTTTTTCCTGGAGAATGAGTGGTGAAATTCAAATGTTGTGACCAAACTGCAGGGGTGACTATTGGTAACTCTATTGAATTCTTTTAATTGCTTAAATTCTGTGTTGGGATTTGTGAAGTGCTTGAAGCAAGATATATCAATCATTGATTACAACTTGAAACTTTCACATTGCTATCTAGTTATCATTATGGAGGGAGTTTTTCTTCACTAAATATGAGCTTCAATTGTAAGATGTAGCAGAAAAAAAATGCTAGAAATGAGTATTTAAGATTTGTCTTTGTGATGATGAGTGCAAAAATAAATGCTGAGGTTGCCACTTGTGAGTTGAAAAAATCTTGTGGAAGATTGATTATATATGCGTTTGTGTACAAATGTGCACATGCATTTTTGCCATCTTTCCTTGATGCCTGGTGGCAGAAGAGCTGACAAGCTTCTGAAAATCTCTAGGATCTGCTAGTGCTGGTCCTTCTAGAAGCTTTGAAGAATGGATGAAGGATACAGCATTCTTAATCTAAATCCTTTTAGACCTTGAACTTTTCCACAGAAATGGGCATGCTGGGCTCATGTTGTGGACCAATAGTCTGGCCTGGCCATCCATTCATGTCCCATTGAATGTTTATCTATGGGATTTAGACTCTGTCTTAGTAGATTATGGTGCTTGACTCAAAAGCACAAGAAACTCTATTGTAGTTGCACCACCCAAAGTCAATTATGAGTCAACTATACATTATTTGGGGACATCTGGAAATTAGTCCCTTCTTTTTAGTCAGAGATCAATTTCCAGTCTCCATTTACTTGTTCCATCAGCAAGGTGATGTAAATGGGATTAAGGAAGTACTGTTATGCGAAATGATGTTCATCATTTGGTCTAGAATATTATAGATGTTACAGCCTCTATTGAAGTTGACATGCTTTGTCTTAACCAGGGTAATCAGAAATCGAAGTCTGAATCTTCAGATTCGCTGGATAGCTTGTTCGATGATATTGATGATGCTACCAGTCATCCAGAACTTTCAACGGTTATTGAACCAAAAGAGGTAAACCATGCTGTAATAATTGGCCTCTATCTATCGTTTTAATACATGTTACAGCAAAATTTTCAATCGTCATCTAGAGTGGAATTTTCTGATTTTTTTTCCTTATTAATGTCATGGTTGAGTGATACAATGTTAAGTCTGCTGTGGACTTGGTACTTTAGCTTGCCCTCCAATATTGTTTCGATCCGGTATGGTGATGATGGTTATGAGCCTCTATTCATGGTATTAAAACTAGATAGAATTTGCTTTAACTTTGTTATCGCTTTCATGCAGGAATCTGTCTTTGTCGGAGGAGTCTATGATGAAAAAAGGGCATCCTTGCAAATGATGCATTTCTCAGCAAAGGATATTGATTTTGCATTTTCTAGGCTTGGTGAGTAAAATTTCCTGAAACTCTTGTGGTCGCTTTATGTTTTATTTCTTGTGCTGTTTATTCTACGTCATGATATTGCTGTCTTCATGTGAAAATGGAGTAATCACTTTTCAGGTTAATGTCAGTGCATTAGCAATAAATATTGTGCAATGGAATAAGTGCAAATAAGTGCTAAACACTTTTAGTTGGTCAATTGAGTCCTAAGCATCTAATTCTGGTTAGTTTACTCAACGTTTTTGGAAAATGTTCATTCCCGGAGAAATTGACCAGTGTCAAACTTACGGGACTGAATTGACCAAAATTGGACATTTATGGGTCAATTAACTGCTGGGAAAAACGTTTAGGCCTTACGTTGCACTTTCGCATTGTGTAATATTAATGCACCTATTGATGGGTTTAATAGAAGTCCTTGTCAAGGAGAAATAAAACCACTGCAATACCTATTTTTGAGTGGACCTTTTATTTAATTTTAGTTGTGCCTGTATCTTTATCTATGTCCTGTGTACCCACACACAAGCACACCCAGGTGCATGTGCAGTGCACCTGTATGCGCAGTGCATACCCACTGTGTCTGAAGCTTACCCTCATACAAAAAAATTTCTGGAAATAAGGTTTGGAGATCCAATGACAGCACAAATTTTGTTGTTTAAATTGTTAAAAAGATAATGCCTTTTTCTGGAAGACAGGAATTTGGTATCCTCTGCCATGGAGATTACAAGCGATTTTTAACCTGAGTCAGAAGGGAAGATGTTGCTAGTGTATACATACACGGAATTCTATGGTACAAAGCTACGTTTTCTAGGACTCAATTTTAAAGATGGACTTTACTCTTCCTTTTTGTTTGCATTAAGCACCATCTAACTCTTGGATCTTTGAAATTTGTGGCACTTTCTTGATGGTTCATCAATAAAATGCTTGTTTGCAGCACTTAAATTAGTTCTCTGGTAATGTGATGAATTTTACGAGCTCTTTTTCTCTTTCAATCATATTTATTTACCATTTCACAGAATTTAATGGTAAGTTTCATATATATGACATCCTTGAGCATTTTCTGCTTATAGATGTTCTTGTATGCAACTTGTCTGACAATTGGACTGTTTCTGTAGGAAGCAATGGCTCTTGTCTTCTTATATTTCCTGGTCCTATGTTATTTTCTTGTTTAGGTAACTTCTTTCTTGGTTTTGATAGGTGAAAATGCAACCGTTGATGAGATGGTGGACTTCATTGTTGCTGCCCAAATAACTGAAAAGTTTCGGAAGGACACAACTGATAGAACTAATAACAATGAAGACAATATTGAGGTGAAGGTTTTATACAAGATTAAATGCCCAATTGCAGTGTATTCGCTAAGATATACAGCATATATATCATGTTGTCTAGCAGCTCAGGGTTTTGGAAAAAATGGTTGTTCAACATGATAATTGACTTTGGGTCAAAGTTCAAATCTTGACACTGTTGTCATCATCTCTAGTACTCCTGGTTTTCCCCAGGTTGATAAATCCACATCTTATGTCTCATAAGGAGAAGTTTGAAGATAAGTGCTTGAAATAAGTTTTATGAACATTTCTGACATAAATTTGTGGGAGGAAATGTTGTTTCAACAGTAGGAAATTAGGTTTCAGGATTCTTTTGCCATAGAGTCATTAACACATTAATGTGATGCTTATGGCAAAGGTTACTGAATATGATTGGTGCAATGAGGACCTCTGCAAGTAATCTTCTCTTCCCTTTAAAGCTGTGTTGAGTCCTCTTCCCTAAACAGCAAACAGTTCAACATCATTTTGCATCATCTATTTGTGTTATTTTGCACTTTTTAGTGCCATGCTTGGCCCTGTTAGTCATATATTCAATAGATATATGCTGCTGAGTATTATCATATTTTGTATCATAATGGCCCAACTTTGAACCAAATCAATTGGGATTATGATGGCATCACGTTTTTATTGAACTATGTGGAAACCACAAGTTGGAATTTAGAGATTTAAAGCTGCAGATCTAGGTGTCTTTATTACATTCGACACGTTTGACATAGTACAGTTTATTTTTATTTTATTTTATTTTTTTCCATCGGCATTGATTGGTGCTGCTTTAATAATGTCTTTCACAGGAGAGTAATGAAGAGAAATTGTTCAGGACTATGGATAAAACACTCAGGTTGCTTGAAATGGGTTTCTCTGAGAACGAAGTGTCATCTGCATTTGAGAGATTTGGTAAGCAGTTTGTGAATGACATTTGTGAAAGTACTAAAGTAAAAAGCAAGGCGAAGATAAACATGTTTAATTTGTTAAAAAAAGAAATTCTGAAGAAGAAGCT
The DNA here is from genome assembly GCA_014182515.1 of Eucalyptus microcorys. Lineage (NCBI taxonomy): Eukaryota > Viridiplantae > Streptophyta > Magnoliopsida > Myrtales > Myrtaceae > Eucalyptus > Eucalyptus microcorys. The sequence goes on along the minus strand of CM024569.1, from coordinate 40,182,004 downwards.
TTCTCAATGCTTTGACATGTGAGTTTAGTATAGGTGGAAATTGAAAGAACTGTAACTCATGATGGCGATTGGGATCCATGGGGTGGGCTTCTTAAAGATCTGGCCTGAATCTGAATTTTATGCTGGACCAAAATTTGGATGTCCCTTTCTTGGGCACATCTTATCAGCCTATAGGTTCTCTCCCTGGACTCTTGTAGTGTGAAGCATCCAGAATCATGGGCACTTCTAGCACAATTCTGTGTCTTTTCCCCCGGAAGCTATTCGCTGACGCTCGGCTTTAGTCTTCCAATCCAAGGTTGGATAACTATTTTGTCTGGCCCTTGTGGGAGCGAAATGTTTCAACACTTAACTTCTTTCCTTTTAAACAACACCAGATGCAATATTCAGGAGGTTAATGTTTTTGTCATTAGCCAACTAGCATGCTTATCCTGTTGAATGTCAATGTATCAATCAAAGTGAATTTTTCAATGGGCTGTCCCATGTCAACCCATATGCATGCTAACCATTGAGAAATCCTCCTCTCAGGTACGGAAGTTTCAATTGATGAACTTGCTGAGTCCATTCTTGCTGGTCCACTGGCTGGAAAGTTTGTTCAGAAAGATAAGGTGATTTGATTCTCTCATGATCATTTTATTTTGTTTAAGTTTACCTCTTGTTTGGATGAACGAAAAGGAAGGTTGCGTTTTCTAAATGGTCATCATATAGTTAAGTAGATCACAACTTTCTTAATTTGGATTTGTATTTCTTGCTTTTACAATTCAGAGCATGTTTAGAGTTGCATCTTTGAAGGGAGGACAATATATTGATTCTTGGATTCTGAACGGTACTTGGTCCCTGACATGCAACGGAAACTTGTATTAATGATCTGTTCTGATATTTGAGTTCACTGTCTTGTTTGTTTGGGGCAGCATTCTTCTTCTGGCTGTGAAAATTACAGGCATATCACAAACGATGAAGCATATTATGGTATAGAGATGAAGAATCATGTAAGAAGCAACTCATATGGTCTCACAACTGTAAAAACCGAGGATTTTGGTGCAGATGCCTCATCACAGTCTAGTTGTGTCAACAGGGATGGTCTTCAAGGAAAGAGGCCGAAAGAAGAGAATTTTGATGACTTTCCAGATGTTGTATCTAACGTTAGGCAATTTGACTTTGAGGGCATTCGTAAGGGGAAAAGACCAAAGCAAGAGTCTATTGATGATTCTAGCTCTTGCCTCGGATCTACGTGGTTGGAAGGAAAAGTTGGCACTAGTGGCACTGAAATAGTCACAAAGAAATTATCCAGATCGAATCCTTCCAAAGGTCTTGATCTAGTAGTAGCCAAACCTCCATATTTCTTTTATGGGAGTGTCGTTAACCTTTCTCAGGAGTCTTGGGCCAAAATTTCTCAGTTCTTGTATGTGCTTGAGCCTGAATTTGTGAATAGTCAGTACTTTTCTGCATTGACTAGGAAGGAAGGCTACGTGCACAACCTTCCAACAGAAAATAGATTTCATGTACTACCCCGGCCGCCAATGACTATTGAGGATGCAATACCACATACAAAAAGATGGTGGCCATCATGGGATACACGGAAACAGTTGAGCTGCATTAATCCCGAAACAAGTGGCCTGTCATCTTTGTGTGATAGACTTGGTAGAGTTCTGACAGATTCGCGAGGTTTGCTTTCATCTGAACAGCAAAGGGACATCCTTCATCATTGTCGAGCCCGGAACCTTATTTGGGTTGGTCAATACAAACTGGCACCCGTAGAGCCTCAGCATTTGGAATCCATTCTTGGCTACCCGCCAAATCATACTCACTTTGATGACATTAACTTAAATGAGAGATTAGAATCCCTTAGGCATTGTTTCCAGACAGATGTGTTAGGGTATCATCTATCCGTATTAAAGTCAATGTTCCCTGATGGACTGACTGTGCTATCCCTTTTCAGTGGAATTGGCGGAGTCGAAGTAGCTTTGCATCGGCTTGGTATCCGTTTGAAAGGTGTAGTCTGCATAGAGACCTCAGAAACAAGACGCAGAATTCAAAGGCGATGGTGGGGTAGTAGTCAGCAAACTGGGGAATTGATGCAGATTGACGACATACAGAGGCTGACCACTAGCAAGCTCGAGAACTTGTTTGCTAAGTTTGGAGGTTTTGACCTCCTCATTTGTCAGAACCCATGCATTCTCTCTACTAGTCAGAAGGCATCTATGGATGGCGAGAATTTACCAGGTTTCGACTTTTCATTGTTTTACGAGTTTGTCCGTATTCTGCAACGGGTAAGGAGTATGATGGAAAGAAAGAGGTGATCTAGATTTACTAGTCAGTGTAGATTTCGTTCCCACAAATTGTGATTACCTATGTTGTCATAGTTTTCAGATGCCTGACTTTTATACTTTTCGACCAATGTGGAAGATTAGGCTGAACTACTCATCAACAATATGCAGCTCAATTTGCTAATGTTTATCAGATGATTTGTTTTTACTGCTAACATCGTCAAACTTGACCAATTGTAGAATGAGATCATATCATCATACTCGCGTCATCTTGGCGTCGATGTTGTGTGCTTGTTGTGGTAGAGCTGGTCGGATGGGTTCAGTGTTGGGAATTTCTGTGAGGCTAGATGGGGCCTTCTTCTTCTTTTCCTCCAAATTTTCTGTTTTTATAATTGACAAGAGGCCAATTGTCAATATGAAGTTCCCAGGCAATTCTTACGTGGACTTGGGTCCCCGACTGGATTAATCACAATTATTGATCATTATTGATCATTATTGACTAGTCTAGGCGAAGTTTATCCCATTCCCCTCCAACTTTCCTTCTTTTTTGACATGGACTGCCAACTGAAATTATTGACTGTAGATCTCTTTGGACGATGTTACCCCAATTATTCGGTGGTTTCCAATGACTCTCTCTCTGATTTTTAGAATGACATGTAACCTGTTTGTTTGCGAGACAAAATGACGAGAGAATGCATTTTCCTCAAACAAAGCGACGAGGACAAGAGAGCTCACTCTAATCATCTTTTGGCCTAACCTAGTAACCAGTTAAATCATAGCTTTGGAGTAAGCTAGACTCTAAATGGGGTATATACTCTTACGAGACAATGTCCCCAGCTTCATCCCTGAATGACCCAATTGATTGAATCATATCAATTCACCATTCAGCAAATCCACATTAATACTCCATCTGCTTGAGAAAAACGGTAGCACACAAGCTTCCCTTTCTCCTTACAGTCCGCAAGAGCCATTGTTCATGTAACTCTCAAACTATAATTTGTGCGGAACTCAACGTAGCCTCATCGATATTTGATTAATTTTATCAACCAATAGATCAATGGTTGAGGATAAGTGAGGCCTGAGGTCGCAGAGGATCTTCATCCTTCCGTTAATATCGAACTCTTTCTTTCCAATTTCTCCGACTGAACATGATGAATTATTGCTGTCTTATGTCAAAAATTGTTTTCCTCATCTACTGAGTTGGAAAAGTTTGCCGAAAATTGGTGGAAACAAGCGTGCAGGATCACATACAATTCAAGAAATCATTGTCCATGCAATGTGATGGGGGACATATTGCTGTTGTGTTTTTATTTTTTGGCAGCAAATAAGCCGACTAAGAGTTAGGACCTACATGGGGAATGTTGTCCTTGTTTTGCCATTTGTGAAGAGCACAAACTTGGCGTCCAATCGAATTGACGATCATAAATGGAAACACATCATCCCTATGATCATTGATAGTTTGCTGTTTAACTAAGAAATTTATCTTGGCCTTTGCTTTATCAAGGACGAAAATCTTTTAGTACTGCTTACTTTTGTTACCAGGACAAGATTGATCATCATCTTCCATTATGTCTTCCCATTGTACCAATTGCAAGTATATTCGGTGGGTGTGGGCTTATGTCCTTTGCCCACTTTTCTTCTTTTCTACTATTCTTGTTTTGGGGTGAATTGGAGTCATGATGAAAGGTATCGACACTAATATCCATGGTTGAAATGAATATAAGGTGGTGCGGTTTGTCCTTTGGGGTGATTCCAAAGATAGTAATATGATATCACTAGCGTTATCCCATCGAAGGTAATATTCTCTCCCAAGTACTTTTATCTTGCCTTCCTAAACTAGTACCTCAAAGTCCGCTTTGAACCCATCGCAATAAGTTTTTGGGTGAACTGCTAGCAACCTCTCGTGATTGTTGAAAGACTTATACTTATCAGATCTTTTAACATAAATTATTTTCATATCTACCCAACAACAACAATGAATCATACTCGATCCATACATTGCATAGCATACTTATTTGACCTCTAGGGGTTGGTCGCATCAGGCAGGATACTTGAAAGATTTGATTATTCTGAATAATGCAGGTGTAATGTTTTTTTTTTTTACCTTTCGTGATTTTATTCTAATAAGATCTATTAATCGGATTCCCACGATGAATGTAGGTGAAATACTTTTTTTTTTTTTTTAATCTTTCGTGATTTTATTCTAACAAGATCTATTAATCGGATTCCCACGATGAATTCTATATTTTCCTTTTCCCCCGCTTCCATGTTCACACGGTATAGAAGACATTCTTCCCCGGATGAATACACTGAATCCTTCTAAGTTTTGTCTGCTTTTCTTTTAATTATATTCCACGACATCCGCGCCCTCCTATTCCCCAAGCTTTCGAGCAACAAAATAAATAAATAAATAAATAAATAAATAAAGAATATACCATACGACAACGTGACTCGACTTTTACTGCATTGATCTTGGTGGTCAAGGCCCGTAATCTCGGGGGCTCAGATTTTTTTTTCTAACCCTTTGAACGTCTATTTCATGTTTATAACAGAAAACTTAGGTGACACACAAGGAAAAGAATGAGGGTGTCTGAGTGGATTACTACTATTCTGTCTTTGCGAAGACAACGACCATAAGGTCTGTCAAACTTCTTGGCTGTCATAATCCAAACACTGCACATAGACGCATCCTCGACCTTGAAGAGTCACTTGACCATGACATCGTAGATTAATTTCAATATAGAGGGGTATTAATATAAATAATTATTGAATTCTAGTTTAATGTGCAATGTGAACTCTGAACTTTAATTCAATGTGTAATATGATCCCAGAAATTTTAAATTGTTTGATGTGATCCTTAAATTTTTTATACAGTTTAAAAACTAAATTGAATATGTACCAAAAATCCAGATATCATACTAATCAAATTAAGAGTTCAAGGTCTATATTGTGCATTTAGCTAAAATCTAGAGATCACATTAGAGATTGTGTTAAAATTTATGGACCACACGTCTCTTTCTTATACAAGTCACATTCATCGTGGGTGAGCTCTCTGCCCATTCATCAGGTGTAGTAAGCAATGCACAAAACTTCTTTTTATGCATTATTATTTTATTTTTTGGGGGGAAAGAGTCAGGAGCTACTCGTGCTCTAGAGGGTAGTGAAGCTACTAAGGTGCTTCGCTCAGTGCCAGCTTGTCCTGGTCTGGCACTGGCAGATTCATCCTCCTCCCATCTCTCTCTCTCTCTCTCATATCTACAGCAATCTCAAAACCAGAAAAGTAAAGAGTCCTCTTTTTGGCATTTGCAGGTCATTTCAGCCAGTAAGTGCTCCACATTTCTCCCACTTATTGAATTCTTTGTTTCTACTTTCATCTGCATTTATCCTCTTCTTGATTCGGGACTCCTTGAAAGCTCACCTAATTTCATTCTCCTTTAGTAAAGCTAGTGCATTGCATTTTGTTTGTTCCTGTAGTTGAGCATGCATGACAGTGATGTTGCTCGATATCCTTTCGACCCACATTACCATCAGCACCCTAGATGTAGCCCTCTTCTCAAAGTTCGTACCTTTATGGGCCTATAAATTTGGAGCACAGCCTCAAGACCTTTCTCTGTGTCCACCTTGTTATATTTTATGGTTTTCAGATGCAGCTAAAAGGGTATTCCTTTCGGGAGCTCAATCCTGCAAAACCTGTGTTATTTGGAAATTCCCATTTTACAGTGTGAGGTTCTAAGCCTGGTCTTCCATATATCATTTGTCTATTGTATGCATGATGTCATTTCGATTGCAATACATTGAGGTCAGATGTCCCCAAGACTGCCATGTTGATGCTGATAGTGCTAATCTTTCAGTTAGAGCCTTGCCTCGGAATGACTGAGCCACTGTAGGAGCTGCTTCTTTCTGAGCAAGAGGGTACTCTGTTTTCCTGACTAAAGTAGAAGGCGAAAAGAAGATGGAAGAGACCTTTGTACCGTTTCGCGGGATAAAGAATGATCTTCAAGGGAGATTGTTATGCTACAAGCAAGATTGGACTGGTGGACTCAGGGCAGGCTTCAGGTACTTTTGCTCTTTTATCACCCTTTATGAACATCAAAGTACCGAGTAGTGAAGTTGAGACCAACTGATGCTGGATACTGTAATGCCCCAGGATATTGGCTCCCACCACTTACATATTTTTCGCCTCAGCAATTCCAGTTATCTCATTTGGAGAACAATTGGAAAGGAGCACAGGTAAAATTGTGCAGCAAAATATATTATTAAGGGCTGTGCAAGATTTGGGTAGTCCTTGAATTTTTCATGTTATTCAATACTTCAGCAAAAAATACTTAATTGCGTTGATTTTGCTGCTGCTGCTGGGCCACTGTTCTGTGTGGATATCTACATGCCTATGCTTCGGAATATTTAATAGAGTTCCTTCAATCTACAGATGGAGTTTTGACGGCTGTTCAAACATTAGCTTCTACGGCATTGTGCGGGATAATACACTCTGTTGTTGGAGGCCAGCCATTGTTAATTCTTGGAGTGGCAGAGCCAACTGTAATTATGTATACCTTCTTATTTAACTTTGCTAAAGACAGACCGGAATTGGGACCAAAGCTCTTTCTAGCGTGGACTGGATGGTACCGTGTTCTGCTCTTTCCTGTAAAAATAATATCCGATCTTAAACTCTGCTAGGCATCATTTATTCTTATAATTACCTTTTTCATTGCAATACATAACTTAGTTCAGCTTTTAAACTTGCAGGGTATGCGTGTGGACTGCAATCTTACTGTTTCTACTAGCTGTCCTTGGAGCTTGTTCAATCATAAATAGGTTTACTCGTCTCGCTGGTGAATTATTTGGCCTTCTTATAGCGATGCTTTTTATGCAGCAAGCTATCAAGGTGAGTCAAATATCCGTCAGATTGTTCTGTCTTTAAGCTTTCAATGATGATGAAGATTTGATTCTGGCCAAAAAGAAGTAAAGTTTCAATCTGCTTATTCCAACATATTATGAGAGCTGCGTGCTATTCATGAAGTCCCTGGAATTTCACCCTATGCATCTTGCCAAGCTGGACGTCAATTTGGCATTTTGTCACTTTTCAGGGGCTGGTCGAAGAATTTCACTTACCTGAAAGAGAAAATCCCAGTCTTGCTGAATTCCAACCCCCATGGAGATTTGCAAATGGCATGTTTGCTTTGGTCTTGTCATTTGGGCTTCTGCTTACAGCATTAAGAAGCAGAAAAGCAAGAACTTGGAAATATGGATCTGGCAAGTTTCTGAAACCTCAAAGGTCTCATGTGAAACTAATGTCCCATTCTGTGCTGTGCAGACTACATACACAGTTTAAAATTCATTTATTCTGCATGCAATCATTTACCTTATCTTATGGCCTATCTTTTACTTATGAAATATATTAAAATGGAAATTCTGCTTTTCTGTCAGTCCAATGTCATGTTATAACGGGACTTAAAAACCGGTCATGATTTACATGGATTCTAGTTAGTGCACTCTGAAAATTAGTCTTCAAATGCATATCTTTCTAGTTAACACACTTTAAGTTAATCAAGGTTGTAAGTTTTGCTCAACCTGCTACAGGGTCGCTTCGAGGCTTCATTGCAGATTATGGCGTGCCATTGATGGTTCTGGTCTGGACAGCAATTTCATATGCACCAGCTGGAAGTATTCCCAAAGGAATACCAAGGCGCCTCTTCAGTCCAAATCCGTGGTCTCCTGGTGCGTATGAGAATTGGAGTGTTATAAAGGTATGAGTAACTAGATATTCTACTTATGTTTAGCTCATTATTATTGTTATCCTATTTGGACTCTATCGATTAGGTGATACATTTTTACATGTAATGACTGACAGGACATGGTAAAAGTACCTGTGCTCTATATCATAGGAGCTTTTATTCCGGCAACAATGATTGCAGTGCTTTATTATTTTGACCACAGCGTAGCTTCCCAACTTGCTCAGCAGAAGGAATTTAACTTGAGAAAACCATCTTCTTTCCACTACGATCTACTTCTTCTGGGATTTCTGGTATGAAGATTGACTTGCTATATCATTGCTTTCTACCAAAGTTCTTACCTTCTTTGCTTAATTGCATGACAGACAATACTATGCGGTCTTCTGGGGATCCCTCCATCAAATGGTGTCATACCACAGTCCCCCATGCATACGAAAAGTTTAGCTACACTTAAGCATCAGGTACCTCCCATTTACAGCTTCTGCTGTAGAAGTAGTGGTCATGTACCCAGATCCATTTTTGATTATGCTATTATGGTTAGTTGATTGGCATTGAAGTTATTTAATGTCAGGCTTTTTGCAATATGTTTATGCTATGCAGTTACTTCGGAATCGGCTTGTATTGACTGCCCGTAAATGCATGGGTAAGAATGCAAGTCTGGGGCAAGTCTACGGAAGTATGCAGGAAGCCTACCAACAAATGCAGACCCCACTTTTTTACCAGGCACCATCTACTCTGGTAAGATGATGCAACACCATTTCTTTTAGATTGAACCTAATCCAACCTCTACCTGTATCTAAGTGTCCAATCTACTGAAAGAAAAGAGCTTAACCCTTCTTGCTAGCATCAGAGTACTTCCTAGTAGAAGACTCGTGATTGAAAATCTTGATATTTATTTCACAAATGATCACTCTACTGTAAAATAGGGGCTGAAGGATTTGAAGGACTCAACAATTCAAATGGCTTCCAGCATGGGGCACATGGATGCCCCCGTTGATGAAACTGTGTTTGATGTTGAGAAAGAAATCGATGATTTATTGCCAGTGGAGGTGAAAGAACAAAGGCTCAGTAACTTGCTTCAAGCTGCAATGGTTGGTGGATGTGTTGCAGCCATGCCTCTGCTGAAGAAGATCCCAACCGCAGTGCTGTGGGGCTATTTTGCCTTCATGGCCATTGAAAACCTTCCTGGTAACCAGTTCTGGGAGAGGATCTTACTGCTTTTCACTGCTCCAAGCCGACGATACAAGTAGCTATTTCTCAGATCTTCCTCTCAGATTAAATCTTTTTCACTGCATATTTTTCGAACTGCACATATTTATCTGCTCTCTCACTTCTAAATCGTTTTCTTCAGAGTGCTGGAGGAGTATCATGCTACTTTCGTGGAAACCGTACCCTTCAAGACAATTGTGATTTTCACATTATTCCAGACCTCGTATTTGCTTGTCTGTTTTGGGATTACATGGGTTCCACTCGCTGGGGTACTTTTCCCACTGATGATCATGGCTTTAGTTCCAGTGAGACAATACATTTTGCCCAAGTTCTTCAAAGTGGCCCACCTTCAAGATTTAGATGCTGCAGAGTATGTAGAGGCGCCTGCTGTATCATTCCATCTTTCACCGGTACAGTACTATTTATACTTCATTGCCTAATAATGTCAAATTTAGATCTTCCACTTAAGTACATCACGTGCCTCTGAGGGAAGTTCTCTGCAGTTCAAGCACTTTAAACGGTCTTGCAATGTTCTCTATATCCTGAACCAGTCGAGAATCAAGATAGCTTTTGATTCTTGGACATTTGATGTGCCTTTGTCATATCAGGAACGAAGGATGAGCAGGGCCACATCATTTGCTGACGATGGAGAGGTTTTAGACAGTATGATTACTCGAAGCAGGGGCGAGATCAGGCGCACAGGCAGTTCTAAGGCAACTAGCTCCTGCGCAACACCATCTGGAGAGTTAAAAGGCATCCAGAGCCCTCGGATTTACAGCCCACGCATCAGTGAACTGCGAGGGGATCAAAGTCCTCAGCTCAGTGGAAGAAGTCCTTCAAGTCCAAGGACCAGACCATCAAATTTAGGGAAAACTGGCTAGGGATTACATGGATCATCAATACAATAAGTAGTGGTAGATCATAAAAAGAAGCTACTATGCAGCCTGCCATAGCATATTTCGTAGCTCTATTTAAATAGATTTCTCCTCTTCGTCAATAGTAATTGTAACATATCTTGGCGTCAATATTCACTTATGCTGGAAATCTGTAACCGGGGATCAGTGTTAATGATGAAATATCAGTGTCCTTTATTACTGCAGTACTTTTTCAGACTTCGAGAGAAACTGTTGAGAGAAGGCAACCCCTTCTCTAAACACTAAACACATAATGGGATGAATGAGGATGGAGAATAAATCGATGTCCTATTACATGATACAATGCACTTATTCGTAACAATGGGAAGAGTTACGGTGACGTTTTGCTGTTGCAGTGGAGAGAAAGAACGAGACAGATGAAACGACGGGCATTGTAGGTAACGATCGCTAAGAAGTCGAAGAAATGAAATCACCCACGTCGAAAGCACATTCTCTTGCCCTCAGAGCCCCAAGTTCATAATGCAGTGAAATATCTAGTAGAGACCACACAGAGAAAATGATGAGAGTGACCGGTAAGAGAATCATTTGACGGAGAAGGCCTCTGAATCAAGTACCCATGTCCTGATTTTCTCAAGAGGGCCAGGGAATGCAAATGTCCCGTTGATCCGGAAGTTCCACCATCCGCGGCTAACAAGAAAGTCTTCATTGCAGTGAGAGGACCAAGAGGGAATGATTTGGAGTTTGAATCATAGATATCATAGTGAATGAAAGTAAAAAGTAGTGGCCATGTTTCTTCCCACGCACCCTCCGTGTCTATACGAAGCAACACAAGGGGTCCATGTCACTTGATCTATGTAGCATCTTAATGGGGTCACTCATCTAGATTGGCATGCAGAATCTTTATCACTTTGTACTGCAGTGTCACTGGTCAAGTGAAAAAAGTACTCCCTTTGCAGAAGTTGAATCTAAGCAACTCTTTTTGGTCGGCCACACAATTTCACTCAATCTAGCAGAAGAAATAACTGATAATAGACTGAATTAGCCTGGAAAGTGAAAGGGTGCATGAACTACCAGCTTTTTCGAACTTTGTTAAACACTCCACTTCCCTAGCAAGACTATTACTTTCATCATAAGACAGTTCTTCAGATATAAGCAACAACTACTTTTTCCCGGCTGGAAACAACCATAAATTGCTCACTGCCGTGAAAATCGATCCTGCAGTCAAATGCATTTCCTTTCCGAGTTGTGACATTATCACAAATTGTGACCATATCCATTGGTAGACCTCCAAAAGCAACCCACTGACCCATGTCCGTTTCTGCAGTGCACATTGCTTGCAGTTTTATGTTACCATCACCATCCAATGCAACAATGGGGAATACAAGAAGAGGTATCTTCTGGCTAATGAAGCAAAATTTACTTCATAGACAGTCGAAACCTCATTAACATATCCTTTGAAACATATGATAAACAATGACATTATGAGCCTTTGCTGAATTTGCGACCCGTCATCTTCTCTGATTCATACAGTATATGGTTTATCAGCCCCCTCGCTGCACTGAAAATTAAAAAAAGAAAAAAGAAAAAAGAAAAAGAAAGATTAATCAGAACCTCGGAAACGCTTCTTCAGTCAAGATAATAAAAAGTTTTATGTTTTGTTCATCTGCAAATTTTTGAGAATGGTCCTTCTGCAGTCTGACGCTGGATCCCACCAAATAAAATAGAATCTAACAAAGTTCATATGGCCTAATCCAGGTCTCCGCAACATTACGGAGATAACATGCATAAAGAATTTCATCATATAGCAGTCGAATCCTTTCCACATAAATCCTTAACAATTTCCTTTTCTTTGAAAGAAGAAAAACCAAAACAAGACTGTTAATGCTACCAAATAGGCATTGTCAAACTCACTCATCCTTTAGTTTCTGGATTTTCTCAGGATCTGTCTCATGCATGTTCCTTCTAAATTGCTGCCTCACCAAGTTGACAAGAAGCTGAGTATTGTGTTGCTGCACAAATGTAAGTGAAGAGAAAAAAAGTCAGTTCCTCAGCTGCACGAAATATGAAAAGTATATACATGGAAGAAGTGGGCTCAAATTATATACATTACTTCCCGCTTAAACTGCTTTCAAATTTCAGCGGACATTTCAATTAAACATCATTAGTTCAGAAACCTTAAATTTAACGAACCAATGACAAAATTAAGACACAAATGTGCAAGACGATTGAAATTTTCCAACTTCCATATCATGATCTTGCCACTTAGGTCAGAAAGACTCACAACTAAAAGCTTGACCACTGTTTATGCAGCAACGCCACATTGCCATTCTTTTTTTTGGGTAAATTCCATCTTATGGGAAAGTCTTCTCCAAGTCAATTTAGAACATCAGATAGCATTAAAATTACTCGAGAGTAAATTGTGTCCATCAAGACGAATATGTTCAATGAGAAATTACAGTCCTTCCAACTCAAATAAAGACATTGAAGGGGTTGAGACCATAGTATGTAAAAAAAATGAATTTCTGCTACTTATATTGCAGCCGTAACTTGTACGGTCTGGGGCAAGCATCTGGTCCAACATGCCAAATTACACATATAAGCTCAAATTTGCCAAGACATCTGTTTGCTGCCACTATATATGGCCATAAAAAACTTTAGCCTGCCTACTGCACCTAATCAGATTAACTTCAGAGGGAGGCAAATTTTTAGTCAAACAGGGTAATTCCAATTCATGGTAGAATTCGCTTGTAAAAAAATAACTTCAACTTATTCAAATACTGCAAGCATATAAAACGGAAGTACAAAGACAATGTCCCTCTTAAACACATTATCATTCAGACAAAAGCCATCCAACAAGTTTTAAGCAATGTACCATAAGAGCATAACAAAATTAAAGCTACCATCATTGCTTACACAATAATTCATCAATTCACTCGATTCCAAAGAATCCAATTTCAAAATGGAAACGCTAAGCCAACAGGCCATTCACTTCAGCATATATTAGCTAAAAGCTATATAACCAAAAAAGTCTAATGAAGAAAGGAGGGTGTACCTGATGCCCTATGTATTTCGCTCTTCGAAGGCACTCGCGATAAAGCTGCAACGACCAATAGGGCAAACAATGAGACAACCAATACAAGCAATTACACACCCCCCAACCACCTCCCCCCCCCAAAAAAAAAAAAAAAAAAAAAAAAAGGCATAGTAGAATTGGAATAAATGAAAGGAAACCAACCTCGAATGATGTAATTTCTTAACAATAGCAAATGAGAAACACACGAAAGAGAAAAACACACCGACCCTTATGACACTGTCCGCGAGTTCCGGGGGCAAAGCTGTCTGCAGAGACGGCATCTCGATTCTCTCTCTCTCCACCTGATGCAAACGAAAACCACAGCTTCCAAAGATTACAAGAGAAACAGAAGAAGGGAACGAAACCCAAAATCGCAATCAACAATCTTTTGCGCAAGAATCCAAAGGGGAGTGGACAGAAACAAAACTTTCGGAAAGATCACAGGGTTTTTTCCAGAACCGGGCGTGCATCAACTTCATGGTATCGTAATCAAGGCTCAAGCTAGCATATTTCAATAGCCATATATCGATGAACAAGAAGGAAGGAAGGAGGAGGAGGAAGAGGGTACCTGGTTAAGCAGCAGTAGCAGGAACAGGGATTTTGGACGAGGAAAACCAGGAAGACCCTGAACTGAGAGAGTTCGTATCAAGATGGTGACGTGGTGTGATCATGCGGTGCAAACGGGCCTGGCCAGGTCGGCCCGAGACTGCTGCATAAAGGCCTAGATCGGGCCGACAACTCATGTTTTCAGTGTTACATTCGGATCGTTGCGTTTGATAACAAAAATATGTGTTTACGAAGTACTTTTTACTGAAAATGGACGAGAAGGTATCGATATCGAGTTGAGTCGTGTCGTGCCATGTCAAGTTTAGATTCCTTTCGAGAAATTTGTGATGTTTTAGGAAGTGTCACCCCTAGCCCAAGCATCAACGAGGGCCGGCTTGCTCGAGTCATCTTTTTTTTAGGGTGATTAGACGTGTGTGAATAAATATATGTAGAGAATAAGGGCGTGAATGATAACCATTCTGGTCATAAATTGATTTCTTGAAGAAAAATAAATTTTTCTACTTCTATTTCTAGAGGAGTTTCTAAGCAAAAATAACCGTTTGATAACGATATAAAATTTATTCTCCAAAAATAGAAATTCGTTTGATAACGACAAAAAATTTCTTTCTTTCGAACGGTGGCGGACTGGCCCACGGCGGTGGACTGGCGATTGACAGTAGCGGTCGGCGGCGGCGGACGGTGGTTGACGGTGACGAATGGAAGACACGATAAGAAGAATTTTTATTTCTCATTTCTATTCCAGAAATAGAGAATTAGAAAATTTCTATTTCGATTTCTATTCCAAACTTATTTCTGGAAAAAAAATATATTTCAGAAATAGAAAAATGAAATAAGTTTATCAAACGGATTTCTATTTTAGAAACAAGTCTGAAATAAAAAAAATTGTTTCTGGAACAGAAACATGTGGTTGTCATGCACCCCCTAAGGTACCTAGAAGTCTCGGATGTGTGCTTGCGACTTTGAGTTCAATGCAAAGTCAACTCTAGCATACCTAAATTTGGTTACCTCTTGGTTCGATCGACAATAATCGATTCCTTGTGGGAGGTAGGGAATTTGCATAAACTTAATTTCATTTTAGTTAGCGACAAGCGTCACCATCGTGATTTATACATGGTGGGCACGGCTACTGATCTTTTTGTGTGATTGGAAATCTACTTATGACCATTATATCATGTGGATCTCGGGAAAAAAAAAATGAACATTGGAGTCACTAGCTAGCAAAAGCCAGCTTTCGTGCATAAATTATTGGTTGAGAGCTGGCAGACCCATTTTGGTGGCCTTTGCTTGCTTCCTCATGTTGCCTGGGAATGCAACACCACAGTGTAAATGGGTTACTATGGACAACGGAATTCAAGGGTCCAAATCTGGTGATGGTATGAATTGTCACGACACTATAAAAACATGTACAATAAAGTAGAAATCCAACATAATACAATGTAGGAGAAAAGACAGAAACCCCCAGTCAAAAGGTGCAAAAGGAAAGATACCCAGTAGTAATAACACACCTCGTCACACGATTAGGGTATAAGCCCCAGTAGGGATGGAGCCTGGTGGGGAGAAGGCAATATCTAATCAAGACCCAAATGCAGATAATTGGCTCCTGATGTGCCTCTATACAAATGTGGCAATTTTCATATGTCACTAGTGAAATTTATAATGCTATGATGTCTTGTTTGTCCTTCCCTAGCGACCATAAGCAGAGTTCCCTGCCACGGCCTGAGGCTACCAATTTTGTAGGCAATCAATGGGAGGGATGGTCGGGGTCTCCTGGACGCCGAAGGCGTTCCAGCAGAACGGCTCATCAACGAGGTCGCCCACGTGAGGCAGCAGCTCGACCTTCGATATTCTGATGTTGGTGCACCCCACTGCGTCGCTGCACGCGAAGCGGATTGGTGGTTTGATCATGTTGTAGGTGCCCTTGATGTTGCGGTAGGAGAGGCCGGACACGTACACGGCCGAGCTCTGGTTCCGGCAAACCGTGTTGCTGCAGTAGTACTGGTCCACGATGATGGAGTTGAGGACGTTCTCCATCCGGATGTTCTCGTAGGAGATGGCGTTGACCGACCCGCTCCCCCCCTGCCACGTCTTGATGCGGAGCCCATTGTCGGAATCCCTGATCACCGCATTGCGGACTGTTACATTCGAGACCCACGCCTGCGAGTTATTCGGTCCCAAGCTCCCAATGCTGTCACCAAATAACGCGAATGAGTAACTCAGTTCGGCTTAGCTTGGTATCGTGGAAAATTTGTTAATTTGGGAGCATGTCTCTAGTTCTTTTTTCTACATTTCTTGTTGTCCTTTCTATGATTGTGGCCTTAAGAAGTGTAAAGCCAGAGTGTTTCCAAGAAGCTCCTATAAAAAGCTATCCATCTTCCTTGTTCAATGTCCTAATTATTTGTATCATCCACGCAAAGTGATTGTTACAAAAGAAAGCTACTTTTACTGTGTCGAGCTACTTTTACCTGTCTCCTTGAGAAAAAATAGGGCATTGTGGGGTTGCAAACAAAAAGAACCCAATCAAGTTAAAGTTACTTGTCAAGCTCTCAATCTAAAGTCTCTTATCTAAACCTTCTTCGTGATATGACTCGTTGCTTGTTAGTTGTTCAGGAAGACACGTACTAGTTCCTTTGCTGTGAAAATCAGGTCCGGTTCTTAAAGCAAGCTATTTTTCTTCACATTTAGTTGGTAGACATCAGATGATCTAGCTTGTTTGGAGGGGAGTAAAAGAAAGGGTACCTGATCCCGTGACTTGGCCCGCAAGTAACATCCTCGATGTGGACATTCGAAGATCCAGTTCCGATGGAGATGCAATCATCACCTGTTTATATCATCCACCGCAAGGAGCCGATAAATGAAGCAATGGACAAGTGTAATCTTGAGATAAAACGAGACAGTTACATTTGATTTGAGTACCATTTGAGATCATGCTGTTGTATATCCCCACAGATCTTGTGTATTCTATGTGGATGCCGTCTGTGTTGGGGCTAAGTTTTGGGGAATATATGGACAGCTTTTGGACCAACACTCCTAGGCAGCTGTCGAACCTCATGTGGAATTGAGGGCTGTTCTGGATTCGTAATCTGTTGACTGCCAAATTTGCGCTCATGAAGAATACTATCATCTGAAAATGAACCATATAAATGCTGGTCAGCACTCTAAATAGAAAAGACAATAGTATAGCTGCATCTGAATAGTTGGAGTCATGGATTAGTTTACTTACAACAGGGCTGTCGCATGGTCCCGGCAACGTTGTCCCATTTGGACCCTGAAATTTTGATCACAAGAATGTATAGATTTAGAGACAAGTTTTTTCTTTTACCCGACTTGAAAGGTGAAAATATTGGTTGCAGAAAAGTTTGGTTATATAGATGCTGATACAATAATTTGACATGTTGAGTTCAATCACCCTGTGGGGCTTGCAAGGAAGATCCCACCACGGCTCGCCGTTGCCTTCAATAGTTCCCTTCCCCGTCAGAGTCATGTTGTTGAGCTGGTAGAACCTGAGCCATCGCTTCTTGCTATCTGCTTTTGGCCAACGATCCGGTCCATTTGGCTGCAGCAAGACCCCATCTACCTGTTTAGACATTTGAAAGCTTACATTAGCAACGGAAATGTTCATAAAATGTGCGTCTTAAAGAAACATGCCAAGAGCTTTCAAAAGGGAAAAGTGTGCTACTTTTTTCTGGCTGTAAGTTATCTAATAATTTGTGAAATCACTATGCTGTACAATGACTTGCATTCATTCTTGACAGAATAAATTTGTCACGTTCCAAATGGTTTAACAAGTGTTGGCCCAAAAAAGGAAGAGTACTAACAAGTGCTTCAGGAAAATGTACTGGAGTCATAGTAGCAATCTTTGCGGATATAAATGGAGACGAAGCCAATCCTTACTTGGAACACGAGCCCCGGTTTGCATGGGCCAGAGAAGTTCGTGGAAGTGATTGTGAATGTGTAGCCTGAGGGAGCAAGGACGACACCCGACTCCACTGCGCATGCTGCCTTCCAGGCCGCCTTGAAGGCGGGGGTGTCATCAGCCAACCCATTTCCAACTGCCCCGAATGCGGTCACGTCAAAGATGCCGCTGGAGCTGGAGTTGCACAGCTCAGGGCTAGGCACGGTCGGCGCAGACAAGTAGGTGGGGGATGGAGGGGGAGGCATTGGTGGGGTTGAACTTGAGCCCTTGTGAGGATTCTTCTTATGGCCCTTGTGGTAGTGATATCTTCCTTCCACATTGCTGGCGTTTTGGAGGAACAAAGCCAGGAAAATCCAAATGAGCACCAATTCTTGAACTTTCTCCATGGTAAGTGAATATTTCCAGAGGAATTTAATCAAATTGACCAGAAGAAAATGATCTTTGCTCTGTGACAGTGAATGTCTCGTCCTCAGGATTCAATGCTAGGAGTGGGTTTTTTATAACCCCTCTCGACGACGCAAAATTTCAAGAGACCAAAGTGCTTGCTTTGAACAAATAATGGAGGACAAAGAGAAGCAGCAAAATGAATGAGAGGGGTATATTAATTAGGGGCCTCAAGGGAAGTTGCTTGGCAAAGGATCATTCTGAGGCATCATGGCCTCCGAATATATATATACTCACCGGAAATCTTCCTTGAGAGACAATGGATCTCTGGGGAGATGCCGACAGGTGTCGAGTTCTGGTTGATCCAAGCATCGCCATCTCTAAGGAAAAGGAGTTGGTGTTGGTGGTCTTTTGGAGGGGCTTTTTTCTCTTGGAAGTTGGTTTTTCTGTGGCAAATTTTAGGGCATTGTGTCTGATATTCTTGAGTGGAGGCATCATCTTACTTTGAGTGCGTGTGTCTCTCTCCCTTTTGGTCTTGGCTTTTTATTATAGTAATGATGCTGGTCATAATAACATTTTCCTGTTTTATTCTATGTACTGTGGTCCACAGGCCTCTCTGTTTGTCACATTATTCTGCTTTTTTCCACCTCTATTGCAATTGCTTCTTGTTCTGATAAGATTTGGAGAGGTGCATCTCAAACAGTTCCAAACCTGTGAGCTGATTTGAGGCCCTCGTTTTCTCAAAAGGCTTGCAAGGAAACCAGATTCTTGTCTTCTGAGGAATTTTCTGGTACTACAGAAAGGCTTCTCAGGCACGTGGGGATATCTACACTGCACCCTTCATGGAAATTCGTCAAGATCTCAAGGTTTTCCAACCCGCAGTTGATGATATGATCTGATAAATTGAGTCTAGACGATTTTCTTTTTCTAATTTTTAGAATGACAGGACGGTGTTGCACAACTCGACGGATGATTGTGACCTGTGAACAAAAAGAAATCAGAGAAAGATAGCTTGACTAGAGGATTTGGCATAGTTTTCTTTGCTGGTGATGCATAGCACATAAGATCCTTCTTCCCCCATTTTGTCAGAGATTTGCCACAGACACCAAAATCCCTTCATTTCTTTCCCAGTTCTACGAGACCAGTGTGCAATTCCAGCTTATAACAGCGATCCCACATGGAAGGCCGTTGCCTGACAGCGAAAGAAAAACAGAGGGAATCCACCGAGCGAGGATAGCGGCGAGGGAAAAGAACGAAGAAAAAGGGAGCCAGCAATAGCAGACAAAAAGAGAGGGAGAGAGACGGGATGAAAACTCGAGAAGAATATGCATGGAACTTTGGTTGGTGGAGATTTGATGGATGTGGCAAGGAGATAAATTCAGTCACTTCAGACAGAGAACCTTATCATCTGAGACAAATTTAGTCACTTTAGACACTTACTAGAGATAAAATTCACTTGGGGTCATCTTTTGAAAAAATTATTCTGTCCTTATTCCAAGTTAACCCTATCAAAAATAGGCACATGAATAAGATTTTAGCAATCATGCATTGTTCTATGCACACCTGGTCTCTATTCGTTGCGTGGGCATGTAACGCAGGGTAAATTGGGGCTACTACGGACAACGGAATTCAAGGGTCCGAATCTGGTGATGTTATGAATCGTCACACCTCTATAAAGATATGTATAGCAAAGCAGAAATCCAGCATATTACAATGTGGGAAAAAGAGACAAAAACCCCCCAATTTCAAAAGGTGAAAAAGGAAAGAGGCCCAGGAACCCTACCACACCTCATCACACAATAAGGGGATCAACCCTAGTGGGGATGGAGCCTAATGGGGAAAAGAAAGATCCAATCAATAGCCAAGTCCAGATGATTAGCTGCTGATGTCCCTCTATACAAATGTGGCAAATTTCATCTGTCACCAGTGAAATTCATAGTGCTGTATTGCCTTATCAGTCCTTCCCTAGCAGCTATAAGCAGGGCTCTCTGCCACGGTCTGAGGCATCCCATCTCGCAGGCAGTCGATGGGAGGGATGGTCACTGTCTCCTGGACCCCGTAAGCGTTCCAGCAGAATGGGTCGTCAACCAGCTCGCCCTCGTACGGCAGCAGCTCGACCTCTGACATGGTGATGTTGGTGCACGGCACGGTGTCGCTGCACGCGAAGTGGATCGGCGGGCTGATCACGTTGTAGGTGCCCTTGATGTTGCGGTAGGAGAGGTCGTTCACATACACGGCCGAGGTTTCGTTCAGGCAGGCCTTGGAGAGGCAGTAGTACTGGTCCACGATGATGCAGTTGCGCACGTCCTCCATCTGGATGTTCTCGAAGGAGATGCCCGTGACCGACCCGCTCCCGCCCTGCCATGTCTTGATGCGGAGCCCGTTGTCGGACTCCCTGATCATCACGTTTCGGACGGTTATGTTCGAGACGCACGCCTGCGAGTTATGCACTCCCAAGCTCCCGATGCTGTCATCAGATAACGCGAATGAGAAGCTATGTTTGGCTTAACTCAGGATCATAGAAATCAAGTTAAAGTTAATTTTACTTCTTCACATTTCTTTAGTAGACCTCAGATGATTTTACTTGTTTGGAGGGGAATCATTGTGATAAAAAAGAAGGGGTACCTGATCCCGTGACTCGGCCCGCAAGTAACACCCTCGATGTTGACATCTGAACATCCGGTTCCGATGGAGATGCAATCGTCACCTGTTAATGTCATTCATTGTGAGGAATCAATAAAGGAAGCGATGAACAAGCGTAATCTTCGGATAAATGAGACATTTCATTTGATTAGAGTACCATTTGAGATCATGCTGTTGTATATCCCCACGGATTTAGTGTTCCCTAAGTGGATACCATCCGTGTTGGGGCTAAGTTTTGGGGAAGATATCGACAGCCTTTCGATCTGCACTCCGTCACAGCCATCGAACTTCATGTGGAATTGAGGGCTGTTCTGGATTCGTAACCCGTTGACTGCCAAATTAGAGCTCATGAAGAATCGTATCATCTGAAATGAACCATATAAATACTGGTCAGCACTCCAAATAGGAAAGACGATAGCGTTTGATATATCTGAATAATTGGAGTCATGGATGAATTTACTTACAGTGGGGCTGTCGCACGGTCCCGATGCTGTTTGCCCACTCGGACCCTGAAATTCCAATGACAAAATGAATAGATTTAGAGACGAGTTTTTGTTTTCAATCCAACTTGAAAAGTGAAAATGTTGGGTTGCAGAAAAATTTGCTCATGCAGATGCTGAAACAACGATGAGACATGGTGTAGAGTCCAGTTACCCTGTGGGGCTTGCAAGGAAGATCCCACCACGGCTCGCCGTTGCCTTCAATGGTTCCTGTCCCGGTCAGAGTCATGCCATCGAGCCGATAGAAGATAAGCCATTGCGTCTTGCTATCTTTTTTCGGCCAAGAATCCGGTCCATTTGGCGGCATCAAGACCCCATCTACCTGTGCAAAGATTTGAGACTTTGTATTAATAACAGAAATGTTCATATAATATGTGGCTTAAGAATACATGCCAAGAGCTATGAAAAGGGAAATGTGCTACTTAATATTCATTCTTGAAAGAACAAATTTGTCACATTCCAAACGATTTTAACTAGTGTTGGCCAAAACCAGAAGAGTTCCAACGAGTGCCACAGAAATTGTGCTGGAGTCATATCAGAAATCTTTAAGGATATAACTGGAGAGGAAGTTAACATTTTGCCAATCTTACTTGGAACACGAGCCCCGGCTTGCACGGCCCCGAGAAGATTGTGGAAGTGATCATGAACGTGTGGCCTGAGGGAGCGAGGACGACACCCGACTCCGCCGCACAAGCCGCCTTCCAGGCCGCCGTGAAGGCAGGGGTGTCGTCGGACGATCCATCCCCAACTGCTCCGAAGGCGGTCACGTCGTAGATGCAGCTCGAGCTGGAGTTGGATGGGTCGGGGCCCGGGGGGGACGGCACGGCGGGCACAGGCGAGTAGGCAGGGGATGGAGGGGCAGGGTCCTGGGACTCAGGGGGAGGCACTGGTGAGATTGAACTTGAGCCCTTCTTCTTGTGGCTCTTGTGGTAGTGATATCTCCCTTCCACATTGCAGACATTTTGGAGGAACAAAGCCAGGCCAATCCAGATGAGCACCACTTCCTGAACTATCTTCATGGTAAGTGAATTCTTCTAGAGGAACTAAACTGAATTGACCAGGCGAAAATGCTCTTCGCTCCGTGCCGGTGAATCTCTCTGCCTCGGGATTCAATGCTAGGAGCTGGCGTTCTTGAGCCCCCCCTGAAGATGCAAAAACTTACAAGAAGAGATCAAAGTGCCTGCTTCGAACAAACAGGGGAAGGGACAAAGAGAAGTAGCTAAATGAGTAAGAGGGGGTATATGAATTAGGGGCCTCAGCTGAAGAGGCCTGGCAGCATGGCCTCTGCATTTATACTCAGCTCAGCCAGAGATGTTACTGGAGAGGCAAGGAGTCTCGTGGGGGCGGCACCGACACGTGTCAAGTTCTGGTTGATCCGAGCATCACCCTCTCTAAGGAAAGGCAGTTGGTGCTGGTACCCCGTTGGAGGGGATTTTCTTCCCATTTCTTTTCCTTTCTGGAGGCTGGTTTTTCTGTGGCAAGTTTTTGGCGGGGTGTGTTTGGTCCTTAGGCGAGGGCTTCATTAAATTTTTTATGTGTGTGTGTCTCTCTCTCTCTTTCCTTCTTGGGTTTCATGTAATGAATTAATGATAAAAGTAAACAATTTCCTATTCTTCTGTTCTATGTTTTCTGGTCCAGAGATCTCTCCCGTTTCTCATTTTGAAATTGTTTTTCTGCTCTGCTGAGATTCGGGAAGTGCATCTTCAAACAGTTTCAAGCCTGTGATCTGCTTTGAGGCCCTCGTTGTCTCGATGGCCGTGCAGGGAAAACCAAACTCTTTTCCTCTTGGGGGGAATTTTCTTGTCCTACGGAAAGGCTTTCCAGCACATGGAATATCTGCCATGCCCCATTTTGAGGCCAAACCGCCCTCGTTTCCTTGAAGGACAGAATGCCCGGTTTCTGTATGAATAACTCGATGGATAAAATCAATCAAAATTGAAATCACAATAACTTTTTAAGGAAATCCGTGGGCATCTCATGACTTTTTTAACACATAATGGATGATATGATCTAGCAAAATGAGTTTAGGTGATATCCTATTGCTAATTTTAGGATGAGATAATGTTGTTGCCCGACTCGACTGTCTAGACTAGAGGATTTAGCATAATGTCTAGCACATTAAGTGTTCTTCCCCCATTTGGTAAGAGATTTGCTAAAGACGTAAATGCACTTAATTGATCAAATCGAAAGGTGTGAATGTTTCTGCGCCTAAATTACACCACAAAACCCTCTAGGAATAGATTTCTTTCTTTTTTTCATATGGTAATATGAAGAATTGGCATTTTAGCAATCATGCATTGTTTCTATACACACTTTGGTTTCTACCTAACAAATCTATGCGGGCCAAATTGCTGATCCCCCTATGTTGCGCAGCACCTTCAAAGCAATCATGAAAGAGCGGTTTATTCAATCAATACACCACATGACATCCTACGCATCTTGTGAATTGCTTTTTGGCGGAAGGCTATTCGCGCTTGTGGTCAAGAGAGATATCTTAATATGAAAGGAATGTCTGATAGTCGATAGTTAAATTATTAATCTAAGGAGTTTTGTATTAAATTTAAGATATATGCTTATATGACTGTCCTTAATTTACTATGATGATATTAACCACTTGTTTTGAGCCACAAAAAAAAAAAAATAGAAATTATCATAGGGTCCACTCATTCAAGTATTTGTGACTCACAAAATACTACTCAAAGATTGTTATGCTAGCAAAATTCTAAAATTAATGATTTCTAGAGATCTTAATACACAAAAGAATGAAATCTTCAAGAATTGGCTCCTCTCCCTTGGTACCGATTGGATTCGACGGCTCTTGAACCAAACCATCAGTTCTAAGGGCGTGGCCAGAAAACCGAACCAGTTCCAAGTTTTTGGAAACAGAAAACCCCGAAACTGGCTCTACTCAAAACCAACTTGGTGTCCTATCAATCGGGCCCATTCCAACCAGTTCCACGGTCGTGCTGGAGACCGCCGCTCGCCCCGTGGCGTCAGCGGGAGATGAAAGAATCGTATTGGTGGAAAGTGGTGTGGAAGCAATTAAAGAATTTGGAGGGTGAGAGAAGGGGGAGAAGGTGGGGGGATTCTAATGAATGCGGCTTTGATGTAAAAGGCAAAAGGGAGTCTCGTGACTCTTGATTGTTGTGTAGCTCCCCTCCTCCTTTGTGGCCATGGAAGTCGAAGAGTCCCCGACAACGGAA
Organism: Eucalyptus microcorys; assembly: GCA_014182515.1. NCBI lineage: Eukaryota > Viridiplantae > Streptophyta > Magnoliopsida > Myrtales > Myrtaceae > Eucalyptus > Eucalyptus microcorys. Next base: position 40,157,644 of record CM024569.1, on the reverse strand, counting down.
TTAAACCGCTCACGGGTCTCTCCCCAAACCATCCTTATTCCCCACCCGTCGTCCTCCATCAACGAATGTTAAGACTTGCTTATCGTACATGCTAAGGATGCCAAGCACACGTCCAAATCCACCCCCTTCCGTCGCTAGACCGAGACACGTTTAACAGGATGCATCGGCCATTCTGGATTGCCCGTTCGGGAAGCCCGTCTTGAATCTTATGCATGCTCGGGTCCGGCTTAGACGATAGGGTTCGACGCAAATTCGAGTCATCTTGTGAGCTGCCTTTTAGGGGATGATTAGGATTTGGAATGGAATTGGAATTGGAATTGGAATTGGAATTGGAAAAGAGAGGGTAGGATGTGGAGTCTGTGTGTGCATGCATAACGTTGACGTACGCTCCCAATTCACGTGGACGATATCACGGGCGGGAATGCAGAGAGGATTTTCAGGTTGTGATTGGAGTGTGGCCAAAAAGCAATAGAATAAAATAATTTATAAAATAGAATAAAATAAGAAAATAGGAAAAGGGAAAGGGAAAGAAAAGGGTTTTGTGATTGCGAATAAAGGGTGCGCTTTTTCTGTGGCGGATGCGAGATCTGATGGCTTGTGCTTGTGGTGTTCGGGCACGACACGTCGGATTTTGTCTGCGCTCGCTGATTGGATTAAAAATGTCTTAGGTGGGGATTCCCATACCTGGCCAAGCCTACTCAAACTCACATAATAACTTGGCAGTTTAGCGACACTAATTTGTATTCCTATCATTACTATTATTATGTTCGAAGTGTTTATTTTTGTATTTAAGACAACATAGAGACTGCCTCTACCGAAGGTGATGATTTCCGCGTTCGTATTATTAGACGTTCTTGTAAAAATGCCAAAATGTTGTCATAAAGTACGTTTTATTGGAAGCTGACAAGGATCCAAGTCGATTTGAGCTAGTTCGTGTGATTCCATGTGGTGTCGGGCTTAGCCTTTCTCTTGATAAATGTTGTGTAACATGAAACTTCCCATCAATCGAGGTCCGGGCACATTTGAAAAGCATATCGACTTTGTTGATATTTGTCAACAGCTATTTCGGAGGAGGATGAGGGTAAAGCGACATCTTTACCATCAAAAGGCTGGGGGAACACATGCCTAATATTCCATGTTGCATAGATATGCGTGCAGACATTGCTTTTCAGTAAGTGATTTACCTAATCATAACTTTTACATTAATTTTTATCGCCATATCAATTTAATCAATATAATAATACGAAGCGTTAAATATCCGCATTGTTCTAATGAACTTAATCATATCAAACCACGATAAATTTGAAACTCGGGTGTTTATCATTGATTTCGGAGTACCTTCATATGATTTTATGACTTGAAAGATCTATATATGTTGTAGTTAGTCAATCGATATTTTTAAAAATTTGAATTGCATGAATTAATTGGGATTTCGGTACTTGAATATAAGTCTTTTCCTTTTCTTCTTTTTTTTGGGTCTTTCTAAAGTTCCAATTCTACAAAATTCACATGCACGAATAAGAGTGACTCGAGTGACTATTGATTTTCCAATGAGTTTTCCAATACGAGTCGAGCAAAATTTCCCAAGCCTACAAAAAAACCCACACGCCCCCTCCTTTAATAATTCCAAAATACCAAGCGATTCACATGCAGGCCACAGGTCGACGTCACTATAAACTCGAAGAGCCAAGCCCAGATCGACACGTGGAGGGGGGGCGATTCACGGGTTGGCAGTTTCTGCGTGTCACGGGCGACGGTGGCGAATCGAAGAGGTGGTGGGTTTACGAGCCTTAAACGCACGACGATTTGGGGTTTCCTCAAACAGCATACTATTAGATGACAACGCATCCAACGTTAAAAAGAGAGGCAATTTGAGGATTAATTAAAGTGGTTAGTTCATCACTCAAGATTTGATTCTGTTCTTGTAAAACTTAGCTTTACAGCTGTGATCTTTGTGTTACGTGGTGCCTTTTTTAATTTGCGGAGAATCGAGAACCTTGATTGCTCCACACGCGTGATGAATCGCGATCAATTAATATGAAAGATGAAATTTTATGAATTGTGACTCCGTATAGGATGATTGGCGGTTGTGTGAGACACCGATGTGAGGCGTGGATTGGGTTAGATTGCTTCTACTTCGATAGCCAAATATGGTATTTTCTAAAAGTCTACCCGTGTGCAGCATTTTCGTGTTAAATGAAAGCAACGATCCGTCAAAAAAGAAGAAGGAAATTCTCTAGAGCCTTTCTACCAAAACCAAATAGTTAGACTTGATGTTTTCACATGCCAATGAATGACAAGACTCGTGCAATTCATTTAACTTGGACATTTTATGAGATCTTTTTCGTAAGCACGTGATTATACAATAAGTTGTCACCATTGTCCACTTGCAATTTGAACATAGTATACGACATAGAGTACAACCTAGCATATGTGAAGATATGCTTTATAGTTAGGGTTTATTATCGAGACAAGGACGAAGCGTACAATTAACTCTTGAAATGGGTAATCTTCAAATCTTATCCTGCAATCTCCAAGTTGACTTTGAGCACTCCAGCTTTTCCCGCATATGTAGGTCATATGATTTTCAGCTTTGAGGATGCAATAGGAGCAATCGGGTTGTGTCACTTCTCTATTGCACACGGAATGGTCGTAACAGTTTGTCAATTTTAATATGGACATTGTAACCTAAGATCGATGTAAACTAAAGCAAAACATTTAGGACATCACTTTTGTAAACCCCCATTGTATTAGGATCACATTTCACAGTATTGCAAAGGCAAAATAGCCCTATGACGAGGAGTTCCACCATACATTGTGTTGTGTTCATGATTTGGCTCTCTACTTTTAAGCTCAATTAGCGTGGTCTATAACCAACTTTTTGTTTATGGATCTGGTGGGAGGCTCTTTCGGATCTTTCTGAGCATATTTTAATAATCATTTAGATTAGATTATATTTCATTTAACTTGCTTTTTTTTTAGAAACATTTATAAATCTCCAAGTTACTCAAAAGGAAATAGTCTTTAATGGCAAAATCAAATAATTAAAAACCTATTGTGCATAAGCTATTATTGGCTTGTAGGCAAAAAATTATCGTTAAACGGACTCATCCTACTGATAATGTAGTGAACTAACATGTCGAGCTACAATGCTGGAAAATGCGAAAATTCGTGTGCACTTGATTGAACATAATTTTAGGCAATGATTTATTATGGTCTGAAATGTTATTTGTCCATCCATAGATATACAATTTCGGTAATCAATATGGGAGATAACACGGAACATTACATGGAGGTTTGTCACTCTCTCTCTCTCACACACACACAATATAAGAGACAAATTTGTAGGCATACAGTCTTAGGAATGTGTCTTGTATTAAGTGGATCGTCGCTCTTTACTATGATAATGTCTTGTTAATTATTTTCCATATATTGAAGCAGAATCTTCTCATCGAAGTCATCACAATAAGTCGTTGTGATAGATACAGTTTGTTATCCATTGCTCTGCATAACCCAAAAGAAAGAAAGAAAAACAGGGAAAATAAGTCGCTTTTTACCATGACAATATACACAATTTGTTCTCTATTGCTTTGCAAGTATTTGTCGCTCTATACTATGTTTATTTTTTCATTTTATTTTTTTTGTTTTACACCTTGCTAGCCATAGACAAGAGCGTTGGATCCTTATCCAGATCAAGGCGAGGGCCAACACCCTCACTTCCCTCACCTAGACCAGGCGAGGGCGTCGTTACCCTCATCGGCCACAGGCAAGGGTCGTAAGCCCCTTCCTTAGCCTAGGCAAGGGTGTCGCAACCCTCGCTGGCCACAAGCTATGGCCTCCACACCTGAATCTAGGCAAGGGCTGGTAGCTCCTTGCGTGCGGCCAGTGAGGCCATCACGACTCTCACCTAGATCTTGGTGAGGGTGTGGAGGCCTTTGCCCTTGGTTGGCGAGGGCCGTGATGCCCTTGCCTATTGCTAGAGATGGTCAGCTGATGGCCTTGTTGGCCAAAATTGTAGAAAGCAACAAAGAAAAGAAAAAAGAAATAATTCAAACTAACCACATAAAACAACCGGCATCCACGTTATTGATTACAGATCAAAATTGGCCGAATTGACTCAATTGGCAAAATGTAAAAAATGTTTAGGGTTCAATTGACATAAGCAAAAAGTTTGGGACTAAATTACCAAAAATACAATTGATTTAGGACTTTTTAGACAATTTTTAAAAAATAAAAAGAATACAAAACCTTCTATCATTGCCCTCGTTGCATTGTAAAAGAAAGGAAATTTATGAACTGATTTTTTGCGTTTTACATGTTTAATACAGTTTACTTTCTGTTATGGAATTTACATTTCGCGAGCTTTTACCACATTTTTTTTTCCTTATCGGCATTCTGCTCTCATTCGAGTTTGGTAACTTTCGCGCACGATCTATGTGCGAGGAGACCTTTATATTCAAATGAAGAAAGTGCATTCACAACTTTCAAAGCGACCGAAGGAGCTCATGGAAATGAAGAATCTTGGAAAGTTGTCTGATTTCAAAACTTTCGAGTTTTTTAAGACTTTATTTGTTACGCGAAAAATATGATATTTCTAAAAAAAATTATATATCACAAGAAGTCATTTTTTTTACAAAGTAATAATATTTTTCGATGTTTGGCTCAAACCTGAAAATAAATTAAAAAATATTTTTGATCATAAAATTTGATTTGATTTTTATATATAAACATATACTATTCGGGCACTTATGAATGGACAATCGGGAAACTAGAACATGCACTAGAGTCTCGGGTCTGACCTCAATAAACCCTGACCTGGGTACTAGGGATCGAGGCACGTATACTTGAGTCTTAGGCCTAGCCTTGATGGACTCAAGTGCGGGCACTATGAGCCCAAGCTAGGCACTAAAGTCCCATCTTTGGCTTTGATAGACCCAGGCACTGGTGTTGTCGATACAGGCATAGGCACCATGGTCAAGGGCCCAGCCTCAATGGATTCAGGCTCAAGTTTCGGAGACCTACTTCTGAACATTGGGAAGCCACTTTGAATTTCTGTGCTCAAGTGTAAATTTCAGATCTAAGCACTTATACTTAGTTATATTTTAAAAAATGATTCCTTTTTGTTATAAAGAAAATCATTTTCCTAAACGGAGCCTAAATTTTTTAAGTGCAAACTTAAAATCAAGCCTAGAGAAGTGAAGAAGGGCTTCATCCTATTAGGAATTTGAATACATCCAAGCCAATTTTTTTTCTTCTTTTTCCTTGTGGATCGGAATTCATTGCAAAATGACAGGAGCAGGTGAGCAGCCTGCCACAGGAGCAAGGAACCGGACACCAGTCTGTCGAATCCCAATTACAACAAAGACTTATATGGCTGTCGACATTAAAGAACTAAGCAACCTCCCCTTAATAGCAGCTTTATTCCCCTGTACAATTAGGTCGGAATACATCTACGACAAATCCTGACGTGATGCAGATGTACATTCCAAGAAAGCCTAAGCAGCAAGCTCGGAAATGAATTCCGGTTGGAAGCAGGAACGGCCAAAGCCACCTCGGAGTACCAATCACGGGCCTTCGAGAGACGAGGTTCGATTGGAAGACGGCCCATGTGCCGACAAAAAGCAAGAGATACTTGCACACGCCATTTGATCAATCTGTTTGTAGAAGCAGGTCTATCATGCGTAGTTCACCATGACATGAAGCAGTGCTTTGGAAGACTGGGCTGCACCAAATCAATCTACCCCAGAGCCCCTTTACACCCTTGGGTCTAAGGACTTTCCAAGCACTACCCACTGAAATGTCTCTTTGACACAGTTGAACTTTCAAGTAACTTATCAGAACTAAGAGGGATTAGGCTTGATAACCCCACAAAGACTGGCCTGTATCTCCACCAAATCATCAGACCTTGCCTGTGGCCAGCGCCAGTTACAACCCTAAATAACAGCAGTTGCTTTTGCTTGAGAAGGCAAAGAAGAGCCGTACACGGTTCTGCTCACACAAATGCCAATCATCATGCCAGAGACAAGTTAGTCTGGAATCTCTGTCACACAGCACCAATAATGGGCAGCCATGGTCCAACTTTGGCCGAGCACAGTTCGTTCCTGCAAACTCGGTCTTTGGACCTATCCTCATCTTCTGTCGGTCCTCTCTCGACTCCTTGGCCAAAACTCGAGATATTGTCGAATAGATTCAAAATATCACGATCGGATTTTCTAATTTATCAATCCAATAATTGGATTGAGTGAAACTCTTTATCCCAATGCGACATATTCGATGTTGAATCATATCTATTCAAGGTATAATTGTAAAGCATTCATGAGTATTAGTGAGTTAAATGGTCATATATCATCTGTTAACTGGGAAAAGAAGAGGAAGAGAAGACTTCTCTAAAGGCATACAGAAGTCTCAGAAGGGAAGACTTTTCGTTAGCATGAGAGTACACAGTATGATACTTGGAACTTGAACATAGGATACAATGTAGCATATGTGAAGTGTATACTCAATAGTTAGGGTTTATTGTTGAGAAGGACATGAAGCACATAATTTACTCGCTAAATGGGTAATCCTCATATCTAACTCTATAATCTGTAAGTTGAATTTGAGCTCCTCGGCTGTGGTTGCATTCGTTGGTCATACGATATGCTGCTTCATTCAAGCAATCGGAATAATTAGATGGTGTCAATGCCCCGTTGCACACACTATGGCCATGACAGTCATTGGAGCTAGTATAATAATTATACCTATTGATCGGTGTATTATAACACAAATCAATTAGGACAAAATTTTCGTCAACGGCATACTGATCCAGAAGACCAAACTTCCTTTCACTGCATAATAGATAAATCTCTACTGTATCAGTACACTTTACGATATTGCAATTGCAAAATAGCGCAACAATGAGGAGTTTCACTTTGCGTTGCATTGTCTTCATGATTTGGGTCTCTACCTCTATTTCTTCCCCTCAATTTTTTTGTTTTCGATGAAGCTCAGTTTGCGTGGTCCTATATAAAAGAGGTTCTTCTTATAGGTTTCTCCGCCAACTTTCTGTTTATGAAATCAGCTCTTTCGTATCTTTCAGAACATATTTTAATAATCTTTAGATTAGATTTTCTATTGTTTGACCTACATTACAATGCTGGAGATGTGAAATTTGTGCACATTTTTTTAAACATAAATTTAGGCGATGACTTCTATAGTCTGGATGTTATTTGTCTGTCCATGAGATATGCAATTTCGTTAATTAATACGAAAAATAACTCGAAATATTACATGAAGGTCTCTCTCTCTCTCTCATTATTATGACAGAAATAGTGCAGACATACATTTTTATGGACGTGTCTTGTCTTAAGTGGATTGAATTTGTCCCTCTCACAAATAATTACATGATTGTTATTTTTTGAAGCAGAATATTCTCATTGAAGTGGTCACAACACTAGTCGTTGTCATATACACAATTTGTTATTTATTGCGTTGCATAAGACAAAAATGAAAGACTAAGGGGGTGCATGACAAGTGTCTATTTTTGTGCCAAAAATTTTTTTTCTATTCCAAAATTGTTTCTAGAATATAAATCCGTTTGATAAAATTATTCTATTTTTCTATTTCTGAAATATATTTTTGTTCCAGAAATAGGTTTGGAATAGAAATCAGATGTAAAAATTTTCTACTTCTCTATTTCTGAAACAGAAATGAGAAATAAAAATTATTCTTATCGTTCGTCAACCGGTCCTCCATCTATTGCAGTCGACCACCATCCGCCCTCCACCGCCGGTTGCCCGTCCGCCGTCCAAAAGGAAAAAAATTTTGTGTTGTTATCAAACGAATTTCTATTTTTGGAGTAAAAATTTTATATCATTATCAAACGGGTATTTTTGCTTAAAAACTCATCTAGAAATAGAAATAGAAAAATATATTTCTTTTCCAAAAATCAATTTCTAGCCAGAATGGTTATCATTCGCGCCTTAAACCTTTGGTCATTGCCCTCATTCCACTGTAAAAGAAATGAAATTTATGAACTGAGTTTTTGCATTTAACTTTTATAATACAAAATGTCAATTTGTCAATTAAGGTTGAAACTGTCAAAGAAATAACGCCTAATACATTTTCATGTTACGCAAATTCACGTCGCGACTTTATGATTATAATTCTTAACCAAAACTGTTGGAAATTGTACAACTTTCCTTTTAAAGTGATTGAGGTTGGCTAATTCTTCATGCATTTGACTTTTTGCTCATTGAAGTGCAAACCCAGGTGTTATCTGGTGCTGGCCCTAGAAATAAAGTTTGTGAGACGAAGGCAAATTACTTTATCACAAATTATGGACAAAATCATGATTAGAACGACTTGTCATTCCAATTATTCCCCAGTGTACTAAAAAAGAAAAAAAAAATTATTTCGAGTCTACCTAACTATATCTAATTCAGAATTATTGTTCTCTCAAAAGTGTAATTGTTTAACCACTCTTCAGATTGGAAGTTTGGAAACATGAACATAACCATATTTATATTTAACTAAGTTTGAATGTATGTGTGATGTGTATAACTTGTAACTCACCAATTGAAAACATGGACATTACCAATTGCCTATTGAGCACATCGCTCGATTGTGGCCTGATGTGGTGAAGCAACAAATGAGTTTTTAAGACTTTTAGTCCTCTTTTATCTTTATTGAAATTTACTTTCACTTGGTCACTTTCTACTACCTAATTCTATTGGTAACTTGACTGAGATTGAAAGACAGTTAGCCGGATTCTATCAATATAACAATGAGTTAGTCGATCATTTTATTATTTGATTCAATAATGCTAGAAATAGATCTCATTTTGCCCTTGGAGAAAGAATTGCAAAATTTAGCTTTTAATGGATTGAAATTTAATGTACGAGAGATTTGAAGGCCAAGCTTTGCCATTTTATTCTGATTGAACGACGAAAGTATGTATGTATGAGCAATTACTCAGAGAAAAGATAAATGTCACATGAAAATATTACACAAAATGTGAATTTATTGGATATATTGGAGGATGAGTGAGACCAAGATTAAAATATTAAAGTAGTTGTAGTAAAAATGGTGCTTGACAAGCCTTATGCTTGTTCACACCTTAAAGTCTGCCCAAATCATAAAAAGAAAAAAAAAACAATCATTAAGGTTAAGGACACTTAAGTTTACTCTTTTGATATTAATAAATTGGATGAAATCTTCGACTTGCTTATGAAAAAAATGACCCAATCAAATTAATCAAAGGCTGAGTAATTCAAAGTAAAGAAAATTCATTGAACGAAAAAATATTATAAGGGACAACATTCATAGAGCCATAACACAATAAGTATGTTGCTTTTGGGAAAACAATTAAGAAGGCAATAGACGGAAAAATCAAATATGATGGTGACAAGAGGGCATATGATGATACTTAGTTATCAAATTCAAAATAATCGAATATTCAATAAATCACTCTTTTAGGAGGAGGCAAATGGAGTCCAAACATTGTAGTAGAATGTTTGCTCAATAGAAACCTCATAGAGATACAAGATGAGCGAAAAATTGTGCTGTTGAGAACAATTATTTGATGTAGTGCAGTCGGTAGACAAGAAGACTTAATTTAGTTGATGTAACTGTCGAGTTAGTGGAGTCGATATAACCATCGATACAATAGATATAGGTTATGAAGTTATTTATGGTTTTACATTCGGTAATCATTGTGTGATCATAAATTGTGGGTTCTAGATATACTGAGTGTACTATTTGTAAGGACCCTCGAATCAATTGCATAACTCAATGTTCTTTTGTAAAGTGATTTTTATCTTTAGTTTCCTACAATTTTTCTTTTTTGCAATATATATCGCCAGTAACAATTGTTCTCCGTGTTCGTACTTTCAAATTCCTTACTGTTACTTTCCTATTCAAAATTAATAAAGAACCATTTACAACTTTTGTTGATCAATGTTGATCCATCCACAATTTAAAAGGCATTTCATCAATTCAGCAGAACAACCTTTATACCTCATTTAACTTTTCCATAACCTCTCTAAGTTAAGCACGGGCAAAAGCCCATTGTCTTAAAGCCCAAATCTAAAGTCTTTACGCATATAATTTGATAGACTTATTTTATGGGTGATTCTCAACGTTGCCAAAACATGGAAGTATGTATGTCTTTTTTTGAGAATTAATGGATCGAAATTAGAATAATTTTTCAAATAATTGATTCATTCTTGCTTATATTGGGAAATATTGGCAATCAATAGCAACGGCGTGTCCTCTCTTACCTACTGTGCTGAATTTGTGTATGTTAATGCCATCCTTAATGATATGCTTAATATAAGGGCCTTGTATCATCTCCAAGCTTGAGTATCTTCCTACAAGTGAAAGATGAATCCATGAGTCGAGCTAAATGCTAGATTCATACAATTGTTCTATTATTCAGTTATGCTTAATTGATTCCGGGCCATGATTATGTAAAAGAAGACTAATAGTGTAAATCGAAGCTACATCTTTGCAAAATTCGAAAAATGAAAAGTAGAAAATTATCGCTTTGAATTTTTCCATTGAGGAAATGAAAATTGGAAAATTCCCAGCCGTAATTCTCGAATGTAGAAACATCGCTGTTTCGGGAGCCAAGGGTCGGGTTCTCATCTGACCCGACCGACCGCGAACCGACTGTGGCCCAAATGGTTCAGTTCCAGGCCCACGAGATCTCAAAAAACATGGGCCTCGCCACCGAGTCCAATGGGCCTTTTTTCCTTGGGCCCAGATTGTCGTTTCTGTCCAGATATGTTCAGGACGAGCCCAATTACTTACCAATCCAAAAGGGCAAAAGCGGAATTTTCCAGAGCCTTCTCTGAGAAGTTTTGTCTTGCTCTTCACGTTGAAAAATTGATTGGAATTGAAGCTGTCTCCTTCATTTGCCAAACTTTCTTAGTAATCACTTCTCTGTTTTTGGAGACAATTTTGTATAATTACGTTTTCATCGGGACAAACAATAACAATGGATTATTTTACATAATTAATTTTGATCCGACCACGAGCAGGCTATATTCAAGCACATAACATGAATTTGCCGTATTACCTTGTAAATCAATTTTAGTAAATCGATCTTGAAATTTTTAGCGTAATTTTTTTCAACGACATAACGTTCTTGTTCAAGTATGGTTAAAGTGTGTTTGCTATGCACTTCGAGGGCTCCTTTTGTGAACAGTTAGACTTTGAAGAGGAGATTGATCATCTCCTCCGTCTCACTCAATTTTTATTTGACTGATTCCCCACAAATACATGTCAGTTTTCTTGGTCTATGGTATCATGTAAGGCTTAGAGTAACAGATGTGACATCTAGAATTACCTAATATCATGAAGCTTAGCAACCTGTTTAGCCGTCACTTTTTGTATCTTTTGGGGCATGGAGGAAGATGGAGGAGAGAGAAAGAAAGGGGCAACCTACGTATAGAACCCCATGCTAGATTTCGGCGAGAATCGTGACTCATCGGTTGTGGTGAGATTTGTCATATTGCTCAAATTTCTTACAAGGGTGATGACCATCAAGACTGGCAGTGATTATTTTGTACCATTAGTTTACTTTCTTTTTTAACTCTTTTTTCTAAATTAATCCTTTTTAATTCAAAGATAATTTTTTTTTTCCGGTTTCACTCGAATACTTAGGTTGTTTTTCCGTTTTGAGTTTCCGAGTTTTCTCCATGCCACATGAAAATACAAACATGAAATGAACAAACGGTCTGAGTTTTGAGTCGACATTGGAATTTCTGTCCATTTCTATTAACCGGAGTACTGACACGAAACAAAAAAATCTACGTCGTTTAGGGATTCAATCGAATAAAAATAAAATTAAAAATCCGGCAACCTTTGGGAAAAGTTTATAGAATACCGTCCTTAACTGAAGGCATAATACACGCCACTAATGACGCGCGAACTACATCCAAACAAAAAAAGACAAAAGAAGAGGAAGATAAATAGAAAGTAAATAAATAAGAGAAGCAAGAAAATATCTGGCCTGAAATTGCAAAACGCCTTGCTCCTTTTGCTCTTTTTCTTTCTATAAATAGAAAATGCCAAATTAGTGCTATCGTTTTTTTTTTTACATAAACTTAAAGGTAAGAAGAAAAAGAAAAGGAATAAGGCTCACGGTTTGTTTGTTTCGTGAAAAAAATAAATGATTTAAAAAATATTTTCTTAAAGATAAATGAAAGATATTTTTATTATCCATGAAAATATATTAACATAAATTATTATCAATAAGAATTTTTTTGTATAAAATAATCATTTTCAAGCAACACAATCGATTATTTTTTGAAAAAGATAGATATTACAAAATAAACCCCAAATTATACTCATTGCTTGTTGTGTTAACAAAAACCATAAACTTATCTACTATAATATAAATATCTGAAACTTTTTTATGTGTCACGAAAAACCTAAATTTCACGTCTATTTCAGTTTCATCCAAGATATTTATGCGACACTAGTATTTTTTTGGTTGAAAGTAAGGGGTTTTTAAAAAAAAAAATTGCCTATGATAGGAGTCAAGGAAAACAAAAACAGAATTTGTAGCAAATATGCTATCCCACATGCACAACCCTTCCTCAACCTCAGAATAGGGATTGCCTATTAGCCACCAAATTCTTCTTAATTTTTTGGCTAATATCGTAGAAAATTTTAAAGTAGCATAATTTTGATGCACATGTTCCATATCATGGCAAGTGCAAAGCATACTATTAGGATTGATTAGAACATTTCTAGTTTTAAAGAATCATACCGAACAAAAAGAAAGAGGGAAAAAATGTTTTAGGGATTCATAACAAACCACACAATTTTATTTCTGGAGAGGGTGCGTTTTGCCCTTTAATGGTTACATACGCTACCTTATATAGGCATAAAAAAACACGTTAGAACTTTACAGACTCAGTTTGGCCGACAATGGCCAATTATTTATGCATGCTAAGCCTTTCTACCGATGGACTGACTATTAGCTATATGCCCTAAAATAATAATGTAATAATGACATGTTAGTGATTATTTAATAGCAAATAAGTATTCATTCATCATCTTATAAATGAGTCCATAACATCAATTAGGATTGAACTTACTCTTAAGGGGTTAAGAATATGTGTGGCAAGTTTATAGCTATGTTGAATCTTTAAACAGTTCCCGGTCGATGGATCATTGAGAGCATATTGATGATCTTATTGAGACCGATATATTCTCAAGTTTCACCATTTAGTATTGGATATCCGAAGGGATGATGAGTCACAAGTTATTAGATATTGTGATATCCGAGCTAGAACATAGGTGCTTGTCTTGGACAAGTTCACTAAACGTGACATGCATATAACGATTGATAACATGGAAGGGTCAATGACTAATCATTCATATTTTGGTTTTGTGTAAGATTCTTAGACCTAAGGTACAATGCTGACTTGTATGTTAGATGGTTGTGATTCACAAGTGCACATATCGACGCTTCGTCAAATTGTCTCTGTACTTGCTAGTTATAGTTTATTCACATACAAAGGCACATGCGCGGGTAATATGGAATTTGTCTTCTTGTTATATATAGATTTATAAGATTGATGTCCTATGCGATTCAATCGTGGCAATGTATTAAAATCCTTGGCCAAGGTTGTAACTGAGAACAAATGGTTCATGTCTGAAGAATACATATCAATTAGATTTTGGCATATGATCGAATTGGTGTCTTGACCAACAATTTCATGGCTTTTGTTTGATTTAGACATGGTGAGATAGAAGGATCATGATTGCCAAAGCTGACGGGTTCATTATGTTCTTGAAACATTTTATACTATTTGGATAGTCATAATATGTTGTTAGATGTCACTTATGGTTTGTAGGAATAGGAGATTAATAAGGACAATCAGTTTTCTTGATTATGCCAATGTGTTAGTACAGATCATACTGCCAGCTCAGTGATGAATTTAGTGATGTCACACACCATAATCAATTAGAATGATGTTTGAACGAGAGAAAGAATATTGCATATACGTTTGCAAGTTGAGCCAATCAAGTTGAGTTGAGCTAAAAGATAAAAGATCCGATAAAGGGGCTTCAACGAATTTCAAATTTTACGGCCAAATCAAAGATCTGAAGCGTTTTTAGATTCAATTATTGAATTAATAATTTGAAGTGAGCTCAAAATTAATAGATGCATGAATGATCTAAAGTGAGTTCAGAATCAATGACATCATTAATGATCTAAAGTGAATTTAGAATCAATAGTCAAATCAATTATCTAAAACAATTTTAGACTTAATGATTAATCAAATATCTGGTTTTAAATTTAACAGTTACATTAATGGTCCGAAACGGTTTCAAAATCAATGGACACTTTAATGATCTGAAATTGTTTCAAATTAATGACCAATTAATGTTCCGAAATAGTTTTAGATATAACGGTCAAATTAAATATTTATAATAGTTACAAAATCAATACCCGGAATAAAGACTTGTAATGGTTACAAATAAATGTCTAGAATAATACCCTGTAATAGTTACAGAGTTAATGCCTTAATTAGTGTTTGAAACGGTATCAAAACTTACATCCATCAAAAGTTATGGCCGAATTAATTCTAAAATGTTTTTAGAGTTAATGAGCCTATTTAAATATGATATGCACTAGCTACAAAAGGTAATACGAAAAGCAGATCACAAAATGATTGATGATCGACAATCAATAATTGAGACTGTTGATAGTCATCAATAGAATCATTCACACACGAGAACAATTGCTAGCATAATTATAGTTGTGAGATCTCTCAATTTATCTCTTTTATTCAACATGAGAATTGGTGGTGTGTTTGAACAAGATGCCCGACACTTGTCGGGCTAGATTTGAAGAATCTATGTTACAAAGAGATCAAACGTTCTGGATTTGAAGAACCTCCAAATCAATATTACCAGAAGACATCATAAGTTTGTGGTCAAAATTCCATGAACATCATAACCAAATTTTGGAGCACGGTACAATGTTAATGTGATTAGCCCCCATATCTCTTTCGTTTTATTTATTTATTTATTTATGAAAATGCACAAAAATGCTTTGGAAACATGTGTATAAGCATTTTTACTTCCGTTGCAATCAAACTTTGATATTAATTTACTTATACACATATGCTTGTTTATCGAAACAAACACCAACAATGCTCTCTGAAACAATTTCGGAATCAATGAGCAGTTTAATAATCTGAAACTGTTTTAGATTAATGACCAATTATTGCTCCGAAAACAATTTTAGATGTAATTGTCAAATTAAATATTTATAATAGTTACAAAGTCAATACCCAAAATAAAGACTTGTAACGATTACAAATATATGTCTAGAATAATGCTTTGTAACAGTTACAGAGTTAATGCCTTAATTAGTGTATGAAATAGCATCAAAACTTACGTCTGTTAGACGTTTCGGCCGAATTAATTCTAAAACGGTTTTAAAGCATTAACTTTATTTCAAATCCAAAACATAAGTTCCAATACTATTTCATACACTAATTAAGGCATTAACTCTGTAACTGTTACAAAGCATTATTCCAGATATTTATTGGTAACTGATACAAGTTTTTATTCTGGGTATTGACTTTGTAACTGTTACAAATATTTAATTTTTGACCATTACATTTGAAATTGTTTTGAAGCATTGAAATAGTTTCAGATCATTAAACTGCTCATTGATTCTAAAACCGTTTCGAAGAGCACTATTCGTGTTTGTTTCGATAAACAAGCATGATGCAATGTTTTAGCACCGAGTCTGCAAATTGGGCTAATAATTTACGGTGAGAATCCTCATCTAGATTGTAGAGGAGGATATCGTTAATGTAAATTTGAGCATTAGCTAGGATTGGCTATAAAATCCTACACATAGCCTTCTGAAAAAACGAAGGAGCTATTTTGAAGCTAAAAGAGAGTATTGTCTACTGAAAATATTGATTTGGGATGAAAAATCCAGTTTTATACCCGTCTTTAGGATGGATTTCCAATTGCCAAAATCCAACTTTAAGATCAAACTTGGAATACACTTTAGCTTGGGTGAGGTTGGAGAATAAAGAATTTTGATATGGTAGTGGAAATTTATCTTCTTGCAAGAATTGATTAAGAGACTAATAATTGATAACCAATCTTATCTTTCCTCTATTATGCTTTGCTTGTTTATTGACATAAAATGCTTTGCAAGCCCATTAAAAGTTTGAGGGCTCGATTAATCCTTAATGAAGCAAATCCGAACATTCCTTTCGGGGCTAAAAGCAAATGTTCTGGATTCATTCCGGAGTGACTGACTTTGGTGGGATTGACATCATCATTTTTTTAAAAGGAAAATTAATAAGGAAATTAGGATTTTTCTACAAATGATTGGAGCATTTGGACAAATGAGAGTATGCACATGCCCTTAGAAGGGTTTGTAAAATTGGATCTAAAATGCTCATTTGAATAGTGAAGAATCTTTGGATGTCTTCAAATACCTGAAACTACCCTCTGAACCGTAGTTCATTAAGCACAATTCTGAGTTTAGGAATTTGTGTAAGGACGTATCAACCAATAATGATATCTTTATCTGGGGAGCTTGAACCAAGGATTTTAGTGGTGATTGAACATTGGGGAAAAACTATATGGTGATGGGTTTGCTTCGTAATCTTGTAGTAAAGGTATCTTTAGAAGCAAAATTAAAATATTAGGTATGTGGCGTCTGGTATTTTTCTGGAAGTATCTTTGTGTAAAAAATAAAAGCACAGTCTTCTATCTTCACGTAGTCTTCCGGTGGTGTGGCCGTCGTGAGCTTCTCTCTCCATTGCCTCCTCTTCAGTGGTCTTCTCTAGGCGTGCTTGGAGGTTCGGTTGTTGGTGTTTTGTACTGGCTCTGTGCTTTGTTGTCAGCTTTGTTCCTTGTATTGCCCTTGGTGGCTTTTGCGGGGCTCCCTTCCACTCTTCCTATTTCCTACAGTTAGAGTGTAAGTTTTTGGTGCCGTTTTCTGTACATTTGTCCATTGCTCTTCAATATATTCTTACCATTACCAAAAAAAAAAAATAAAAAAAGTAAAAAAAATAAAAGCACAGTCTCCAGTGTCAACAAGGGCCATAAGAGGAATAGGCTTATTATACTTGGATGGGTATATTTTTACAGAAAAATACAGGAGAATAGAAGGAGTGTATGGACAAAGATCTTGAATTGTGAGGGGTTTGGAGAAGAATAATACCTCATCTTTTAGCTCTTTTGATGGGCTTCAGTGTCACTAGATTGTGACATGTCTAGATAGCACGCATAGTGTGCTTGGTTGGTTCATCTTCTAGGGAAAAGACCAATTCAACATCATCATCCTAGAGTGATAATTTGGTTTGCTTCTCTATTTTCTGGATTAGATGGGAATTTCTTCCTTTAGCTTTTGGATAATTCTTGGCAAAATGGCCTTTCTTATTGCAAATATAACACTTATTAGATTTTCTATGCCTTCCAAAAGAGTTTGTTAAGAGCATCTCTTTTGCAAGAATCATCATTTGCGTCTCTTCTTTGCATGTCCTAAGGAAAATCTTTTGAAATGCCTTCATTTCTTGCATCGATCTCCACAGGAAAAATCATCACAGGAGTGTTTTTTGAACACTTGATTCTTAACTTAGGTTTTGGCAAGCTCGGTCAAGTTCTTTGTTACTCTTGAAATAACTTCTGAAAGCCTTTCTTCAAATGCAAAGATCATCAAGAGCAAGATGTACCTTTTGCTGGAGTTCTCCAAAAGGGAACATTGGCGATAATTTGCTATTTATTTTGAATGGATTGTTCCATCATTTGGCTAATCTCCTTTGCAATGGAGGCCAAAAATACATGTTTTAGGATGGGATCAGCTCCAAGAGCATAGAATAACTTAAGCATTTCTTGGAAATGCCTATTGAGATGTTTTCTTCGTAGAGAGCAGCATCTCCTTTAAAAAATTCTCTTTTTCTAAGCTCAAAGAGATCTTTTGGTTTACCAATAAAGAATTGGTGGATAACTCGGATCACTTGATAAAAATTTGTCTAGAGCAAAAATGTCCCTTGATCCTAATAAAAAATAGATCTTTACTAATCTTTTAGGCTTCCAGTGAATCTGCTTATAAACTCGGTTATTATGCTATACTGGTGTTTAACAGAAAGTGCTTTGGTGTTGGGCCAAGTATGGAATTCCTGCAATTTGGCCATTTAGAATATGGAACGTTATCGAGCATGAAGTAGTATTTTGAAGTTGAAGACTTGTGCTCATGCTTAGGATTTGAGTCATGAAGGTGTACTACTTCCGGCTCGGATGAATTCGATTCCTTCTTTGCTTTAGAGGGGCCAACCATAAAAATAGCATGTACACGAGATTTTGGTATTTGTGGCTCAGAGGTTGAAGATTTTGGTATTTGTGGCTTAGAGGTTGAAATAGTTTCAAAAGAGAGGGAATCCGATTCAGAGGTTGATTCAGAGGTATTTTGCTTGGCAGAATCAAATGAAGCAATGGTTGGTATACTTTACCGCCTTGGTCTCGTAGGAAAGTCTCAAGTAGATTTGAGACCATATTAGCAGAGGGAGATTTTGCAAAAAGTTCAGGAGGAGCTGGCTTCTTTTCTTCGCTAATCTTTCTTTGCTTTTCCATTTCTCTGATACGATTTGAAGGGTAACAATATCTCTTTGATCTTGCCTTAGGGTTTCGTCAATAATTGAAGCAATTGATGTAGCCTTAGAAGGGCCCACATCCTTTGGAATTGTTTGCTAAGGCTGGGAAAATGGACCTGGAGGAGGAATAAATTTTCCATCCTGCCGGAGCTTAATTTGTCCTCTTGATTTTTCATTTCAACTATTTGATCTTCCAAATATTGACAAGAGGCATATCTTCCATATTCCATTTGCCAAAGTTTTTTTGGAATGTCTCAAACAATTTATTTGTGACCAAAATCGTTTGATCAACCTACTGGTTGACATGATTAAGATGAGCTTGGACAGTTGAAAGCTTGGTGTTAATTGTCTTGAGAACATTATTTTGGACTAAGGCATTTTCTAACTACCAATTCAAGATAGCTTCAGCAGCTGTAACTTTCTTTTTCTTGCCATGGTTATCAATATTTATAGGATTTGGGACCTTAGGGATATGACGAAATCGATTATTAACATCTGTAAATTATTCTAGTGCCGGGAATGAGGCATTAGAATTAGATCTTGCCAAATGTGGAAAATCTAAGAACAGGAACATACACACATATGGAAGGACAAATGGTAGTTCTGGTTTTAAGGAACATAGGGACTAAGGTGTTTTGGGTGTCTCAAGAGGAAAGGAATTCTTTTTAACCTATTTATAAATGGGTTTATAGAAGCGTGAAACAACTAGCATTTGAGGCGAGGGTTTCTTTCTAGGTGGTGATTGAGGAGGTGGAGAAGGTTCACATATTTCAGGGATTTTTTGAGGAGGGTATGATCGAGGTGTTCTATATGAGACCATAAATTGGTATTTTTCTACATCTTCACTGAGGTCTGATGGTGGGGTCTCCGTCAAGGTACTTTTGGCAAAGTTTATTTTTTAACCATTTCTTTCTTCTAGATAGCCTATCATCTTCTTCATCATCTGGGGGATTTGTGCAGAGCGAGCATTGACAATCTAGATCGCAGAAATAGTGTCCTGTCCGAGGATCTTTCTTCATAATAATGAATAGGAGGTCCCTTCTGGTTAAAAGATTCAATCATGAATTTTGGATCTGGATAGCCTTTGTCATCGGGAACACGAGCTGTAGAGGGCTGCATCATGAAAATAGTAGGAAAAATGGAAGATGTGGACTCTTCATTTTCCTTGATAAATTTGACGACAACTGTGCCATTTTCTTCTTGGTGAATTAGGATACTGTGGACTAGATGGGCTTGGAGTTTTGGTGGATCTTTTTATAATTAGTTACCCACGTGTCTGGGAGCAACTTAACTAACTAATTATGAGGGATCCGTCTAAGAACATGATACAAGAGGTTTTGTCATTATCAACCGAGATGAATAGCGCATCTTTAGAACTAGGAAAGTTGAGGTCAATGGTATGATTCTGGACCAGGGAATGGTGGCAGAGCAATTATGAGGGATCTGTTTAGGAACATGATACAAGAGGTTTTGTTATTATCAACCGAGATGAATAGTGCATCTTTAGAACTAGGGAAGTTGAGGTCCAGTGTATGATACTGGACCCAGGGTATGGTGGCAGAGCTCGCATAATTTGCGCTTCTCCGTGGTATTAATTTTTTTTTAAAATAATTTTCTAATGATTTATTTATTCTTTGCGGAATAAATGGGGCCCCTTCAAAATCGAAATGTGGAAATCGCGTTATTCCTCCCACCTCGTGTACGCGTCCAGCGCGGTAGAGAAAAATGGTGCAAAGAGCGAAGGCGGCACCCATGACGTAAGCTCAACGCCGAGAGAAAACACGCCATTCGACGCCATTCTCCACACCGTCTCCTCCCAACCGCCTCACGTCCGTAGTTCCTCTCTCTCTCTCTCTCTCTCTCTGTGCAGTTTCCTTCGACGCGCGCGAAGGGTTTCGTTCGCAATCCGATCGACTCCGTCCGGCGCCGCCCCCGCCCCCGCCCCCGCCATCGGCGATCGCCGCTCCCCGCCGCGCCGGCCGGCCGGCCCCGCCCGCTTATGGGCGGCACGATCGGAGCGTAGCCCCGTCGGTCCCGTCACTCCGCCGGTGACGAGCTCGATCTTCCGCCATGTTCGAAGCTCACGTAAGATTCTCTCCCCGCTTCGTTCTAATACTTCGCCAGTCCTCCCTTCCTCCCCTGCGGGTTTAGTGATGATTGACGAGCTCTGGATCGCGGCACTGTGCTCGATCAAGTCTTTGTTTGACTTGATCACTTGAGTTTCCGAAGCCATTCTCGAGTGTAAGGTTTCTGAATGAGGCGGCTGCGGAGTGATCGTTGCTGAGCTCGTGTGTTCGGCTGCATTTTGAGGTTTTTTTTTTGGTACTGTTTATTAATGGAAAAAATGATCTCTGGCGAGATTGGAAGCGTGATCTGATTGCGGGAACTGATGAGCATGTTAAAAGCTAGTGACTGGGGAAATTTAGTGGCTTGTTTGAGAGACGGCCGGTGATGGATGTGAAATGTTGCATTGTTCTTGTCCACGACTGAGCTTGGAGTTTGTCTCTCTCTGTTATAATGTTAATTCAAATTTTGTAAGATTATAGCTGTTGTCTTGCCTCAGTTTTAAGAACGCACATACTTGTTTTCCCCAAGCAAGATTGTATATCTTGTCTATTGCTAAACAATTTCTTTTCTCCCCGTTTCAAGTCTCCCACTTTTTGCAGTGTAGTCTCCTTTGTTATTAAGCAGGTATGGAATTGTAGCACTGTCTATGGGTGTCATAATGGAAATATGTCGTTACAGGTTTTACATTTGCTTCGAAGATATCTGGGGGAATATGTTCACGGGCTCTCAGCTGAGGCTTTAAGAATTAGTGTCTGGAAAGGTCTGCACCTTCAAGCTTTAGGATAGATTAATATTGCAAACTTTTGGAAGCTTTATCAGAAGCACTTAAAGCTTTTTTGGTTTATAGGAGATGTTGTGCTCAAAGATTTGAAATTGAAGGCAGAAGCGCTAAACTCACTCAAGCTTCCAGTGACAGTGAAAGCTGGTTTTATTGGCACTATAACGCTTAAGGTAATTATTATTGTCAGCCATTGTGCTCTCTTGGTTGCATTCTGCCGTGACATGCCTATGTTTTTCGAGTTATGTCAAGAAATAGATGATATTCAGCTTTTGTGCTAGCTTTTGAGGCTTTAAATGTTGTTGTTTTGCTATTTTCATCGATGTCAGTTGACCAGTCTCAGCATTGTATCATGTCATTTATTCTGAAACCTGGTGAAGGCTGCTTGCTATGATTGAGGCTTGTTGTCTTCATCAATGAAGATAGCTGGTTCCTCATGGAGCTTTATGCCTAGTATCAGGAGACTGTTGATGGATTTGCTATGGATGCAAGTCACGAAATTAGCAGACGGTATCATTCTTGATTATGTGGACTCTTGGAACTTGTGAAGGGTTCATTCTCTTCATCGTTTTTTAACTTGGTGGGAGGTGATGGCCAATAGTTTGCTCATTGTCTTGTTATTTTTCTATCAGGCATTTTAGGATCTATGATGAATTCTGCAGCAGTTTTTTTTTTTTTTTTTTTTTTTGGGGGGGGGGGGGGCACGAAGCTGAGCACTTGGTGCATAAGGACCTGCAATGATTATTAACATGCTTTTCCAGCCTATTTCTTCCCACCTAGGGGCTTTGTTGTTATACTTGTCTGAGTTGAAATAGTATCAAGATGATTTCTTCTTGCCTCTTCTGTTGAAAGGAGGGCAAAGTGGGAACAAGTTTTGTTGGTAACGGGACATACTCTATAAAATTTAAGGAAACTCAACATATGGACGAATCTAAAGGGTATGCAAATGCCATTATTGTTCTTGGAGTAGTGACCACGCCAGGATTTATTTTTTTATTTTTTATTTTTTTTGGGGGGGGCAGTCATTGACAAACTATGGAGTAAAAAACTTCTTTTTACATGAGAACTTTGAATAAACTTATACTTGGTAGAATATATGTT
Organism: Eucalyptus microcorys; assembly: GCA_014182515.1. Lineage (NCBI taxonomy): Eukaryota > Viridiplantae > Streptophyta > Magnoliopsida > Myrtales > Myrtaceae > Eucalyptus > Eucalyptus microcorys. Next base: position 40,135,069 of record CM024569.1, on the reverse strand, counting down.
TGTTATTAATAAGTTTTAAAAAGAGAAGTCAAGTATGAAAATTTGTAAATTTTTTGAACTTGATGACTGTTTATTACAATTATGTAAACTATTATAATTTATTTAAAAGAATTTTTTTGACTAAAATAAACAATATAGGTTACTATGCATATTAAAGCGTATCTATAATAATGTTAATAAATAATCAAAATTTCTTACAAGAAGAATTATTAAAAGAAAAAGATACCAGATATAATCTAAGAGGATGTAATTTCAGATAATTCTTTACAAGGACATGACAAATGCAATTTGTATTCCTTAGATTTGATTTGCATCTTTCAAATAAAATATAGATATTTTGTCCTAACTTGCAAATCAGTTCTATGCAGATTTGATGTAATAAAACAGTTGTTCTAGCTATTATTATTTTATTCCCTTTAACACTAGAAAAAAAAGCATGGACACTTTGTGTATTCAATAAAAAGAAATTATTTAGAGGCAAAAAATTTAAGGATTTCTATTTTTTTTTTTTTTTTTTTGGATGAAATAGCATCTTTTATTAGATAACTAAATTACTCATTTGCCCATTGAATACAACATATAATTGCAATTCACCTCAAGTTAATTGACATGAATTTTGATTGATGGAATTCCTTTAAAAACAGTTTGAGTTTGAAACTTAATATGTGATTATTTTTTCATATAGTAGGGATTACTAAATCTTTTTTTTTGGTTGGGGCAATGGGATTAACTTATGATTATTTTTTTCTGCATAAATCTATGCAATTAATGAAAACTTTTTTTGGGGGTTGGGGGGATGTTGGGCCCTGCTTTTCCCCTTCCTTCTGTCACTGCTTGCGGATGAAAAAGAAAATGCTGGTAGGCCTTTTCTTGCCTTTGTTGTTATTATGAGGGATTTTTCTCATGCTCACACTCTAGATCTGAGCTTGCCATAATTTGAGGTTTCCATTCACTTCGATCTCTTCCCTTTCATCGATTTTGTTTGGATCAATATTGCTTTTTATTTCTCATCAAATGAATGGCATCCGGTGGCAGCTTTGAATAGATCATATACTAATTCTCTTTCTCTGAAAATATAGAAAAAAGGAGTCTGTGCACTAATATCTGCCATAAAGGGACCAAGTGTTGACATTCCTTTTTTTTTTCAAAAATACACAAAGATTAATGACATGTGAAAAGGGGTGAAGAAGATTAGAGATAGAATCAAAAGATTTGTGACTAATCCCTCCCCCTCTTTTTTGGACTAATTGGATCTTTAGCAATTCATGCGAGAAGTGGTCCCGAGGGGGGGGTGACTTGCTTGGTTGAATTTTCTATTTTGGATACGAGCTAATCACATAATATCCGCAGTAATTTGGATCTAGCTTTGGGAATTTTGGGAAGGAGTCTCTTTTCTCCTATGTAGAGCTCCATTTATTAAGATATTGGCTAAACTCACGGACTTGTTTGATGTCAAATGCGCCTATAATAATGTATTGCCTTCTTCAGCCTACTGTACTGGAAAATTTTTTATTAAACTAAATTTTTGAACTGTCGTGTGACCATAGTGTTGAATGAGCATTGGCTTATGAAAATGTTAGGCTTTTATGTTGATTCAGAACATAATGAATGGGAAAACTTGTGAACTACTGCAAGCTGAAAAACTTATAGAAATTTTTTGACTCTTGCACATGCTGAGACATGTTTTTGCGTGTCGCATATGTGGAGATGTGTTGCATGTTTTGAAATGCTAACATAAGGACTATAGTCAAAAGTACACATTAGACTTGAATTTTTTTTGATTGTTGATCTGAAGCATGTCCTACGGATGGTTTTGATGTTTACTATATAGACTGTGGTCAGAATATGCAAGGCTGTGTAAGGAGTGCTTGTCATGTAGGGAAGAGTTGCATATACCAGTAATGCTTTTGATTTCTCTGACTAGTCCATTGTTTCAGTTATCTGTGCTAATGTCAGGTATTTTAAATTTTCTTATCGTTGTGTTGAGCATAGGTTCCCTGGAAGAGTCTTGGGAAAGAGCCAGTTATTGTTCTGATAGACCGTGTATTCATTCTTGCCCATCCTGCATCTGATCAGCGTACTCTCAAGGTATGTTCTTCTAATCCTTGGCTGCAAAGGGACATATGGATCATTATAAATAATAGGGTTTTGTTAATGATCTTTGGGTCTCTTGTTAATCAACTAATTAAGGAAGCTCAACAATTTCCAATCTACTAATTGTCCTCGTGTCATGTGCATGCGATGTCTTGAAAATTGAATTATTGCAGGTAAAGTATACTGTTAACAGTACCCTTAATAATAATCACATCTGTTTACGCTCTCCTCATATCCATTATAACAGAATATATATTGTCTGCTGTAGGAAGAAGACAAGGATAAACTCTTTGAGGCCAAACTTCAACAGATTGAGGTGTGTATGTTGGATGCATGCATGATCGCTGCTTCCACATTTATTTGGTGTCATTTTCTTTTGATCATCATGATGTTGTTGCTCTTTACTTTTGGGTTTGTGATTTTCTTGTGGATTGGAGCATTCTTTGTTTGACTGTCAACTCTTTCTTGATGCATAAATTCCTTTTTGTGTGAACTTTTAGTATTTTTTCCTCATTTTATAGATTAATCTCCCATGATATTTATTTGTAACACCAGTAGAAAAAAGTGGTTGATTGTGGTTGGAGATTCTAGGAATTTTTTTTTTTTTTGGAGGGGGGGTTGGTGTCCAATGGCTAATTAGTTGTGCCAGATTTTCATTTTGTGCAAGAGTTGTATTGTGAGTTTTTGCCGTAGTTTGATAAACTGAACTATTTACTGTCTCCTTTAGATTTCTGAGTATTTATTTATGTACTTTTAACATGGTATTGGAGTAATTAGGCCTTCAAATATTTGATTCATCACTATTGAAACTGTACACTCTTGTCCTCACAACATTAAGACTGCTCCCAGATAATATCTATGTTTGCTCTATGATTGAAACTGCACACTCTTAATCTTCTTATGCTTTTTTCTTACCAGATTTTCAAATATCACCTTATGTTCTTCCTTAAATAAAAAGACAGCTTGTCCTTATGAACAATTCGTCCTTTGCTCGACAAAAATCCCTCCGAGCCACTCACGATGTAATTCATATCTTTCCACGTCATCTTTAATCAAGATTCCAATGCAAGAACTAAAGCGCAACATCACGCCACCCTTTTTGGACCACATTTCAAAACACATTCACATTGCACAAGCTAGAAATCACAATTACGAATTTTAATTTGTGCACATGTATGAGTTTGGACAAAATAGCGAAACCGACACTGCACCCAAACAAAATTCTTTCAAAGATGAGCATGGCCAGATCTTGGGCTGCAGCGTTGAAAGATCCCATCTCGCTTAGCCTGGGGACGTACGACAATGACGTGAATAATTGGAGACCCTAATTATCATATTTGCAGTAATTGCTGTTGATTCTTGGTTCTTGGGTTCTCGGATATTACCATGTGTCCCCTTATAGTCCAACTTCCCCTTGACTCCTTGACTTTTGTAACATTCTCAATTGATTGGCCTTGATGTTAAAGTAATCTTGACCAATCTGTGCTTAGACTGCAGCAAAAGAGCTTTTTGAACTGGAACACATTTAAGCTTGGCTGATTATCTTGTTACTTGTGTGCAAGTTGACACCATTGTCAATGAATCATCTCTTTGAAGAGTACATGGTACAAGTGTCAACATGTGATGCTTGATTGTGCATAATTTTAGAGAGGTGGCGTGGATTCAATGGTTCCATCATCCTGCTAACTTCGATTTGTGGCTCAATGCAGGAAGCAGAATCAGCAACTGTTGAAGCAATATCAAAGCCGAAAGTTGGAAATGTATGTTTGGAGTCTATTTGATAGTGTTTTTGTTCTTTATAGCAGCTCCATGACCTATTGTCTCCTGTAATTAACATCTCTGACAAGGTTAACATGTCTGGCATACTTCCATTTTGCATGTATCAAGTACCATGATGTCCTGAGTTATCCTTCAAAGAAGAAATTACTTTATGTACTCGGAGAATACTTATGATCTTCAAATGGACATCTATCACTGTCATTTCGTTTGAAATATGCTCATGTGCATTTTCTTCGGAGCTGACCATGATCTGATTTCTAGATATAGCTGTTAAGAAAGGTATCACTGAGTAGTTTGTTATTGTCTTTTCTTTCATTGAATGGCTACTTGTTAATTTGTGATTTCATTATTCCATCTATTCTTTTTTATTTTTTGTTCAATGCACATTTATGTTTATCACAGTACTTGGGAGTGATTGTATTGCTGTTTAGGAATGTAAATGCACAGGATGCCTGCATTTTTCACATTGAATATCCATAGGAGAACCTAGAGATGATTTTCGTATCTATTTTGCTGAGTTTCTTTTGACGTGCCAGTGCACCCTGAATGAAGAGTTGCTGTGCCCCTAATCATCCTTAGAAAAGATTCAGGAAGCCTTGAAGATTTGGATTTTGAATTATAAATCTTTCTCTAGCTCATTGACTGTTCTTATGTGGCTCGGCTGCACTGATACGTCTGACCCAAAATCAGCTTAGCCACACAAAAGACAAGTCCACCCAAAATTGAAGTCCTTTTGTGTGTGAGCCTACCTGGTTTCTCATCTGCTGACTTAGTATTCCTTTTACATCAACTAGCATTCTTTTTCTTTGTAAATGGAGCCATTTTGTCAAATGAATCTGCAATCTCTTTTATTTTCTGTTGTTTTAACGTGTTAATAAGGACATTACCCCATCAAATAGACCACTGCAGAGCAAGATTGCGGTGACTAGAAAAACAAAAGCAGAATCAGGAATATGGTGGTTTAAATTAGTGGCTTGAGCTGTAACATCCTGTAATTTTTTATTATAACAGAATCCTAACATCTGTAAGACTTAACCAGAAGTTAATGTTTTATCTATCTCAAGTGTTTAAAGAAAGGTTTGTTGATGCTTTTTTAGACTTTTTGCTGTCTTTTCTGTACCATCACTTTTTATTGATAAAACGGTTTCTTCTAACAGCTGCCTTTTGGTTTTATGTTTAGTGTATAATATTTTGGACGTGAATAGAGATATGGTAAAAAAATTTTCACTTAGAAAAAAAGGCTCATGTGGAAGATTGCACAAGAAAAATAGAATGTAATGTAATGAAACGAGATAACTTGGTGCATATCTAGAAATAAACTATTTGTAGACAGAACTGTTTGCAGTTTGGCATTTGTTTGGAAGGCCGAGATGAGCTTAAGTTGTGGCATTAAGTTAATTAAATGAAAGGACCAGTTAATTTTTTTTTTTTTTGGTTTATTTATGTAACATGGAAGATAATGAAGATTCATGTCCTTTTGCTTGATTAGGCAATTTAAACTATGGTATGAAAGTAATTAACAATGAGATGTCAATTATGTTCTCCAGATAGATGATTATAGGGAAAATTGAACTGAAGATTTTGTTTTATAGAGATCCTATCCATTGTCTGAATAGGGATTTATAGACCATTCATCAGTAGAGCCTCAAACAGGTCATGGATTGAATCTGTCTAGGCCCGATTCCTTTACAAATGATATTTAAGCAGGTTGAATTGCAGGTGAAGAGACTGTAATGTTAAGACAGGGTTGCAACTTCATAGTACTTTTGTTGGTTAAAGCAATGGAATGATTTTTGAGCATTCTTCCTTGTGTCATGGTGTTCAACACCAGAGTACTTAGTGTTGGGGTCCATAAATTTGGAAGTATGAAGATGCTTGCGAATATTTTGGCTGCCCTTTGAAGAGACAAAAGGCTTCTCCTTATACAATCTTTTTCTCCTTTTGGACTTATTTCATGATATGTTGACTTTTTGGAGGCAATAGGATCTAGAACTTAGTTTGCCTGGTGTGAACATGTGCCTACCAATATGCTAATGCATTAGACTGAAAAAAGAGAGTTTTAGATTCAATGTAGCTGACTTTCTGTGGCTTTGGCAGATTAACAAAAGTTGTTGCTTAATGAGGTTGCTTATCTGTTTATATGCTTGTTTGTTAAATTATCTATCACCCTAATGAGATGCTCATAATTGGAGCTGCACTTACTCATGAATAATAGTATGAGGCTGATGGATGTTTTTCCTGTTGATTTTTGCTTATCTTCTTATGTCTCACTAACCTTGCAATGACCAACGAGCTGACACCTTCTTCTTTTGGCAGACACCTCCTGGGAATTCATGGCTGGGTTCTCTTATTGCTACAATTATCGGAAATCTTAAGATATCAATTAGCAATGTACATATTAGATATGAAGACTCTGTTAGGTTGGTAATCTGTGCTTTAACTATTCTTAGAACTTTTCATTAAGCCCGTTAGGGGAGGCCTTTTCGTCCTCTGCTTTTAATGTTCTGCTCGGTAAAGAATTTCATCAGTCAGGGTTAAAAGCTGAGCTAATCATTCAAAACCTAAAGCACCAACCATCTCAAAGGGGATTTTCATTGGATATTTATCATTTTAACTTTTTGATGACCTAATAATACCATGTGTCACTTCTTTTGTCCAATTTCAATTTCTATGGCTTTACCTAAGAAGCTGGCGTTTTGCAGTAATCTCGGAAACCCATTTTCTATGGGTGTTACTTTGGCCAAGCTTGCTGCTGTTACAATGGATGAGCAGGGGAACGAAACTTTCGATGCCAGTGGAGCTTTGGACAAACTGCGGAAGGTCAACTTTCCCGCTTCTCTAACCAGCGTGATATGTTGCATTTCATCTATGTTTCCATGGTATCATTATTCAAGATGAAATGTATAACTCTCCAAAAGCAGCTGAATTGCCAATATCTCACATGTAATGGTCAAACAAATAGGTGGGTTATTTGGGAGCCTGTAAATATGAAGATAAGACTTCTAATTTATGATACTTGTGCGATCTTTTCTCTGAATGGTTAGGTTTTTAGGAGCATTGTTCCTTTAGGAATACAATTGCTAATGCCATACATTGTCTTGTCCAATGCCAAATATTCTTGAAAAGTACCAATTTCAAGAGCCATTACAGTGAGAGATCGGGGACTTAAATCTGGAAATCAATTGGACCTGTTGTTACAATGTAAAAGGGGATTCAGCACTCCAAAAAGCCATGAGCTACCATTGACGGAATCTTCATGTCCATTGGCCTGGATGCCTCTTTCCCTTCACTTGATGATATTGAAATTCTTTTGCATCCCAACCCCACAGATTGTGTCTGCCAATTTCCAGCCTTTCTCCATTAAATAGGCATATTTAAGTAGGTCCTTTCAGTCATACTCTGTGGCTTCCGTCCATTCTGCCACTGTATACCAACCTTGGTTGTAATGGGTTCACTTATTATTATTATTATTTGTTGTCATGTTGTCAACTGATTAGCTTCAAATAGTTATCTATACTTCTAGCTTTGGGTCTGAGGTGTCTTCAAGATGTGGACACATGGGGCAATAATGGTTTTTTTTCACTGGTTGTAAATCTTTTATGAGCAGACAGTCCTGCTGTGCTGAGGTAGAGTTTTTGACTGCTTGGTTCTGGAAAAAGTGTTTACATTCACTGCTGGAGTAATTCTGAAAGATTAACCACAAGCGTGTGCGCATTCGAAACAATCTCCTTTAATAATGATGTGTTTGTGTTCTAAAGTATGTAGATGGGGTGTTTTCAACACCTTTCACTACTCCTTCGAGGATATTGACACCTCTTTATGGTTCTCATGCAAGTACTTTGGTCACGTCTCGTTTGTATTTGTCATCTTTCTGATGAAGAGTTCTTGCCTATGTGAAATCCGAAAAGACTGATATTCTTATGCTGTTAGAGAACTTTTGATTTGTTTCGACCATAAATCTTTCCTTCCTATCTTCAAACACTATCCCCCATGAAAGGACCTTAAGGTTATTATTTATATGTTTATATTTTTATTCGAATTATGTTATATAGTATACACCAAATAATTGAGGTTAACATTATCATGCCTTTTGTATAGTCGTTACAACTTGAGAGGCTTGCCATGTATCATGATTGCAACACTGTTCCATGGAAGATAGATAAAAGATGGGAAGACCTAACTCCTGATGAATGGATAGAGGTTTGTCCCAATTCTTTTGAAGATATTGGCTATCTCTTTGCAGTTGGTGACGTGGATAAAGAATGACATCCACTAACATACCTTTTAATTAGATATTCGAGGATGGTATTAATGAACCAGTTGCTGGCCATGATATGGTGTCTCAATGGGCTATGGGTCGAAATTTTTTGGTTTCACCTATCAATGGAGTCCTTAAATATCACCGTCTTGGAAAGCAAGAGAGGAATGATCCTGAGGTCCCATTTGAGAAGGCTTCGCTTGCCCTGAATGATGTCACCTTGACGGTTACAGAGGTATTTATCCTCCTTTTCATTTTGCTTTGAGTTGCTCTGTAATTCACTAGATGAGAAGTAACCAAGTTTTTAGATCTGGTTCAAGTGCCTTCTGCTCAGAATAGTTTACTTGAGAGGTTACTAATCTCCCTTGCTTCTTTTACTCTGCCCAAGAAGCATAAATTGAGATGTTGATTGCCAGAGGAACTCCAGCCTTTTTTGGGCTTGTGATGACCTTTTGCAATCTAGGAAGATTTAGGACCTAGGCTGTGCTCATGTTGGTATTCTCACTTTTTATTTTCCCCTCGAGTTTGCTGCAGTTTTTCTTTCATGTGCATTTACGTATCATATTTCCCATAGACAATGAGAATTAATATCATCCTGTACTCTTTGTTAGGGACAATATCATGACTGGATCAAACTTATGGAAGTTGTTTCAAGGTACAAGATTCATGTGGAAGTTTCACATCTAAGGCCGATGGTAACAGTTTCAGAGGGTCCCCATCTCTGGTGGCGCTATGCTGCTCAGGCAAGCCTGCAGCAAAAGAAGATGTGGTAAAGATGCCTAGGATATGGTTTTTACTAGCATCCATTCTTTTGAAAAGATAAATTATCTCTACTTTGCATCATGGATATCTTGCAGCTTATCTGAGATTCTGATTTATTTCAATTAGCAGTGCTGTACTTAGTTGTACGAAGTTCAAGCTGACTTGCATTCTGTTGTTATAGCTATCGATTCTCATGGGACCGCATTCAGCACCATTGCCAGCTACGTAGGCACTATGTCCAGTTATATGCAGCTGTATTGCAACAGGCATCAGAAGTTAATCGTACAGAAATGAGAGAAATTGAGAAAGATCTGGATTCCAAAGTGATTCTCTTGTGGAGGTATGGAACTGTTGTCACTTTGTTTTCTAGATCCAGTGAGTTTCACTAGCAACAGAAACTGCTTTTTTGCCCTGAAAATTGTTAAGTGATACTGGTTGGTAAAATACAGCCGTTTTAGAGTATCTTAATTTTTTCAATCCTCGTGGTGATGTAAATGATATACAAGACTCCCTTGGAGAGACACTTCCTTGGAGCCTTTCTCAATGAACTTTTTGTTTATACTGATAAAAAATAGGACCAAAGTGCTTCATAACATAAGGAGAAAAAAAGGAAAAAAAGAAAGTTAAGTTCTCATTAGGAAATGTGATGAGATCAAAATCACTCTGAAGTTTAAAGGACATTAAGATGAAAGGAGATTCTCCATGAGGAAAAGCGTAAATTTTGGCCCATTTGATTGTTTATAGAAGCAAACACCATTTTTCTCGCTCTTTAACAGGTTAACCTGTGCCTAAGAGCTAGGGCTGTCAAATAGGTGGGTTGGGTCGCATCAGGTTGAAAATGATCTGACCCGAATCAACCCATTTAAATTTAATAAAAATTTATTGACCATATCCGATCTGACTTGGCCCATATTACCAAAACACATCCATATGCAATCCAACATATGAAATCTGTACCTACCTGTCAAACCCACTTTAAGCTCTTCATGTGCATATGTTACTTGGATTAAAATTTCATATCAAATCAAACAGTAAATTATCCCAATGAAAAATTGTTAGTAAATGAAGTCAAAAACATAAAAAAAAAATTGTAAAAAATAGGGAAAAAAGGAAAAAGGAAAGAAAAGAGAAGGAAAAAAATCTGAAAATTCTAAAAAAATTGCAAAAATTGATGATTCAAAACTTGGGCAAAAAATTGGTGAATCAGTATGTGAACGTCAAACTTGCGTTGGGTCTCCATCATCTATCTCCTTGAGCTTTGTGGAAGTGTATGGGTATGGTCAATTTAAAAATAGTTCTTGGCTAATTCAAAACTTGTTGATTCGACCATTAATGGGAAAGTTGATTGAAATTGCCATCTCTTGTTACTTGCTGTGGATTCCTTTGTTCATCTACATTTTCGAGATGAAAATGAAATAAGGAATCTGTTGTTAGTGCATTCTGAACGTTTTCTTTTCCCTTCAATGGAAATATAAAAATGAGACAAGAAAAAATCATATATGTTAATGAGCAAGTGTGAGGGAGAGTGCAGAGAGAGTTAGAGTTCATGGGGGTTGGGTCCGGGCAAACTATGAACCCATTGACACCCATATTTATTTTGGGCTTTGCCTTTTAAACCCATTTTATGACCCATATAACGACTCTACCCATCATATATTGGCGAAGAAGTGGACCTAAAATCCATTTAGACTGCTCTACTTAGAGCTTATAAGAAAGTGTTAATTTAGGGTCAATAATCCTAGTCCCTAACTAAACCGCAAATCTTGAGAATTTAATGTTTTTTTCAACAGTAAGGCCTGGTTTTACTGTGTGAGTTTTGTTGGACTCGATTTGTATTTTGATCATCATGTTCATATTTCCGCTCTACATATTGTTAGGTTGCTGGCACATGCTAAGGTTGAATCTGTCAGATCGAAGGAAGCAGCTGAACAACGAAGGCTCCAAAAAAGGAGTTGGTTTTCATTTAGATGGTATGATTATACAGTATTTATTTTTCCTCTTGGGAGCAGTAACAACTAACAGCTTTGACAATTTAAATGACACTGATTTTAAAGCTTTGGACCTTTTAAGTAAATCTTTGTAGGTGCAAGTTTCCAAGGGTGGATGACCCTTAAATCTTTGTATAGTTTTGTATGGTGAGATGCATGACTAAAGTTTTTATTAGAGCTTTCTGTTAATCACCATTTCATTTATGTGTAATGTGGCAGTGGCACATTTGTGCTGATAATAATTCTAATGCAGTTGAAAATGGAGTAAATCTTCTACGAAAAGTTTATCTGATATTCGAGTAGACAAGTCAATATCTTATATTTGTGTCCTAATGGAGAAAAACTAATGCCTTGAATAGTATCTTGTCAATGTTTATCTTCTCTTCTGTTCATTGTTTTAATTTAACCGTACGGGTATCTTTTTATGCTTGATGAAGAGTTTATGTAAGTGAAGTGCTCATATTCCACAACACAAAAATTCTTAACATGCATTATATGCCGTGCCACGGAATAAAGTGGGTGCCCTACTTGTGGTTGCCTAATATGTTTGTGTTATCACTGCAACTACTTCAACGGTGCATCCCAGGTTCTCATCATTGTTTCTATGGTAGGCGTTCGAGCTCTGAAGATGACTTGGAGAAAGATGCTCCTGAGGGATTGCATGTAGCTGAGGGAAGATTGACTAAGGAAGAATGGCAGGCGATAAACAATTTACTTAGTTACCAGCAGGATGAGGAGTTGACTTTACACTCTACAAAGGACATGCAGAATATGATTCGGTTTCTAGCTTCTGTGTCTGTTGGCCAGGCTGCAGCAAGGGTCATCAACAGAAATGGGATTGAAATAATCTGTGGTAGATTTGAGCAACTTAATGTTTTGACTAAGTCAAGACATCGTAGCACGCACTGCAATGTGTCGTTGAAGTTCTACGGTCTCTCTGCGCCTGAGGGTTCGCTGGCACAGGTCCATGTTTGTCTATCATTATATTTTCATGCCCTTAGCCCTAAAATCCTTGCTGTACCTCTAGAAAAATGCTATTGATAGATGCTTTTTCTTGACTATCAATGATGGCTTCACTATGTTTTAGCTTATTTTCTGTTAAAATATGGAATCCCATTTTTGTGCTGCTGGCCACTTTTAAAAGGCAACATTAATTTTTTGTTTTGGTCACGTTTTGCACCATATAGCTTCAATTGTACAATTTGTGGCATTATCATTATGAACCTCACCATGTTAACTGAATCAAATCATTCTGATAATCTTCAGGTTGATAGTTACGTGTGTGGACACTGTAGATGAATTTGTTGACAATTTGGTAACAGATGGCCTTGTGCAATCAATTGTCAAATCATTAGGTGCAATTTTAGAGTAGAGTGTACAAAGTGTGATTGAAATAAAGTAGGAGGTGACTTTTCCATTACGCATTTGTCTTTTTATATAACAACTTCTCTTTGATCAATGCTTGCAAATTCTATTCTTAATCATAAGTGGAACCTGTATTTGGTTTGACCTTTGTGCCAACATTTTGATTTTTTATTTTTTATGCCATGAGCTCAATTTAGGGATGTTCTTATGCATAATTTGAAGTTACTTGCAGAGTGTTATTAGTGAGCAGAAAGTTAATGCATTAGCAGCTACCTTTGTGAGCTCACCAGTTGGGGAGGATGTAGACTGGCGGCTCTCAGCTACAATTTCTCCATGCCATGTGACGGTAATTATGTGAAATGCAGCTGTATTATCAATTTTTGCTAGTTATAACAATCTATGTGATCAAGAGGCAAGTAATTTTTGCAAGTCTACATAGGCTAATTCTGCAAGTTTCACATACAGGTTTTCCCACATCACTAGGAAATTCCAATGTACCAATATGAGTAGTGCAAGGATGCTAGTCGACGCAAAATACTTTTATGTAACTCATGGGCTATTGCAATAACCCATAGGGAGGATATAGACAGCTTAGCTGGGGCGGGAGAAAGAGAGGGATAGTGAAAAAATGTTGATAGCCAGCAGCAATGTGGTGATGGCTGATGAACACATAAAGGAAATTCACTCTTTGCAATTTAGGCTGTTTGGCCTCTTTGGCCTTAGATTATTCGGGCTCTGCTTGTGGATTGATCTGTATAAGACCTAGGAGAATGGACCAAATGCTGGAGTTGGATAGTATAGAGTAACTCTATTGGACAAATTGTATGGGCAACCACATGGCCTTGATGTTAAGAGAAGGAAGCAAAGACAATTTCAAAGTAGGATGACACTGGTTGGGTTGGAGTTATGATGTGGATGGGCTTCATGGTTCTCATGTTCGTCCCCTGGATCATTTGCTACCGAGTAGAGATTTTTTTTTAATAGAAATTTTACGTGATGAAACAGAGCTTAGGATGACATTTTCTACAGTCTACCACATGGCCTTAATGTTAAGAGAAGGAAACAGAGACAATTTCAAAGTATGATGATGCTGGTTGGGTTGGAGTTGTAATGTGGATGGGCTTTGTGGTTCTCATGCTTGTCCTTTGGGTTATTTGTGAATGGGTAGAGTTTTTGTTTTTATTTTTTTTTGGGAGAACTTTTACCTGATGAACCAGAATTTACTGCAGATTTTTAATCATTTTTCTAGTGTTTGAAGGTTTCCAATTAGGTGCTGCTACATTTCCATTTCCTGAATTTTTTTTCTGATTTTCTCTCCTGCTCTTGTCTACTCCCTCACTAAGCTTCTGACATACTGATGTCTTGTCAGGTTTTGCTGGACAGTTACAATCGATTTTTAGAGTTTGTAAAGAGAAGTAGTGCAGTCAGTCCCACTGTTGCACTGGAAACAGCAGCTGCTTTGCAGGTAATCATGTTGAATACCTAAATTATGGCTCTCTAGATTTGGTAAAACTAACATTAAACTCTTTCAATGCCAGATGAAGATTGAGAAGGTGACTCGGAGAGCACAAGAGCAATTTCAGATGGTCTTGGAAGAACAAAGCAGGTCCCTTCATTCTTCTAATATCATTTCACAAGTCATGGCTCTTGCCTTAGGAATTTTCATGCTGTCCTTCCCCAACCACTTTAGTCTTAAAGCTTGGTACAAACTTGGTTAATGCAGAAACTTCAGATAAATACCAAAATGAATGCTTCTCTGGCCCTTTCTGTTTCTTTTAATAGCGAAGTTCCAGTGAATGTACTGCAATTCTCATGATCATAGAAAGCTTAAAGTATGCTAACAGACGGCACAATGTTATTGACAGAAACCTGAAACTGTGTCGTGGTATGAATAATTAGAGACCACCTTATTTGACAGGCAGTGAGGGGCTATCCATTTACAGCTAAATGCTAAGAAATGCTTGATAAATTTCGAGACTGAAGCTAGAAATGCTTCTGGAGTTAGGGATGAACTGTGTGTTTGGAAAGGAATTGGTTTTTCAAACAACAAAGAGAAAAGATCGATTCTTGCTGCTATCGCTCTGACAATATTTGATTACAGTTTAGGAGTTTTTGGGTTACAGAAAAGCATGTTAGAATATGCATAATTTCTTTTGTACAGGTGGTACTGTGTGGTTCCCACTAGGTACCTTTCTTATATAAAATCTTCTTTTGCCTTTATGATAAATTATAAGAGTGAAAATTCTCGTTCAGCCTCCTAAAACCTTAAAATGTATACCTATACTTCAGAAGAGCAAGGATGTAGTTCAGTATTGTCCATCCCACAGGTCCCCTACTCCTCTCCTGATGGAATCCAAGCTATTAAGAGAGAGATTACAGGTGAAAAGATGCTCTCCATGTAATACTACCTACACCTTTCAAAGCTCCTAATTATTTCAGCTCAAGCTAGAAACTGCCTAACTTGGTCAAATAATCGACAAGAGGAAATTCTGAAGCCTTCTTGCATGGCAGAGATAAGCACAGTTTGCTTGACCCGACACCGGAAGCATCTCACCAAGACCCCCTCTCTTCTTTCTGGAGGTGGTCAATAGTTCTATTTTTCCCTGAGCAGCTTGCAGGAAAATAATCCTACACTAAGGGAGGCTGTGACCATCCAAATAGCTCTGCAAGAGAAACTTGATTTGTTGGTCTAATCCCTTGTCCAAGTGCTCCATGAGCTTTATAATTGACGTTTCTCTAAAGTTCCATTCTTTCCCAAAATCCTCTCTGCTCTGACAAGTCTGATTATGAAGACAAAACAGATGTGAAAATGTCAAGTCCTTAGCATGTAATTTAGCAAGGCTCTGCTTCATGCCGATTCTCATTTGTGGGGATTCTTGGATTCTTATTCTTCTACTTTAAGGCTTCTGCCACTGCTTTGATTTTCTAATAGCTTATTCTAGTGATGGGTTTATTGACTGCAAAACTGCTTACGCACTCTCTGACAGATGATATGGTATATTTTATCTGCTGGAAAGCATGCCATTAATGACCATATTATTGGAATTCCTGCCATTTCTTACAATTTCATGCATCTTGCTAGTTTTTATATGCAAAAGTTGTCATGCCAATGAGAAGACATGCTTTTTATGATCATCAGCAGAAGGATTGCTGTGTAACTGTTGTTGCATTTGAGCATTCTGTCAGTTGCATAGCTGTTGTTTTTCTGATTCTTATTGCATTCTTGGAAGGATGGAGAATTTCATCCCAATCAACTGTCAATGCTTGTGCATAATCTGCATCTCACTTTTGCCTGATATATGCACGTGTACTCTTTTCTTTTTCTTTTCTTGTCTTGGAACAAATGTCATAATAAGGTGGTAATAGAAAATGAGGGTTTTAAAGTTAAAAAATTTGTCAATAGTGTTGAAGAATAGCTTCTTCATGGTTGCACAAGTTATAGAATCCCTCTGATTCTACTTTTCCCCCTTTACAACCGTGAATGTATGAAAGTTTAGGTATTTCCTCAATATACCTTAGAGAATGGTGATTTATGGGTTCTCTCCTCTGTAGTTTCTAAAGAAATTGGGTTTTACTCTTAAGCAAAGGAAAGCACTTTAAGAGCTCCCTCTTCCGGACGAATTTCTTTGAGCAGGGTTCCTCTTTTGAAAGAAGCTATTAAGTGATCATTAATGGGTTTACAGGTCTATTTTTTATGAGGGTTTGTGCCCTGCCCCTTGGTATTTAATGGAAGCGTCATCTTTTCACTGAGTAAAGATGTAAATACTGTGAATGGGTAATTGGAGGGGCAGCCTGTGTACAAGCTAGTTACAAGGAAAACCAGATACAAAAAATTTGGATAATAAGCTTTTTTTGAATGAACCAGCAACGTGGAGCTAGAAAAGCATAAAGAGGTTACAGTCTTAATTATAGTACATTCTCTGACTCTGAAAGATAATTAGGTAATCAGCAAGATTCATGACTTTCTGCTCAAAAGAATAAGCAAAGGTTTGTAACTGAGGCTCACTGTCACTTTGCTATTTAAAGCCCTCTTTATGTACTAGAACAATTTTTATCAATACAATGATTACTTTAAAGCTCATTTGGTAGACCTCTCTAAGTCACCTCAAGAAGCATCATGCTTATAATTTACATATTAATGCCAATTATAGTGAACATAAGAGGGAATTATCTTTCTGTAAGATGTCTTGAAAAATGTAAGCAGCCTTAAGAAGCGCTGCTGACAAGTGTTCAGGAAGAGACTGAATTACCATACTGGTTGATTCACTGCCTTGTGTGGCTCCCCCTTTGTCAATTCCACATGCCATTTTCAACCCGGCTTATACTGTGAAAATCATGTACAGCATCGTACATTGCTTGTCTATGGGTTTGTCAATCTATATACATTTAATTTTCTTCTGCTTACTAGCTTAAGTTTTTGGGTTCGACTTTCTCAATTCTATTCTTTTGGGTAATTGATCCGGTCATTAAGCTTTGTTGAATTCCCTGGTTCATTGTTTGAGTTTTGTCTTGCTTTAGTTCGTTAGCACATTAACTTACCATAGATAAGATAGAGTTTTCTCTTTAGTTAAAAAAGTATAAATTCATTTTTTAGGAAGTTATTAAATCCTCTAAAGATTGTTATGACATGTCATGAAGATTCTTTGAAATGGAAGGATCAAATAACATTTGATGGTTTTCTTACCTTTTACCAAAAAAAAAAAAACATTTGATGGTGGACAGAATTTTTCTAATTTCTCTGTTGAAAAAATTGTTCTTTTGGTTTTCAAAGGAATACTTGTGGAAAGGAAAAAGAATATCTCGTTCTTCCTTTTGGGAAGGGAGGATTAGGAAATCTGTTGAAATATTGTCCCACATCGCTTGATAACGGATTCTAAATGATCCTTATATTCATGTGGTATCCCTCCACCTATAAGCTTAAGCTTTTGGTTTGGACTTTCTAACATGGTATCGGAGCCAAAATTTCCTTACTTGAAGGTGTGTGGTAAAACAATTCCACATGAATGTGTGTAGTCAAAATTCCATGTGGAGCTCATGATCTGACTTGCGCATGAGAGTGGGTGTTGAAATATTGTCCCACATCGCTAGACAACGGATTCTAAATGTTCTTTATATTCATATGGTATCCCTCCACCTATAAGTTTAAGCTTTTGGATTGGATTTTCTAACAAAATCCTATTGATTGCAGCTTTCCAGACCTCTGGGAAGCATGAAAAGAACAAGGCTTTAGTGGAATGATCCCCGTCTCCATAGAAGGAGAGGGGTGTTGATTAACATGTTGTTAAGGATATACTACTTTAGGATTCTTCTTAGGGGAAATGAAAAAATTGAAGAGATAATGATGTGAGAAAGGCGTTACTAGAAGCAAGCAATAGTTTAGTGCTTTGATACATGTCAATGTGTAGAGGGAGTTCTTGAGAAGAGAGAATTGAGAAGAGAATGACATGTCCATTATACCCACATGAATAATACTGTTTAATTTATTCACAACAACGTGTATTCAATGACTAGTCCCTTAGCTTTTAACTTTGTCAGTTTCCTGCGCTCAATCAGATTTCTTTTGAGCTTGAGCTTCTCTCCCACAAATGGCTCCAACCTTGAGGGAGAGGAACATCAATTCTGCCAGACAGGAAAAAGATCTTGAATGTCTTGCGCTAATGCCACTGCCTTAACTGTTCCTCCTTGTCTTGTTTATATTATTTTAAGAAGTACTTATTATAGTATATGCATGAAATGGAATTATTTTCTTTTCCTTGAAGTTAATTAAGACATAAATTTAGTTGGGTACTCATACTTCTTACTTATCTTCGCTAAATGTCTATTTTATCAAATTAATGTGTTCCTTCATTGTGCGACGGAAAGTAAAAACACTTTCTACATCTGATTAATGTACTTTTGACCACAGATTCGCTCTTGACATTGATCTGGATGCACCTAAAGTTAGAGTTCCTATAAGGAGATCTGAATCTTCCAAGTGTGATAGCCATTTGCTTTTGGATTTTGGTAATTTCACGCTGCGGACATCGGTATGCTCTCTTTAGCTTCTCCATGCACTTATAGTGACTGAGCATTTACTAGAGATGTTCTACAGCTACATACAATGATGTGCTTATATATAAGTGGTCTCATTTTGTGTGAAACAAGCTTTTCCTTGATGCAATAGTTAGCCTATAGCGATTTTCCATGTTCTCTTCAATTGCTGGAGTTCTCTTGGTAATGTATGGTTGATTAAATCACATTTCCTGATAAAAGCAGGATAACCAGCTGGAGGAACAGAGGAAGAATTTATATTCACGGTTTTATATATCTGGAAGAGATATTGCAGCCTTTTTCACGGATTGTTATTTCGACAGCCAGAACTGCCCTCTGGTTGTACCAACTTCCAGCAATCAACCAGTTGCGTCCCCCAGACATGATGACCGTGATAATTTCTGTTCTCTCATTGATAGGTGTGGTGTGGCAGTAATAGTTGATCAGGTAAATAAATTCTCTTGTTCTTTGTTGGGTTTCTGACTTTACTAAATTTATGTTAGAAGTTAGGATTTGGCTTTTCTTTGACAACTGAAGCTGTGCTGAATTCATGTGGACCTGGCTATGAGCAGATTAAGGTGCCTCACCCAGGTTACCCATCAACACGTGTCTCTGTCCAAGTACCAAATCTTGGCATCCACTTTTCACCAGCACGCTATCGCAGACTCATGGAATTGTTAAATATTCTATGTGGCCCTAAGGGAATCATGGGACAGCCAAGAATTGATAGTTTTGAAGCTGAACTTGCGCCCTGGACTCCTATAGATCTCGCAACTGATGCTAGAATATTAGTTTGGAGGGTATGTCTGGATATCTTCAAAGCAGCTGGTCATATGTTTGAGTTATAGTTGTTACATTCTTAATCATAATTCCTTTTGATTGTAGGGAATTGGCAACTCCATGGCCACATGGCAGCCCTGTTTTCTTGTACTATCTGGATTCTACCTTTACCTTTTAGAGTCTGAAAAGTCTCAGAGCTATCAGCGATGCTTAAGGTCTGGTCTTCTTATCTGATGTTGAATCATTTAATAGCTAAATTGTGTTCTTTTGTCCTTTGGCCACTCTGCTGCCCCAGTCTAGGACCTTTTCTTTGTTTCTTTCTAGAATGCGGCCTTCTTTGTGAAGAACTTGTCTGTAGCAGTTTTGTCAACACCGATGTGACATTTATCATGACCTCTAATCTTTTGATTGAATTGGTACTGTTGCGATGATGCAGTATGGCTGGTAGACAAATTCATGAAGTCCCCCCAACAAACATTGGCGGTTCTCCATTTTGTATTGCTGTGAGTTTTAGGGGCGTGGACTCTCTAAAGGTAAGTCCTGATGGTTCTTTAAAGGTGTCAATTGTCCACCCTGAATCTAGGTCTTTATATCTTGAGATACTTTGTTTTGTAAATTTTCCTTTAAATACAACCATGATGTTACAGTATGCCATTTCTCCTTTTAGCTAATGGAAACTTTTATGTGTGTTATGCTTGTGGTTTGGTCAAACATTCTCAATGTAATGGGTTATTCAATTTCTAGTAGGGATAAAACTTGTGTATGGAGATCTGTGGTCCTTCTTTTTCATGGCAATGCTGGCAAACATGCTGTTGAAAATTGGTAGTCAGCAAATGGGTCATTGACTGAAGTTACTAGTAGGCCAAATTGATATGATAACTACTGACAATTATATCAGCAAACTTTGATATGCAATGATGAGAGCCACATGAAATAAGTAATCACACAAAAGGTTTACATGGTTTGGCTAATCTGGCCTACGTCCACAGAGAAAGGAGTATTATGATTTAATTGTTAATGAACAATATATCGAAGATTACACAATCACTAAATTTATCTCAACCGTTACCTGTGCACAATTTACTTGTCAACCTCACATAGTTGTTAGTGCTCTCTCTGAAACTTACTCAATTTATAGAGAGTATTCACAAACCTTAAACATCATGTGGCACTTCTAAAAGACAAATGACCACTTAAATGTGTAGAAGAAACTTGTTAATACTCTACATAGGCCTGGGGACCTGCAGTCCTAATAGTCTGAACATGTGGTCTTGAGTGATTCTATTTGACAATCAATCCAGGCCTAGCTGTGGAACCACTTCAGTTTTCTCTGGAAAATTTGACATCCCTGGTGTTTGGTTCAAGTTGACCAAATACCAGAGTTTACTCTCTTACTTCCTGTGGAGTCTCGCGACTTCTGCTTTTGCATGGACCAAAGTTAGCTCTTGATACAAAATGCTCATTAATTTTCCAAGCTGCCATGCAATAATTCAAGTTGAGTCTTTTTTAATTCATGTTCAAACTGAAGATAATTTTTTGGCAAATTTTCTCTTGGCTCAATGTTTGCATTGATGTCACAACCGTTCTGTGATAACCCTACTAACTACCCTTGTGAGCCCCTTTGTGGGCTCAACCATCATAGGTGCTCTTCATGTCGAAGGTTTGACCGAAGTTGGCCAATGAGATATACCTTGTCATTGCATTGACATGTCCCACATAATGGCTCTCTGACACAACCTCCTGTGTCATAGAGATTGCAAAAGCAATTTTAGCATGCTGATACATGTGTCAGGCAATTGATTTTGTCTCTTTTTGCCTCTGTGGCTAAAGCATCATTTGGCTTCATTGGCTTCATGGCTTGACCTTGCTACTAGCACTGTCTCCCGTTACTTCAGTAGTACCTTCCTCAGCTGTTTATACACTAACAAATTCCAAACCAGTTCTTGTGGGCATTGTGTGAAGTAAAGATGGAGAGTTAAATTACCATCCATCAGTTGATGAATCAGGGGTGACTGACAACTTTCCCAACATCACCAGAATCAGCATCTGCTACACTGTTTCCCTTTGTTCTTTTTAACCTCAGTTTCGTACTGCATGAACCAATGCCAACCTGCAACCTTGCCAACAATTTAATCTTTTCGACCCTTAAAGTCGTAGCATCTAAGCTTTTCCATCCAGAGCCAATTTGCACACCTTGCATCTCCAACGAAGTTTGCATATTTTGATGCACCACACATTTTAACTGCTTCGTCTATTGTATCTCTCTAACTCCTATTTTGCTGTTGAAGCCATCATGAACCTGTGCTCTGACACCAGTTTTTTTCAAGACATGTCTCAATATGCAATAAAATTCACAAGAAACAAATAATCACATGACATATGTGGTTCAGCCAATTTGACCTACTTTCCTGGGAGACTGACAGAAATATTACTCATAATTGATGTTTTGACCGATCACTCAGCATCTCTAGAAGCATTTCTCATTACAATCATTACTCTTATTCAATGTTTAGCCCTTACAGTTTCTCTCGCTGAAACTGACTCAATTTACATTGCGAAGTTACAAACCCCTAACTTTCTTTTGTATCTTGACATTGTGCCTAAAAGAGGAGTCAAATTTATAGAAAAGCTAAGGAAAACCCTACTCATAGACCTCTGGAGGACTCAATCAAACAGGATGGTTGTGTCTTGAGGCAGTTTTGTCCAGGCTTGGATCAGGTTGTGGGCATCCTTTTCAAGTTCACTTGATTCCCGACTTTGCTCTTCAGCATTTTGTGTAGTCTTCAGGTCACTGTTTTTGACCAAACAACTATTTATCAATTTTCTAGGTGTCCATATGTTAATTCAAGCTGTTAAAATAAGATAACTGCAACTCCAAATGAAAACTCAAGACCTTCAAGTTCCCAACCGTGTCAATGATTTTAAACTTTCAAGTCATCAATCCAAGTGGATGTTTGGTCTGTCTTTTGGCTCTTGACCTTTAGGCTTGAGTTATTTCTTTTTCTGTACTAAAAACAAACAAAATTGTCAAAACATTTAGCATTTAAGGTTGCCCCAATTTTTTTTCATGACTTTTCATTAGTTGGTGCAAAACTCAAATGTAGTCAACTGATCTCATCCAAACAATGTAGTGGGCTTTTAGTAGCTTTTAGCCACTGGTTAAGTGAAAAACGATTGTGCAGGCTTGGTGTTTGAAAAGAATAAAAGACTGTAATGCTTTTACTCAATAAAAATTCTAACCAGTCAAATCTTTTAGCACCAAGAAAAGTCAGTTATAACCCAATCTTTTGTAATTCTTGAGGTTTGTAAAATGATCTAATTGAATGTTTACAATAGATTGACAGACAAAACTGCAAGGGGAGAATGATATGACTGCTAGGGCCACAGGTTTGCAAGGCCTATTCAGCCTATGTGTAGATAGTTTTAGTTTTTTTTTTTATTTTTATTTTAATACATAAAACATTGCAATTCATGAGCATGTTACCACTGCCCCCTCTCTCCCCCTCTCTCACTCACATATGTCAAATGTCATTTCTTTTGTATAAACTGTGACAATAAATTTTCCAGGCGCTAGAATTGTCTAGCACTTGGATTTTGGAGCTTCAAGACGAGAAGCACAAGGCAGCTTGGTTGAAGGGACTTATACAAGCTACATACCAAGCTTCTGTATGATACAGAATATTCAATGATTCATGTATCTTTCATTTTGCTTGACCATTAGGTGCATGTTGCTGATGATTCTTCTTTTTTCTGGAAATGTGTGTATAGGCTCCTCCGTTGGTCGATGTTTTTGGAGGAACTAGTGACAAGGGTGCTGAATCAGATGTTGCCCGTTTGTCAAATTCCAAAACCGCTGACATAGTCATTAATGGCTCATTGTTGGAAACAAAGCTATTTATTTATGGCAAGGTAAGATCTGTTTTATTTTGTTTTCCCATCCTTGTTCCACTTCTTTGATGCAAAACAGATTTACTTGGGACTGACTGTTGTTCGTATCAGCTTAAGATAATGTAATGATGCTAAGATTTTCCAAATTTTTCAGACTGCAGGAGCTGGTGATATCAATCTTGAAGAGACATCTATTATTGAAGTTCTTGCTGGTGGTGGGAAGGTTTGTGTAGCTCTTGTTTATTTTGTTCTTTCAGTCACTGTTGTCACTGAAATATGTTGAACATCCTGGTTTGGATTGAGCATTAAAATATTTTATGCTTCATCAATGACAAGAAAGCCTTTCTCCATCACATGTTCTGAATCAGCCAAAACTTGAATTAAAAAATGAACAATCTTTGGTGGTGTAGCTGGCCAAAACTCAATAGGGTAAAATAAGACCAAAAAAATGTACTTTTTGCAATAAAGGTCTATTACTTCACAGATTTTATGAAGTGCTATAAACAAACCTTGAGATCCATGCATAGAGTAGACTAAAGGACCTTGATTTTCAATTTATAATTTTTTTGTGAAGAGGAACATCATTATGGTTCTTATATAGGAATGGGTGCATTTCATGCGGATCTTATGAAGGAAATGACGCCTATTAGAATGTTCAACCTAAAAGTTTAAGCTGATAGATGAAGAAAGACTACATGAATATAAGGTCCATGTAAACTCCATAGACAAATGATGTGAGATATTTTAACACCTGTCATGTGCAAACCAGACTGAATTGCATGTGGAATTGACAAATGGGAAGCCTTTCATGCAAAATACTTGGGGCTGAACTTGGTCCAAAAAAGTTTTAAGTCAAAAGTTGTAGGGGGACTACATGAACATAAGGCCTATTGAAAACCCAGGGACAAGTGATTCAGGATACTCAACACATCTCATGTGCAATCCAGATTGAGAATGCCACGTGGAATTGACGAATGGGGAGCCTCATGCGAAATAAATCTTGGGTGGAACCTAACTCTGAAACCATGTTAGCATTTCCAAGACTCCAACCCCAAAGCTTAAGCAGGTGGAGCGAAACTACGCAAGTATGAGGCCCATTGAAACTCCGTAGACAAGCGACGTGACATACTCTAACAGTACTCAACAGAGAGCATCTTTATGAGTCTCATGTAGACATACACAGTTATAGAGTTTTTAGTCAGTTTATCATGGTGATATTCTCGTGAAGAGTGTACAGCCTTGGTACCCTTGTGATGAATGTATTTTCACTAGTACAATGGAAAAGAACGGGTTTCGTAAGCTTCATGAAAGGAGGTTTTTAATCCTAAAACAGAGTAGTCAATTCGAGGATCCACGAAAAGCCTTTTGTTTTTTTCTTTTCCTCTTTATTTTGGTTCTTTTTTCTCAGGTGAATTATAACTTGAGTTGAACAGTGGATGACATCTGAACTGTTCTTCCGTTTTAATCTTAGGAGATATCTGACAA
This sequence comes from Eucalyptus microcorys, assembly GCA_014182515.1. Lineage (NCBI taxonomy): Eukaryota > Viridiplantae > Streptophyta > Magnoliopsida > Myrtales > Myrtaceae > Eucalyptus > Eucalyptus microcorys. The sequence goes on along the minus strand of CM024569.1, from coordinate 40,110,640 downwards.
GGGTCTTCGTGTTGTTATATAGGCAACCTTAGAATTTTTTTTTTCCCTGGGGTCATTTCAAGTTGTTTTTCAAATTCAATGAAATAATTTTTTTGTATTGAAACATGAATATGCCATATGAAACTGCACCATGGAAATCTCTCTTCCACGTATGTGGTGCAATCCCATGCCTGGATCAGGATGATAATAGTCTAATGTTTGTAGCGCACTACATTTGGTCCCATCTTTTGAAGGATGCCCTATTGGATGGGTTGTGAAGAGAGACGATCCACGGTCTTGGTGATGGGCATGGCCTTTCTTACTTATATGCAATAAAAGATAAAGCTCTTGGACACTCGTGTGGTTAAAGATGGAATGCATCAGTCTCTAGTTGGAATGCCTAGTTGAGTGTTATCGTATTGTCTGCATCTCATTGTGCTTGTCTTTGTTTACAGGTAGATTTAGGCTTTGAGCTAAAAGACAATGGCATACCTAGTTTACTGGTTTGATTATATGATAATATATGATAAGAAGAAATGCAGATTAAGGTCCATGAATTAGATGGTGCGGAAGCAATTGCAATGGGCAGTAACCTAATTTCGATTTACTTAGAGAGAAAACTTAGGTCAAATTCTGGAAATGCTGCTTTGTGTCATGAGAAAATGAACAAAGAGTTTTGGCTCTGTTTGTTGACGTGAGACAAAAAAGCATCTGATGAATCATAAACCATGATCCTTCAATGAAGTTTGTCTGTTGGCCTACTCTCTGCCATTCTCTATGTGATGTCAGGTTTTGATTTTGTCCTGTTTTGCAACCTCTTGACATGTCATTCCTTGTTGATGATCCAGTTATGTCTGTAATTTTTCTATTTGGAGTGTTATGATGATAAGTGCCATTGTCTTTTAGGTACATGTGATTATTTGTGATGGTGACCTGACAGTGAAATCTAAGCTTCACTCTCTTAAAATTAAAGACGAGCTCCAAAGTTGTAATTCAACTAGTCCACAATATTTGGCGTATTCTGTGGTGGAGAATGATAATACAACTGTGTCAGCTGGTGTAAGTGATTACCATGGCAAAAGCATATCCTCTGTGCAATCCGAGGAAGATGACATCTTCAAGGATGCTTTGCCAGATTTCATATCCCTGTCAGAGACAAGCATCCATCCACACAGTATGGCTATGAATCAGTCTGCAAGGACGGGGGACGTCATAGACAGTACAGGAATTGGCTCCACTGATGCCTTGATGAATGAAAATGGCTTGGGGAGAGGAATGGGATTTTCTGATGATGTCTTCTATGAGGCACAAGGCATGGAAAGTTCAGATTTTGTCTCTGTAACCTTTTCAACCAGAAGTTCTGCTTCACCAGATTATGATGGCATAGATACTCAGGTATGTAACAAAGGATGAGAGCTGGAGAGAGATGGACACAGAATGGAGAGGATTCTTTGTTTTTGCAAAAATCATTGTTCACATGTGATGAGCATTTTTCACCTCTAATGTCATTGTGCATTTTCAGATGGCTGTGAGCATGTCCAAATTGGAATTCTTTTGCAACCGACCCACCCTGGTTGCTTTAATTAGTTTTGGTTTGGATCTGAGCTCTGTAAGCACTGGACACAGTGACATAAACATGGTAGAGACTTCAAAGGATGAACCTTTGGTTAATGAGGATAAGTTTGAAGATAGCGGGCGCATTAAAGGGCTATTGGGCTATGGTAAAGGTCGTGTTGTATTTAATCTCTACATGAAAGTTGACAGTGTCTGCTTGTTACTCAATAATGAGGATGGTACTCAGCTTGCAATGCTTGTACAAGAAAGCTTTCTATTAGATATCAAGGTAATGTGGGTTCTTTTCAAGATCAATTTTGGCCTTTGTCTTTGTTTGAGCATATACTTATGCTTTGAGTTCTTTACTTGTACTTGTAGACTTTTGACCTTCTTATAACTCTTTCCAGGTTTATCCAAGTTCTCTTTCCATTGAAGGCACTTTAGGAAATTTTAGACTCTGTGATTTGTCACTTGGAGCAGATCACACTTGGAAGTGGCTTTGTGATATACGTAACCCTGGCACTGAGTCCTTAATCAAGGTATGATGTTACCAGTGGTTTGCTGATGATGCTGTGTCTGGTTTCTGATTTTTTTCTTCTTGTTTTATCCGTTAGTTGTAATTCTTACATTTATCTTTTGCAGCTTAAATTTAATTCTTATAGTGCTGAAGATGATGACTATGAAGGATACGATTATAGTCTGCGAGGCAGACTTTCGGCAGTTCGGATTGTTTTTCTATACAGGTTTGTTCAGGAGGTATGTATGAAGATGCTGCTAATAATTTGATTTAACTGTTAATTGACTTGATTTATCAAGCTGATAAGATGACTGAGCAATGGGTTTCAATTTTTTCCTTGCGTGCGTCCTGCAAGTTTCATTATTGCTTGCTTTTTAGGAGTTCTTGTCCACCTCGATTTTGTAATGCTTGTCATAAGCTGCAAGGAGTGCATTTGCAGGTAACAGCATATTTTATGGAGCTTGCCAATCCACATACTGAAGAGGCCATCAAACTTGTTGATAAAGTTGGAGGCTTTGAATGGTTGATTCAGAAATATGAGATTGACGGTTCAACTGCACTGAAGCTAGATCTCTCACTCGATACTCCTATAATAGTTGTGCCAAAAAATTCACTAAGCAAAGAGTAAGTAAAAATATGTGTATTTTTTTGTTGAAGAATTTCATTTGACTGACAATTGGCAAATGCTGGTTGAACTTTAACATGCTTGTATCATCATGAAAACTTGGAGTAATGGAAGCTCTTAGGTGTTTAAAGCATGTTATAAGCAGATTTAAGTTGATTAAAGCAATAGAAAGGCTACTTGTTATTTCGTTGGATCTCTAAAGTCTTTTGTCTGCTTCCTTACACTTTTCAATTTCCACCTTGCTTAAAGATTTTCTTTAAATTTTGGAAGTGGACAGATCTTGAATCATCTGTACATGCTACAGCAATTCATGTTTGGAAGTATCATAGATTCAGAAGATTGACAATGGCCCAGTTCTTCCTATGTTTTCCTTCAATTTGGATATGGAGATGCTAAATAAAATGGAATTGAGGATGTTGCAATTTCTTCCTCAATTTCTATAAGTTATAATGCTATGGCATTGTCGTATTTAGTTTCTCAAACTATTGCAGTTATAAATTTGACATATTTGATTGGCAGAATTCCTTGACCATTTAAGAGGTTTATGGGGGTGAAAATGCTAAAATAGTCTTTTATGGGTAGGAGTTGCCGTTCTGTATTGTTAAATCGAACCAATGTGCCTAGATGTTTTAGTATAATACATTGAAAAGTTTAGGGGTGGTGGGATGACACTTGTTGTAGTTTGTGTTGCTGAGTGTTCTATGCCAGAGTATAGGATGTAATTCTGACTAGAATTTCTAACAGAAAAGGATTCAGAAGCCAAGGGTCCTCAAGGTGATAGCCAAATGGGTCTTTTTGAAGTAGCTGTTTGGGCCAATGCAACTATCTATGTAATTTCAATAATTTTTTGTAGGGATATAGCATGGTGTGCTGTTGTCTGATTATTTACTGTTTCATTGTATCCTACTTTTCTTATCTTTTTCTTTTTAAACTACCAAAAATCCTTGTGATGTGAAAAATTGCCACTTTTGTTTTCATAATTTGATGCGTGTATAATACATTGCAATAGATAAGGCTTCATATGTACAATTCTTTTGCAGCTTCATCCAACTTGACCTGGGCCAGCTGCAGGTGACAAATGATATTAGCTGGCATGGATGCCCTGAGAAGGATCCTTCAGCTGTCCATGTTGACCTTCTTCAGGCTAAGGTAGATCCATCGCTCCCTTTCCTCTTCTAGTTATTTTGCTGACCATGTAAGATATCAATTCTAAAGCATTCACAACTTGAATGCACATCTCAGATTTTGGGAGTAAACATGGCTGTTGGGATCAATGGTTCTGTTGGTAAGCCAATGATTAGGGAAGGTCATGGAATTGATGTTTACGTGCGCCGTAGCTTGAGGGATGTTTTCAGAAAAATTCCAACATTTTCTTTGGAAGTGAAGGTATTGTCACTCTTACATAAAGTATGCCTATGGCAGTTTTTCATAGTTTCCTGGTTGAAGTTTTTTGGAGTCCTAAAGTAGAGGAGGATAAGTAATTTAGGTTCAATGCGATGATTGTCTCAATTACCTAAGAGGATGTTAATTTGCTACCCAAGAATTAAAAATATTATACCTCGGTTTTCCCTGCAATTCTTAGAGTTCTTTTATGGGCCTATCTGTTCTGCGTACATCAACATGGTCAGAAAGCAGAAGCTTCTATCATTGAATGTAGGTCTTCTTGATTGCCTCTTTTATATTCAGTTGTGAGCCAGTAACTATGTTGTTATGTGATTTGATTGTCTAGGGCTGTTATTGTACTTTTTTAGGTTTAGCTGACAAATATATTTTGTAACATGCCGTAAACTTCATTTTCTGTTCATGTTGCTTCCTTATCAATCCCAGTTAGCGATTCGTATTGAATTCTTTGAGTGGTTATTTTTTGGCAATTTCTTGAGCAGGTGGGCTTGTTGCATGCTGTGATGTCTGATAAGGAATATAATGTTATTCAAGATTCTGTCTACATGAATTTATGTGAAGCACCAAGGATCCCTCCAAGTTTTCGTGTCGGTTCATCTGGTACTAGAGATACAATGCGATTACTGGCTGATAAAGTCAACACGAATGGTCAAATTTTGCTGTCACGTACAGTCACTGTAATTGCAGTTGAAGTGGACTGTGCTTTGTTAGAGTTGTGCAATGGCATTGATGAAGGGTCACCTCTTGCAAATATTTCTGTAAGTGCAGCTATTATGCAAGTGTTTTCATTTCAAGGAGCTTCTTTCACTTAAATTTATATTTGACACAAGTCTGTCATAATCAGTGTGATGTGGCCAGTCTCATTGACTTGCATATTATAGCAATTCTTTTCCCTGTTTCTGGTGTACATGTTTCTTATGCTGTTATTGTGATTCTTATAGAGGAGATTGATGTATTTTTTGTTTGCCTCTAGCTTGAAGGTCTATGGGTGTCATATCGGATGACTTCATTATCAGAAACAGACCTCTATGTTACCATTCCCAAATTCTCCATTCTTGACAGTCGCCCTGAAACAAAGTCTGAAATGCGGTTGATGCTTGGATCTTCAAGTGATTCTTCTAGACTACCTTCTGCTGGAGACATTTCCTATTCATCAAATAAGGTTATCCCTGGAAAGACAAGTGCTGAAGCTGGTTCGGAGCTTGCAATTCCAAGTCCTACGATGTTCTTGATGGACTATAGATCAAGGACATCTTCCCAATCGGTTGTTGTTCGAGTTCAGCAACCCAGGGTCCTTGTTGTCCCAGATTTCCTTCTTGCTGTGGGTGAGTTTTTTGTGCCAGCTCTAGGAGCTATTACTGGGAGGGAGGAAACCATGGATCCTAGGAATGATCCTATAAGTAAGAGCAATAATATTATACTCTCTCAACCTATATACAAACAGCATGAAGATGTGGTGTACCTGTCTCCTGAGAGGCAACTAGTAGCAGATGCTTTAGAGGTTGATGAGTTTGTATATGATGGTTGTGGAAGGATTATCCATTTGAGTGAAAAAGCAGATTCAAGGAAACTTCGCATGGTGAGAACTGACCCGATTATTATCATTGGACGTGGTAAGAAGTTGCGGTTTGTCAATGTCAAAATTGAGGTATGAGCTCGTTACCATACAGTTCTCTGGCTTTTAACTTGCACAGTGTTTGACCACATGTAAGCTGGCATGGATGAAAACAGAAGGTTTGGAGCTAACTTTTATTTTGTCCAGCATTATGCCCAAAAGGGCCTATAGCTTAAGAAGGGATGGGTGCCTATAAATAGCTCTTGAACACTTTTAGCGGAACCAATAGGAATCACTGGTTTTTTCTTGCTGAGCAAATTTTTGCACGTGTATATGTCAACATGGATGTGAAATACAGGATCCAACGTGCACATGACTTCACTCCACCGTTACCTCCAGAAGGACCAACTTTTGAGGGGATAGAAGCAATTTAGTAGCTTTCATTCTTAGTCAAATCAATGTGGGATTGTCTATTCTTTCTTTGCTTATTATGCACTATGGATGGTTTGCTCAAGGTCCCAAATGCATGTAAGAGTTTGTAACAAAATCTTTTGTGTGTACACAAGCGCATGCAGACAAATTCTCCTTTCTTATGCTTTCTTTCCCACATCACATATTAGTAGTTTAGTTTTATTATGGAGTTGTCTTCACCAGCATTTGGATGACTGCTAGGTATCTTTCTTTGATGCGTGAAAAGGGGTGACTATCTTATGCATCTGACTAGTCATAGTAGATTCTTCCACTTGGAATTTATGCACTCTACTTTCCTACTTGACTTGGGAATGAGACGTTGCTACAATTTAGAAACTCCTGTTTTTTGTCAGTGCAATCCAATACCATTGGATTTTTTTATAATGTGTTTGCTTCCAAAATTTATCTGTGAATTTCCGTGGAAGTTATCTGTAGCTACTCATTGCACTTTCTCATGTTCTTTTTCCGCTGAATTTCTGAATGGATAAGGACACAGTAAGTGCTGCATGTCATAGATATTTAGATATTATAACTGTCAATGCTAGCTTTCATTTGCCAAAGTGCCGCTCTCACTATAATACTTTTAATTTATTGAATTCATCCATCAGAATGGCTCCCTTTTGCGGAAGTACACATTCTTGGGTAACGACAGCAGTTATTCTGTGTCCTTTGAAGATGGTGTTGACATTTCATTGCTGGAAAAATCTGCTCTTAATGATGTTAACAAGAGTTTGGACTACGAACCTGAGGCCCTGGACATGTCAAATGCTCATTTGCTGTCTCAAAATGAATCAAGTAATATGCAAAGTCTCACTTTTGAAGGCCAGGTATAAATGCTTTTTTTTTTTTTTGTTCTTGAAAGTCGATGTGTGTCATTTTGTGTTTAATGGTCCAGTTATAGGTTCCCTTTCCTTTGTCCCCTTGCTTATTTATTATTAATACAATTGATGTTGCTATTAATATGAACAACAAATACCATTAATTTTTCATCTTTCTTTGGATTTATTTTCTTTTGTTGTTGTAAGGGGGGGGATCTTTTGACTTATCTATGTGGTGTGGGTGTGAATCTTAAGAAGGGAACCGATGCAAATGGTTCCTGCACTTTGACCCAATATGCAATATTGTCCCTAAATCTTTAATTCATTTAATGCAGTCCTTGAGCTATTTATAATTGTTCAATGTAGTCCTTCTGTTTGTTCAAACGACGAATTAGAGGTTATTTGATGACTTTAATGTTATGTTTAGTGGGATCTTTAAAAATAACTGAGTCAACATATCCATATTTTTGTCCATCTACTTTAGATAAGGGAAAAAAAATTAGAGTTTTAACACATCCATCGTTATTGATGACATGGATTATTATATCCTGATTTGAGATGAGTATCTTATTTCGATAATCCACTCGTAGCATTTCTTTTTGTTATCTACACCATTCAAACTTAACGGATTGAGAGTCACTTCAGCAGTTTCCATTCGCTTCAATTAACAAAAGGATGACATCGAACATTTTCATATAGTCTAAGAACTAGATTGAACATTTATTAATTGTTCGGAACAACATTGAACAATAGTTCCAAGGACCACATTGCATATTGGACTAAAGCTTAGGTACCATTTGTGTCATTTTCCCTGTTAAGAAAGATCCTTTCGCCTTGGCAGCATTATTGATTGAAAAGAACAGGCTGTCAAGTCCGGTAAAAACTAAAAGTTCATCAGCTCCATATGTTTGTGCAAAATGTGATATTTATGAAATTCTAATTTGAGTGAGTCTTTCTGTTAGAACAGTCCAAATTCTTTTCTCCTGATCACAAGGATTATTTTCTGTTATAGGTCATCTCTCCTGAGTTCACTTTTTATGATAGTACAAAATCCTTCCTAGATGATTCTTCTGGTGAAAAGTTGCTACGAGCAAAGTTGGATCTTAGCTTCATGTGAGTGTTCCTTTCATTCTCCATTAATAATTACTCTCTTTTTTACATTTGCCATACGAGTCAGTTACCTTTTTGAACAGGTTCAGATCCCTGACTTTTCTCTTCTTATCACAACTATCTATACATTGATATTCCTATTTTTCCTCTGCTAATCCCACATTGCTCTCTCTCTCTCTCTCTCTCCCCCCTCCTTCCCTCTCTCTCCCTCTCTGGGCAACATACTTGTTCGTTTCTTGAGTTTACAAAATGAGGTTCTTTTAAGCATTGATGGGAGAAAATTTAGAATTACAGGGGGAGCATTTGGGAGTTTTTTTGAGGATACACTTAGACTTGATGCACTTTCAAGTGTTTTAAATCAATACAACTCCATGTGTTGCAATTAATTATTTTCTGATTTCAGTGGCTCTTAATTTGTACCTTTTGAAGTACAGAACTTTCTAGCAAAGACAAAGGTACAAAATTCATCTGATGAAATTCTTGCCCATGCCCAACAGGTATGCAGCAAAAGACAATGATACCTGGATTCGTGCATTGGTGAAGGATCTCATGGTTGAGGCTGGTTCTGGTCTTGTTATTCTTGACCCGACTGATGTTTCAGGAGGATATACCTCTGTTAAAGAGAAAACAAATATATCTCTGCTATCGACTGATATATGTCTCCATCTTTCACTGAGTGCAATTTCTCTAATTCTTAATCTTCAAAGTCAGGTAGCTGTGGCTCTGCAATTAGGAAACACAATCCCTCTTGCTCCTTGTACCAATTTTGATCGGCTATGGGTCTCCCCTAAAGGTATCTCTTAATGAGCGACTGTTTGTTATACAAGTAGATCTGCCTCAACAAGCTTTAGATTTCTTAATGGAGACTTAGTTATATTTTATGTTGATAGGACATATTTCTATCTTGTAGTCAACGTCTTTTATTTTTTCTAATCCTTGCTGTGCTGTATATGTCTGCAGAAAATGGTCCATCTAACAACCTTGCTTTCTGGAGGCCTCAAGCTCCATCCAATTATGTTGTCTTAGGAGATTGTGTAACATCAAGGTAAAAGTTATGGACAAGGATGTTGGTGACCTTGCAACCATTTCTTTTCCATCATTTTGGGTTACTTTCTTCTTCTTTTGATGGAAAAGTTTCCTATGCCTGAGGAATCATGTGACCGCCTTTCTAATACTTGTAATTGTTTGGTAACTGCACAATTGCCGCTTTGAAGAATGTTAGTTCAGTTACTCTATAAAATGTAACCTGCCACTGGAACATATGCAAGTTTATTATCTCTATGATTCTATGTTTTGCTGAAAAAGTAACCCCTTAATGGCCCCATCTAATAGCAATTTGAAACTCGTTCTGGCCACTGCCGTTGTATATTCTTAGGTAGGTCTACTCTATGAGCAATGTGACTATGGTATTGACATAATCTGTTGCTTTATCTTTGACTATAATTGCCTGTTCATAATCCAGATTCATCTGGCATTAGTATTTTGTTTATTTCTATTTTTACTACAGTGATGCATTAAATTACTACAGTCCTCATGCCTTCATCAATATCTTTTTATGTTCTGCTTGTTAAGATCTTACTCAAATCTTCTTTTCACGTTGAAAATAGGCATCTTCCCTCATGATGTATCAATGCCATTTGCTGCTCTTCTTTGCATGAACTTTTTCTTCGTTTAAGTTTAAAGTAATGAACTTGATGGAACTGAATTGCTTGCTGTAATATAATACTTTATTTTAGTACCACCTCAATTGTTACTTCCGTCTTGTGTGAATACAATTGAAAATTCAGAATTTAACAGAAGGGCAGATTTGTGGGATATGGCCACTGACCTAGCTATTACATTGACAATGAAAAATCTGCATAATATGGGACCTTTGATTATTATCTAAAGTGTCGATTTGATGAGAAGTAACTTCTATCTTGAAACTATGAATTTCATGCGGTCATTTTTATTATCGTCTTTTTTTGCTTTGGGAGCCTTTGCCCTCAATACAACATGGTAAATGGATGGGTCCATGGCTGATTTGGCATTGAGGTGACATTTCATAGAGTCTGATGCTGAGGTTTAGCGGCGTCTCTATGTTAGCTTTTCTTTTGTTTTGGTTCTTTTATAAAATATTTGGCTTTTTGTTTCTGTATCACAGCATTAGATATGCTTCCACTAGCTGTACTCATACTTTTCTTTAGAAGTGTGTATTTAAACAAAAGGATGCGTTAGCATGAGGTTCTTTAGCGGGCAACTCTGAAAAAGTTTGCTTATCATAGAGGAGAGGAATAATAGAAATGCATAGCTTGGTAAAAGGTAGTTCTTGAACTCCTGTAGAGCAGTTGGCCAATCCTTCATTGTTTAATTGTGGAGCAGTTGGCCAATCCTTGAACAGCTACATGTTCAATATTCCCACATATGCTTGAAGCATCTGGGATCCTGCCCGCAAGCTAAAATTGTATAGCTCAAGTTATACATCCTACTTATGCAATTCTGATGTCACTTCTCATTATTTATCCAGATATAAGCTTATTCTGTTAATATATTGTTTAATTTTCACTCAACAAGAACTTGTGGTTATTTGGCCACTTACAATCTGATTGAAGTGTCCCATGCCACTCTTGCTGAGATCTCTCCTTTAACATGTTTCAATTCACAATTTCCTTTTCTTCTCCCATTTTTGTCTGCATTGATGCCAATGGATGTCGACCAATTTGGATAATGGTGCCTAATTTCGTGTTTTATGCTTTTTATTATAATCACTGAATCATGTATCTTCAGGCCAATTCCTCCATCACAAGCGGTAATGGCTGTCAGCAATACTTATGGGCGTGTAAGAAAGCCCGTGAGCTATAACCTCATTGGAACGTTCTCCCACTTTCAAGGATTTGAAGTAAAGGAAGAACATGGACATGGAGATAATGACTGTTCTATATGGATGCCTGTTGCACCACCGGGGTATACAGTGTTGGGTTGTGTGGCACATCCGGGAAACAAACCGCCCCCAAATCATATTGTTTACTGCCTGCGTTCAGACCTTGTGACTTCTGCGATGTATTCGGAGTGCATGTATACCACTGCATCAAATCCTTCATTTCTTTCTGGTTTTAGCCTGTGGCGTTTGGATAACGTCATCGGATCATTTTATGCACATGCATCAACTGAAACCCCTCCGAAACACTGTGGCCTTGACCTGAGTCATATTCTATGGAGCTCAATTCCGCATCATGTTTCGTCGACAGATTCTGCCTTAGATCCAGAAACGGACTTTGACAATGAAAGTCAAGAAGTGAGTGGCCAGACTGCAAGCAGCTCATCGGGATGGGATGTTCTTAGAACGATTTCAAAATCAACTAATTGCTATATGTCCACCCCTCATTTCGAGAGAATTTGGTGGGACAAGGGGAATGATGTCCGTCGACCAGTTTCAATATGGCGACCTATACCACGTCCAAGTTATGCTGCATTGGGTGACTGCATAACGGAAGGGTTAGGCTACTGTCACATGACATTTTTTGCATAAATGATTCAGTCGGTTGATGATTTGCTTCAGTGCTTTAATAATGGGGTTTGTTGAGACCTCAAAAGTCACTCGCTGCTTTTTTAAGATTGTTTGGTTCTATTTGTCCTGGCTTTTCTAAAGTACCTTTTGCTCTACTTCCAAGATTTTTGAAATGAAATAGATATAGTTTTAATTTTAAAGCATATTATGACAAAATCAAATTACTCCATATATTAGTATTCATATGCTTTGAAAGCATTCAGGTATTCGACATTATATAAAGTCAAACTTGAAACTGTACTAGAAAAAGAGAAGTCAAAACATAGGAAGTGAAAGTTACGCAAACATAATTTGAAGGAACCCTGTCTTGTCAACTTAAATAAATTTTGTTAGTTTTTGTCTTTGTCTACTAAAATGTATTTCTTTGCTATTTGCCAAATAGGCAAATAACAAAGTGGTGATGGCAAGACGTGTCTTGCATATTTCAGTTGATTAATGAAATTAAGTTGATATTTTCATTTTTTATGATCCCTTACCGTGCAAATTAATTCCGTAATCATCATAATAATTGTGTTGTTGCTTTAAATTGAAAGTCTTATTGATCAAAATGGAATTCCTTCTCTTTTTGTTTTTCTATTCCAGATTAGAACCACCAGCAATCGGCATTATCTTTAGGGCTGATAGTCCTGGAATTGCTGCAAAGCCTGTGCAGTTTACTAAGGTTGCCCAAATTACTGTAAAAGGCTTGGATGATATCTTCTTTTGGTACCCAATTGCACCTCCTGGTTATGTTTCTCTGGGATGTGTAGTCTCCCGAATAGATGAACCACCAAGCCTGGAATCATTTTGCTGCCCTAGGATGGATCTTGTCAACCAAGCCAATATTTATGAAGTGCCCATTTCAAGATCGTCAAGTTCCAAGGCATCTCAGTGCTGGAGTATCTGGAAAGTTGAAAATCAGGTTGAAGCATCAGTGTACTTGATAAATCTAATTTTTGAGAATAGAATTTATCTAGTTCAATCTTGTTGAAATTCTACTCTACCTCATGTAGACTAAAATTTCTGGTTGCTCTGTCTTTGCAGGCTTGCACTTTCCTTGCACGTCCCGATTTGAAAAACCTTCAAGCAAATTGGCTTACACAATATGTGATTCTGTTAAGCCAAAGACACGTGAAAATATCACTGCGGATATGAGGCTGAGACGCTTCTCCCTAACTGTCTTGGACAGCTTGTGTGGAATGGTATTTACATCTAAATTGGATATATCCGTCATAGAAACCATTATTGTTATCCTTTGCAGCATGCTCTTCATGCCATGATAAAATTTGATATTTCCAGATGACTCCTTTGTTTGATGTGTCAATCACCAATATCAAGCTTGCCACTCATGGACAACTAGAGGCAATGAATGCAGTACTTATTTCTTCTATTGCTGCTTCAACCTTCAATACCCAAGTTGAAGCATGGGAGCCGCTTGTGGAGCCCTTTGATGGCATATTCAAGTAATGCTTTAGCAACTTGCCCCGTCAGTCATCCTTGATATTGTTTTATAAAGTCCAAGATTTATTGTATTCTTGCATGTAATACTTTCCCTTTGAAGGTTTGAAACATACTCCACTAATGACCACAAGCCGTCAAGAATTGGCAAGAGAGTTCGTGTTGCTGCTACCACTATGCTAAATATAAATGTCACTGCAGCTAATCTTGAGAGATTAGTGGAAACGATTGTTTCCTGGAGAAGAATGTTAGAAATGGAGCAGAAGTCAGCCAAGCTGAATGAGGTCATTTCATTTCAAATACCTTCGTTTATTTTGAACAGGTTGACAGGTGCCCCAGGGGCACTATTTAAACATACTTAATGAAAAAAGCATCTATTTCCAACGCATCATTAAAAAGTCAATGCGGTGGAAATTGTAAAATTCCTTATATTGGTGCTTAATTAGTGCCTTATGGGCACCTTTTGACAAAATCCTTTTCTTATGATATGAAGTTCTGTTGTCAATCTAAGTTAAGGCAAAAAAGTTGCTAATTCTTTACTGCTTAATATCAACAGGAAGCTGGTAGACATCGTAGGAGCGGAGAAGAGTTGACATTTTCTGCATTGGATGAAGATGATTCCCAGACTGTTGTAGTGGAAAATAAGCTTGGGTGCGACATTTATTTGAAAAAGGAGGAAGATAATATGACTAGGGTCGATGTGCTACGCCATGGCGAATCTGCTTGTGTTTGGATTCCCCCTTCCAGATTTTCAGACAGGTTGATGGTTGCAGATGAATTCAGGGAAGCTCGCAACTATGTTGCTGTACAGATTCTTGAAGCTAAGGTTCTACATATCACTTGTACTTTCATTTGGATTTTAGGGAAATTTATCCTGTTTCCCTATTTTGGTTTTGAAAGATCACACTGCATTTTTCTAGGGTCTCCCAATTCTTGACGATGGTAACAGCCACAATTTCTTTTGTGCACTGCGTCTTGTGATTGATCACCAAGCAACGGATCAACAAAAGTTATTTCCTCAGAGTGCAAGGACAAGATGTGTAAAGCCTCTAATTTCCAGTGACGAAGGTCTTGCAAAGTGGAATGAAGTTTTTATATTTGAAGTGCCCAGGAAGGTAAAAATCATGTGCTGTATGTCCTACTATGGTTGCATAACTATGGTTGCATAGTGTGAAACACGAACATGTCATTGGAAAATATCTTCCTGAAATTATTAGTAATGAAGCCTGACTGTATGATTTGGTAGCTACCCAAATGAAACCTCGTTTTTGTTTAGAAAGCCATTGTGTTATGGAAGTAAATACAATTGTCTTAGCAAGGTGGAACCTGTCGTTATTTTTCCTCATGGATTTGAGGAAATGGGCAGAATTACAGATGCTAAGATGCTTGTAACTGAGTAGCATGATGATGTAGTGGAAACGAGATGACTTCTCATTCCTATCACCAAATTAGGCGTATGAAATAGGCTATCTAATGGAAATCTAATATTATGACAAGTTTACTGGACTAATCTAGCTCATCTTTAAATCATTACTTTCGTGGAATTTAGGGATCCATCGAGATGATCAGGTGACAGAGAAATTTTCTTTGCAATCTCTTTTGTATCTTCTTTTTTTCGTTTTTGTTGCCATTTTAAATTGAGGACCTTGAATCCTAGATTTAGTCTTCTTGTGATTATTTTTCCTTTTTTTGCAAGTATGGGTGATGCGCATATGGATTTGACAATTAGTCTGTTACTATGCATCCATTGTTTAGTGAAGAGCATGTTCCTTTTTCTTTTATCTTTTTTAAATTTCTTTTTTTTTTTGTCATTTGTTACTAGTAATAAGATTGCAGCAACATCTGCAGAAAACAGAGTAAATTTTCAAAAGTCTCTAGTACTTTCTTAAATGCTAAGAAATCAGTATGCAGTTTTAAACCTTTTCTTATTTTTCATAGATAGTCTTAAATTCATCCAACTTATTGTCGTTTTGACTTCACTTACAAAGGTTATTAGGACAAATAGTTAGGAGGTTGAATAGTTTTTCTTTGAGAAGTGATATGTCAATTTATCATTGCGTCGTTTAAAATGCTACATGGACTCCCCATTCTCTTTTGATATGATCATGTTTCGAGAGTCATCTCAGCCTGCTTATCGATTGGTCTTCACCATTGTGGAACATCTTATCCAAAAAGTGTTGGGGGTGTATGATGTCAATGGGCAGTTCTTAGTATGGACTCAGTCTTGATCCGTGTGTTGACATACATCAAACTGTGAAATAGATAGCTAGTTTCAACAGGGTTTAACTACTGTAAAACTCTAGGCAGCATCCTGGAATGAGAGGTGATCCGATTTCATAAAGACAATTCTGTTCAGCATAATATAGTAGATGTTCGAGATGAGAGCCGACCACCATGCTGCATAGCTTGTACATTTGTCTTGTTTTTTTATGCATGATTTGGAGTAACATACAGAGTTGCCTAAATAGCAACTTTACATCCATCAATTTCAGGGTTTGGCTAAGCTTGAAGTGGAAGTGACCAATCTTGCTGCAAAAGCTGGAAAAGGTACTATTTTCCTTTGTATTGGCTGTAAAAGGTGTAGAGTCATCTTTAGGTTGTCTGTAATGATACTCAGGCTCTTTTATTTTCTAGATATTTCTTTTAATTTCTGCTTTTTGCATAGCTTCAATGTGGGTCCTTTTGAAGAATAGCTGCAATGTGGGTCCTTTTATGCATCACCTTTTCTCCCTTGGCATTTTCCGGTCATTTTAGTTTCACTAAAGATTTCATCACTCAAAAGTTGGTCTTCTCCTTTTTGTGCGTTTCTTGGGACTTTCTTGTATAACTTGTTAGAAAGTTCAACTCATGAGCTTAACCTATTAAGTGGAAAGAGATTACCATGTATATGAAATCCATTGTAACTCCATCTGTGCAATATGCGGAATGTACTTTGATACCCCATGCAAACCAGATGAAGAATGGCATGTGGATTTGATAAATGGGAAATATGACAAGCAAGAACTACACATGAAATGAGAGATCAATTGACATAAAACAATTTTGACTTACTACTGATAGCTAGAGACTAGTCACGACATGATTATTTGTTACCCATTCCTGAAACTTCTTGCTGTTGATGGTCAGGAGAACAGTCAACATATAGATCTACTTCTGACAGCTAGAGCTACACCATCACCTAAGTGATACAAAGTAGTGATGGCCATTCAATATTACAGTTATAATCTGAATGCCGAGTTGTTCAGAGGATGATGCAATACCCTGAAATGATTGAACTAGCTTCTGCCAAAGTAAAATCATGTCTGAAATTCCATGTTAAATGGGATGAGGGAGAAGTCAAGAGAAGCAGACAATACTTGAATGCCCCAATACCATCCAATACCATGTTACAAAGTCCAATCTAAAAGCTTAAGCTATTTAGACGGGGACCATTATGAATATAGGGCTCACTATAACCCTGTACCAATAAAGTGTGGGATATATTTCAACGGGTGTCATAGTGCACGTCACTTGAAACTTTTCCCTGGATGCATGGATAATTTCATCTTTTTCATTGTTCGTCCATATTGCAGAAACCATTTTTCAATCTAATCATAGAATCAGGGATTTTTGGTTTTAGTCTTAGAATTGTTGTTAAGTCCACTGTTAATATAAAAAATAATTACATGTTCACAACATGTGTGTTTTTTGTTAGTTCTGTTACTGAATTCTTTCGTATGTCAAACATCTATTGGTGAGTGTATAAATTATCTGTTATGCTGGCAGTGGACGTTATAAAACTCCTTGGTCTAATACCTATGTTAGGTATCTCACATCACTTATCTTTAGGGTTCGTCCAGGCTATATGCATACATACAGTTTCCTTTAAGCTTTTGGATCAGACATTTTTACATGGTATCAGAGCTAAACACCATTCCTAATGCCCCATCTAATTTCATTGGGACTGAGGTTATTGTTTGTCTTATTCCTCATTCGTCAGTTCCACATGCTGTTCTTAGCCCATGCGTGAGAGAGGCTTAAATATCCGACGTTGCTTATCAATGTGGTTTATTTCTGTCTTATATACATGTAGCCTCCGTCCATCTAATAGAAGCTTTTTGGTTGGGTCTTCTAAGAACCTGTGTTGCAGTTATTTCTTCTAAACATGCCTTGTAAAATAGCTGTTACAGAAATGTAGCAAGACTAAGACTCTGCACCCATTCAGTTTGAGTAAAGTGCTCCTTTGTTTCACATTGAAACTTCTGATGTGGTAACAGGTGAAGTTGTTGGAGCATTCTCATTTTCTGTTGGACATGGTGTGAACGTCTTGAAGAAGATCGCTTCAGCAAGGTTGCTGCATCCACCATTTGACGTCGGCAATGTTGTGACCTATCCACTCAAAGGACGGGTTTGTTCTTTCAGCCCAGTTTCTAATTGCTGTTTTTACTAGTTACCTATCTTTTTAAAATTTTGTGATGTGTTTGTTTGAATAGGTTCAGGATAAGAACATTGAAAACATCCAAGAGCGTGGAGTCCTATTAGTTTCCACTTCTTATTTTGAGAGAAAAACTGGTGGCAAACTTACAGAGGATGCAGAAAATGAGGGTGGATCTGACAATGATGTAGGCTTCTGGGTAGGTGCTGACCCAAAAGGTGCATGGGAATGTATACGTTCATTACTTCCACTGTCAGTGGTGCCAAAATCACTTGAGGATGACTTTATTGCCTTAGAAGTTGTTATGAAAAATGGGAAGAAGCATGCAGTTCTCAGGAGCCTTGTCGCAGTCGTGAATGATTCTGATGTCAAACTGGAGATTGTTGTGTGCTCTTTGTCTTCAATTCAAGGTAGCAGTAATTCGTCCAGTACCAGCAACACTGTGGTTGAAGAGGTTTTTGAAAACCAACGTTATCATCCAATATCTGGTTGGGGCAGCTCACAAAATACTGATCCTGGACGCTGGAGCACCAGAGACTTTTTATATACATCCAAGGTTAGCCAGAAATAAGTGTTATGAGTTCTTTTCTCATGTTAATTTATATTCCTGAATGAGTAAGGAGTAGATCTTTAACATCCGATTATTTTGCATTGAAGGTTTTCTTTGAGCCACCCATTCCACCTGGATGCAAGTGGATATCTACTTGGACAATTGATAAATCCCAGAGCGTTGACAGTGATGGTTGGGCATATGGACCTGACTTTTCACATTTAAAATGGCCTCCTACTTCAAAGATGAAATCTCCTTCTGATGTTGTGCGGCGGAGGCGTTGGACTCGTACCAGGCAGCAGTTTGTACCACAAGTCCTAGATCATCTGAATAGTGATGCCATTGCCGTAAAGCCTGGATGTTCATCTGTTGTACCTTGGAGAAGTACAGTGAAAGATTCTGACCAATGTTTACAAGTTCGCCCATGTTTTAACCAGCCTCAGAGCCCCTACTCTTGGGGCCGTGCTGTTGCCATTGGTTCAGGCTACACCAATGGTAAGGAACAGCCAACCTATGATCAAGAAATCCTCTCCAAACAGAGTACAACCAGGCAGGGAGATAAATCTCAGAATTTCATCCTTAAGTTGAATCGACTGGAGAAGAAGGATATACTGTTTTGTTGTCCTAGCACTGGAAGTGAACAATTTTGGCTTAGTGTTAGCACTGACGCCAATGTTCTTCACACTGAGCTGAATGCACCTGTATATGATTGGAGAATCTGTGTCAACTCACCTTTGAAGTTGGAAAACCGGCTTCCATGTTCAGCAGAGTTCACTGTTTGGGAGAAAACAAAAGAAGGGACCTTTGTCGAGCGACATCGTGGTGTTGTCTCTTCGCGCAAAGATGCACACATATACTATGCAGATATCCAGAAACCGTTATATCTTTCTCTGTTTGCTCAAGGCGGTTGGGTTTCACAGAAGGTGAAGTGCACTTTTGAACTTATCTAATTTTTCTCCTTCCTTGCAATGATCTGACAGTTAAGCATTAATATCATGTTGCAGGATGCCATTCCTATATTGGATGTATCATCTAATAACCGCATTTCATCATTTTGGATGGTTCACCAGCAGAGTAAAAGGTTTTCCCCTTCTCATAAACAAGATTGTTTGATCTTATTATGCGTGTTTAGTCACAATGAAAGTCTTATTGAAAGAAAGTTGTTATTTGTTGGCCAAGAAAAAAGAAAGTTGATAATTTGTTTATTTAGATTATTTGATGCTCATTCTTTGGGTAAATCACCTGCACATATAAAATTATGACTAGCCCATTGCAGCTACCATGTAAATTCTTTCTGTCATTCTTTAAAACAGACATTGTGAACTGCATTATGAGATGATATCATTAAGCACTCAATAAGTATTGATACTGATATCTAAAGAAGGAGCTCCTTTGCACATCTTCCTCCCTGAATGAACTTTTGGGTGGCAACTTCAAAGCTAGCCACAGTGTGTGCGTGGGTGCTATTAGTCCTTTCTAGTCTACTACCACAAGAAGTAACCTGTGGAGTGCCAAGCTGGACGTGACTTCTGTTCTTTAAGTTGATAAGATTATTTTGATCATTGAGTTTACTTTTCCTTTCATGTAGCAAGGACTCTCAGTTCATCTTTATATGCCATAATTGTGTTATTGCAAAATAAGACAATTTAACCAGATATATTTGAGTAAACAAGAAAAAATATTAAACAGGCTATATGGCATTAGATGTATGACACATTTAACAGTTGTTTTTTGTATATGATTATATACAACTAATATAATTCTATATTAAATGTCTAGACATATCGTATGAACACACAAAAGGACGAATTAATCTATTTTAGTTTTATTGTGAAAGGGGTTGATACTTGCATGACAAGATAATTTTGTCTATGTTGCAAGGATAATTAAGCTCAATCCGAACACATTTAGCTACATTTGCCCTATTTTTGCCTTGTTGTTCAGCCTTGTTTTGCTCAAGTGTAATTGTACATAGTAACATATCTTGTCTTATTTGCAGGAGGATACGTGTGAGCATTGAACACGACATGGGAGGAAATATTGCGGCACAAAAGACGTTAAGATTTTTCGTTCCATATTGGATCACTAACGACACCTGTCTTCCTTTAGCCTATCGGATTGTGGAAATGGAATATATGGAGAATGCCGAGGCAGATTCCCTTTCGCTCTCTAGAGCAGTTAAATCTGCAAGAACAGTCCTACGAAGTCCCTCACATTCATTTGATAGGAGATATTCCAGCCTAAAGAAGAATATTCGAGTGTTAGAAGTCATTGAGGATAGCAGTCCTATGCCTAGTATGCTTTCTCCACAAGATTATGGGACTCGCAGTGGATTACCATTTCCATCTCAAAAAGATTCATATCTCTCACCCAGGCTTGGTATTGCTGTTGCTGTTCATCCTTCTGAAACTTACAGTCCTGGAATTTCTCTTCTTGAGTTGGAAAAAAAGGTCGGTTAAAATTTAAAGGATCATCTTGTGCACATTGTATCTGTGATCTATGTTTTTTATAAGTTCCCTTGGCTTCCCTGAAGCCTGTCTGTGTAGTAGCTTTGTTCCTTCTCCTGCATGGAGTGTAGGGAAAGGAATTTTTGGTTATTTGAAGTTAATAAATATACTGTTGCAGGAAAGAGTTGAGGTGAACGCATATTGCTCGGACGGTGCTTATTACAAGATTTCTGCTCAGCTGAATATGACCTCGGACAGAACTAAGGTTGGGATCTACTAATGTTTACTTTGTTTGAGCCTCATCATGAAATTTATTGCCAATAAATCTTCCTCATTGGGTTTTCTTTTGGCTGGAAGCAGTTTTCACCTAGCTTGTTCTTTAATGTTTCTCAATGTATTTTCTGAGGTCAAGTCTCTCATTGGTAATGTATAGATTCGGCACAACTATAGTCAAAAGGAGGCTTGTCTTCTATCTATCTGCCCAGCTTATTGGAGAAAGGGACTTCAGCATAGGGAACGTGATATTCTTGCATCTAACCCTAAATGAATTTAGTTAGCTGTGGTGATAGATCATTTAATTTAGCTGGCTACCAGCAGGTGATCTATTTTATGGAAACGAAAAATCAGGTCTCGCTAGTAAACGTATTAAAAATTCTTAAAGTTGATAGAGGCTCTTACGGCCTTCCAAGTTGTGCTTTCTAACAAACTCTGAGGAAGTCTGTATTGACTTTTCTGCAGGTTGTTCATTTTCAGCCACACACTGTGTTCATCAACAGGGTTGGTTACAGCATCTGCATGCAGCAGTGTGATTCACAGTCACGATCAATGGAGTGGCTGCATCCAACTGATCCTCCAAAAACCTTTAAGTGGCAATCTTCTGCTGAAGTTGAATTAATTAAGGTATCTCATATGATAGGGCATCTTCTCTTATATGGTCATTGTTTCGTACTTTTCTCATTAGAGAATATTGATTTTGCTACAGTTGCGAGTGGACGGGTACAAATGGAGCACACCATTCAGTGTTTCAAGTGAAGGTGTGATGCGTATTTTCTTGTTAAAAGAAAGTGGAAATGATCTAATGCAGCTAAGAGTTGAAGTAAGAAGTGGAACAAAGAACTCCCGATATGAAGTTCTGTTTCGTCCGAATTCATTGTCCAGTCCTTACAGGTGATCTTCTCTTCTTAAATTTCTTACCAGAATTAGCCGTCGTCCTCCTCATTGGTTTGCCTGTAAAGCCTGGAACATCTGGGAAAGTAGACATGCATTTGCAATGTGTGTTTTGTGAGACTATTATCAATTTTGTTCTTTTCCTGCACTTTTGAATTTCTCTGAAATATTCACTGAAAGTCTTCTTATGTATCATATCTAGGAACTTAAAGTGGAAATGTCAAGGTCTATTTTGTTAATATGCTGCTTAGGATGAAATTTTTGACCTGTTATTATTTTCTTTTTCCTGCTTTTCTGTCAGAAACTTCTCTTGTGCATTATCAGAGTACAAACCTCTGCTTTGTCATCACCTCAATAGGGCTATTCTTTTCTCCTCTTTTATTGTTAACATTTTTTAATCTCTATTTCCAGGATTGAAAACCGCTCAATGTTTTTGCCTATTCACTTCCACCAAGTAGAAGGTGGCAGCGAATCTTGGCAGTGTCTTCTTCCAAACTCTGCTTCTTCTTTTCTGTGGGAAGATCTTGGTAGAAGACGCTTGTTGGAAATCTTGGTAGGTGGGGCTAATGAAATGGCATCTGAGAAGTACAATATTGATGAGATTGGTGATTACCAGCCCATCCATGTGGCTGATGGGCCTGTCAGAGCTATACGAGTTACTGTTCTGAAAGAGGAAAAAGTCAATATTGTGAGGATCACTGACTGGATGCCAGACAACGGTTCTTCCACAATTATGAGTAAAGGCATTTCATTGCCAATGCCACATGTTTCTAGAGATGAGAAAGGCCAACAAGTACCATCAATTCCTGAGGATGAATTTCATGTTATTGTTGAAATTGCTGACTTTGGGCTATCCATTGTCGACCATACTCCTGAAGAGATATTATATCTGTCCATCCAGAATCTTTTGCTTGCCTATTCAACTGGGTTGGGCTCTGGAATCAGTAGGTAGGTTTTTCTGCTCTTGTACATGTGGATGTCTGCACTGCTGGCCTTGACCTTCCTTTTCCACCTTGGGACTAATTAAATATGTGCAACTTAGTAGCAAAAATGACATGTTATCTTCTACTCTGCTTGAGCCAAATTTGATGAAGTGACTTACTTGATATGAAGAGGAAAATAGTGGCTGATGGAAGTGCTTCTGAACCTGAGTCTGTGATGCAGAGTTTGACACATGAGACTTGCGGTGATAAATCTTTTGAAAATTTTATTCCACTTCTTTGGTAAGAGAGATTTTCCTGTCTTAAGATCAGACAATGCGAGGTTACTTTTATGAGGGGAAAATTAGAAGATAAGAGGTCATGAACAGACTTTTTACCCATGACAGGACCGTAGAAGATTAGCAATGTGAAAATCACAACGCTCTTTTGATAAACAACCCTTGGTTGAATATTCTTTTTGGAGGAAGAAGAATGTTCATTGCAACTGTTAAGGGTCTGTTTGTCTAAATTTATAAATAGCAAAAGGTAGCTTTTATGCTTCCCGCCAAATTTTAAATATTACTCAAGCTAAAAATTCTGTGTAGGTCTATGTGTTTTAGATCTTGATGGTTTTCAGGTGTTTAGGTTTAAAAATTAAGGTCAAAATGAGTGCCTCACAAGATTTGGAAAAAGCAAAAAGTAAGAAGTAGAAGTCACTACTGACACGCCCTAAGTTAACTAGTTTCTATTCTGGGTTTTGTGTTGGTAGCACCTGAAGCTGGATTGGGTAGGTGATATATTCTTCAGTTGAAGCAGGCAGTAATGGCATTGCCATTGCCAAGTCGTGTGTCTTTATTGTTGACAGTACTGCCATGTTTGCTGCTTCTTCTGATGAGCAGCTAATTTTTCTGTTGCAGGTGCAAACTACGAATGCGTGGATTGCAAGTGGATAATCAACTTCCTCTAACTCCAATGCCAGTTCTCTTTAGACCACAGAGAGTCGTGGAGGAAACTGATTATGTCTTGAAACTGTCCATAACCATGCAATCTAATGGATCTCTTGATTTATTTACATATCCTTTTATTGGAGTCCAGGTGAGTGTAACTGTTTCGTGTTTGATTGCTTGATGCTTGTGAGTTTTTCGAGCTTTACTAGTGACACATCATCTGACTGCTTCCCTTTTCTCATGATTAGGGGCCTGAAAATTCTGCTTTTCTTATAAACATTCACGAACCGATAATTTGGCGCCTTCATGAGATGATCCAGCAGGTCAACCTTAGTAGGCTATATGAGACTAAAACAACTGCTGTTTCAGTTGATCCTATCATTCAAATTGGGTATGCAGCAAGCTTATGTGATATTTTAATGATATCTTTCCTCTGTTTAAAGTTGCCTGAAACTTGCTGAGTTATCTGAAATGGCAGGGTTCTCAGTTTGTCCGAAGTTCGATTCAAAGTATCAATGGCCATGTCACCGAGTCAACGACCAAAGGGTGTACTTGGGTTTTGGTCATCCTTAATGACTGCACTGGGGAACACCGAGAATATGCCTGTTAGTCTTTTCATATTTGTATTCTCTTTGTACTAATTTTCTTTAGTTATGTCCGAATCTAATATTCATACAAATCATAAATAATCATCTCACCTTAAATTCCTGAAAGGAAGGAACAATAGGAGGAAACGTGTCTCACATTGTGACAGTGCATATTAGGGACAACCCATCATATCTTCTGTTTTAGTGTGCACCATTCTTCTTTATGTCACTTTTATATGGTTCTCAATGTGATTGACTAGTATGTTGGCTGTGTGAGATCTCTGCTTTTCCAGCAGTGCACTTAAATTCTTCTTTATGGCGTCTGTTAGAGCCAACTCCTTGGCTGTCTCAGTATCAGGGTATAATCTTGTTTGAGCGTCAAAAAGGATACTTTGGGTGAGCTATTGGAGAAACAGTCATGCTTATGACTAGTGAAGATAAACTTTAAGTTCCATAATTTTGCATGGTATAAGTTTGATTTCCCACATCAATCCTTTTGTTCAGGCAGCTTACCCAAAATAACTGTCGTTCTTGTCTAGTTCATGAGATCTGTGGGGTCACTCATGGTCCTAGGGTTTATCCACCTAAGGAAAAGAATATTAGTTTTTTTCCTTGTGTATTCTCTGCTGCATAATAGATGTGGAGTTACGTCCGATTATAACAAACTGAATCATGTCTCAGGTGAAAATAAATCAAAGATTTCGTGAAAATGTGTCCATGAGGCAGAGTTCTATGATTAGCAGTGCTGTCTTAAACATAAGGAAGGATCTTCTCAGCCAACCCCTGCAACTTCTCTCTGGTATGGATATATTGGGTAATGCAAGCAGCGCCCTTGGACATATGAGCAAAGGTGTAGCTGCTTTGTCAATGGACAAAAAGTTCATACAGAGTCGCCAAAGACAGGTATATGTTATTCACTTAGTCTGTTAACTTTGGTATCATTTCACTACCCAAGGATGTATGAATCTGCACGTGTAATTAAACTCTGTTAGGAAATATTGAAATATGTGAAACTCAAGTCTCAAATGGGTGGGAATGCGGCATCATGGTCTAGGATCATCTGGCTTCAGGCCAATTTGTTATACTGATATAGGAGACTAGCGTGGAGACCATTAAGTCTACGCATTGGTACTCCACCTCCAAGTCTGGTGAGGTGGAGGTTCAGAGAAGTTTGCAGTCAGCATGGTTGGCCATGGCCTCTAAAACACAACACTCAAGTTATACATGTGACACACTGGCTATTACCACTGTTCTGCCATCATGTGGATAGGATGATGCAGGAGAAAGTTGGATATGTGAGAGCCTCTTCCAACATTTGGAGCAGTTTAGTGTCATTCGTGTAAACATTCTTGCCAATTGTTGAACCTAGGGATTTCTTTCTGGGGTTTTCTAGCTAGATCTTGTGTCTTTTTTTTTTTTTGGGTCATTTGAGGATGATGTAGACCTAAGGGTATTGTGGCGGCAGCTCATGAGAATTGTCAATGGCTAGGTTACAGGTAGTGTGCATTTTGAAGCATGGCACAGGATAAAGTAGGGATGATCGAGTACTGGAGGTCCTGATCCAGAACTGGGAAACTGAACTGGCAGTTTAAGTACTGGTCAGTTGTAGGACGGTTCCACCAGGAGCACCCCCTTTTCTTTTTCTAATTCCTGAATATTAATTTCAATTAATTAAAGTTGGCCTAAAATGCTAAAAAAAAGGGAATTAGACAATAAAAAGGAACTGAAAATGGGTTGGAGGAAAAAAATGAAATAAAATTTGGAAAGGTGGCGCAGGATATATTGTAATCAGGGTTTTCAGGACAATGTGAGCTCAGTTGCCTTTGCTTTTGGTACAATAGCATAGCACTTTTAGTAGACCAGGACCACTATTGCAAGACTCGAATCTGACAACCATGTTTCAACTGATTAACACCATTTACATCATCTTTTGAGATAACAATGTCATTCACATGGACCACCATGGAAATATACCTTCCAGATGCGTAAGTAGTATCATCGTTGCGGACTATCATCTTTGTGAAGATGACATTTAGCAGTTACATTGTCTATAAGAAATATCCTCTTATGTTTTGAAGCAGTGTCCTGGTTTAAGATAACTTGAGTAGAATGAGCTTATCCTACTGGCTGAAGGACTGAATGGTGCTTTGCTTTCTACTGTTTTGGGTTGTCAGTTAGGATCTATCCCAATCATCTACTTTGTCTTTTTTGATTTTTTTTATCAGTCACGGTCATTCATTTAGGTCTCCCTTGGGGTGTTATTTTCAATGAAGCGTATTTGGCAGACTATTATTTAAAAATTTGAGAAGCAGTTACCAAGTTGGAATATATACTTTTTCTTTGGTAAGGTGGAAGACTGACCCAAAGGACATTCTCCAACCTTCCTATGTATTATATCTCCGGTTGGAGGCCTTTCTGAATAACATCTTGTGGGGCTATACCAGTTTTGTTATTTTCTTGTGTCTTCATCATGTCACTATTTACTGGCTTAGCATTTCAACTTTTGGTCACACTTCTCAATAACTGTCTCAATTTTCTCTTCAATGCGATCTTTGCAGGAAAACAAGGGTGTAGATGACATAAGTGATGTTATTAGAGAGGGAGGTGGAGCACTGGCAAAAGGACTATTCAGAGGAGTCACTGGCATACTGACAAAGCCTCTCGAAGGAGCAAAAAGCTCTGGCGTTGAGGGGTTTGTTCAAGGAGTGGGGAAGGGACTAATTGGTGCAGCAGCCCAACCCGTGAGTGGGGTTCTGGATCTTTTGTCGAAAACAACTGAAGGTGCAAATGCCATGAGAATGAAGATAATTTCTGCTGTTACTTCTGAAGAGCAACTTCTTCGCCGGAGGTTACCTCGTGTGATCAGTGGCGATAATTTGCTTCGACCTTACGATGAGTATAAAGCTGAGGGACAGGTATTCCTTGTTTGAAATTTTTTTAGTGTAGCAGCAGATGAAATTTATTGACAAAACAAAAGTTGAGGAGCAAAACTTGCTAAATGCCCAAGTAGACCCATGGTATCTATTTTACCCATTCAACAAGATCCCAATTTTTGACACTGAGTTCTACGTCTATCCAAAGAGATTCTCCTTTTAATTTTCAACAAAACCAGATTATGAAGCTTTGGAATTTGGCATGTCAGTTTTGGTTTTTCTGTGGGCTAGTGCAGAATATGTGGAAAAAGAGCTAAGAGCTTGATTGGGCTTCCATTAGGAGCATCTTCCATAATGTTGGTTCATTTTGTTAGAATTATGGCTTCTTGACTTTTTGCTTTGAAGTTCTGGATCAGATGTAGCTCGTGTTTTGATGTAAATGCTATCGTTGACCTAGACTCCTTATACATAGATGATTGTGCACATCGGTTGGCATCCCCTTGGTGCCTTTCAGTGGTGCACTTTTACCTTGCAAACAAAGAAACAAAAAGGAGCAGAAAAAGAAGAGCTATTTAAAACAAGAGTTTCTTGGAATCCAAATACAGTAAAAGAATGCATTCCAAGAAAGCTTGAATAATAGTTGAGGAAAAGGCATTGCCTTGAAAGGAGAAGTAGCCCAAGTAGTTTAACATTTCCAGCAGGCTATACTTTGGAGGAGATAGGACAGCCAACCAGAAAATAGTATCTATCTTCCATGGCAGACTCGCACAAGCAGCAGGCGGAGAAGCTTGCAAGTTCCATTTTAGTTGTCTATCCTTGGTAGCTAATCTATTATGCATGGCCAACTAGGAAATAAAACTATTCCTGGTTATACAAGGACTGAACCTTTACCAGTTTACATCACAGCACCTTCAAACCCTTAGGCCTTGGAGAGTTTCAACCACTCCCTACTGTAAATTCACTGGATATAAACAATGTCCAGGAGACTTTGGCACAACAGAGCCACATAGGAGAGCTTGAATTTGCACCAAAGGGGACCATCTTTAGACTGAAAATGTAGAACAGAATGATACAAAATCCTACTAGCAAAATGCTTTTAGCATGGGCCCTGGAGGATGCCTATCATGATGCCATAAAGCAAAATGATCCCCTATCTACAGTGATGTACTTGATATAAGGTTGAGCAGCATCTCTAGGCTTCAGAAATGTCCTCCAAACAAGCAAAGTGCTGGATGAGACAGTTGAAGTCCAAAAAGACCTGTCCTTCAGCTTGTACATTCTCAACCAAGCAAACTGCATGGAACCAGACTGAGTAAAGATTAGCTGAATACAACTCATAATACAAGCTTTATTTCTGCTGTTTTATATTTTTAAGGCCAAGTTCTCCTCCTCCGTGGACAAACAGATATATCTAAATTCACTTCAGCCATTTTAGAATTACCGGTTCTCCACAGGAATGCCAGAATTTCTGCTTAATAATCTAGATGACCTTCTTAAGAAAGATGAAAACATTCCCCAATAATGGACAAAGTTTGAATAATAGAGCTAACAAGTTGCAGATTTGTAGCATAAGCCATCTCTTAGGAGTCCAAGAGTTGAACTTACTAGTAGTTCCATCTTTCAAAGGCTTGGAAGCTTGCAATCATTTTCAGTAAGGGCATAATTTATCTGGTTAAATTGTTCGCATTAGAGAAGAAATAGCAATTATCAGACTATGGTTGTATAATCTATTTATCTTTTTGGTTAGTTCATGTTGAAGAGAGCCATGTACTTCCAATATATTTTTGATGGTCGGATCTCTAATTAATTTTTGCCCATTGTGAAGGTTATCTTGCAGCTGGCAGAATGTGGTTCATTCTTTGGCCAGGTTGATCTTTTCAAAGTACGTGGAAAGTTTGCATTATCAGATGCATATGAAGATCATTTTTGCTTCCAAAGGGAAAAATTCTTATGGTCACTCATCGACGAGTGATATTGTTGCAAGTAAGTTGATGCATATCGTGATGGCAGATAGTGCTTTCCCATGCCTATGTACCACCCTGAAAGGTCTATAGTGAAATGACATTGCCTTTGTGTTCTATATCAGCAACCATCAAACATCATAGCTCAGAGAAAATACAACCCTGCTAGAGATCCATGTTCTGTCTTGTGGGATGTGCTCTGGGATGACCTGGTGACAATGGAATTAACTCATGGAAAGAAAGACCAACCCAAAGCTCCATTTTCGCAGCTGGTTCTTTATCTGAAAACTAGATCACCAGAATTTAAGGAGCAGGTCCGTGTTATAAAATGCAGTCACAATACCCATCAAGCTCAAGAAATATACTCTTCAGTTGAGAGAGCAATGAGTACTTATGGACCGAGTAAATCAAAGGTTTGCACTTGTTCATGTGTGTTTGTCTGGAATTTATGATGCTTTACATGCATTTATGGCATTGGAATTGCCTCAGTTGTTTAGGCAGGCTTTAGGCTCCTTTAATTTTCTAAATGACTGCTTTTCTTTCTAATATAACATTTGAAACTTCCTGTTTCCAATAATGCTACTTTACCCTACTTGATTTCAATATGTGCATTAAAAAAAATCATCTTGATGTGTTAGCCTGAATGGCCGAGCCCATTCAGTAAGATAAGGATTATGTATTTGTTGTTTCTGTTGTTGTTGAAGATGCTAAGGCATCCTTGAATGAATTGGCATTGTTTGCAACAAGTTGCAGGAAATGCTGAAAAACAAAGTCAAAAAACCATATTCCCCTATCAGTGATGGCAATGATGGTGAAATCAATCCAAAGGAATCAAATAGCATGTGGTCTCCCCAACAGGTTCCTGTGTCAGTACCTCTAAATTCTACTTTTGGAAGCAGTCTACTCTGAATTCTACTTTTGGCAGCAGTATCGGTTAAAAGTAGAACTCAGCCCAGAGGAGGTGTGGATATAGCCTCTCCCAACATCAAGCCAGTGAATTGAGATTATTCGATAAGATTTTGTTCCATAGTGCACCAAATGGTATGCCTTCTCTTTTATTTTCTTGGCTTAAGAACTTATCTCATAAATATATGAAGTTTTAGAAGGGAATGTAGGCACTGAACTTTTGTGAATTTTGCAATGAGATCACTGAACTTCAATTTCATTCACCCAATATGCTAAACTTTAATCTATTCACCATTGATGCACTTATGATTGCAATCCGGCCAATTTTCTGGTGGGTCATTGACATGGTGGACACATGATCAATGTTTGGGATGCCATATCATTGCAAAGTGTCTATTGTGGCAGCATTTCTTCCAGAATTTGGCCAAATTCCAGTCAAAGTGCATCAATTGCAAGAAATGTAAGAATAGTAACTTGGGGTGGTTGAAATCAAAATTTGGTGGTTTCATTGCAAATTCCACTGAAGTTCATTGACCACCAGTGAATACCATCTTAATGGAGCCTTGTAGTAAAGTTTTTGAGTTTTTTTTTTTTTTTTTTAAATTACCTGATGGAATGTTGATTAATGCTTTTTGACAACAGCCAAACGTGAATGGGGAGAGAGAGTTATAACTGATCTTCCTGCTTGCATAAACACTTGGCATGCTCTGTCTGCTTGCATAGTCACTGCATTATGTGGGAAGCTAACAAATCAGTAGTATTAGTGTTTGCGCTCCGTGCAAATGATCTCTCTCCATTTTAGGGGCAAGGGGGTCTCTTCCCTCGCTGGGAGTTTTAACTGATCTTCCTGCTTGCATAAACACTTTGTATGCTCTGTCTACTTGCATAGTCACTGCATTGTGGGAAGAATGCTAACAAATCAATAGTGTTAGTGTTTGCTCTCTGCGTGAATGGTCTCTCTCCATTTTATGGGCAAAGGGGGTTTCTCCACTCGCCAGTAATCAACTTTTGTTTCACTATTTGAAAGTGGCAGGTGTTGTACACCAAAATTTTAGAAGATGAATTGTGTATATGCTGGCTGACTCAATTGCATTATGTTCTTCAGATGCTGCAAGTGGCATAAAAATGCAGAAAGGCCGTCTCCTACATGGAAATGAAGATCTACATCTTCAAGCTCCTCGAGACAGAAAGGTAATCCAACTAAGAGATGGCATGAGAACCTGTATAGCCCGTTTTCTAGTACATATATGTAGAGTCATACATGTAAATGCACAATTGTTTCAAGCCCTTTCGTTGGGCACAAAAAATCACATGGCTAGTTTGTTTTGATTGGGGGAAGAGAAAGAATTATAAAAGATCAATCGCTTTATCCCCAATCGGATTATGCGCTCACTTATAAACATGTAGTGCTTCTCGATATAGTAATACTTTTTAGGTAAATTAGCCTCACTGTAAAGGTTTCTGCAGAAAAAGAAAATCTCTCTGTATTTCATAATCTCCTCCTTACTCAGTGACTCCTTGACTTTCTTATATCCTTTCGACTCCCTGAAACTGGCAGAAGCCTGCATACTTTGATATAGAGATATATCGAAAGGGACTTAGATATGCAAAAAGTATTGCTAATTACCTATGACTATTACTAGTAATACTAATAAGTTGCTAATCACATAGTTCAAGGTTCCCTTATTTTGCGACATTGGCTGGATGGAGATATCGATACGTTGACCTCTCACTCAATAGTAGAGCCGATGAGACTGTCAGAAATTTAATTACAATAGTTCAAGGTTCCCTTTATTTGTGACGACCCGTGTTCCTTGTCGATTATTATATGATTTATTTCCGGGCGCATTTCAATTTTTGAAAGATTTAAATCAAATTCAAATATAAATGAAAAAAAAAAACATAAGAGGAATCCCCGTTGGGAATGAAATTCGGCTATTTTTACCCCTTTTCACAAAAAAATGGAGAGATGAATTAATGTATTTTTTATTGGATTGGATTCCGTCGGGACTGACGGGGCTCGAACCCGCAGCTTCCGCCTTGACAGGGCGGTGCTCTGACCGATTGAACTACAATCCCAAGAAAATGAGGTGTACAGCCTAAAAATTCTTATTCTTTTTTATCATCGGATTTCATTCGAACCATTTAGTTTCGCCGTGTTGTAAGTCTATATATATTTAGAGTCTTTGAACTCTTTCCATTTGTGTTATGTTGACTTTGACCATTTTTTGGGCAATATCATCCATACATTATATGATCAATTATTCGTATTACGTAACAAAAGCAATGACGTGTCTGTAGAGTGTACATTGGTGCTTTAAAATGGTTTTCTTTGTGAGAGAAGTTACTGTTTTTTTTAAAGAAAGAAATTTGAAATAAAATTGTAAAATAAGGAAGCTAAAGCTTGTAATTGCGGACTGGCATTGCACCACCAGACCATATCAAGACTCTTGGTTTAGAACCTTTTACTATAAAAGTCTTAAGTTTATTATACGGATATTAATTCAAACTAAATCATTTAATTTGGTTGAGTTAGTTTTAAGCTTTTGACAATTCTCTAATGTAATTATAAACTTATTTGGTAATTACCTGTTAGGGAACCTTCAATGATTTTTTGCCATTTACTTTTAAACATTGTCAAAAAAGATTAAGAAATGAGTAAGTCCCTTAGCTTTGTCGCTTGTGTAGTATCTTTTCAAGATTTAGAAAAACTTTAAATTGAAATAAAATTCCAATGTAATTATTAAATAAGTAATCTCTGATATTATTTTGTAGAATCATACAATAAGTTATTCAATTAGTTTAATAAATTTACTAAAATATATTATACAGCTCTCATCTTTTTTTAAATTAGCATTTATTGCTCTTAAACCTGAGAAAATGTAACATCACTTTCTCACAACATGCAATGATCATTTGAAATTAGCATTATTAAACATAAATGATGCCATTTGGCCTTCTATTCGCCCCAAATTAATGAACTGGGGCAAAATGTGGTGTGAACCTAATCTTAATTCCTCAAATGGGGCAGTTTACCTTTTGAATTTTTTGAGCAATCAACATTTAGGCTTCTTCGAAGCCGGATTTCGTTTATTGAAAGTCTCGAATGAGAGGACTAGACTTGTCGAAGCTTTGTCATTTTCGATTGCATATTCGCAAAGCGTGCATCGAATCTTCAAATATAGAATTCAATAAAACTTCTTTTTGCCTTTTTCAATCTTGTTTCAGTGTTCATTGGTCGCCCTAAATTTGATGGTGATTGAGAAAATGACTGGAGGAGGAAAAAAAAATATAAAATTGTGGGGTCGAAGATGAAGATCAACGAAGAAGTTGAAGATGAACACGAAGGAAGGAACATGGCAGTTTCCAATGGGCATTTGACCAAGGGATTCGTCCACGTTCGACTTGAATTTTTCAAAAATAAAATAAAATTTGAGGGAAAATTTCAAATAAAAGCATGAAATACCATTATTTTCTTAAATAAAAGCATGAAATGAACCTTATTTTAAATAATGACCCGAATTGCCTATACTAGTCTCTAAGAAAGGCTTAAACTCATTGACTATGAAGGACAATTTTGTCTTCTAAAATTTTTAATTTTTTCTTTCGTTGTTCTTTTTTTTTCTTTTCATAAAAAAAACAATGAAAAGGTTAAAAAAAAAAAGAGAGAGAAAACATGATCGCCTTATTGGCAACGGGGTGGAAGTGAAGGCTGGTGAGGTTGTCGATGCCTAGACAATAGCTAGTGACTTGCCAACGAAGGGGAGGGCCCATGGGTCCTTGCTAGAAGTAAGAGAGGACAACGACCCTCTCCCAAACCTAAGCAAGGGTCGCCCGCCCTCACTCGATGCCCCCAAACCTGAGGTGAGGTTTGGAGGCGATGGGTGAAGGTCACAAAGTCGAGGTGAGGGCAAGCGACCCTCACCTAAATCTAGGAGAGGGTTGCCACCCTCTCCCACTTCTGCCAAGAGCTTGTGGACCCTCACCTCTGGTCACTGGTTGGTAAGAATCACTAGCCCTTTCCCAGGCCACCGTCGACCGTCGCCATAGCAATGGGGCAGCGACCATCCTCCCGATTGTGATTTTCCTTTTCTTTTTTCTATTAATTAAAATTAATTTATGTTTGGACGAAAATACCCCTGATCTGTTAGAATAATTTTCCAACCGGCGAGGCTAGAATAGCCATAATAAAAAAGGCAAGTAAACAAAATCGCCGGGAAGATTCATTACCGCAGTTATGTTTTCTTCCGACCGACGTGGCACCTCAAGTCCCGGCACGTGCTGTCCCGACCAGCTTACCGTAGAACTCGCCGCACCTTATAATTACACCCTCACTGTAGTAGCAGCAGCAGCAGCAACCGGTTCCCTTCTCCTACTTCATGCTCGCTCCGACAGGAGATCCCGCACGCTTCCGCTATCTCCTCGGCCCTCGTCCGCCGTCGTTTTCCGCCCTCGTCCGCCGCCGGCGAGGCCCGAGCACCTCTCCGGCCTCGGGGAGCTCGTATCCGTGGCGGCGCTCTCGACGCGCCGTGGCTTCGCTTGGACTAGCTCGGTCCCGAGCTGGCGGTTCCGGGCTCCGGCTCCGCGAAGCCGACAATGGCGGTCAAAATGGATTCTTTTTGTCGAAGGAGTCGCCGCCTTTGAGACCCGATTGGCGGTAGGTGATTCCGGCTCGGCTCTTGTCTGGGTTGACTCTTTCTTTCTGTTTTTTTTTTTTTTTTTTTTTTTGAGCGGGAATGGTTGGGTTGGGTTTTCGCTTGGATAGAGATCGGCTGATGTCGTATTAGTAACTGATGCGAAACCAGTGTCGGTTTGAAAGCCGGTACGCAGAGATTTCACGCTGAATGACGTCGGAATTTGGAGTGTGTCAGCTTCTAGTGAGGTGATCTTTCTTCGATGTCGATGCGGGTGCGTGGCTGATCAGCCGCGAATGAACGATTAAGGGTCCTTGTGATATCTTGCCAGCTGCCGAGTTTAGTCTAGTTTTTGTATTCCCTCGCAAAGTCGAAATTTTTTTCTTTTAATTTATTGACATTCTTGGCATCACCATATCATTTCTCTTGGACAGAGAACGCTGGGAGAGGAGAGGCGAGATGGAAGGAGTCGAGCTTGTGTGTTGCAATCTTTCCTGCTGTTGATTTGCTTAAAACAAATGAACGGGAGGGTTAATTAGTGGAGTGTGAACCGGACTTCGTGTTTTGCTTATGCTTTGTTGAGAAATGAAGAAATGGTCAGGGGGCATGTTGATTGTAGCTCTTGCTACCATCTTGGTACTCCGTTACAGCCTGGTGGGAAACAAGGTGATCAAGCGGCAGAAGCAGTCTGCATATGATTTCTTTAGAAACCATCCTAGCGATAAATCTCGAGTGAAAGATGATGGTTCTCCGCCAACCTTTCAGAATAAGGCGACAGCGCTTAAAATCAGACCATCAGAGAAGCCTACTCTTGTTAATTTTAAAGGACTAGATGACCTGTATGGCTTGAGAAATATTTCAGTCGAAAAGCATAAGTACCTTCTTGTGTGGGCTCAGATGCGGAAGCTGCTTTCCAGGTCAGATGCACTTCCAGAAACGGCTAAAGGAATACATGAGGCCTCCGTCGTGTGGAAGGATTTCTCTGCTATTCTGCATAACAAGGAAGCCTCCCAGGCTAGTATTGTCAACATCAGTGAAGATAGAAATTGCCCACCGTTTGTGAGTAGGTTTAGGAAGACGAATTCAAGCAATGTAACTTTCCTTGAGCTGCCGTGTGGGCTAATTGAGGATTCCTCAGTTACACTGGTTGCCATTCCTCATGGTGGCCAGGGAAGCTTTCATATTGATCTGATAGGATCACAAATTTCTCAAGAGGCTGATGCGCCTATCGTCTTGCATTATAATGTGAGTTTGCCTGGAGAGAATATGACAGAGGAACCATTTGTCGTGCAAAATACCTGGACTGATGAATTTGGATGGGGTAAAGAGGAGAGATGTCCTGCTCATGGATCTGTTAAGAGCTTGAAAGGTTTTTTATATTGACCTTTAATTTCTTTCACTAGTTTTCTTTCTAATTGTAAGTTGATACATGCATCTATGTTTAATACCTCTCTCTCTCTTGCCAGAAGGCTTCAGTTGTGATGCGTCTTTTAGTAATTTGAGATTGAATGGAGATGATGAAGAGAGATTACGTGGTCCTTGGTTTATGTACTCATGAGTGGGTGATAGAATTGTTGACTCCAAAGATAGCCCTTAGTGGTTATCCACTTACTCCGATTGCTGCATTAAACTGTTGTGCATATAGTTGAATATCCCCAGCAATGATGCATCTCATCGAACTCGTCCGATGGAATAGTTAAAACATGGGATAGGAATGGAATGGATGGGCTTTTCTAGAGATGGATACTCTGTACATTTTGCTGGCTGAATTTCTAAACCTATCTCTAACATCGATCTGTCTTCTCTTCTCCATTAATATGCCTTGTCTTCTCTCTTAGATTTACTGCAGTTACCTTTGTCTGACATGTCATAGCAGGTTTTATGCTGGATGGACTTGCTCTTTGCAATGAACAATTGATTAGAGGTACTGTGGCAGAAAGTTCAAATGCAAGAGGCAGTGAAAATTTGACCAATGTATCTAGAAGTGTCCATGCAAGTGCCAATTTTCCATTTGCAGAAGGGAGTTTATTCACTGCCACGCTATGGGTTGGTCTGGAGGGTTTCCATATGACAGTTAATGGAAGGCATGAAACATCATTTGCTTTCAGGGAGGTAAAGTATGCAGTTAGTTACTTCTTCTCTAATTACGGCCTAGTGCTGTTGTAGTCACTTCAATTGCTATGTGAGAGTTTTCCTAATGCAGAAACTTGAACCATGGTCAGTTAATCGTGTTGAAGTGGTTGGTGATTTGGATGTGTTATCAACTATAGCTGAAGGTTTGCCTGTATCTGAGGATCATGAGTTGGTTGTTGATGCTGAGCATCTCAAAGCTCCATTAATTACCCGGAAAAGACTTGTGATGTTGATTGGAGTTTTCTCAACTGGGAATAATTTTGAGAGACGAATGGCTATAAGGAGGTCTTGGATGCAATATGAAGCCATACGCTCTGGGGATGTAGCTGTTCGATTTTTCATTGGTCTTGTAAGTGATTAAGACTTGCATCCTATGTTCCTTCTACTGAATCTTGGGATAACTCTCTGGAGTAAGAGCCGTTTCTTTCGAATATAGCCCTTTAATGTGTCATGAGTGTCTCGATGATATTTGCACATTATTGCGTACTGTTCATTGATGAAAAGTAATAGTCAAATATCAAATATCAAATCCATCCTGAAATTACCAAATGATGTTTCTTTTTTTTCTTGTGTTCCTTGATTTTAATGTGATTTGGGCCACTGTTGTCAAGTGGATATCAGGTATTTCAGCCAAAAAGAAAAGTGGATCTGGTTCAGAGGTCTGCTCTTCACAGTGCTTTCTTTAAGCCTGTTTACCTGCTTAGTCTGTAGAATAGATTTTCTAGCCCAAACACTCACATCTTTGGGGTACATACGTATGTGTTGAAGCTTATTTAAGCATCTCTGAAGGCGCTTACATTTCCCAAGTATCATGATCACCATAGCAACAGAGCAATACTTTGTTAGCATCTTTTCTCACAACCAGCAGTGCTATGATTATTCATACTGATCACCTGGTATGTACCATTAACTGCAGCACCAAAACATGCAAGTAAATGTTGAGCTGTGGAAAGAAGCTCAAGCATACGAGGACATCCAATTCATGCCTTTTGTAGATTATTACAGCCTTATCAGTTACAAGACAGTTGCAATCTGCATTATGGGGGTATGTAAAATGACTTGATATATATTTTCACAAGAAATGTCCATTATGTTTTTGCGTGGAGAATCAGGTGCAGATACTTATCAAGTATGATGGTAATGCCAAAAATCATCTCATCAGCATGGGGGTGCAGGATTCCATCTTCATTTGCTTTATAGTTGATAGACAATCAGCCTACATGAAAAGCTTTCAACAAACACCTCTGACCCTTGCTAAAACCATTCTTCATGGTAGCCAGAGTGTTAAGAAAACAAATTAACTGAAAGCTGTTATCAGGTGAAAGTGGGTATGCGTGGGGTATAGGGCTAATTTATGTCAAAGGGATCTTCTACATGCTCTTTTCTGTGCATAGACCTGATTTTCAAAGGATAATTCCTAAAAAGTCTGACTACTGGACCAGAAGAAATTTTATGTAAAGCTACAAAATTTATTAATTGAAGTTCCCCATCATAAGTTGGATAACATACCTGGAAAAGATTCCCCCAGGAACCCGGGGGGTCTTGCTTTTATATTTCATAATTTGAAATCCTGGTGTTGCATGTTTATTGTTGAAAATATCTTATGAGTTATCATATATGGATTATGCAGACGAAAATCATCCCTGCCAAGTACATCATGAAAGCAGATGATGACGCTTTTGTGAGGATCGATGAAGTACTGTCAATTCTCAAGGGAAAACCATCTAATGGTCTCTTGTATGGTCTCATATCTTCCGACTCATCTCCCCATAGAGAAAAGGACAGCAAATGGTATGTCAGTGAGAAGGTATGGCCTTTATCCATATCCATCTTCCCCTAGAAAACATGATACTTGCTTTACTTGTTAAGACATTCTCCTGGTCCTTAATGTAGGAGTGGCCACATGATAAGTATCCTCCATGGGCTCACGGTCCAGGTTATATAATCTCTAAAGACATTGCAAAGTTTATTGTTCAGGGCCACCAAGAAGGAGATCTTAAGGTAAGTCTAAGCTGTTCGATTGTGTCATATAGAGAGATTAAAGACAGGAACCTTGTGGCTAAACGAGCCAGGAATATAGTCTATTCTTCATTTTAGCTGAGACCGACTCATCGTATGTGCTCTTTTTTCCAAT
Organism: Eucalyptus microcorys; assembly: GCA_014182515.1. NCBI lineage: Eukaryota > Viridiplantae > Streptophyta > Magnoliopsida > Myrtales > Myrtaceae > Eucalyptus > Eucalyptus microcorys. Next base: position 40,071,953 of record CM024569.1, on the reverse strand, counting down.
TTTCAGTGGTTTAAGCTAGAAGATGTTGCGATGGGCATATGGATAGAGCACTTCAAGAACAGCGGCAAGGAAGTGCACTACATAAGTGACGACAGATTCTATAATGCTGGATGCGACTCTGATTACATTCTTGCCCATTATCAAGGCCCAAGGAAGCTGCTGTGCCTCTGGGAGAAGCTGCAGAAAGAGCACCAGCCCAACTGTTGTGAATGAAGTTCATCTCGCATGTAAAAAGTGCCCTCAATCTTGTATAAAAGAACCCAGAAAGTCTCTCGACGGAATCGCCGTTTTTCCAGCAGCAAGGGAGTGTTTCCACACGAGTCCCAATGCCACGGTTCTTCCTCAAATGCCAAAATGGAGTAATGACTCACGAAATTTCATTAAACTTTGTGGTTGGATGGTCTGAAAACTCCCTATTTGTTGGTTCTTTCATTCATGTAATGAATCATCAGAGTTCTTCTTGTCATCTACCCAGCGCAAAGCATAGAAAAAGGCACTAACCCACGTCTGATTTTTGTAAAGGGTCATCAAGTTGTGTCCCATCTTCCATGTGTTTCCTTCCCACCGCTTGCTTCCTCCACCTTTAGCTCAAAAGCTTCTTCATCTTCAAGCAGCTGGCGAAAGCTGCCAAGAGGTCCTTCCATAAATCTATCATATTCATTCTTCTGTTTGATAGGACAGACCATGCCCCACTCGTACCAAGTGCAAAGTGGTGTTCAGCTCCATTTGGACACTCAGAAGATGTGTAATGGAATGCGACGGGATCATATTCAGGCAGTCATTTCATTGGCAAATGGCTCAATCAGAGACTTGCCCAAGTTAGGTCATTCGCATCACTTTGAAGAGTGTACCATAAACAATGCGAATTGGACACGTATGTGGCCTAGAAATCTTCGAAACATGTGTCGACATGCAACGGGAGATGGGCAAGTGCGCTTTTTTTCAACATTTCCCTTTCTCCGCTCTGCTTTTTTGCATGTGGAGCGTGTGGACCACGTCGGACAGACACCACACTCAAAGAAGGAACAGTGTTTTTTGCAAGAAGACCATTCGATGCTCGAGGCAATCCTCAAGGACCACAAAGTGTTCATTTCTAATTTTCACATTAGTGATGCAGTCACTATCGTTACCCAACATGATAAACACTTTTACAACATTTATTCATTCGAGGTACTCGACCGAGAGTTCGTACAACGATTTTAGGCCCATTCAATCAATGACTCGACGTGCCAATATATATGTCTGTTCCAATGTACTCGTCAAATCTGACGTCGGAGGGGACCGCAAGCTGGTGAAAGCAAAAGGGCCTCCCTCTCCCGTGGCCCTTCCTCCTTTACACGTCCCTCTTTTCTTTCCTTTTACCTCTGGCTGGAGGGAACACAGATCATCTCCCACTAACAAAAATGAGGCTGAGGCCGTAAGACACAAGTCATCTATTTTCTCACGGCAATAACCCAGTTCTAGAGATGAAACATTAGGGACAATTTTTTTTGGCACGTACCGACGGACGATGAGCGGCACTTTCGTTATCACACATTGCTCGGGCCCGTTCATCTAAATGCCCGTCATTCTTACCATAAGACATGCGCGAAATTCATGTCCTTCTTTATAGTGATCGGCATCGACCGTCGATGTCGCTGTTTGAAAAAAGAAAACCAAACTATGCGCACTCTTCCTTTTCTTGTCCAAGGTAATTCTCCATTTCATACTGCTTTTTGGATATTTATTCAACTGTTGCGCGCGCTTGACGCCAGCAGTCCATGAAAATCTTGGCCTTTTTGCGGAGCAAGGAAATGGGAAAACAAAAAAACAAAAGTAACGTCGGTGGCTGTGGTCAAGTCTAGTTTTCGATAATCTCGTTCGTCTGAAAAGTCAAACGCGTTTGGGGGGTCGACGGACACTTCTCGTGAACCACGTGGGAAACACGTTTCGTAATCGTTGCAAAATTCTCGTGAATTTCAAGAGAAGTCGAGAAACCCCCTTTCAATCAATCCATTAACTACGTAATTTCCGAATTTAACTGGAATTAATTCGGCCGCGGACGAAGCGATTAAGATCACATCTCCTTCAGAAGATTCCCATTTATATAATTCGCATCGCGAGATGCCGTGCTGCGGGCTCTACCTAATCCAGAAAAACACGCCATTTGATAAACGTGCCCGAAGTTGGCTAAAATTATTTCAACTCACGTCATGATTATCGCCTTCCTAGTCCTCCCCCAATCCGCACCATTATTGGAGCGTATATCAAAGTTTATGGAGAGGGAAGGAGACTTTCTGGATGGTTAGCAACTTGAGTTGGTAAATTGCATTGACCCACTAGAAAACAAAAAGATAAAGTAGCGTTGGAGAAGATAAACATCATTGCTTCAATAATTAAAGAACCCAAATGGGGTACCTACGAAATTTCTCTATGGCGTTCACACCTTTGGGATAGACTTCCTGTTTCCATGAGGCCGTACGTTACACGACAGCCTCTCTTCACACATGCCATTATGCGATATACCTAGGGGAAAAAAATAGAAGAAGAACAAGACAAGGACGCAAGCTGGGGGATAATTATGTAGGAGTGATTGGTTCTCGGATTGGGTCAATTTCACCTAGAACGGATTAATAAGGTTAGGAGTCAAATTGGTTTGGTTTAGGGTTTTTGACAATTTTCCTTTTTTCAACTCTTTATGGATAAAAAAAACATATTAGTTCAGCCTGACGTGAATGATTCGATTTCATATCAAGAATTAGGAACCGGATTAATTATTATCATTTTCCATGCACACCTATGGCATGGCATATCATAATTCGAACTATCGAACTTAATTGTGTTTTTTCTGCGGTTTGATTTGATTAAAGAATAACAACTCGGAAAAACAATCTGCAAGTCAAGCTCTAGGCCCCCCCCTCGCCTCTCTTCTCCTCCTAAAAGCTCTCAGTTTCTTAGCACGGGAGAGGAGAGTGCACCCAATTTTTACACGTGAATCGGAACTTACGAAGCGACCCATTCACTAAATCGAAATTTCTGGATTTCGATGCTTCGTCAGAACTCCACTTGAATTTGAATTGTGAACTTTTTATTGTGGACACGGATTGACCTTTCTTTTTAGGGTCGGTAGTTGCTTAGGATGTACGCTTGTCTTTGCTTAGCACACGCGTTTTGCGTACTCCGCAAAGAGACCTGAATACTGCAGCCGGGTCCTCACGAAACCCGGCCCGACCGGCACCGGAAAAAAAAAAAAAACCCAGCTCGGTTCCGGCGGCAGGGATCCACGCGCAGGAGCTCCCTGAAAACGGCGGATGAAAACCCGGGGGCCCGCCGTTCCCCGAAACGACGCGCCGTCGCGCAAGTGGACGGCACCCGCGTGCGCCTCTTCGACAGCCGCCACAAAGGCCGGTCCAATCCCTCCGCCCGGCCCAAAGGGCAAATCCGTAAATCCGCCCGAACCGCCATTAAGAAAGGTCGCACTTTCGCTTCCCCCGTGGAAAAAATAAATATTATTATATATATTTATGCAAAAGACTCCGCTTCGATTTAACGTTGTTGTCCGTTCAGTTTCCGTGTCCGCCACAGCCTCTACCGCCACGTGTCCTGCGCCCCGACGCCCCCCGCGGGTCCAGCTGGTCACCACCCCCCTCGGCCGCCTCTTCCTATAAATTTCCGCGTCGACTCGACCCCTTTTCCCGCAATCTTTTCGGAGAACCCGAGAAAAATCAGAAAACCCTAGAACGCGTGCGGCGACCAGAAGAAGAAGAAGCAAGAAGAAGAAGAAGAATTCGAAGTCGAGGAGCTTTTCCGATCGAAACCCTAAGATTTTTTCCGTTTTCCGATCGCGAGCTGGTCGAGAGATTTATAGAGGGGCTGCTTGTTTGAAGCAGATAGATGATGGTGAGTGAGACGATGGTTACGGAGGCGGAGGCCGTTTGTCCGGCGACCTTGCAGCAGGTACTGGACGTCCAGCGGCCCGCCATGTTCCGCGACGCCGGTTCCAGCGGCGCCGTCGCCGGCGAGTCGGTCCCCGCCGACGTCTCCCGCATCGAATCGGTAACGCCCGTGATTCTTAAGCCGTTTGGGTTTTTCGCGAGTTTTTTTAACGGCGCCGGCAGTCTTGAGGGTCGTTTTCTTGGTTTCTGTGATTGGGGGAGGGGAGGGGGAGGGGGGGGGGGTTTCGCCGGAGCCGGACTCCGGTGAGCTCGATCCGGATCGGATGGTTGGTCGAGTTCGGGAGTTGCTTTCGGATTTTAGGGCCTGATTTTTAATTGAATCTGCGTGCTTTGCGAGGGGGATGAAGTCGTCTGTTTGCGGTGGATTAGCTGCTGTCGCCAGTTACTAGATATCAGATGATTTGGACACGGGGTTGTTGTTGTTTTTGGGATTTCTGCTTTAGAGAATTTTGGCTCTGGGATCTGATCTGGCATCTCTTCTTTGGTAGGAAGTTTGGCTCATGTAGTATAGGCTAATATGTTTAAATTTGGATTCACTTGACGGTGGGGATTTACCGTGATTCGGGAGGATGATTGGCGTTTTCATGCTTCATATGGAGTTTATTAGCTGTGCAATATCAAAGATTATATCTTTGAATTTTGTGGTGTTGTACATGTACGTTTGATGTTCCTTTTCTAAATAATCAGCCTCTCTTTGAAATTTAGGCGTCATATGATTGGTGAACTGAGGCCTTTTTCTGATGTTGTGATGGCGTCTAGCTCATGCTTTGGATGTGCTTTACTTTTGGAGGAGTTTAGGTGCATTTTCTCTTCTTGGGTTTCATCTAGAATTTTCATAATTATGACAGAACAAGACCAATTCAAGAGTCCAAGCGTGACATGCAAAGAAGTTTGATAGCCAGTAACACTTGTGGATCTGAATATGGAGATTCTGCTAACTGTTTTCTGTGTCTGCAAGCTTTAATCTATTCAACTCTATTTGCTTCTCTCTTGTTTGATTGAAGATGTCTATCATGACCTTAAATTTGTTGTTTATCTAATTCTTCGTTCTGCAGGTTGTCAACTGCCTTGAGACTGTGAACGATGCTGCTGTTGTGTCTGATGTTGTTAAGTTTGTTCCAAGGATTCGGTCCGGCAGCTATTTTGACATGGGCTATCGACCTTCCATGGAAGACGAACACATCAGGGTCGATGATTTGTCTGCCCATTTGGGTTCTGAATGTTGCACACCGAGTGCCTTCTATGCAGTTTTCGATGGCCATGGGGGCCCTGAGGCAGCTGCATACATCAAGAGGAATGCAATGAAGTTATTCTTTGAAGATACTGTTTTACCTGAGACATCTGCAATTGATGATATCTTCTTGAAAGAGCTGGAGAGTTATCATCGTAAAGCTTTTCTTCTAGCAGACCTAGCCTTGGAAGGTGATTGCAGCGTGAGCAACTCATGTGGAACAACGGCACTGACCGCTTTGATACTTGGAAGACATTTGTTGGTAGCCAATGTCGGTGATTGTAGAGCTGTTTTGTGTAGGAAAGGGGTTGCAGTTGAGATGTCCCAAGATCATAGGCCCTCCTTTTCACCTGAGCGAAAACGTGTGGAGGAACTGGGTGGTTGGATCAATGATGGATATCTAAATGACTGCCTATCTGTTACCCGTGCTCTTGGGGATTGGGACTTGAAGCTTCCACTGGGGTCTGCTTCACCACTAATTGCTGATCCTGATATCCAACAAGTTATCTTGACAGAGGATGATGAGTTTTTGATAATTGGGTGTGACGGGATATGGGACGTGATGTCAAGTCAGTATGCCATTGGTCTAGTCAGGCAGGGGCTTAGACGGCACAGTGACCCTCATCAATGTGCCAGGGAACTTGTCATGGAAGCATTGCGCCTGAATACTAGCGACAATCTCACAGTGATAGTGATATGCCTCAGCTCCCCAGATCGGCCCGAGTCATTCCCATCCCAGAGGCGAAGATTTAGATGCTGCAGTCTCTCTGAGGAGACGAGGAACAGGTTGAAGAGCTTTCTCGAAGGAAATTGAGTGCATATTTTGTAAATACCATTATTTTTCGCGTCACACCACTGTGGAGCATGATCTTTATCTGTTTATGGCTGTTTCAGATGATTTAGAAAAAAACAGCCAGCAGTTTTGTTGTGTTGCTGGAGTGTATTGTTTGGAACTTTTGCTGGTTCGGAGATGTGCCCGCACCGCCTCATTTGTCCCGTCATTTGTAAAGCCTTTTGTGAGATATGTTAAATCGATCGAGGAACTCCATGGATGAGTCGTCCATGCTCCATTTTATTGAAGATTTGCAGCTCTTGGTAACACTGACGGTCCGAATTACGGAAGACCTTCTATGTTTTCCTTGTGAATTCGTGTGTGAATAAGAATGTAAAGCGCTAATCCACGGAAGACCTTCTATGTTTTCCTTGTGAATTCGTGTGTGAGTAAGAATGTAAAGCGCTAATCCACGGAAGACCTTCTATGTTTTCCTTGTGAATTCGTGTGTGAGTAAGAATGTAAAGCGCTAATCCGGCTGTAACTATTGTGCTGTCTTCTGTTCGTTCGTGTGTGAATGAGAATTTAAAGCACGAATTCATGGGTTTGAATTGTTTCGAAGTGCGTGAGCCATTCACACGATTCGATCTGACTCTTGTGGCTGTCTTATGTTTGTTCACTGCTGGTTTTAAGATTGGATAGACGAGATTTCAACTCAAAAGGGCTTTGTGGCCACGGACTTGGAAGTTGTCTTTTTCCCGGGTTTGAGGTGGAGAGTCCTCCAGCTTCATACCCACATCCAATCCAAGCCCTTTGGAATTACATCACTTCATGATTATTCTCCTCCACCGAACTCTAGATCAAGTGGTAGGGCTTGTGAGGACACCATTCCCAATCTCCTCCTCACCGGCCCAGATCATCCTGCCTTGCCAGGGGAAATATGTGAAAAGCTCTATCTTTTAGGATCAGATTCATCCTCTGAGAGCACTGTACCAGTGGTTAAGCAAAACAAAAGAACTGCCAAATTCGATTGTTATTCACGGCTTGGAAGTCGACACATGACCTTATCTACTGATGTTTAGATGTCCCCCTGTATTCGAGAGTATGTTAGAACCGTAGGATGCCGAGAATTCATCAATTAAAAAGTGAGATTGATAGGCAAGAGGTAGTGGGAAGTGTTCTTCTGATCCTTTGAAGATCTCTGCATCTCTAAGTCTTCAATCACGCTGAGAAGATTTGTAGGATCGCTGTGCAAAAGCTTGAGCTGTATACATATCGCATTGTAAAGGGCGAGGAAAAATAGTCTGCTGCGTTATGTTAGGTTCTATTGGCTTTACGCTAGTTTTAGCCTCAAAACACACCAACAACGGTCATTCACTTTTATCATTGTGGACACAGCAAGAAGTTATAGTTTTGAACTCATTCTAATCAATTGAACCGATTGTATTTCGAGAAATTACTACACCCACGTTGAAACTTACATAACAATACAAACTTCTAGGCAGTTTCTTAGTATGAGAAGTTCAATCTATTGTATCATTTATGAAATGACTCTCTACAATGTTATTTATGTGCTGCTTTGATTTTACAAGCACACGGCATGGGGCCCCGTCTTCATATTAAGAATCGTTTGATTCGTTTAAATGGACGGTTTGAATGCTTTTGGAAGCGAAAAAGTAATTTTCCACTCGAAAACACTATATTGACATAGCTAGAATCAAGTATTTTAGAAACAAAACCCAACATACACTATTATCTTAAAAGCTGAAATCAGAAAAGTGATTATGGTTGTCTCTGTATTATCTTGTTTACTTCTGTTTCCAAATGAAATTGATCCTACTATCTTCAAGATTACTCGAAAGCAAAGGTCGTATGAAAGGTGCATTATCATTCACTAAAAGTTGGTATTGTAAGCGATAGATTTGTAAAATTACCAAAAGCATGTGAATTCATCTAGTTTTTAATACGCATTGCACTAAAATTCACGAAATTGTATATTACTTCCGTATATATTCTCCCTTTTTCTTTTCGCGAACCTTGAATATGTACATATTATATGACGTATTGCATTAACACTCCGCTCACCTATTTTTAAAATATTAATATTCCTGTTGGAAAGTTTAATGTTTTTTTTTTCCAAATTATAATCGATATTGCTGACATTAATTAATTTACATTCACTATACAGGATGGAATTACTATTCCCATTTCTATTAGTTAACGCTGATAGCGTGCCGTGGCTTATTATAGCAAGGGGGGGAATTGTACGGAGAAACATATGAAAATAGTAAAACCAGTACTTAGACATAATAATTGCTCTTCGCATAGTGTCTAAAACTAGGTAATGGTTAGACGCGTTGGTTTTAGACACTATGCGAAACAAGTGTCTAACAAAAAGGAAGCAAGCTTCCGACAAGGACTTTCAATAATAATCTGATAACCCAATGCTCAACTTAGATGCGTTTTCTATTTTAACTTGACAATGCCTACATGTCCTATCTTCCTAATTGGAGAAATTTTTTTCTTCCCTCACCTTTAAAAATACCTCAAATCTAACTTCCTAGAGTTCAGACAAAATAATTTTAAAACATACTCATGTCCATTTATGAGAATGATGTTGAATAACTATTTATTATTATGCATAACCAAAAATTAATTTCAAATAAATAATGCGTAAATTTTTTTTAAAAAATTAATTTTTTTATAAATGAAAATAAAATTAGAGGTAATCAAACATCCTCTAAACAAATAGTAAAACATTTTGTCAACGGGAATCGAGGGCAACAAGATGTACGGTTCCGATTGGCCGACGAGGAGGAGCCATAAATCTCGACTGTCCTTTCCATTTCTCCCCCCTCAGTCAAACGCGGCACGCGCGTACCAAAGACACGCCACCCGACCAACCACTCCCGCGACGACATCGCTGCCGTCCTCCTAAATCCCCCCCGCGCTGATCCAACGGCGCGGCCCGCTCGACCACGAGAGCTTACCGCGCGCCGCCGCCGCACCCGACGACGGCGCCCTCCCTCTTTAATTCTTTTTTCTCACGATAAACGCTGTCAAAAACTTATCATTTCTCTCTCTCTCTTCCATCGAATTTCCTCCTCCTCCTCCTCCTCCTCCCGCGCGATCTCGACCGTCCGATCCTCCCGACGATCTCCGATTCCGGCGATCGGTCTCCGGCGCTCCCCCTCCCTTCCCGCGAGCAAATGGCGATGGCGAGTATCGCGAGGAGGAAGGCTTCGCACTTGTTCACCTGCGCCTCCCCGTCGGCGCTCCGGTACTCAGGGTCCCTGACCCCCTTCTCCCGGGGCTTCGCCTCCGGGGGATCCGACGACAACGACGTCGTCGTCATCGGCGGCGGCCCCGGCGGCTACGTGGCGGCCATCAAGGCGGCCCAGCTCGGGCTCAAGACCACCTGCATCGAGAAGCGCGGCGCCCTCGGCGGGACCTGCCTCAACGTCGGCTGTATTCCTTCCAAGGTGATTTTTCTTGGGGTTTTGGATTTCCGGTGCTTGCGGTCGTGTTTTTGTGGAGGTGGTGGTGGTGATGTGCCGCGTCCGATTTTGGAGGTTGCGGTTGGATCTTGTGGTTTTTTTGTTCGTCGTTTGTTCCTCCTTGTTTGGATTGGAGGAGCGAATTCTGTAGGTTTGAGGAGGGAAGTTTCTTCCTTTAAACCCCTCAAGAGCTGTTTTTTTTTTTAAATTTTGTTGTGAATTTCGTGTGAGTTGAATATGTCTGCTTGTGTAGATTTAGAGTTTGGAATGAATTGTCGTGGAGCTAACAGAAGTCCGCAGATATAGAGACTATTACCTTAGGGCTTTCGATTGTCGAGGAGAGTTAAACGAGGAGAGTAATCTCTGTAATCCTGATTCTCGAGCGACGCGAGGAGTTAGTCTGTTGTTTATTTGGGCTTGAGTGTCGAGGTGGGAGTGTGGCGTCACAAGAAAAACAAATGGGAAACCTCGTTCTAGTGTTTAAGATGGGTGTTGTTTGTGGACACCTACACCACTCGGAAGAATTCATAGCATTCTTATTTGATTGCAAGCAAATCGGAGTTCTTTGCTGCCCTTCAATTTGTATGCTTTAGAACACCTTTTCTTTTAAGGTTGACGAACAAGCTTCTTCATTTGAAAAGCGCCTTTTTTGGGTAAATTTGTGAGCCTTGAACTTTTTTTTGTTACTATTAAGCTGTTTATATGCTCATATAGCATTAGATTATTGCCGTTCTTTATCTGCCATCGATTTTCCGTACTGCAGATGTTAGTGCATCCTTTTTGCTTTCGCACACATCTTCAAGATATGTATTCGGGCATCTTTGTTTGGTTAGATTCTACATTAATATATTTCAGTTGATATGAATTAAACCTTCATTTATGGGCACTTGAAGTCTTGTCTTGGTGGTTAGTTTTAGACTTCTCTTTACTTTGCATGTGTACTATGCTTTAGCAATGACAGAATGTTTTCCAACTCCATTTTCCCTTTGTTGTTTCCCTCACGATGACCAGGCACTGCTTCATTCCTCGCACATGTATCATGAAGCGAAGCATTCTTTCGCCAGCCATGGTGTGAAATTCCCGTCTGTTGAGGTTGATTTACCTGCCATGATGGCCCAAAAGGACAAAGCAGTTTCCAATTTGACCAAAGGTATTGAAGGTCTGTTCAAGAAAAATAAGGTGACCTATGTTAAAGGGTATGGAAAGTTCGTCTCCCCCTCAGAGGTCTCAGTAGACACCATTGATGGTGGCAATACTGTTGTAAAGGGCAAGAACATAATAGTTGCCACTGGCTCTGATGTGAAATCTTTACCGGGGATAACCATTGATGAAAAGAGGATAATCTCTTCAACTGGGGCCTTAGCTCTGTCAGAAATTCCAAAAAGACTGGTGGTGATTGGAGCAGGTTACATAGGCCTAGAGATGGGTTCAGTGTGGGGCCGACTGGGATCAGAGGTGACAGTAGTTGAGTTTGCGCCAGATATAGTGCCTTCTATGGATGGGGAAATCCGCAAGCAATTTCAACGTTCCCTCGAAAAACAGAAGATGAAGTTCATGCTCAAGACCAAAGTTGTTGGAGTTGACACATCTGGAGACGTTGTAAAGTTGACCCTTGAGCCAGCAGCCGGTGGTGCACAGACAATCCTTGAAGCTGATGTTGTTCTCGTTTCTGCTGGCAGAACTCCATTTACAGCAGGTCTTGGGCTAGAAAAGATAGGAGTGGAGACCGACAAGGTTGGAAGGATACCAGTCAATGACCGATTTGCTACAAATGTGCCCGGTGTCTATGCAATTGGAGATGTAATTCCAGGCCCAATGCTGGCTCACAAAGCCGAAGAGGATGGAGTTGCTTGTGTAGAGTTCATTGCTGGTAAAGTTGGTCATGTGGACTATGACAAGGTCCCTGGTGTTGTATACACACATCCTGAGGTTGCATCTGTTGGAAAGACTGAGGAGCAGGTGAAGGCACTTGGTGTTGAGTACCGTGTGGGGAAATTCCCTTTCTTGGCTAATAGCAGGGCCAAGGCAATTGATGATGCAGAAGGGATTGTCAAGATTCTGGCTGACAAGGAGACAGACAAGATATTGGGAGTTCATATCATGTCACCAAATGCGGGTGAACTCATTCATGAGGCAGTGTTAGCCTTGGCATATGATGCTTCCAGTGAGGACATTGCACGTGTGTGCCACGCACATCCAACGATGAGTGAGGCATTGAAGGAAGCTGCTATGGCAACTTATGACAAGCCCATTCACATCTAGATTTCTGGATTTACATTCACTGCATTTTTCGATTTTGAAATCTCTGGCTGAAAACTTCCGGTTTCTTCTTGTCTACATTATTTGGAAGAGTCCGAGTGTCCAAAGAGAAGTTTGCTGTCATACTCTGTCTGCAATAACAGAATGACCTTGTAGCGTTTTTGCTATCAATGTTCATAAACACCTTAGCAGGATCTATGGAGGAATGGGGCCATCCCCAGGATTAAAGTTTTTGGTTGTTTGTAAGTTAGGATGCTGGTTTGGCCATACAGATGTGATTGTTTTCCTGCTTGAAAGATTGAAATCACGTGGGAGCTTCCCGTTATGGGCGATTTAAAAACTTGGGTCTTCAAGTTGCCCAGTATTGCATGCAAACTGTAGGAGATGCATCCCAACATCCAGCATTCATATGTTCCATTTCAATTCCTAGGTTTTTTTTTTTTTTTGTCATAATTTCAATTTCTAGTTTAGGTTGAAGTCTGGCCTTTCCTTGCCAGTCGGTTTACTGGGGCGGCATTGGTATATCAGGAAAACTCCTACTAAAACCCGAGAAATCCTATTAAAGCCCGTCTCAGTGAGGCCTAAATTCCACTTCGCATCTTCATATTGAGGAAGCTTTATTCTCCTAAGTTGCTCTTCTAACTTAATTATAGTGATCTGATCGCCATTCATGCAATCAAGCTTTAGAAATTTTATTGAGAGGGAAAGATGATTCGACTATAACCAGGCGCAATTCAAACCCATCACTGAGGCTATGCTTTCTCGTCCAAAAGCTAATAAAGATCTTTGGAATTAGAAACAATAATCCATGACCATTGGCATTGGTTATGTGTCCTGCTCTACTAGCATCATGAACATTACATCAAACAATGTGACACTGGAGATTCATCCATTAAATTCATCACCACGAAGCAATGTTCCCCCATTAACCAGAAAACAGGCTCTTCCCTAATTCATTCCCCCACAGATGAAAAGAGGAACGGTGAAACTGAGAATTGACCAAAAATCTCCCACAATAAACTAGTTTCTCAAGGAGAAGAGAGACTGCTCTTCAAAACCTCTCCTCATAACAACTTCGCTTATGGCTGGCCTTCATGTCCCCTTTCAGCGAATTTCACACTTCTGGAGCAGTGGCCACACTCCTCCACAAGATGCGCCAGCATGTATGGTCAACTCTGTTCCATTTTCATGGCTCATCCCGCATCTGGCTTCCTCCTGGCTTGCATGGCAAGGCGCGCATCTCTTTCCCTTTCAAACTCACGGTAGTCTGCTCGTTGCAAGAAGGAAACTCTGTCCAGGTACTGATTCGAGCTTTTCTTGTAGGCATCAAGCTCGTCTTCCATTCCCTGGTTCTCTCCTTTAAACTCTCCCCAGTCCTTCTTCGTTTTGTCAAGCACACTCAGCTTCGGTTTCTTCTTTATTTGTTCAAGAACAGCATCAACAGCAGAAGGCGCAGCAGCCTTGGCCTTGTCGGATGCCTCTCTTGAATCAGCATCCACAAGCTTCTTTACTTCTATATCTTGACCAGCAAAGTCCCGAATTTCAGTGATCTAGATAAGAATCAGACACAAGCCATTCGTGTAAGGAACAGATCATTCGGAGGGGAAAAAATCTACATATTTCACTATTCCACCACATCCAATCTTAACAGTGGGAGCAAATAATGACCGTTCAACTACTTCTCAAACTGAAGTAACAGAATACTAGGCTGAAAAGCAGGTACAAAAAGATTGAAAAGGCATATGCAGGTTCTTCCTCCTCAGTGTGAAATGTACTTACCTCAACTTTACCCCTCCCTGAAGCAGCAGCTGCTGCTGCCTCCCTTACTGCTGAGAGAGCAGCAGCGGCAAGCTTCTTAGCCTCATCATTACTTCCATTCTGGACTAGATTAGGCCTTTCCTGGGGTTTCTCTTCTGACAATGATTCTGCCTTCTTAGGAGCCAAGCCTAGATAATTCATCCAATTCTACAAAGTAAAGCCAAAGGTTATACGCTAACTATTACATTCACTCAAACCATAACAGAGTAAGAAATATTCTCACGGTGGACATCTTGCGCTTATTGTTATTCACGGTTGAACTGGGCTTTCTGCAAACGGATTGGAGTATCTGCTTAGAGGTCCCTTTGTTCATTTGCTCCCACATAGCATCAACCCTAGCTTTCGCATCTAGCCGATTCATAAGAAAATCTTAGCCCCAGTGCTCTTCAGCTCATGCTCCACGGCGCTTAATAGATAAGTACATGCAACGAAACCGAAGAAAACGCACACGGGCTCACCAGTTTCTGAGGGCTCAGGTCCTGAGCTTGCAAGAACACCCCCTTCTTTCACTGCCTCCATCCCTGTCCCCTCCTTTTCTCTCACTTTATCTGAAAGTTGGAGCACAACCAATCATCAAAACATAGAGAAAAGAGACTTCCCTATCCCACAATAACAAACAACGCAGACATTTCATAATTTCGCAACATCAAGCTCTTCAAAAACACATCAGAGAATCAGAGCAATGCACGTCAAGATAGCTCCTCCCTATTTCCTGCTAATCTAGAATATGATGCGAAGTAAATAGCAAAAAGTGTCCCAATGATACAGAAAGCCTTCTAAACCGCCGAAAATTCGAAGCAAAACCTGCCCTTTTTTCCCCTCCCCGAGGAAAGCTCGAATCTTGATAGCGAATCGAAGGAGGTAGAGAGAAAAGAATCAAACCCCCTAAAGCTCTAAGCCACAGCGTTGCCCTCCATCAATCTCAAACGAGAAGAGCCAACCGACCTCCTAAAAACTCGAACTTGATCGGTAGAAACTACAGAGATTTGCGGGTAAAGGAGGAATCTTCTCAGCGCGAGAAAAGAAAGCAAATTGGCGCAGACAACATGGTAATCGAGGGAGATGAAGATGAACCCATTTGAGCTCTTCTCGTGGAGGAGAGAGCCTACCTGAGCCTGAGGCGTCGGGGCTGATGGTTGCAGACATTGGAGACGACGAGCATCGATGGAGCTCCGGACATAAACATCGCCAGCAAGCTAAAACGAGCTTCTCTGCCGTGAAATAGATGACTCGACGACTCTCCTTCAAAAGTATTTTTCTCTTTTTTTGGGGATTTAACTGTAATTAAGAACTAAAAAAGAGAAAAAGCACAGGGACAAAAATAATTTGATTTAAATGTGCAAAGGGAGAAAATAATCCATGATTTTAATTGGTTTAAAAAATAAGTTCAAATAAGACGAGGAGGGTTAAATTCATATTTGGAATATGCAGTATTTGTGAGATTAATTCACAATAACAATCGCAATAGATTATGTTTTTCTCGTTATTTTTACCTCAGTAAAATGCTTGGGTTATTAAATAAGTTTTCTTTTTCCTGTAAAAATTTGAGATTGAATTAAAAAAAGTCAGTAATATCTTTTTAATTTAATCAGCATTTATCTGATATTAATTTAATCTAGATTTTGTTTCCCTTGTCAATGATTTTCTATGTGTCTTTTCTTATGTCAATAAGCACCGAATTTTCATGTTGAATCGTCTATCCCGCAAAAGGACGATTTATGTGCATTAACATTTAGTAACATGTATGTAAACTCTTGTAATTAAGATCCCAT
Source organism: Eucalyptus microcorys (assembly GCA_014182515.1). Classification (NCBI taxonomy): domain Eukaryota; kingdom Viridiplantae; phylum Streptophyta; class Magnoliopsida; order Myrtales; family Myrtaceae; genus Eucalyptus; species Eucalyptus microcorys. The sequence goes on along the minus strand of CM024569.1, from coordinate 40,056,669 downwards.
ATAATGTGATCTGACAAATTACACGAATCGAGTAACCTATAAAGTGGATTAGAACGACCACAAATAACCAAGTCCGAATTAAGGTTGTTTCAGTAATGAAAAAGTAAACGAAAAAGTAAACAAAAAAGCTTGTGTATTGAGGCGGCAAAGGAAAAACCCATCAAAATTCCGGTTTGTTTCCAACACCATCACAAATCTGCAATAACATCCAACATATTAGAATGCGTGAAGTATCACATCTTAAAATTGATAAAGTGTGGAGCGGTTAATATATCTTAGTTGACTCATAACTTATTAATTTAGATTTTTGAATGAATGTAGAACTGGATATATTAACAAGCTCGGCCTTAGGCTCCCTTTAGGGGATATTCCTAGAATAATGTGTTAAACTTTTGTTATAGTATTAGAGTTAATGGTTGATTGGGGGCCCACTCCCAGTGTATTGGTTTTTGGGCTGATGGGCATTATGGTGTAACAATGGGTTAGTGGGTCAATCTTAATGTGTATTACTTTTAGGGCTTGGTGGCCCACTCCCAATATGTATCGATTGCAGGGTAGATAGGCATTGTGATGTAGACTTCCAATTCGATTCGAAAAAAGAGATCAATGATGAAGTTGGGTGTTGGAGATTTAAGCAAGTTGAAATAAGTTAATGTAGAAGGATACTCAATGGCAGACTTCATAGTCCAATACGTTGGAGACTCAACTAGCGAATGTCACGATACGTTGGAGATTCAAGTTGAGATAAGTTAAAATAGAAGGATGCCGGAATTAAAGGGGAACAAACCTAATACTGGAGCTTACACATAAATGGAGGATTGTTAGAATATACGTGTGAGTTGAGAATTCATGTGTGAAGCGATTAATATATATGCAACAATTCATTGATTTAAGTTTTTGCGTGAAAATGTGTCCAATTAAATATATGAATGGTTTTGGACTTAACCTCCCTTTTGGCAATCTCCTTAGAAGAAGGTATCAGACTTTATTGCGTACTCCCTACTCAACATACTTGACTTGCTAGTGTTGCGAAAACGTGCGTTGATAGGGTGTGAGAGATGTTCGTGGTTGATTTGGGGTCAATTGAAGAACACTTTCGACCCAAACGGACTTATTAGCATTGAAAACCTTGACTTAGATCCAAAACAAACCAATTAAATCATAATAACTTCGATTTGGTTTGATATGGAACCGTTAATATCGAGTCAACACACAAGTGAAAGTACAATTACAGCTAGTATAATCATCAAAAACTTAAAATGCACATTCAATTACGACCACTGAAAAACAAAACAAAATTATCCATAACAGCATAGCTTAAATTTTTGTTAACGGAAAAAGTGAATAGAAGCATACCTCAACGTCTAAATAATAAAACAAACAAAAAGCCTTGTTCTTGCTCGATCCATAGAGAAATAGTCATCTTAATAGGCTTTTAGCTTGTGATAGGAGAAAAATATTTTAGGGAAAATTCCAAATATGAACCCGGAGTGAATATATTTTTTCAAATAAGAACCCAAAGTGAACTTTGTGTCAAATAAGGACCCGAAGTGGACTCATTATTTTAAATAAGGACTCGAAGTGAATTTTGTATCAAATAAGGACCTAAAGTGATCAAGTTAATCTGTATCAAGGACCTTAGCTCGCTGCCAGACATTTTCTTGCAATTAAAATAGGGGTAATTTTTTCAAAAATTTATGATCGGAAAAAAAGGGAAAATTCTAAATTAATTAAGTTTAGGTTATTCATTTAGATGTTTACGTTTTCTTCTTTCTTCTCCCCCGCTTCTCCTCAACCAAATCGTTGCCAAGTCATTGTCGCGACTCAATTCTCGTCGCTCCTCGCCTTGCTTGACCGGTGGAAAATTTGGGTCTCCACAAACAAACAAAGAATCATCTAGTTTTCTTCTTGTTTTTGAATTTGTGCCTCAACCGGCGGAGAATTTGGGTCTTCGACTTTGCGGAGGATGGATACAAGAAATGGGGAGAACTTTGGTCTTTGACTTCATAGACGATGGATACAAGGAACGGGGAGACCGTAGAAAACCTAGGGCTTTTTTGTTTCCGTTTTAGTATTTGTTAATTTTCCCTAGACTTTTTTTGGATAAAATTGTCCAAACTCCGGTCGTCGGAAATGTCATGTGCTTGATAACTAGTGAATATTTGGCTAATCAGCAAGCTCAAGTCCTTATTTGGAATTGGTTCAATCACTTCGGGTCCTTATTTAAAACAATGGGTCCACTTTAGGTTTTTATTTGATACAAAGTTTATTTTTGGTTCTTATTTGAGAAAATTGATCCACTTTGGGTCCTTGGAATTTTCCTAATATTTTAAGTTTTATTTGTTCCATAAAAAATGAATGATTTATGAAATATTTTTCTTTAAAATATCACTCATACCATTTATAATAAATGAATAAACAAAAAATGTATTTATCATTCACAAAATATTTTGACATAAACTTTTACCGATAATGAAAATAATTTTCATTTGTTAATTATTTCAAACGATGCAAACGATCATTTTAAATTATTCATTGCTTGTGAAGCAAACAGAGCTTTGGTATATGTTATTGGTTTGATTAGATTCTATAGATTTTTTTAGGAATGAGCATGGCTCGAATTATGTTGATCTAGCATTTGACCCAAGAACCAATCTACACAATGTTGGTCTCTAATTTTTGGGACCGGGACTGAGAATTGGATTGATAAAAATTGTGGGTTGGACAACCCATAAAGCCCTCAAGATCACAGATGAACTTACACATTATAGGTTTCAGTGACTCTAGGATCGGAGATCGGTCCAGTCCACTCGGGAACCAAATAAGAACCGGCTGGGCTGGGTTGGGTTAGGTTAATCTATGATTTCCGGGCCGATGCTCACCTCTAGGTTTTAAAACCAATCAAACCGAAAGCAAAACCGACTAATCGACACAAAAAACAAACCGAACAACCGATAAAACCGAACCGTTCGATCTTGGTTCGGTTCATCGGCAGAACACCACCACCCTTCTGTGGCCATCGCCATTTGCCACTGCCGTGTCGCCTTCGCCTCTCACCTTATCTAATCCGACAAGAATCTCTCTCTTACCCAATCCTACCCAGAAGGCACGAGACACGCAGTTGCGGCAGGCGACCGAGCAGGGGGGAAGCCGCAAAAATGGCGTCTCTGGCGCAGCAGTTCACCGGCCTACGATGCCCGCCGCTCTCCCGCTCCCGCCTCTCCAAGCCCTCCGCCCCTCCTCCTCCTCCTCACCGGCAGGCTCCGGCCCGACCCGGCCCTTCCAAGACCGTCGTATCCGCGGTGGCCATCTCCAATGCCCGGACCCGGGACAGGGACGAGCTCAAGCACCTCTTCGACGACGCCTACGAGCGGTGCCGCACCACTCCCATGGAGGGCGTCGCCTTCACGCTCGAGGACTTCCACACCGCCCTCGATAAGTACGACTTCAACTCCGAGCTCGGGACCAAGGTCGGTGGGTTCCTGCTTTCTTCGTGATTTAACGCGTGTTTGGAGAGATGGGTCTTCGTTGGGTGGATGTGAAATCGTGTTTGATGTGGGAAATGAGCGACCTTTGTTGGAAAAAAAGTGAAGGGTAGAAGGGACTGATTGGTGAGAGCTTTCAATCTGAATGTCGGGTCGAGAGAAAGGCGTGAGTTTGCTGTCGACGGATATGGTGATGGGGTTGTTATGTGGATTGATTTTACGAAGTTTTGCTGGTTCATAAATGATGGTCTTCACTGGTGGAATTGTGAGGAGATAGCGGTGGGGATGAAATTTATAATCTGGTATCACAGAGAATGATAAGCTTACTTCCAGTTGTGTCTGCTCTTTGTACCTCTTGCTTGTCAAGTGGGGGGCATTTCCTGGAAAATTACCTGAAGTGAGGACATACAGCTTTTCTGCACGTAGGCAGAGATAGGTTCCTCATTGAAATAGGCGTCTAAGAGTGAATGAAATGTTCCACCACCGTTTCCTGGCCGGGACTGACAAATGCTGTAACTTCCTTAAAGCGTTGAATATTGGAATGGTGTTGCCATCCTTACTTATTAGCCGCATTGATTGTCCAAGATTTGCCCTTTTCACGTGGTTTTATTTATTTCAATTTACATGAGTGTGCATGAACATGTGGGGTTGATACCATGCGCATTTTTTTCAGGTGAAGGGAACAGTTTTCTGTACAGATGGCAATGGGGCGCTTGTTGATATTACTGCAAAATCTTCAGCCTTATTGCCTGTCCAAGAGGCATGCATTCACAGGATAAAGCATGTCGAAGAAGCTGGTATAGTTCCTGGCATGAAAGAGGAGTTCGTAATTATCGGTGAAAATGAAGCTGATGATAGCTTGATCTTGAGCTTAAGAACAATACAGTATGATCTTGCTTGGGAAAGATGTAGGCAGCTTCAGGCTGAGGATGTCGTGGTTAAGGGCAAGGTTTGCACTGTTGCTTTTAGCGTTACCATCCTGCTGATATTCCGAGCTGTCAAATGCACTATTTGCTTTGTTCATTGAGTTCTCTTGGCATGTCACTGAAGGCGAGGGTGCAAAATTGCACCCCCTACTCACTCCTTTGTCTTGCTGATATCCAAATTCTTTTCGTAATTATCCTGACCCTGAAACTATTTTCTGTCCTTGCTATGACCCAGGAGGTCTTGTGACAGTCTACTCTTCCTCTTTCATGTGTTCAGCGATTTCCTATTACTTTTTTCCAATTAAACAATTGGTTAATTTAAGGTCTTTTTGTATATCAGGTTGTTGGTGCAAACAAAGGTGGAGTGGTTGCCGTGGTGGAGGGCTTGCGAGGATTTGTTCCTTTCTCTCAAATATCAACCGTAAGCTCTCTCATTTTTGACGTGGCTTCCCCAAATTTTTTGTTGAATTGTTTGCTTGTGAATCCTACTGTTATCAGGCCTTCATGTTACTGTCTGATGTCTGTTTTATTAGTTCATGATGCTATCTATTTCTTAGTTCCGAACCATTGATCGAATTTTGTCGATGAATTTTTTCTGTCTGAACTGGTATTGTAATTAATTTATTCAATTTTTTTGGATATGCATCAGAAAACAATTGCAGAAGAGCTTATTGAGAAGGAACTCCCACTGAAGTTTGTGGAAGTTGATGAGGAGCAGTCTAGACTTGTCCTCAGTAACCGCAAGGCAATGGCAGATAGCCAGGCCCAGTTAGGCATTGGATCAGTGGTTATAGGAACAGTTCAAAGTCTGAAGCCTTATGGTGCATTCATCGATATTGGTGGTATCAACGGACTCCTCCATGTCAGTCAGATCAGCCATGACCGCGTCTCCGACATAGCTACTGTTCTTCAACCTGGAGATACTCTCAAGGTTATATGCCTAATTAGTTTGCATAGTTAGTTTGCTGGAAATTTCACTTTTGATTAGTAGATAAACCTCTAACTAGCTTGCCTGGTGTAGGTTATGATTTTGAGCCACGACCGCGAGAGAGGCAGAGTGAGTCTTTCAACCAAGAAGTTAGAACCTACTCCTGGTGACATGATTCGCAACCCAAAGCTTGTTTTTGAGAAGGTATTGGTCTCAAATACACAATTTTTCAATGCTTTATGCCAGTTCAACTTTGTTTTATCTGGTGATGATTAAGTTCTTGAGGGTGGAATGTGGATCTTACTTGATTAGTGAAAGGACATTTATAGCGCTTGGGAATGATTAAGCCTTTGGTGAAGAATGTTGAGACATAAAAGACATGAATGAAACCTATTGCTTAAGACTGCCAAGATCTCTGACTAGAAAATTTTGGATCACATTCTTTTGTTTTTTTTTTTTTTTTGTTACAAATGTGAATCATATATTGCTGCCTCATGACATACTTATTTTGGAATGGGCCTCAATGTACTAGGCGGAGGAGATGGCACAGACATTCAGGCAGAGAATTGCTCAAGCAGAAGCGATGGCTCGTGCAGATATGCTTAGGTTCCAGCCTGAGGTAATTCCCTTTGCTTAGTCGGGCTGGTCCCTGATTGACTCTATCTTCCAGCCAATTCCAGGCTTTTATAAAGATCGATAATTGGCTATTGGAACAAATGAAAGTGCTACATAAGACGCTTGTTTTGACATGAGTTTTGCCCTTTGGTACTAAACAGGAGAGAAATAACTCACACGAGCAACATAAAAAAAATTTTCGCTAATTGAAGCATGATCTTTCCATTCCTTTGCATCTTGGTTGTTGTAAAGGCGTTACCAATTTTAGCTGTTTTCCTTGCAAGGATCCACAAAGAGCTCCATAGCATGGACATTCTACTTTTGACACACATTTGAATATACCATTTTCATACTTGTGATTGCATACTTTGTCCTGGACATTGAGAATGATGTATGCTATGCTTTGTCATTATTTCGCGTGTTGTCGGGTCTACTACTGTGAGCAGCACACATTTAGTCATAGCTTTTACAGATTCATGTGATGAAAAATAACAGTTCTTTTCTTGATACTGCAGAGCGGATTGACCCTGAGTTCTGACGGGATCTTGGGTCCGCTTTCTTCCGATTTGCCAGCAGAAGGCCTGGACTTGAGCGATGTTCCCGCAGCTGTCAATGAACCGTGATTGATATCGCCGTAGTGTAATGTTTCCAGTTAAGTCATTTCTTGTAGAGAAACTGTTGCAGGCTGCACAAATATCGGCACGTGTGCCGTGCAAAGAAGCGAGGAAAAGAAATTATTGATTCGACCATCCTCTGTGTTGCCAGATTCGAGCTCTTCCGTGTTTCCTTTAAACCGAGACGGATGTCACAGAGCATTTGGCTTTGTAAAACTTTGGAAACGATCCAGTAAAACAAAATGAGAAGAAAAACACTGTGATCTAAGCAAATGTATATACGGCAAATGCACGACACATCACGTATATTTTGTTAAAGACAATTAAATTACTATATTGATTCTCAATATGGATGCAACATCGGACAGAGGAAAGATAGCATTTATGGGCTGTAGACGGTAAGAGTCTAGACAGGATTTATTCATCATATACACAACAGTATTGTAGGGATAAGAACGGTGGGAGTGTCAAAACTTTCGTACAAAGCGTATTTGAGTGCTAAATTTTTTTCACTCTTTGAGTGTCACAAATTTGGAAAAATTATCATTTGAATACCAATTTGGATTTGCCTTACTAAAAAATTCAATGTGGATGTCGGTCATCTATCGTGATTTTGACAGATCGGCATGGATAATTTTTTGATTATTTTTTTGTTTTTATTTTTTTTTTTTTTTCCTTTAGAATGACGAGGGTCACCCGTGACCCTTGCTGGCCGTGAAACCCTCACCCAGATTGGGTTGGCGAGGGCCCTCGCTAGGGCCTTTGTGGCCAGGCCTTGCCCTCGTCGCAAAGGCCCTGGGTGAGGACATTGTGGTCTCGTTGGTGACATTGCCCAAAGTTGGTGAGGGCATCGTGACCTCACTAGCGGCCGGTGAGGCCTCGACGGCCTCACCCAAGGCCTTTGCAGTCGAGGGCAAGGGTTTTGCCTCCTAGCCCTAAAGAAAAAAAAAGCAAAACAAAAATAAAAATAAAAATTCATAAAATATTAAAATATTAAAAAATTCCATGTAAGATGATTTGTTGAAATTAATGCTCAAGTAATCAATTTTACTCGATGTGACACTCAAATGAGTGAAAAAAAAAAGTTTTAACACTCAAATAAGCGTTGTACGAAAATTTTAACACTACTATTTTTACCACCTAGGAAGCATTGACACTTTTCAACAGTTTTGGTGTCTAGTCGGATACTCTTACACGTGTTGGACATGCAAGTTTGAAATTTCGACATGTGAATTTGAATTTCTAACACGTGATTCTGACACGTGAGTTCGAAATTTCGACACGTGATTTCGATATGCACATGATCAATTTTAAAAAATTTCAATAAATAAGAAGTCAAAATGTAAATATATAAAAAAAAATAAAAATAAATAAATGGAGAAAGAAAGAAAAACCTAATCTTCTTTTTATTTTTATTACTTCTTCGTTACACATAATTTACCCTCCGAGTTTGTTTTTTCTCCTCTTCTAACATGCTCTGATATACGAGTTCAGAATGTGGATTACTTATTTTTTCCTTCAAAGTTTTATGAAATATTGAAATGGAGTTGAATTTGTCCAATTAAAACAATAAATAATACTAACAAATGATGAATTAATGTTTTTGGTATAAATTCACTCTCGACTCTTTTTATTATTTATTTATTTAAGAATTAAAATGAAATTAATTTGATTAAAATAATTATAGAAATGATAATTTATAATGTATATATAAAAATACACATTTGATATACGTCACAACGTGTTGAAATTCTTTTTTTTGAGAAATAACATGACGTGTTATGTCACCTGTTAGTACTGGTGTTACCTAGCTTGCCACGCATTGTAGTAAAGCAAGCACCTTTTATGATTCATGTGGCCTTCCAAAATTCTAGCAGAAAACCATTCCAAGCAGCCAAACGTTGGAGCGCATGTCAGGCTATGCCTTTTTTAGGTCCACATCCGTTTACCTCATTCTCTCTGAAAAATTGCCAACATTTCATGATTCATTAGTCCAATATATTTTCGCAGCATGGACCTGTAGCTTATGTACACGGTACTCCTTTACACCTCTCAAAATTCCAGAATAGAAAAGTTCTAAAAGACGAAAAAGAATTAACTTTCTATCACAAGAAAAACAGTATCTCCATCTTCAAACCTTACAGAGCGACTATTGTTAGACCACATCCTCCTATTTTCTCGCTACCTTTATTGTTTTCCACTCTTCTTGGCCTTCTTTTGCTTTTGCTTTAGCTGAGTAAGACCCGCGGCAGTAATCTTCACATTGCCAACAATTGCGGCAACCAACTCAGGCTCTGTACAAGCCTTCATCAATTCCTTCTCCCTAGTTGTCGCCTCAGGCATATGGCCAAACAAGTTCATTGCCGTTTTTGTAGCTGCAATAACCAAAATTCTTGGTGAACTAGTCGCATTCAAAAAGCTTAAACGCAGGCATGGAGAGGAGAGCGGGAGATAGCAATTCCAATAATAAGATACTCAAGCGCAAGTACCTTTTCCCTTCTTTGCAGTTCCAGGGACAATCTTTACGCGGTATTTGTAGGATTGAACTGCATTGTATGGCCCGCAGACAGGGACTGCATACAAGAGAATATCGCTAGGTAGTGGATTCCCAGTCAAGTAGTCCACATCGTTTAATTTGCCTTTCTCTTCTTCACCAATTTCATGAATATCCTCCTCCTCCATGGTTACTCTGTCCATATCAGAGAGAGTATCTCCTGAGGGCAAGTGACCCTGAACCTCAACTTCAACATTCGCATGACTTCGTGAAGCATCATCTGGATGCTCTGGACAGTCACGGGAAAGGTGACCTACCTTTTTGCATTTATAACATATTTTTTGCACATCTTCTGGACCTGCATATCGTGGGCAAAGATAAACAAGATCTTATTTGAACGCGGACTCACCTAAGAGCAAAAAATACAATATAATAGTAAGGATATAAAAAAGGAGATTAAAAGCCCAAAAATAGAAGTTTAGGAAGGAGAGAGATTGCTGTCTCCTTGATAAATGAACTGAGGACAGACATGGTACAGTCCCCTATTTTCATCACTTTAAATTTCTAGCTAATCGAGCTCTTAACATTCTCTCGAGATGTTTAACATCTGAGTAGCCTACATACTACAACCTTATCTGATGATGATATTTATCCAATCAGTACTTATCTCCCTAGCAATTTGAAACAGCTGACATAGAAAAGATTCCTATCAGAGAAAATGATGTTCATTAAGAATTCAATTAAAACCTGTGTACATACCACTAACAGGTTGTTTCCCCTTCTGTGGAGCTGCATTTCCCTTCTGTGATTCAACATCATTCTTTTGCGCCTTTCCAGCAGACTATAAAATTTTAAAAGAGACATCATTAGAAACTATAGAGAAGATGATGGGGTCCACATTCATCTAATAAACAATCAGAGCCCAACTAGGCCCATATGCACAAAACGACAATACATTCAAGTGGAATGCAATTTTGACACAGAATTAATTAATGAAAATGTTCATATTTATCATGATACTAAAGGGCCCTTCAAGGTGAAACAGTGTGACAATTTCTATACCATGCTGTCGAATGCATTTCACACAGTGTATCTTCCACCACCATGTCTCAGTTAGAGATGTATGTCAAAGCCTCTCCAAGTTTGCCTGTTCCATCAGAGTGTGTGCATGCAAGTTGGGTGGGAGCGTGCTGCCCTCAAGTTTGGTTTTACTAGGTCAGTAGATGAGGAAAGAGTAAGATGTTTTGCCATGAGTTCTGATAATGAGGGTGTTTTAGCACCGACGCTATAGATTGACAGTGCTGCTGATTCGACTTTCTTTCCTGGAAATTAGTTGGTTATGTATGATTAAATAATGCACAGATACTTCTTATTTTTCTCAGAGGTTATATAAATGCTTCCCATCAATTCATTAAATTTGTAAATTACATGAAAAGTGATAAGAAAACAAGCTACAATTATTGGCTTGTTGAAGAAGCTACTTCAGCAAAGAGACGTCAAAAGACCAAATCAATGAAAAGAAAAATGAACAGGAGATATTGACGAGGAAATATTTTGTAACTTGGCTAGTGTAAATCGTGTTGCAGAATATATAACTTACAGCCAATAATGCCATGCGAATACTTCTTTCTTCCTCATCCTGATCAGCATACTTCTCTTTCATCTTTTTGAGTTTACTCCTCTGACCACGGCTGATTTTCCCCCCACCAGGTTTCACACTTTGAACTTGTTTTTCAGAATGATCAGCAGAAATACTTTCCTTTGATTTATTGACTTCCTCATCCACGAGTGTTTCTGCAGAAACATTACTCTCCATACCTTTCTTGAGTTTTCTTCTTTCAGCTTTCGAAGTACGAGGTTTATCTCCAGCTGGAACTTTTTTCTCTTCCTGATTGCGTTCTCCCAATGAATCTGATTGAGAAGCTTGAAGCCTATAATTTATAGTAGCCTGGGAAGCAGATCCAAGTCCAAGTGCTTTATCAATGAGATCATCCAATCGTGGGTTCATTGAAGCAGCGCCATTTACTAAACCATCAGCTATGTTGTTTCCATCACCACCATTCAGGGCCCCATTCTGTGCAATATGGAAGTCATCTTGGTCGCTACCTCTAGAAGAGGAGATTGCAGAGGCATTGTGTGTCAAGTTATCTTTAGCCGTGGATTCTGATGCATGTTCAAAATTTTCCGTTGTGGAATCAGGAACTCTTTCCAACTCTCTAGTGATTTTCTCCTCTGTCACTTCCTTTTCAGTGTCAGTATCAGGTTCTTCTTGAAAAGACCCATTTTCTTCTACATCATCAGTGCCCTCCTCGTCACCTCTCACTCTCCTTTCATTCAAATGTGAACCCAAAGAGCTCTCATCCAACCGAAACAACAACCCAAAACCCATCACAAGAGGGTGAGGGGGGAGAAAGTTCTTCTTTCCACGAATCATGAAACTTCCCACGGTAAGATATTCACCAGTGGGAGCAGTTTTACTAACTTGGTGGGGATAGACCCACCAAGCACTGGTGATAATCTTTGAATCCCATGCCTGGCTGTGACAAACCTAAAACGAGCACCAAAAGTAGCAATTGATCATTTTCAACCATTCACCTTTGCACAGCCTCACATTAATAGAAAGCATATGCATAATCTGACTGTGAGGAAGATGATCACTGAACACTAACAAAGAGCATAAATATAATCTGACCATGAGGAAGATGATTACCGTGAAACATCCAGCTTGATTTAAAGTAAGAGGGGGTATAGATTGCTCTGGCCTGTGGTTCTTTATCACTGTGCTAGATGCTCCATGAAGATCGGCATGTACATAGCTGTTCAAGAGTTGAATTGACATGATAAGCAGCAACTAACAAGCTTCAATAAGAATTCAATTTTTTAATAGTTGAACAAGAACAAAAATCTAGTTAGTTCATAAAAGCTAATGCCTTTAGCCAAAAGTTGAAGATTCATAGATCCCAGGAGGAAACGGATGCATCATTATCACATTTCATTTACTCACTTCCTATAATTTTAGTACATACTTTAACAGGCACACGGCTAGATAGTGTTATAAGAAATGTGGTATTTCGTTGCTTCCAGTCAGTACGATCCAGGATAAGATCACATGAACTCACTTAAATTGCACCTGATCAGTGCAGGGAAGGCAGCCAAATGAAGATACAAATTGGGAATTCAATAATAATCCCATCAATGGAAATTAAAATGACAAACAGATAGTCATGAGTATCAGAAAGAAAATTATTGGTCCAAACTTCAAAGCAAGGACAACATCACCAATATATATCATTGGTGGATAACATAGCAGTGCATTTCAGCTCGTGAAAGACTGAAAGGTTTACCTCTGCTATTCAAACACTTTGCATTAATTGATAGACTCGAGAATTCTTCTTACATCTCTGTATGTTTACAAAAGTTCACTCCATTCTGCATTATAACGTCACCATGCAGATGACAAGATTCTATTCCTCTTGCACGCCCTCCTTACCCCCCCGGGGAAACACCAAAAGAAAAGAGGGAAAAAAAATAAAGTAAAGATCCTAAAAAAAAAAAAAATTCCGCAATAATAACTTACAGATCTCCTTTTGACATATAACGCTTGACTATCATCTCATTCTGTTGAGCATCACGGCCACTGATAATCAAATAATTCTCACTGCTGATGAACCAATTAAATTTCTCGAACCAATGGACTTTGCGCATATGAGTAATTGTTGCAACTGTCTTTTCCTGGATTATTTAGGGAAAGGCATCAGAGACTAAAGTCCAAAAGGACAAATTTTGACGTTAAAATATATTGTTGAACATTATGATGCTAGAAAATTAATGACCACAGTAGTTCAATCATCCTTCATTTCAAGAACAACATGAATAAACACCTGTAAAAATCCATAGCTTGATAAAGTTTACTCATGTGAATCATAGTGGCCAGACAAGTCTATCATACTCTAAACTGCAAATTAGGAAAAAGCGAATGTGACCTCAGTGCCTGTATTGTGTAAAATAGTTTTTTCAATCCCTTTTCCACTTCGAAAAACTGAACTGATCAAGGGGTAGCAGCTGCATATTCAGCATACATTGTCTAACATTCTGGTCTTTCTCAATGATTTGGTCTGGGGTACACCTTTAAAAGCATCATGTTGAACCATAAAATCGCATCTATATCCTAGTACAAACAGTCCCAATAAGTTGGTTTCTACCACCTCAAGTAAATGTAAAAGGTTATGCCTATTCTAGCATAATATTCTCTTTTCAATAAGTTCTTTGGTGATGGCTATAAACTCAGATCACCTGATGGCTAATACCCCACCAAACCTCTCAGATTTGGTAGCTGTTGCCCAGAATCAAGTGGAGCATTAATGAAACAAGGAAGTGTGTACCTGAGAAAGCTGGAGACGTGTCTTTCTCTCAGCTGCTTTGAAAGCTTTTTCATGTGCTGTAATGGTCTTTTCTTGCTTGGTTTCCTGCTTTTTCTTTTGTTCATACCATCGACGGGCATTGGCATGCGCAGATAATGCTAAATCGACTTCAACCTATAAAAAGCGGGAGGGTGACTAAACCAAAAATTGTGCCAAACAGCTGTACATGATGTTCTTTCCAAAACATGCAAGATGGAAGGATTTTTTTTTTTTTTTAAAAAAGGGCCCTCACAGAAAAGGAAAAAAGGAACAAAGACTGTCTTCAGCAAGTACAAGAAACAGTAATTACAGGGTGAATCAAGTCACTCAATTTCGGTGCTGGTTCAATCAGGCAATTGAACTTTCAAAACTTTCAACAAGTTGAATAAATTCTGGAAGCACTTGGCTAACCATCCACTAGAAGCAACAGGAATATTTATGTGGCATGCCATGTGACATGGAGACAAAGTGCCATGTCACCTTTCTGTTACATTATCAACAGAAAGTTGATGAGCTACCCACGTAATTCAAAAGTGCAGTGACCCAATTGAAAGTTCTAAATAATCCAATGACTTGACTGTAAATAATAAAATTTTAAGGACCTGGATGGAAGTACCCTCAGAATTGAGTGACTGAAACTTTCACCGGGAAATCACCCGCAGTTTCAAGTATAACAAGACTCATAAGCAAGAGACTTTTTCTGCCAAACATCATCAAATGATTTAATATCTCTTTATCTCTTTGCAAAGATTATCATTGAGAAACTGAATAACCTTAGCTAGATCAAGTGATGGAGGCCTAGGTCTGAACAATGATAATATATTTCCCTTCAATGCAATTAAAGCCCAATTTCAACAAATACCTTATCCGCAGGGAGTGTCTTTTCTTCATCATCCATCTCATCAAGGTTGTTGCTTAACAGCAACGTCATGCAATTTCTTTCCAGATAGAGTTTGTCAATAAGACCAGCCACAGGGTTACCCGACTTCTTCTCTTCTTTCACCATGCGAGCAAGATCCTCCCAACTCATACCTTTTGCAAGAGCCACTCGGACAGCTAATATGGCTGCATCAACATCTTCTAAGTTGTATTCTATCAATTCAGCCATTTTAACACAGCGATCAACTTCTTTTTTTAGTGTGTGCACACGATTTTCCTATGTCAAAAAGTAAAGGAGAAAACAAAAAGTTACCACATAAGGCATAAAGGTAAACCTGTATGCTAGCAAGTTTCATGTCAAGATAAGAAACTAATCCTGCAACTGAAACCCATTCTCTTCACAGAGTGAACATGAGAAAATAACTCCGGCATGGACACACAACAGAAAAAGGTTTAACAATGGAAACAACAGCAAAAGCAAAGAATATTATGAGCAGCAAGAACTAGCAATCGTTAATAATCAACATGACAGTCAGAATAATGGAGGACAAGACATGTCTGTATGATACATCAACACAAATATATATGTGCAAGTAAGACACATTTAGGAAGTAGCTATACCACCATTATCGAAACCTCCACTTCCACAAGGAAAATTACAAATAGACAAATGAATTAGAAGGGATTCAGCAATTAGAACGCTCAGAGAAACTAGAAGTTAAATAAAAAAGATCGATACCTGATCCAAGCGTATTTTATTAAGTTTTTGAACTGCAGAGCCCTCTTTTGCCTTTTGTTGTTGTTCTACCCGTTGACTCTCAATTTTACTATAAAACTCATCCAAAGCTGCATCAAAAGTCTGAAATTTGATATGGTCCCTAGATTTGAATTGGTTCAACAAAATGGGACAGAACTCATCGTAGATCTGTAAAAATATCAGTCAGTAATAGTTTTTGTGCAGTTAGAAATTTGACTGGATACGTGGTGAGAAGCAAGATAGACTAAAATTGCAATTTTAAGAAACAAAAACAGTACCTGGCTTCCAGTTTCGGAAGGAGCTTGAAGCTCCTTCTTCTGATTCTTATTCTGCAGCAAAATGTATCCTTCAGGAATTGTATCTCCAGAGATCACATCCTGCAGCCAATCCTCAAAATTCCCAACAGCTTTGATCAATCTTTGGACAGTCTCATCATCTAACTCATCTTCTTTAGGAAACTTCATGCTGGGGGCCAGACCAGAGTCTAATATAATATGCTCAGAAAGTGCAGGCCCATACCCTAGGGCCTCCCCGAGAACTACTTTCAAAGTGGCTTGTCTGCCACGATTACCATCATTGGTATTTTTTCCAGACTCAGATGACTTCACACCCTTTCGACCTCCTTTCTTTTCAGTCGATATTTCAGATGCATCTTTTCCCCCTCCGTTATTCGGAGGCTTATCATCATTCCGTTCTTCGGACGGTTTAAGGGCAGCCAGCAACTTTTGAGGAGTAGTTCTCTCAAATACCCGACAAATTTCTGTAGGATATCGATGGCGTGACATTATTGCAACCCCTTTATCATCATCTCTGTTTTATTAGAAAGCTTGTTATTTATCTACCAGTCCAAGTAATAAATCATGAATAAAATCCATCGGGTAAGTTCAACTAGATTTGCTAGCATGGAAATGGTCAATGCACTGCCCTCAGAGTGGGGAACATGGAATGTTTTTTTTTTTTTTTTTTGGTAAGAAGGGAACATGGAATGTTTATAACTGTCAATATCAAAAACCATGCAGGACCTAAAAGAATACGGTCGATGATACATTTAGGTAGCTCATGAGCCATGATACGCTATATCTTACCAACAAGCTTCCGTGTATTATTATTATTATTATTTATTATTATTTTTTTTAACAAGGCCCTATGGTTTTAATAGAATTCAGACAACACGGCAACAACAGTTGACAGAATATTTCGAGAAAAATGTAGAAACCATGACAGCTAAAATTGTCTGAATTCATTAAGTATGTCTGTAGCTACCAAAATATCCAATAAGGAGACGAGAGGAAGATGCATTGTGATCAATTGTTAGATAATGCGCTTTACTGAAATGGGCACTTCAGGTAAAGGATTTCCTCTCTTCATCAATAGGTTGTCGCCATTCACGTGAAACCAACACATCCCCTAATTGAGCAAGCCGCCCACACCAACAGGGGAGGGGATGATTGCTCATACAGTGCCCACTTTCCACAAGAAGTCAAAGAAAGCAAAATGAGAGTATACCTAGCCTACTAGTCAGCTCACTAATCAGCCTCAGATTATCAAAAAACCTTCTTTCCACAAAGACAGAAGATGCACATCTACTCATGAGGCAAAAACAAGCAAGTCTGATAAGTGAGAACAACATTAAATTTGTTTCTTCCTAAAAGTACGGACCTTGCATTCAATAACAAAACATATACCTGTGCGATCGAAGAAGCGTCATAACCATGAACTCTGAATCCACCAGGATAATATTTCCTTGGGCATAAAGCTCCAGTATAACATAGTATGCATTCACACCCAGGCCAAATTGAAAGAGTACTATCTGAAACAAGGTATGAACGATTAAAACAAGCAACTAACCAATATAATTCCACCTAAATGTAAGCGATGAAATCAAAGGATCTACATAGAAGACTCAAAGTTCAGATAACAAGAGTATACCCTGTCATAACCAAGCTGCCTCACATCCTCTAGCCTTCTTGTGCGTATGTGTTTCCTCAACTTGAGGGTAAACCCAGAAGGCGTGTTACTCTTATCCCTAAAGCAAATTCATAACATTCTTAGTGCAATAATTCACCATTAAGTAGTTGCAGTTACTATCGATACCATAATTAGTTTTTCTTTAGCTGATCAGCTGACAAGGTTTTCGTGTTCATTTTTCTTAGCTCACTACACGGAGGTAGTCCCAGACCCCCATATCCTTTGTCAAGCTATAAAGTGAAAGATGCATCAAACTCCATCAGCTTAAACTTTTAGAAGTACAGTTAAGCGCCCAACTTCAACTTTCTATCGGAGCTAAAGGTACTGAGTTCACTTCCTTACACTACCTTTCACCAATTAATGGGTTTCCCTTCTTTATATGCCTTGGGTTTTAACAATCCTCCAACTTGCAAGCCACGCATTGGATTTGCAAGCTTCATGCTTTCCTCATCATATCAGCTTTCTTTAAAGGGGAGTACAAAGCCATAAACTGTAATGCACACCATAGTCCATACAATGGTTGTGCACTAGCTCTAACTTCCTCTAAGAAAACTGCCACTCATAAGTCATAAGTTAAAGTGTAATGTTGACTCAAAGCCTGGAAAGACTCAACAAAAATAAGAAAAAAATACCAAACACATACTTCACTTACCCAATGCCCGCTTACAAGCCTCCATTTTCACCAATTATCCTTCACATACCTCTAAGCATAACCCAACATTGAAAATACAAAATTGCCCCTCCTCGTGAACTCATTTTAGCATATTGCTTAAGGTTTGGATGGGAGTGGTTATTTAGGATTTGGAGATTGGCACTTTTGGAAAGAAAATGACATTTTTGTAAATATAGACAAGAATAATTGATGTGAAGGTGCAAAGTAGTCTCCAAAGGTAATTCACGTTTCTATTTGGTATTTTCAAGGTAGAGGAATCTAAGTGGTCATTGGGTAAAACGCGAACATGTTTCTAGTAGTTACCCCTACAGTAATACACGGCCAATGTAGCATTGTTGCAATTCAAAGATAAGATCAACTTCCACAGTATATTCATGTATTGCCAGAGTTTCATGCAACCGTATTGCAAAAAGATGACCCATAATATGCAAGATTACCTCACATAATCGGTGGTGTGCAAACGGACGCCACTCTCCATCAACAACAGAACTTTTTCACTTTCTCCTGATTCCGTCACTCCACTGCTATTCATAAGCTTGAACACATACGTCTGTCGACCAATTCCCACAAACAACACCAAAGAAGAAAATTCATTCAATTTCCATCTCATCAAACAAAAAAACACAACAGCAAGGAAAGTAGAAACTACATCACTCGAAAGCAAAATCTTCCCAAAATTCTCAATCCATGGCAACAATGCAAATTAGGATACGCAAGAAAGGTCCACTCCGCAGCTATTTATAAAGCTGGAGTGAGCATATGCAAGAGAAATTCACACACACAAGCAATCGAATTCCTCCAAACAAAACACGCAATACCGACGATACCGGAGCCTGGAGCATCCAGGCCCTACGCAAAATCAAACAACTTCATCCCAAACCCAACCTCAATCGCATTCCCCGAGCGCAGGACTACCGAGTTTTTTTTTTTTTTTTCTTTTTTCGCCTAGAACCGACAATCGGCCAGCGGAACGAAACGAATCGAAACAGAGGGAGCGAAGGCGAAAATGGGAAATGGAGCCGAGCGAGGAAGAAGGACCTTGGGAGAGAGATCGTAGACGTTGGAGCAACGCATGCCGATCAGGCGGCGCAGGCACTTCACCTCCGCCGCCACGTCGGCCGTGTTCATCCGCACCTTCACCATCTCTCTCTCTCTCTCTACTTCCTACCCTCCTTCAAATCAACGCTTCACCAGGTAGCTCCGGACGGCGGCGAGAAACCGATCTCCGGTTTCAACGACGGCGACAAACGTAGAGAGCCTCTGCACTTTGATCTCGAGACGACGGATCGAGAACGACGATGAAGTTCGCAAGCCCGTCGAGGAGCCGGCGCTTCCACGCTTTCGTCTTCCTTTCCGGGCCTCAGGCCCGCTCAGAAAACACAACGGGCCGGATGGCCCAACCGCGACGGTGACGGAGAGGCCCGAAAATTTGGGCCCAATGGAATCGGCTTTTCTCGAACCCATATTACCAAATGGTTTTTTTTTTTTTTTTTTTTTGGGTCGAAATCTTAATGGTGAGTTCCTGCAAATTCTTTTTTTTTTTTTTAAATTCGAGTGTTACGGTATGTCGATTAGAGTTGATCATCGAGCGAGCTGGGCTGCGCCGCAGAGCAAGCCCAATGACACATGAA
Source organism: Eucalyptus microcorys (assembly GCA_014182515.1). Taxonomy (NCBI): domain Eukaryota; kingdom Viridiplantae; phylum Streptophyta; class Magnoliopsida; order Myrtales; family Myrtaceae; genus Eucalyptus; species Eucalyptus microcorys. The sequence goes on along the minus strand of CM024569.1, from coordinate 40,037,299 downwards.
TGTTTGGGTTGGGCCCATTTGGGCCGGAGTGGGGTAGGCCCAACCAACCGATTTGCCTCTCAGACTTGGGGCGGGCCGAGGAAGCCACCTGCGCCTACAATAAATGCATCCCTTCATTTGAATTTTGCTTGCCTCCTTCTGGCACCGAACGCCTAAGCGCTATCCGATATGGTGCCAGATGCTAATCGCTAGAAACCCAAACTCCGAGTGTCACTTCCAGCACAAGAGGCCAAGAACGTGATATGACCAAATGTCCCGGTTTCCGAGCTCACCTCGTCTTGACTTTAATGTCGGGTCGTACTTAAGTAGCTAAGTTTTTAAGGATCAACAGCTGCTCTCCACACCATCACTATCTTAAATTTTCTCATTCACGTTTGATATTTATGGTTATCCCACATTAGTCCAATATTTTGTTGACCTCGCAAAACTCATCCCGTATGATGAACTGTGAAAAACAATAGAATTTGACCATTAATTTCCTTTTGCCAATGCGTCGAGTTTTCCCAAAAAGTTCAAAGTAGAGATGATAGATTTTTCTCCTACATAGCTTTATAGGAGTCTCACATAATCAACACATCAATGATAATTTCTTGCATCTCACGCTACGAAAGCACAGGTTACAAAACATCGTCATTCCCATGTATTTTCTACGTAACTCACTCGAAATTCCGAAAGGTCAACAACAATTAGGTCTTCCGGCAAAAAGCACAACCCGTTTTTCTATTTGCCCAATTTCCAATCCAGTTAGCTACCCCCCAGGGTTCTACAAATTTCCAATCCGATTCAACCCCCGATCGGCAATATGCTTCTCGACCCGATTCACGATTCGAGGTTCATCCTCCACTTCGGACACTCTCTTCAAATTCCACAAAGATTTCGCAACTTGCCCCTTGGACTTTGACGGACTTTCGAATCATTAGAAGGGTCAAAGGGATGAGGCTTATTCCTCTCTCTTTCTCTCTTCCTTCCTCCTTATTTCCTCTCTTCTGTGCAGTAGAGGATTGCAAAGATTTGAGTCCGTTGTCGTGGATTCGGGGCACTTTGGTCGGTCAACGACACTAGCTAGCTTATGTGGACCGACCGACATGCACACATGCCGATTGAGCGAAACTCAACGACTCTCGTTTGGCCTAAACCCCTAAAAGGGATATTGGATTAATCGATATAATGGTAAATTCTTTAGGGCATTGTGCTTGTTTATATCATTGCTAAGTCGACCTTCGACCGACCTCGTCCTTCGAAAACTTGCTCGTGGGGATATACTTGATTTGTAGGAAATGGCGAATGACCAACATCAATCCCATGTTTTCTCACCTAGTGTTGGATCCTTTTGACTCTAGCGGTAACGGTTTGGAAAGACGATGTTTCTGCTTCCCCCTCCTGGTCAAAATTTCTGTGATGGGCGCATAGAAGAAGTGATGAACCAAATTGGGAAACGTTTTTCTTGATTACGATGTGTTAGTCGTTTGTGACTTACATGTGCATTGACTTACGTTGCTTTTGGAAGGCGAAGTCGTTTTCTCGATGAAGCCGTGCCCGTGGCGAGTATTGTTCTGAGGCTGCCGCACGCGTTAGTGCTAGTGAATTACCCCTACCGCCCGCCGTTGCCCCCGGCTAATTGAGCATCGTCACCACCGGTGTTGCCATAGAGAGCGAGTGACTTCTTGTTGTCACTCTCCTTAGTTGGTCATCCCCGATACATGTTAGTTTACTATGACTTCCAGCGGCATCGTGCCAATGCCATTGGATGACCAATATTGAATCTCAGTTGTTAGGGGTGAGCATATTGGACTAATTAAATCGAGAACCGCCTGAATGGGCCGACTTGGTCCAATTTCCTTGGGCATCAGTCCAGTTCCTAGTTCCATAAAAATTGGAAATAGTGATTTTCGTTCCAATCCAGTTCCTCATCTGGTCCTCAATTCCAAGGGAGAAACAGACCAGACCAAATTGACTCTTTTTCTTTAAAAGAATGTTTTTTTAATTTCTTAAAAATAATAATAAACCCTGAAATAGTAACAACTCTAGTATTTTTAATTTTTTTTTTCTAAGTGATCGATTCCACTGGACTTGACTGAATCAGTCCAGTCCGATTCCAGGTCCCAAAAACTAGGAATCAAACCAGACCAAGAACTTATTACCCCTATCGGCCATTGATCATCAATGGCTATCCTTTCGAATAACAATCTCTTGACCGTGCATCAAAAAGTTGCTCCATTACAGAAGATGGTCTAGTCACTTGATTTGTACCCAATACATTATTTCGGATTTTCATTCTTCAAGAACTCTCGTTCGTGATATCGAGACACTTAAAGTGCATTTGTTTAACTGAAAACTTTACCGACAAAGAAAATTTATTTTTCCATAGAAATCATTTTCAAGAAAAATAGTTTGCTTTTTATTTAGGGAAAGTGATTCCCTTTTTGCTAGCAATTTTTTCTTCCCCAACCAACCTAAGTTTGTTGGTTTCAGTCCATAAAACATGTTTTCCGTAGATCAATTACTTTTCTGTCATCTAAACACTGGAAAGTCAGGATACAAATTTTCAGGACCAGTTATCCTTCAAACAAACGGACCTCAAGTCGTCCGACAACCTAACGCGGTTGGAAATGGTTTTGATCGAGGAAGAAAAACAATCGTCGCAACAAGAACATGGGAATGATGAGAGCGCTTCTTTTGTTGACAACCCGAAAACCAAGCGCACGAAGGGTCATCTCCACTTTATAGACACGCATAGGTTTTGAAAGTTTTTTCCGATCCCTACTTAGGAAAAACAAAAGAAGAAAGAAGCAAGATGGCTTTAGTTGCTAGAGAGACATCCATCTTTTCACTGCTCCGTGCTGTGCATGTCGATCATGATGCAAAAGAACTATAAATTTAACCCTCCGTCTCGTTTCTTTTCAAGCTGATGATGGCTAGCAGCATTCACATTTTGGATTGTCTTGGTGGATTAATTCGCTCACTAACCCTTCCTTTTTTTTCACTTAATATAAAGTTATAACCCGACCATGGGTCGAATATAATAGTCTCGAAAAGGAGGGTACACGTATGAGCTTGTCTCCACTTTTATGTGCAATAGTGCTGGGCTTTAGCCAAACCGGTTGTCTCTCAAAGCGAGAAGGAATGAGAGCAAGAGCGACAAGAAAGTATCGATTAGAAAGTGCTTTTGCTAATGGGGGCTTGCTTGAGGGCTTACTGAGTTCAGACACGGACTCATGATTAAATGAACTTGGCATCTTTCTATCGTGTCATTATTCGACAGCGTTCGGTACTTAAAAAACTATGGAATGTTCCCAGGCATGGTCGAGGTTGTCGCCTAGATGTTGCACGAACGGAAGGGAATAGGCTGTCGCGTCCTTGTCTGCTTCCCCCTTTGCTAAGTTCAATTAATCATGCGTTTGGACATCGAAAGACTTGATTAATTGAATTCAGCACCTTTCCATCGTGTCATCATTAAACAATGCTTAAACTTGTAGAATGTTTCCAAGCATGGTCGAGGCTGTCGTCCTGATTTTGCACACGAGAAAGAGGCTGTTGCGACCTTTGTTCCTATGTTGAACATAAGGGTTCAGGAGTATGGCTAAATTCTTATGTATGTATCCGATTAAAAAAAGATTAAAAAAAAAAACTCTAGAAGCAGCCTTAATCGCCATGCATGTTTGTGTTCAGATTGCAACTCAAAAGCTAACTATTTTTCTATAGATATGACATATATGTAGAATTTTATTCAAATCGCTTTGAGGACAAGCCTCATCAATGACGATGCATAATTTGTTGCTTTGCATGTCAACGTGCATGTGCACGTGTTTTTTTTTTTTTTTCTCTCTCTCTCTCTCTCTGTTTTTTTTTGCTACTTTGATAAAACAAAAGACTGAATAATGAATCGATCGTGTAATTGAATTTGGTAGTAAGATGTCGGACGGTCCTCGTGAGAATGATGAAAGACATTGAATTATTTTTTCCCGTTGTACTATATGATCCACCATTTCATGTCGAAGTATATCTAGAAACTTGGCCTCGTGCTTATGCTTTGAATTGTCTACCTAAGGCTGACATAATGAGTGCGCAGCGATTAGCGGAAGTAAGAAACTGATTGGATTGCTTTGTGTGATTTTTTTTTTTATAGTAAAATTATCCAAAAATTCCTAATTCTATTTTATGGTGATCAATTTTATCCTAAAATTTTCCACTGTATCAATTTAGTCCTAAATATTTTGACAATTTGTCAATTCAGTCCTACACCTTTCAATTATGTCAATGAAATTCTCGACATTTTAAGGATTTGCCAATTTAGTCTTAAATTTTCAACAAATTGTTGATATCGTCATTCTGAATAGTTTTGAGAGGAAATATGCTGATGTGATGGTGTAGCCAGTATCGATTGTCCTATGTGGTACAACAACAGTCAACGTGAACTATAATTCTATATTTTTTAAAAATTTGCCCTAATTTTATATTAATTTTTAATTTTCTTTCTTTCTTTTTTCTTCACAAGGTCAACGAGGGCAAAGGCTACAGTGACCTCACCTAAGGGCCGGCAAGAGCATTATGACCATGGTCAGATCTGATGAGGGCTAACAAGCCTTCATTGTGGCCGGCGAGGATGTCGCAAGCCCTCACCCAAGCCCTTGTGGGCAACAGAGAGGATCACCCGCCTTCGAGCATGGTGTAATTTTCATTAATATTGTCCTTATTATTTACTCTTTTTATGTGAAGATTTGCGATCCCTTCTTATAACTACTAATTCTCTAGCTTTGAGAGCTTTCGAACCTTTGATAACAAGTTTCCGAGTCCCCAGTTCCCAAAATAGGTATATCACACGATAAGAGAAATCGTTATTCTCGACATCAAACATGAGACTCTTGTTTCAATGCTAAAGTATTAACAAAGTCAAAATTCCCTTGATATCACCATTTTTGCCCAAGCATGTCCCAATTAGCAAACAAACCGCGGACTAACGCGACATCAACAAACGCGTCGTCGGCATTGCTAATCAATCTCTTTGTTGAAATTTCGGTTGTTTAGACTAATTGACGACCCATGTTTTTCCATCCATTCTTAATTAAATCTTTAAAATATCCGAGACAAGACCACGAAGTCCACAATAGCGAAGGACACAACAAGTTTTCTCTAGACGAATCGAATTCAACGAGAATATAATTAAGTTCGTGGACTTAGTGACGGGGTTTTCCAACATGATATGCTTTGTAAATCCCCATAAAATAATGCTGTTGCATCACATTATGTGACAAAAATAGCATGCATGACAAGCACTACATGTCTACTTAAGTTGGAAAGCGAAAGCAGACGACTTAGCCAGAACGGAAGAGGTGGTAATCACGGCATAATGAAGGGGGAAAGACTGACTGTTCACGAGTAACAAGCCACAAGCAATCGAATAAATCCAAAAAACGAATTGCGAAAATTATTAATTTAAGACAATAGAAAAAGGCGTTCAGAAGATGTGTCAATTTACAAACATGGAGGCACCATTGAATCTGGACTAGGGTGTCTCTTGGAAAAAAAAAATTCAATTCTTGGTCATTTTCTAACAAATAAAATTCAAGCTCCAATTGCACATCCACGTCACCAGGTCATTTTCCTCGAAACTATACTAGTACAAGTCCATCATTATCGCGTCACCATTGACATCATCTGGTCAATGTCACCCACAAAACGATCACCAACTTCATTTTTAACACTGTGTTTTATGTCTCTATCTTTGACCGAGAAAATTAGTTCGAATTAGAAGCATTATTCAAATGGATCGAATGGAAAATTGATGTGTATACCATTGAATGGCTTTCGGTGCCTGCTCAATTTGAGATAACATATAATACTGGCGCTTTTGGACTCCTAATAACACTAACCAAATGTTCGGTTCATTTAACCAAAATACGAACTTAAGGAAGATATCTAGTTCAGTAGACCTGGCCCTACATTAAGGTTCAACGGAAAGTAGGGTTTTATTTAGGTATTGGAAGGACGGTGGAGTGAACTAAGAAACAACGATTCCTATGATTGAGGTTGTAATTCCAAATGTCTCAACAAACAATTCGTTCTAAGAATAAACATTTTCTTTAGGTATCATTGGATTGTTTAAGTTGATATTACATTGGACATTTACTCATCGCTTCCTATGAATGAGAAGAATTCGCGGGTGTACTCGATTCTTTAGTTTATGAAAGTAGTTTGAAGCAAACAATGGGTAAACTGGTAAAGAAAGAAAGTTGCTCATATGGGTTGTCTTTATATGTATTTTTATTTATCTTTTTGTTTTTGTAGAATATTACGGCAGTTGAGGTCCATTAATTATAAGTAAATATAAGACCCATGGAGTTTTAAAATGTAAATAAAGCAACTTTGACACGTATGAATGGAATATGTTTTCAAAATAAAATAGTTGGGGAAAAATAATTCTTCTTATACAATATTTTGGTTATCTGAGTCAATTGTCGCATATCAACTTAAGTCTATATTTTCAATTCAGTGAAAGCAATGCATCTTTATGAAGATCATGTAAGTGGCAACGATTTAGTTCTTCGTAATGATCCAACCTTAATCAATCGTGCCGAATTGAAATCTAATTTAGAACAGCTTGATGTTAGAGTTGATAGGCAAAGATAATCGTTTCGACGAAGGTAAGTTTTTCTCAAGTTAGTTGAGAAAAATTCTCTCAAGACGACAATAGAATGAACTGAGGCATGCCAATCAAGAATGGCAAAAAGGAAAAGGAGTTCCATCTTCACCTCCCCGAGTGGGATTTCTAGTACTACGTCGAATCACTTGATTGGGTGGCTGCTGGATTGGACACGTGCCGGAGCACCGGAAAGGGCGGGCATCGCCGCCTGCCCCGCGCACGCCGCCGTACCTGATCTCCTCCGTCTCACCTGAACAACGTGTGGTTGGCGTTGGGTGTGAAACCTGCTGCAGAAAAGATGCTGAAAAAAGAACAGGGGACCACAGGAAACAGAGACATCGCCCCCGCCCCGTGAACCATCAATTCAAATCATTAAACTACCGAAGGACTTATCATGGTTCGTGAATGCTTGCCCCCACGGTTCAAGAATCAAGAACACACGCTCCTCCCCCAAAAAGTAGAAAGGCAGCAACGAGAAAGAAAGTTTTATACTTTTGGTCCGTGCTTATAGCTGTAACATCCATTTGGATCCATGTACTGCATATGGTCTTTGAAGGGTGAGGTATTGTTGTGGAATGTTTTGTTGTTATTTTCTTTATAATTCTAGAACACGGGCACAAAGACCCGATAAGGTGGAAACCCATTCTATATCTTGTAAATCCCTACAAACCAATCTAGTCTATGCTTTTGGCTTATGCCAGGAGTCTTAATATAGAGCAGTTTGCATCTAGCTTTGGAGGTTTGAACATATGATCTCTAGTTTCTGAGTTGGAAATCACCTGACATTTAATTGACTATGCTAACCCTAGAGTTTATATTTTAATTTTTGAAAAGAAAAGAAAAGTTTGCATAGTATTAAACATGTCGGTTTTTGTGTGTTCAGTGATATTTCACATCGAATAAAAGTTATATTACGAGAGCTATAAAATTCCAAGGATTGTAATACAAAGTTAGAAGTCAAAACAACTCCAAATTTTATATAAAAAAAAGACTTTCTTGGAGTCTTTTTTTTTTCAATTTCTATAAGAGTTAGCGGTACTTCTACAATTTAACTATCGAATTTTATTGCATCTTGGAGTAAATGAATGACACCCTCATCTCAGAGCATACGTAGGTCAAAAATGATACTCGACGAAAAGTATAAGGAACCAAAGTGGACACATTAAAAATAAGATGGAGACTTGATGAAAGGGGCCACCTTTGCGAAAATCATACTCCGGGGACTAAAATGAAAACAAGAACCACAGTTTCAAGGACCAAAAGGACAAACCCTTATCTTCACATGCAAATGCTTCCAATGTGGAGTTAGAAACCAATATGGTCACGCACATTAAAATATAAGATTGGCGAAGACAAATGGTGGGGAACATAAAGACACCGATTGAATAAAATTAAAATTTTCCATTTCAATCTATTTAGCTTTCTTTCGAGGCGTGCGTCTGATGGACGAGACAACGGGGTGGGTCGTCTCTTTCCTTTGATCGCTTTTGCCACCTTTCCGTAGAAAATGCTTTTGGCTTCTTCCTCCTCCCCCTCCTCCTCCTTCCTACTCATTAGCTGAGATTAGCATAGGCCGTATCTTTCACCTATATTTTATTACTACACCCTCCATTAAAAAAAAAAAATATAAAATATATATATATATATATATATATATATATATATATATATATATATATATATATAACCCTAATGACCATCTCAATTCCCCCACGAGAGAAATGAAAGCAAAGACTGATTAAAATATAATCGCATCTTGATTAGAAGATCACGCAATCCATCATCGGCTCTGCCACGCACTGTAGCTCTCTCGCCTTTGTGCAATCTTGCATTCTTTATTTCGCTACGAAAATTAAAAAAAGAAAGAACAGGAGACACGTGAGTGAATATAAAAATTCTGATAGAGTATGCAGTATGAATTAAAGAAGGTGATTATTGCTTGATTAATCCAACGTTTTATATAGCTGAATTCCCTGGTTTGGGGTATCCCATCTAGATCCGATCGCAATGGAATGTGAATATAATAGCGCAAGCGAGGGGATGATATTATAATTTTGCTCAGCCTTTTTTTGACTCGAAGATGGCTACGTCGACCTAGGTTTAAATAGATTACGCGAGGGCCTGCGTATATATCAAGATGCTGACCTAGCAATGGTTGAAACTTGAATCTGCTAAAAAAAGAAATAACGAAAATGGTGGGAGCTATTTATGGAAATCAAACGATAAGTGCGTCAGTTATATTTCATTCGGGAGACATGTTGGATGTGATTAGTAAGAAAAATTGAGTGAATTTGACATGTTTACATTGAATGAACGACAACCTTAGGATATTTTGACCCAACTTGGATAGAGTAATCAATTTCTATAAGTTTTCTAAGGTGATATTTAACCGCTACACTAACCTAAAGTAGTTGTCATTGGGATTCCAATATATAACCGAAAAAAAAAAAAAAAAAAAAAAAGGAAGAGTGGTACGCAGAGGATTGACACAAAGGATTAGCCCAGAGGCATGCCTAGGGAGTTCATAATCATCTAGTTAGAATCGATCTGAATTATGCTTGAGCAGTTTATAATCATTCGGTTAGGATCAATCCAAACCTGCCTTTTTTTTATGTGTACAGTTCAACGTGCCAACTATTAAATATTAGAAACACAAGATATCCGATTAATAAAAACGTCATGAAATCCCCCACTCTTCAAGGATGTCCTTAGCGTCAAGGAACGTGTACAGTGTTTTGTTCACGACTTGTTCATAACCCCATTGGTAGGAAAAAAAAGGGAAAGAAATTTCCTAATATCATGATCAATACTACTGAATAGTATAAAATTGAAGGAAGGCTTCCGATCATATTCTAAAAGGTGAAAGAAGAAGATCTAATCAAATACTCTTCTATTGTACATGAAATTTATTGTTTCCGTTGGTGCAACTCCAATCACCTTCAACACGAGAGAAAAACTTCATTGGTAGCAAATGGTTATCCATTAAGCGGCGAAGTCCTTATTTCCAAACCGAAATCTTATGCCCTACACTCTTGCAAAAAGGGACTAAGAGGGGGTGGCTACCCCGTTAATCTTTATATAATTCGTTCATGTTACTCTATATGTAGATCTCGTTGTGTATGACCTATTACTAGATAATTCATGGGTAGAGCAAGAAAATGTGAAATGAGACAATTCTACAATAATCAAGATGTAGAGAGTAAAATTGATTGAATCGCACATTCACTCAAGTGTTTCTTGGGATCCAATTATGCTCAAATGCCTACAATAATTAACTGAAAAGAAAATACTGTTCTCCTCACAAACTCTCTTTTTTGATGGCTCCCATAACTCTCTCTCCAATTTGGTTTGACCTTGTAAGAACATTAGGTTAAAAACACAAACTTAATCAGAGCTGGGTCGGACATCCCCAGTGCTTTAACTTGTTCAGATTGTGTTAGAGTCAGACGTTAGGCCACACCCTAATCCTCCTTCGAATGTCTAAACCTTGCAATTCAAACACACAGTTGTTGCTCCACTTGTCTCCACTTATTTCAAATGTCCTCGCGCACTCCAATTTGTTTTTTGCTCTTTCAAAAATCAAGTTGGTTCCTAAAGGAATGAGGTCAAATAGTTGGAAGTGCGCAACAAAAATAAGGAAATTATCAAGATAGAGCTCATTAATATGTTCAGTAAGATTTACTTTTACTAGAGATCAATAAAGATGTAGTAATTACTCCATACCAAGCCAATTCTTTAATGCGAGACTTTTTAATATAATTTGCACGGGCATCTCAACACAAACATTAAGCAACATTCAACAAAATAGAGAATCCAAATCCATCCAAAAAAGAGGTTTATCTTTTAAGATATGCATCCTTTGTCTCATTAAAAAAAATCCAACTATAAAGGATAACAGAATCGGCTTTATGATGGCTTGTACTTGAACTATCGCCTTCTCTTTTTCATCCACCATGATGTCCATTTCTTGTTTTCTATACATCTTAGATTCTAATCGAATTTTCATCCACAAACATGGACTTAACTTATCCGCTCCGGATTCCACTATCATGTAGTCCTCGGATTGAGGAAAAAAAAACATACAAGAATGAAATAGATACTGCTGTTTCAACCGCTAACTTAAGCTATACCTAAAGCAAATTCAAAGCCACCCCCTCCTCGTTAATCAAACCCAATTTGCAATGAAGAGAGAGTGCGTAGAATGTCCTTACACGAGACCAAATTAGGGCTCATGCAAGCTTCATCTGTGTGCTGTCTCGTTTTTTAGACTCCTGGTTTATTCGACCTTCAACCTGATAAACTTCCCCCATTATTATATCATATCACCATTCGAAGAATCATTCCCACGTCCCCTCTTTCGCTACATTATTCTACTACAGCAGCGAAGCGCATCCTCGTCAAACGGTCATCCATCTCCGATACCTAACACATACTTTGTTAGGGGAAAAATATAATGTGCCCCCGCGTTCCCGAACTGTTTAGAGGTCAAAGAATGGTGAATTCCCCCGAATAAAGAAAAAAAAAGGGGAATTTGGCTTTTGGGTCTAACCCATATATGTTTCGGTCAAAGACGCTTCAGGCTATGGAATTTCCAAGAGAATAATCCTACCCTCTATTTATAAATTCCTCCCTCTCTCTCTCTCTCTTTCTCTCTCTCTCTCTCTCTCTAGAGAGATCTCACCGTCTAAGTGGAATTGTCAACTCCAAACTCCATTTTTGCCCTGAAAAAACGGCTTTGCAGTTTGACAAGAGGACCCAAGAAGCGAAGCGATGGATGGGGGGCGTGTCAGCGTCGTTCCCTCCTCATGATTATCCCACTTAAGTTAAATCCTCGAAGTGCTTTGGTTAAAACTTTCTAATCTTTTGGGGACCATTTGACAGATTCCACTAATGATGCAACGGGATTCTGCAACATTGGACTCTGAGGTTTCAAGATCTCAGGACACGACGGGGGAGAGAGAGATCTCGCCTCTCTTTCTGTCTCTCTCTCCCTCTCATGTTGCGGTTCTTGAATTTGGACTTTAATTCGATGGAGTGTTTCTTAAGTAACTAGAGAAACCCAACTTCATTTCCAGTGAAATTCAAGATCTTTCTGAGGGACATAAAGAAAGCACGATAATAGCTTTCTCGAATTCGTAGATAATGGAAGAAGCCCGAGTAAAATAAAATTTAAACCTCAGGTAATCATCTTGGTCTTTAAGACTGTCTTTCTTGTTTTTCATTTCTATTTTTTGTGTCCGAGTTTGTGGTAAAACATTACCAACTACACCATATAGTATGACTTCTGATTTCAAAGGGTCATGTCCAAAAAATCTCCGGATCCAACAACTTAGATTCCTATAAATTCTATTTTAATGACTACAGAAAATATTCTCTAGGAAGCTATGGCTAACAAGAAAATGAAACTTGACTTAACCCTAGTAGGCACGCATCAGACAGGTAGATAGAAGAGATAATGGCTTTGTTCTTTTATTTATTTTCTTATTCATGTGTTTATTTATTGTTTTGTTTTGTTTTGTTCTTAGCAGTTTGCTTCTGGGGAGGATGCAAGTGAACCATCAGTATCTTTCTGGAAGTCCACTTTAATCATATTAACCTCTGGTTTATTTGCCCTAATCATTTTAATTAACCCTTCTCACACGCCACAGATTAATTGCATTCTACAACTTTTCTGGTGGGTTCAGTACTTCTTTGATTGCATTGAATATTTGCGATTGACAATGAGTTCTCACGAAAAATATTGTGGTACAAAGAAAAAAAAAGGGACTAATCGGGCACACACGACTAGCATTGATCTCGTTATATTCTGTTCAAGTTTTCCATATGATTTATCTACTTAATCTATATGCTCTTTGTATACATGTGATCTCTTTTCATTTATAAATTTAAATTTTGGATTGGATGAGGGGTTAGGTTGCAAACGCAACAAAATTTTTCTAGCTGATGATTGTGATGGCCAAAGGAAATATCATGTGCTAGGGGAAAGCAAAGTACACATGTACAGTGATTTAGAATGTTGATTAATTTCCCCCATTGGGATGGGGATATTACTACGACTTACGTGAACTGAGATATAACTGATTTGATTTTTTTTTTTTATACTTGGTACGTGTCAGCTTTTGTTTATTATATTCGCTCACTCACTCTATAATTGACTTCTTTTACCTGCTTGCGGACAAAATTTCAGTTAGTGGGATGACTATTTCGTCATGGAAACGTACCCCTTTGATAATTTGAACCATCACCCTGCTGGACATTAACATTTTTTTAACCAATTAACATATCGTTCGATATATACTTTATGGAATAAAATAGCTCATTTGCAAGACAAATCCATCATAATTTGTATAATTTGTAATATTAGCTACTCATCAAGCTGTTAGATGAAGACGTTGGTTAATATTTAATTATTCTATCAAAGAGAACCGATTGATAAATGACGATGTCCATTCAATAAGGGTGACATGCAAATAGAAAGTCTCCTTCCTCGGCTCAGTTATTGTACATAAAAATTAGTTATTAATCATTGAGACCATAGTATTATTTTTTTTTCGGTAAAGATTGAGACCATAGTATTATTTTACACTCAAGAATTAAGAAATTCAACCCATATAATATAAAGTAATTGGGTTGGACCTACTGGGAGAAATTATCCTAAAAACAAGTGTAATAAGAAACAATAATCGATCGAGTAAGTCATCTAGAGTCTTGCACCTCGATAAGTGTGAGGTCCTCTTGACTTCGACATAATTACTTGGGGTCAGCCTATAACTGTAAGTAATTCCTTAGGGTTTCCCTTACCCTAACGTGGATGGTCCGCCTTTAATTAAATGATCCAAAACATGTGGTTAGCTCGGCGTGCAAAAATTGGCCAAAAATATCACTCGCCACATGGGAAAAATAACGGGCGAAGGGAGGGGTCGATGATGGTCATGGGATTATGTAAACTCGTCAAAAATAAGGAGAGAGAGAAGAGAGAGAGAGAGAGAGAGAGAGGTGGGAGTTTGAACATGAGTTTTGTCATGCTCTAATAATATCTTAAGAATCAATAAATATGCACTCAATTTTCTCTATAAAATTAGGAACTAATTCATATGAACAAAACACAACAGCTAGTATCCAATAAATAAATAAATCCACAAACAGGATACAATGGAAAAAATTGCGAATATATGTCAGTTTACATGACTATTTTACGGTCACTTATCAAGTAAAATCACCTTTTAACTCATAGCTATTAAAGAGAGTGCTTGAAAGGGCCATTAGATTATAAAATAAAGGTTTAATTAATTAATTAATTGCCACAGAAAAAAATAATAGTTCCTTCGTTGAATTTGTTGAAAAAGCTGCTCCATTTATACGAGAGTACATCGATTGGGTCTTACATGCGACAAATGTGCGATTGTCGCAGCACATGTTCTCCAATGCGAGAATTTCCTTGCATCACGAGCCTTCATTGGTCCACGTAAAAAAGCCAATTCTCTATGATGGAATGCTAATATTGTACGAAATTACCATGCTTCGTCGTAATTATGTAAGACATACCATAAAATGTGATTTTCCAAGACAATTTGTCATGATCTAAGTATAAATTATCCACACATGGTGTGATATTACAGAAAATCTAGTAGCGCAATTTACTTTTTATGACGGATTTAATGTCACATTTATCATGAATAATTTATGTTCCGAAGCAATTTAAGATTTGTTTTACTACTTTCAAATATGGAGCAATTTTTCTGCGATCCAAATTTTTACTTTAGATTCAAGTTGAGTTTTAGTTGTCTCTAAATACTGGACAAAATTTTGATTTATTATTATAACCCCCTGACAAACTTGATGGAAGTCTTCTTTTTTTTTTTTTTTTTTTTTGGGGGGGTTCTTTCAACTTGCTCCTTTGGAAAGATGGGGGCAAAACCCCAACGTTGTCTTGATAGAATGTTGTACATGGGTGTGGAGGTACAATTCCCACCCCTTATGCTCATCTCTTGCTACATCTTTTATTGACTGGTAGATTTGCGTCACGCATCCATCAAATGCCTCACCCGAAAAATCCTCTCTCTCCTTAGCCAAGCCTCTGGAAAGGACAAGGCCACATCACCACTGCCATTGCACGCCACCTCACGCCAGCGGCTTTGCACCTTCTCGTCGTCAACGAGCTGAGATTTGAGGCTCGATAGTTGAGATGGAGCCTTAGATCTCAACTCGGGGGAAGCTCAAGCCAAGCTTACATATGAGATCTAGGTCTCAACTTCCCTTAATCAATGTTGGTCCAAGGTCAATGCCTTAAACGGGCATCGGTCCAAGATCAATTAGGGTCGAAAGCAGCTATAACTAGGCTTTGCGAGCTTAAAAACCATCATCTACCTCCAAGCCGAGGAATTCAGCAAAGGGGGAGGATAAAGCGTGCTTGCGCTTACACACATGGAGAAGCTAGGTTTCTTCCTTCAACAGGTGTCAGATTCCCACACGGTGAGAATCCAACAGTAGATAGGATGGTAACTAGGGGTAAGCGGTTCCAAGTTCTGCGTAAAACCTGGATAGAACATGAAACCTACTATTGGGTACAAGTTTCTCATTTTTTGGAACATTAAACCAACCCATTGGAACCTGGAACCTAGAACTGACCCTATACCCTATCACAGGTTCCAAGGTCCAACAGGTTCTTTTTTTTTTTTTTTTTAGTTAAACAAAATGAAAATGAACGCAATAATAATAAATAAGCTTGTCATTTATCAAAGAGAATACAAAATAAACAAAACTATCAACAAAAGAAAATGATTTCTTGGCAATGAATTCAACTAGATAAAAGTAGGTGAGCGGTTCTAAGTTCCGTACATGTTCTATCTTGAACTTGGAACCTACCCGTTGAAACAAATTTCTCATTTTTTTAACCTGAAACCTACCTTGCATACTCTAAAACTTGAACATATCATGTCATAGGTTTCAAGGTTTACCCAAGTCCCATTTATATTATTATTTGAAAGATTACAATTCACTGATCATAACTTATATTTAGATATATGAAAAATATGAGCATTAATAAAGTAAAAATCTTAACTATAAAATGGAAATTGGACTAATGTTTCCAGATTATACATTCATCATCGAATAGCATGGACTATTGGAAGATTGCATAGAGACATGGATCAAGAAAAATATTAAAACTTGTTTGAGGTTCTATGTTACAAGTTTCAGGTTCCAAGTTCTAGGGTCCAAGTTCCTCAAACTAAGAATTTAAAACCTAACTATTAAAACAGGTTTCTCATTTTTTAGAATCTGAAACTTATTATGTATACCTTAAAACCTGAAACATAAAATTCTTACCGGTCTGATTCCCAAGTTCCAAGTTCTACCCTGGAACCATACTCACCCCTAATGGTAACTATGAGCACGGGCCACAGCACTCCCATCTCCCATCACGAGCACCAAACATGATCGATTATCTCTTAATCCAAATCGAACCTAACAGACCTCTTGTTCAATAAGATTAAAGAAAGATCCTACACATCTCTCTTTATTCCACGTCTTCTCAGCTTAAAAAAAACAAGAACCCTAGCGAATATCACAACCCCTAAGACATGACTATCCTTAGTCCCGTACACTTAGAAAAGCGACCCCTTCCTTTTCCCCCGCCCCTCGAAGGATCTCCGAGACATAGACACGGGTGGCTCGATGGCTCGTCTGACATTCCCCGCGCCAGGACAGCTCTCGTGCCATAAAGCACAAAAAAAAGTTACCATCACGTCGGCACACTCAGCCGCAATTAAAGGAAGCCGACGGCCATCTGATACCTACGTGGTCCATCTCGATAGTATAGCAAGGAATAAAAAGGACCTCAGGAAAGGAGCCACTATTTAAAAGTTTTGCACATATAAATATATCATTTGGCTTTTCAGCTTCTTAATAGTCTCGAGCCTCCACGCTGCTATTCGAAAATAATTACGTTAAAAAGAAGTGGAGACTAGAGAGTGAAAAAAATACCAAGAATTTATATTTATTGAGAGAATTCTTAGTTGTGAGGATGGATGTCAAGTTCAATCTCTATTAGTAAAAACAAGAGAATTTATCTCGTTCTTAAATATATATTAGGAGAAAAAAGAAACCAAGAATTTATATTTTTAGAGTAAATTCTTGGTTGCGAGGGTCAATGTCAAGTTCGATCTATATTAGGAAGGAAAAGAATTTATCTGGTTCTTAGACATATATTTGTGATGACTTTCATTTCGGGGTATTGTCATAAGTCGCATAAACTTTTAAAAGATTAGTTTGTCATCACTTTTCTTTGAAAAATTAATTTAAGTTACTCCGGAATAAAAAATTGGAAGCATAAGGAAGATTATTTTTTTTATAAAAATTTTTATCTTTTTATTTTTTTTTACATACACAATCTCATAGGTATGCTGCAATCCTAACGGGAGTGGTAGAGTGGCAACAACACTAAGCATTGGACAATTACTTCAAATAGGCAATTCCTATAAATAAAGTATGGGCGCACTAAAAAGTCCTTTGGCAATTGAAAGATCAACTAAATGACACAAAGCCACCCTAATGCCCGTGGCCGTAGCCATTTTGGAGGTGGGGTTGAGTTTCACTAAATCAATGTGCCGTTTCTTGACTTGAAAAAGATGAAGGAGTCGGAAAGAGAAAAAAGGAAAAAACTCAATGTACTTTTTGATGCTACTTATGTGCATTGTGTATACATAGTTACGAAACATGATTCAATAAATTGAAAGAGGTTATAGAGACAGTATTAAATGAATCTACACTAAAAAAAGGTAAAAGCATGATGTCAAATAAAATAATCCGGTGTGACTCATGGAATCACACGAATATTCTATGCTTTCTGAAAGAAAAAAATCAACATCAAATAATATTTGTGATCTTCATCGATGACAATTAAATAAGTCGTCAATTGGTGAGGAGCAAATATGTGTGAAGAGAAGTTAGAAAGAAGCGCCTCTAATTACTCATGCTGAATGAGCAAAAAAACAGTCTACTACATAAGATATTCAAGATATGATAAATAAGAAAATGTTAGTACTCTATATACATACCGCGCACTCTCACAAACGACAACAATTGGTCTCAACTTTGTTGCTCAAGTGTTCATCAACATCCTTTTATTGACTTGAGTTTCTAAGTTGAACATTCCGGTATGGTACTGGAGTCGGGTCCTATCCTGATTTATTTCGCATGCGTGGCCCTCCAATTCATCCAATTCCAAGTGTTATTTATAATCTGATTTGCATGTGAGAGAGGATGTCAAAGCACCTCACATGATTTGTCTGCAAAGTTTTTACCACTCTTTATATACATATGATCTTCCTCGAATCATTGACTTAAGTTTTTAGATTGGACATTCTAACATTTGTCATGTAAAATCATAAAAATGAGCTAGGTTTACAAAGTAAATCGAATAATAATTGGCACTAGTTTATTTTTAGCTTATTTCAAATTTAAGTGGAATTTGTGTAGTTTGTGTAATTAAGTTGACTTAGCGAGTCCCATTAAGATGCTAGCTTAGGGACGGCCCAAAGGGAGACACTTAGTGCCATTATTTTGTGCACGGAGACTCTAGCTCATACTATAGCTTTCACTAGAGAAGATAATAAAGAAAAAAAGGAGTGAAATAAATATAATTTCACGTTTCGATCTTTTCTCTCTCCTTATAATTGTTCGCTCATATAATAAATTCCGATGTTATCATCTTGATACATTTTAATAGGTCAAAACGCATTAAAAAGAAGCAACTCATGATTTTGCTTATGATATCACCAAACCGTGATCTCGGGGATGCAACCTCTTTTCACTCCCTAGTCACCCACATAATAAATCTAGAACTTTTCATCCTCTAACTATCGATGACGTGAAGCAAAATTTACCACACATACGCACGAGCATAAATCAAATTCACCCAATAAGAAAGCATTTCAAGAATCAAGGGAAGAAAAATATCATTCACCATACCATAAAAATATCACTTAAGAAAGAGAAAATCCAATTACAGCCGATTCATGTTTTGGACCGATCGTAAGGACGATCCAAGCGGGATAAACAAAAGTAAATTAAAAACCAAAAAAGAAAAAGTAAAATGGAGTAGCAAATTGTTTCGAGAAGGACGGAAAACACTTTCAAGCCCCTCTCTCTCTCTCTCTCTCTCTCTCTTTCTCTCTCTCTGTCTCGCCCCCCATCACATGAAATTCGAAGATAGGTCGGAAAAGTCAAAGAGTCAAACGAGCTGCCTCGATCCCACCACAATTAAGACTAAATTAAAAGCCCCCTCTCTTATTTTAAAGTGTTAATCTAGACACTTACTCAAACAACAGCTCCTCTTTCCCCTGCTGCGGCTTTGCATTTTTCACACGTTCACTACATTAAATTAAAAAAAATAAAAAAATAATTATTCTCCCTTATTTTCTTTCTTCTTTTTCCACTCTTCTTTATTGGCCCAACCCCCGGTCTTTTCCTCTATAAAAGCCCCACCTTCTCTGTCCTCCCTGTACTAATCCCATCAATCTCTCTTCCTTCCTCTCTCTCTCTCTCTCTCTATCTCACTCTCTCTCATCACAAAGGCCCAAGTTTTCTCTCTCCTCGTTCCAGCTTTTCTCCGCCATCAATCAACCAGTCGGTCAGTCCCCACGAGGCGAGGGAGGCGGAAGGACATCGAGAACGGGGCTAGCGGCGGCCGAGAGGAGGACGGTGAGGATGGACGCGAGGGGGATGATCATAGGCGCCCACCACGGCGGCAGCGGCAGCGGCAGCGGCGGCGACAGCGACAGCCAGGAGGACGATCAGCAGGCTATGATGGAGGACTTGCGGCGAGGCCCGTGGACGGTGGAGGAGGACGTCACCCTCGTCAATTACATTGCCAACCACGGCGAAGGACGCTGGAACTCCCTCGCCCGCAGCGCAGGTAAAATTACAGATCAATATTCAAGAACTCTCGAGATTTACTGGTGCATGTTCTGGAAGTTGATCATTATATAGCGTCGTGAAGTTAGTTGGCTTGTCGATCGGTGAACCGGGGTCATTCTCGGATCGAAAGCGAAGCCCGGGTCTCTCTTTCTTCTCGGCTTGAGCCGTCCATCTGTCCAAGAAGCCAAACGTGGAATGCGTTGGACTTGGAGTCAAGTGGAAAGCCAAACGGGACACGTTTTCTCGATAGAGAAACCCCACATGTGAAAAATACAGCTCGCCTCTTTTTCTTTCTTCCGCTTCTTTATCGTCTTTTTCGTTCGGGACTGGAGGATATGTGCGGGTTGCGTATTCCTTAAAAGAATCAAAGAACATCATGGGAAGTATGTCGTCGTATGGCCGGTGGTTTCTTTTTGAAACCCGCCCGCTTTAAGTTGGATGTAAAAGGTTGCGTAAATCGAAAAAGCATGCGCACGGGAGGTCGATATGGATGCTTTGCTGTCCATTCCCTCTGCTGTACCTTGATGGCTACTTTTACCCAGAAAAAAAGAACTCGGCTCTATTCATTCTAATCAATGCTCGTCTTTGCGACGACGGATTCAACAGGTTTGAAACGGACCGGAAAGAGTTGCCGGCTGCGGTGGCTGAATTACCTCCGCCCCGACGTTCGGCGCGGGAACATAACCCTCGAAGAGCAGCTGTTGATCCTCGAGCTCCATTCTCGCTGGGGCAATCGGTACGTATCTCTATGCCCCCTAAAATATGGAGACATGTTCATTTCCTCTCTAGATGAAACATTGACGGTTTTCTTTTCCGGGTGATTATCCATAGATGGTCGAAGATCGCGCAACAGTTGCCGGGCAGGACAGACAACGAGATCAAGAACTACTGGCGAACCCGGGTGCAGAAGCACGCGAAGCAGCTGAAATGTGACGTCAACAGCAAGCAGTTCAAGGACGCCATGAAGTACCTCTGGATGCCGAGGCTGGTCGAGAGGATCCAAGCCGCCTCCGCCTCTGTCTCGACCGCTACTGTCGCCGCCGCCGCCATGGCAGCCCCCCACACAATGGCCACCACCGCAGCATCCAACATCGGCGGCATGGCTTTCCCGCCGGCCCTGGCGGGCATGGGCGGCGACTTCAGGGGCGGGCGAGTGAATGCGGCGCCCAGCTACAGCACCCCGGAGAACTCCTGCACGACGGCGTCTTCCGACTCATTCGGTGCGCAGGTCTCACCCGTCTCGGACCTTACCGACCTGACCGAGTACTACCCTATCCCGGCCGGCGACAACCCGAACCCGGATTACTACCAGCCTAACAATAATGGCCAAGGATGCTACCAGGAGTCGTCTCTTACTAGTCCTTGTGCATACTTCAACAACTATGGAATGGACTTCCAAGCGTGCATGGATCAGAACAACAATCAGTGGTTGGACGATGGGGGCACGTCGGACAACTTGTGGAATATGGCGGATGATTGGTACTCACAGCAGCAGCAGCAACCAGCTTCTATCATCAACAATAACTTCTGAGAAGAAGAAGGAAAGAAATTATAAAAAAAAAAAAAAAAAAAAAATTATATTAGGAGGCTCGAAAGAGAAATTCGATTGTAAACAGGGAAATTTGTGAAGAAGATAGGGGAATCGATCTCGCTCAGCATGAAAAATATAACTTTTGCGGAGCGAGAAACGAAAAAATCGTAGTAGCGGTTCCGGTTAATTTCCGTAGGGGAGTCCTAATTTCGGATTTTTCTTGGTCGTATTTTCTTTGTTTGATTTTTTCTTT
Organism: Eucalyptus microcorys; assembly: GCA_014182515.1. Classification (NCBI taxonomy): domain Eukaryota; kingdom Viridiplantae; phylum Streptophyta; class Magnoliopsida; order Myrtales; family Myrtaceae; genus Eucalyptus; species Eucalyptus microcorys. Next base: position 40,015,957 of record CM024569.1, on the reverse strand, counting down.
GATTGGGGGGCGAACTTGTAACTCGAGCTTATTCTCGCTTAATCTATTTTTTTTCTTCCTTTGTCCAAATCGAACATTAATTATTGACAAGATGGAACTTTATCTATTGAACCCAATAAATCTTTAGGGGTGATTCGCCAGCACGAAAGACACGTCTTAATTAGTTAAATGACGAAGGCATCTTTCATTATCCTCATTCGATCTCGTTCCCATTCGATCGTGATTTGATTGTGTCGATAGTGGGAGGTCATGGGCTGGAAGCTAATCAAAAGAGAAAGATGAGGCTTGTTTAATGTGAGCGAGAGGGGTGTGCATTATTGGCTCCACCGTCTTTTTACCTCCAAAAGGGCTGTTGAGGAGGGGGAAAAAGCTTGGGGAGGAAAGAGAAGCAAAGTCGAAAGCCATTATCTTAATCGCAAAGCTTTTTGACAAAAACCGGATGTCCATGGGGCCTGAACGGAGAAGGAAGAAGTCCCATGTTTCTAGATTTGCCCCAAGAAAAGGTTTCGAGCGGCAATGCGATTGGGGACGTGGCGTCGCTTGATCAGTCGTCCTCTTGGGAACCAAGTGAAGCCCCCTTGGCGGGGATTTTTGCCTTTTTCAAGTTCGTATAAACGAAACATCATCTCTGTTTCCCCTCTCTCTCTCTCTCTCTCTCTTGGTTTTTCTTTTGAGAGATTTCGTACGTTCAAGTGATGGGTGTACCCCATTTTGTCTAGATAGAATTTAGAGAGAAATTATTAGGCGATGGCTTTGAATATACCATGAGAATAACAGTCCGAATGAAACATCATTCCTATTTCCTCTCCTTTTCTCTCTTGCTTGGTTTTGCTTTTGAGAGATTTCGAATGGTCAAATGATAATTATACCCCATTTGTCTAGATGGAATTTAAAAAGAAATGATTGAGTGGCGGTCTTGAAATTATTGTGAAAATAACAGTTTGAATGAAAAATCATCTCTATTTCCCCTCCCTCTCTCTCTCTTGCTTGGTTTTGCTTTTGAGAGATTTCGAATGGTTAAATGATGGTTGTACCCCATTTGTCTAGATGGAATTTAGAGAGAAATGATTGATTGACTTTTTTTAATTTATTGTGAGAGTAATAGTCTAAATGAAACATCATCTCTATTTCCTCTCCCTCTCTCTCTTGCTTGTTTTTTCTTTCGAGAGATTTTGTACGGTCATATGATGGTTGTACCCCATTTGTTAGATAGAATTTAGGGAGAAATGATTAGGTGTCTTTAATTTACGGTGAGAATAAAAATTTATTTTGAATACAAAATCAAATAATAAATAATTATAAATTATTGTGTGGTCCATTCTTCCAAAAATTTGTGGTTTGTGGAATTTTATCACATAATAAGAAGTGGGTGAATATGGTTAATTATGTGGGATAAATAATTAGGTGATAGTTTTAATTTACTGTGAGAATGATAATCTGTTCTAAATCATAAAAACCCAAATAATAAATAATTATAAATTGTTATGAGATCTATTCCTTAAGGAATTTGCGATTTATAACAAGCTGTTATTCTTATGGTAACTCAAAAATTGTTATATTGGTAAAGCCTATTACGAGGGGGTGATGCATGATTGTTGGAGAATTTTGCTCCATTTCTATCTTGTTGAAAGTCTATAAGCAAAAACCATAAATTGAATGCATGCCCGTGTGTGTATGTTTGGTCGACGTTGCAAAAATCAAATAACTTTGCTTAGGGAGATTACCATTAGGGAGCTCTAGGCCATATCTATCAATATATTCAATTAGACCCACTTTTACTAAAAAAGCTTCAACCCATGAGTTATCGATAAACTAAAACTATTAATTATTCCAACTAATATGTGTGTCTCAACAATCCTTCTATGTCGAGGCATTTCAACTTGAATCTATGCCCTTGTGTGTGAGGACAGCAACAACACTGTCTTTCATCCTTAGTCTCTTTCGCCAAATTGAATGATGCACTTTGCCCTTCGTTGGTCATGACATTTCTTTTTTGAGATACTCATTAAAGATTGAGTAGATTGGGAGTTGACCAATCAATAATTGACTTCGATACCATTTATTAAAAAGGGAACAATAGAAACCCAAGATCTTTATTGAGGAGATCGTTAAGGGAGAGCCTAAGCTCAAACCCCCATCAATCAATTAGATCTAATTTCATTCAAAAGTTTAAGCCCATGAGATACAAACAGACTAAGGCTATTAATTGTTTCATACTATGTCAATGTATATGATGTGAAATTCTTCTAACACGATTCATTGTGTGCATCTTAATAATTTACTAGTGAAAGTTTTGAGAATTTTGAGATTAGAGAGAGAGAGAGAGAGATTAACTCCGGTTCCAAACTCGCCCACAGATTTCATCTGATGCACATTTCTGTGTCGGCAAATTCTGTATGTCAACCCCGACGTCAATTACATAAAAGATGCTAAGCCAAGAAATCACTCAACGCGAGATCACGTTTCTTGAAGATCTAAAGCCACAAACATAGTCATCGCTGTTCAAAATTGACGTACTGAAACGTGATAAAATGGTGGGTGGAGAGAGAGAGAGAGAGGGGGAAATGGTTACGGCGGCGGGAATCTTTGTAGGCCGCGTGCCTGGAAGAGAAGCCACCGAAGTGGTCCCCCGAAAAGGGGGGTCGTCGTGTTGGGAAGCTGCCACGTATCCCTACTAAAGCAGATGAACATAACTCAATATATTTTCTAATTTTTCTTGTAAAAGACGAAATTGGGCCGCCCAATCGGGGAGGCTTCCTGGACTGAAGCACTGACAGCCGAAACCATTGAAACATGTCCCATTTGTCCAACATTTCCACCTATGACTTTGCCTTTCGTTTCTAATTGATGCCCCTTATCACCGGCATATTTCCTTTCTTTCTTTATTTTCCTTTTAATTTTTGAAAAACCATACCATAGCTTAGTCATCGTACCCGTATTTTTGTATTCTTATTTTCATTGATTTGATAGTGCTGTCTTTGAAAATTGAAGCTCTTGGCTCTTGCCCTTGCGGAAAAGTTGCCAAAAAAGTCCAAACATATTATGTAGTTGCAAATTCAATCCAAAACATTTCAACGTTGGCCAATTTAATGCTTAGCCTTATGACAATTTGTTAATATAGTCATTTTAACTAATTTTGACTGAAATCACTAATATAAACGATGACTTTCCTATGTGGTACAACCGACCCTAACGTAAATAATTTTTATGAAGTTTATATTTTTATGATTTTTCATTTTTTTTTTCTTCTTTCCTTTTTCCTTGTCTTTTCTTTCTTTCTTTCTTTCTTTCTTCTTCTTCTTCTTCTTCTTCTTCTTCTTCTCTTCCAACTTTGGGCGGCAAGGACGCTGGCTGACCCTCACTAGCCATAGGCGAAAGGCTGCGAACCCCTCGCTTGGATATGGGCAATGGCCCAACACCCTCGCCAGTCTAGAGTTGGAAAAAAAAAAAGAAAAGAATAAAAAATTCACAAAATTTTGATATATTTGAAAATTGGTTTATCAGTACTAGTTATGCCACACAAAACAGCTGTTGTCTATGTCATCTGCCTCAATTCAAGTAGAAGAATTGAGAAGTTAAAAAAATCTTATAACTAAATATGCACAATCGAAAGGTTTATAAGTGAATTGGCCGCTATACAATGTGTTTGGAACTTTTTAAATAAATTTTCCTTGAATTCCTTTTTTTTTTTTTTTTTTTTTTTGCATTTTTTAAAATATCACATATTTGTTAACTTCATGCAATTTCCTTCTACTTATAAAGTTAAGTTTTTGAGTTTGACATCCTAACATTATTTTTCTTGATGTTTCATTATCCCACATATCCTTTTCTCATTATCATGACCTAAATTTACGATTATACTTTTGTACACTTATTAATTGTAGCAAAGTGATAAGTTACAAAATTGAACATCACCCTCATCTAAATTGAACACCAAATAAATATGGGTAATGTCTGTTAATAAATTCAAAATTCCTAGTGGCTACCCTTCCAATATGGAAGGGGGAGGTGGGGAGGTGGGGTGGGAACGATATAGTTTTCAGGTGTGGGTTTCGACTCCCACACTCTGTAAGGAGACGGGATAAAAGTTTGAGAGTGAGAGTTAGAATAAGAATAGAGTATGATTGACCAAAAAAAAAAAAATTCAAAATTAAAAGCACATATTTTAGGAAGGTTTAATTGAAAGAAACGTGTGTTTGTGTCCCCTTCTATGGTGTGTTTTAGAAAGGAATAGACTAAAAAGAAAGAAGAAAGTTCAACTTTTTTGCAAAGAGGATTTCGTTAAGATATATATGTGGTGAATGATTAACTGTTTTCCTCCTTTTCTAGGGTTTCTCGAAGTTAGATCGCCGGTTACTAACTAGGATACGCAACCTCTTTCTACTTGATAACGAAGATGGGGTCGATGCATCTGTATTTATCTCCAAGATACGAAAGGAATGTACAACTGGACTCCATTCGCATTCTCTTTCAACCCAGGAAAGAAGCACTTCGATTTAATCTCTCCATGCTTTTCTCGTCAAACTATCCAAACGCAAACCTTCAATTTTTCATCTGTCGGCCCACCTTGAAGTGGACCGAAAAGAAAAAAGAAGAACGAAAGAAGAACGACGACTTAAGAGACTTCCCTTCTTGGTCAAGGCACGAGGCCATACGCGAAGTTCCACGTGGGCTATTGCCATGTCTCGTCTTGCCATCATTGAAGGGTCCCTAAAGCACCGTCGCGTCTCGTTTTAAGAGCCTCGATCTTGATTCCATATGACCTCCGGTTTGAGCTTAATGCATAGCTTCGTCCAAGGATGTGCCGCTGTAGCAACAAAGTAATTAGGTTTAGACGATAATCTTGCAGTCTTTCCCGTCGAAACATACCACAAATACGTCGGTAGGATCTTAGTCACCGACAAATCGAGCAATACCGTATCCGCTATACTTTCGAAAATGAAAACAAACAGGGTGATGTTTATGGTTGAAAGATGGACGCGATTGGGGTTAGAGGGTCTAGAGGTGTGATTTGATCTATGGTAACGCGTCAAGGAAAGAATTCTTTCTTTCCCTCTGATAGTGGAGGGTTATTGTCAGCACTATTTGGTTGGTGATAGAAAGGTACTTGCTTTTGGACCTTCTTCTCTTACAATGCATTTGGTTGGGGACTAGTAGACCCTAAATACCTATACATGCCTATACCGATTCTCTTCCTCCTTCACTCGCGCCTTGAATTGAAACATGATTAATCTTTTTAAGTCCGTCCCAAATGAATCAATCAATGATAGAATTTGGAAAAATCTCGCGCGCCCTGCCTCATAGAATGACTTTTCCATTGGTGGGGTTCGTCGATTGGTCAAACAAAGTTAACTTGTTGACAAAATGCTCAGTAGTTGAAGTGACAAGACAACTTGGAAAGAGCTTGTGATGTGATTGTCATCACCCTTTTCTTCCTTTGATGGAAAGGGCATCAAGGATCCAAGTAGGGTTTTTTTTTTTTTGGGTCGAATGGGATCAAAGTAGGGTTTCAATAGTCCGAAAGGGGTCGTGATAGAGCTTCATTAAATCAAATGATTCCATTAAGATGGTGTGATTTTATGTCCACCACCAACAAACCTGAATTCTGTTTAGGAATATCCATGAACAGACCATCCATCAAAACTGATTTTAGTGGACATCCAAAAGAGAACTATGATCCTTTTGTCATTATTTAAAGGAAAAATTACAAAAAAAACCCCAAACTTATTATATTTATATCTTTTAATTATGCCCATTCAGTTATAAATTTTTCATGTTTTGCTAATTAAGTTAATTCAACTAATTTTGACTGGAAATAGATTACATGGTTGCCAGAGATTCTATGTGATGCGACCAGCACTAACATACCACGTAGGACCTTGCTTAGAGCTTACGAGGGCCGTGACACCCTCACCTAGTGTCAACGAGCGCGTTCGGCCCTTGCTTGTGGTCGATGACCCTTGCCAGTCCTCAAGCCTAAAAAAAGAAGAAGAATAAATTTAAAAAGAAAGAAAAGAACAAAATATTAAAATTATCTAAAAGTTTATAAAAAAATGTTAATATCAGCGCTAGTCGTGTCATATAAGACTGTCAGTGACCATGTTATCAATTTCCGATTAAAATTGACTAAATCAACTTTAATGACAAAATATGAAAAATGTTTAAGAATAAATTGTCACATTTGAAAAGTTCATAACTGAATTAGTATAAATGTAATAGGTTTAAGACTTTTTTTTGTAATTCCCCTTGATTTAAATAGGCCTTCTTTTTATTTTGCAAGGGTTTTTCTTGCATCGACCATTCAATCTTGAAGAGCACTTAACCTATAGCTGATGATAATTGATAGTTTTTTCATATTTGTGTAATTCCAAGTTGAAATTCTAACATAGTGTTCTTGAAGATGAAACTAAAAAGTAAATTACTAAAGGAAGCCTTTTATTCCGACCAAAAAAAAAAGGGAGCCTTTTAAAAGTAGGAAAAGAGCAACGGGACATTGAACTTGAACCGTGCGAGGATTCACATTGAGTTTCCTTTTCCAAAAATAGACATGTCCCGATATCAAGTATTTGTCTTATGAAGTAAAAAGAAAAGAAAAGATGAAAGCCTAATTTGGCTGTGTGATGCCAACACTTAAAAATAAAGCATGACTCATAAATTATGAACTATTGCTCTGATCTTCAATAAAAGTGAAAGCCATCAGTCTGTAGATTATATATATATATGTCACGGTTAGTCATCCATGCAAAATTTTTACATAAAATGTGTGGAGATAAAATAAGATCATGAAATATAGGAGCTTCATTTGACATTTCATATAATATAACGTGTTTGTTAAAATTTGCATTAAGTCTCCGTTTGATTCATGTAAAATGAATGGTTTATAAAATATTTTATTAAAATAGATCACTTATTTCGATTGAAATAAATACTCGATAAAAAAATGTTTTAATTATTGATAACATTTCACATCTAAATATTTTCGTGGATGAAGAAAATATTTTTTGTTCATTCATTTCGGTAAATGATATAACCAATCATTTTTAGGAAAAGATTTAGGAAAGTTACTAAAAAAGTCTTAAACATATTGCACTCATGCTAATTTAATCATAAACCTTATAATTATACCAAACTTAGTTATAATTTTTTTTTACCTTTTATCAATTGAGTTCATTCAATCAATTTTTATTGTAAATCACTGACGTTAAAACTAGTTGTCCTATATGGTACGACCGACACTAACTTAGGACGTCTTTAATAATATTTTAGTAATTTTTTATTTTTCATAAATTTTTATGATTTTTTTCCTTTTCTTTCTTTACTTTATTTTGGAGGTACTAAGGACTGGCTAGAATTGTTGGCCAACCTTTGTCAGCCATAGGTGAGGGCTAAATTTGGGCGAGGGCCGCAATGCTATTGCTAATCTAGGCATTGCAATTTACAACCCTGCCCAAATCGAGCGAGGGCCTGCACACCCTCTATGGCTGGTGAGGCCTTTGCACCCTCCGAAGCCATAGTGAAGGCATTGGCCGAGGGCCATGCCCTCGTTAGCCATAGCTTACGATCCTCACCTAATGATCAACGAGGCATTGCGGCCCATGCCTAAAGTTGGTAAGGGTTAGCCAGCGACCCTTACCAGCCCTTAGTAAAAAAAAAAAATAGTAAAGAAAAGAAAATTAAAAAATATATATATTAAAAAAATTGAAAAATTATTTAAAAATTCAAAAAATTGAATTATTATAAATATGTCCACATCAATGCTGGTTATGCCTCATAGAATAGTTAGCCTACACGTTAACAATTTCCTAATAAAATTGATTGAATAGATTCAATTGACAAAATGCAAAAATGGTTATGAGTAAATTGGCACAATTAAAAGGTTTATAATTTTTTATTTTTTTTTGTATTGTCTCGAAAACATTTTCTAAATTTTTCACTTTTCACAAAATAAATGCATCCTACACTTGGTCATTGATCATAGCATTGATGGTAAATAATTAGAGTACAAGGCTACATGAGCCAAACCCGAACTCTATTACTTCGATTATACGATTATCTGAAGCCTCTATCATGGGTTCTGACGATTTCTACTTACTGAAGCGTATGCTAGAGTTTCTGTACGTTGATAGTGCAAGTGTACAGAGTACTGAGGTGTGATTCATCCTAAAAAGTCAGCGCTCCCCATGTTCGATATCTACGAAATCGATAGAATCCCATCTTTTCAAATCATCATCTGATCTCCTGTAAAGCTCTTCGATCTTTCTTTTCCAAATTGATCATCATACAAATGGATGAACCGCACGTTGCCATATTCAGAAAAAAAAAACCTCCACAGCTAGGGCAACCCTTTCACAAACAGAGGCCGAGACGACGACCCCACAAGCATAATTTTTCCACACAAACACCAACACATGTGCAATCATCACATCAAACATATGTACACTCAAAGGACAAAAACAGTGAGTCACGCGTAAAGAATCACGGCAATTATCGGCGGCATTATAAAATATTATATAGAATCAGTTCCGTGAGTGATACAATGAACAGAATCAATCACGATATAATAGATGCATAAAGAAGTACAAGTTTATGGAGTCCAATGTGAGCCATGTAATTTATGTATAAACAGTTGGTTGGATTTGACAGGATGAGTATGGGATATAATTTCTTTGAGGATGGTCATGCCATCATTCTCATAACGTGCCATTACATTTTCAGGTGATTGACGTGTCGAAAAGTCCAAGTTATTCCTCCCCATCCCTGTACATCTGTCATCTTCGATTTTGAGCTCACCGATCACTTGCGTGAAGCTTTGCGCCGAAAGTGAAATGCTCGTAATGGGATGAATTGTGCAAAAGCTTTCCTTTTTCTCTTCCCTTCCTCTCAAGTCCTTTCAACACCACAAGTTTGAGGAAAAGTTTTTGAGGTGTGGGTGTTGGTCGCTTTCGTGAGTTTCTTTCTTCTTAGGGCAATCATGCCCTAAATGTATAGAAGGTATTAGCAGGCCGTAACACTCGCGGGAAGTTGGCATGATGGAGCTTCCACTTATGCATTGAGTGATCGCGTGATGAACTTGGTGTTTATGATTCATTTGGCTGAGCTTACATCTTTAATGTGTGGATAACTTTAGTTATCTCCTTCTACATGCAAGCTTTGGAGTTTGAGGAATGGAGTTGCGACCCTAGCTTAACCTTTTTGGCCTGAATCTAAAGTTGGAAAATTGGGTAGGGCTTTATGAGAAACACATGATTTAGAGGAGATCCCTCGTGGAGATATCATATATTCACCAAAACTAGCTCGTTAAGAAATTCTCTAGGATGTGCATTGTGGATCCTTTTCCTGGAGACTATAGTAGAATGGCTGTCTGACCTAACATCATAGTACAAGTCAAACATTTAGATCTTGTGCGTATCTCGTTATTCCACTTGTTGTTGTCTACGAAATTAATTTGGTATCATCGCCTTCGCATTATTCGATTTATGGAAAGTGAAATGTTTGCGCTCAATTTGTGTGAGCGCACGCATGTGAGCCGTCAGACATGTTGATCAGTTTTATCTAAAGCACCCGAGAGAACCCTTTGTTTCAAGATGAACTTCAAAGCGAATCCTTTTAAGTTTGGCTGGTTTTCTGTAAAACAACATGCCGTTGTTTCCTTGGATGGTATGTTTAGGGCATGAGATGAGTACGATTCCGGTAGAAATAGTCTTTTGATTTAGGGTTTTGTTAGCATAATAATTTTTGGATTACTGTTAGAATAATGGTATATTGTGAGCCACAATTTTTTAAAAGAATAGACTCCACAATATTTTTCAATTTGTTATTATTATTATTTTTTTTTTTTTGTGATTCTAAACAAATTGTTATTCTTACAGTTAACAAAGGACAATCACATAAGCATTTCTATTTGGTTTATGATACACTTCCACTTTGTCGTAGATTCTTCTTTCTTCATTTAACACATGTGAGAGCGGTTGTCGTTTTGGTTCACTTTTGATGTCAAAGAGACGAACTTTTTGAACAGCTTACTGTTTTTTAAGTAACTCATCTTTACTTAGGACACTAGACACTACTTGTCAAACACGACATGCCACACATTTTCTTTATATATACATATGCATGTTTTATTTGACCGTCATACTCACAACATAAGACAACAAAGATTCTAAACTCGCTTAAAACACTAGAAGGATCGGCAATCTGATGAAGAAAAGATTGTGTTAAATTACTCTAGCCGTTCAAAAGTACCGATTCCTTAATCAACCCTTAAGTTTGACCTTGACCATTTACCTCCCTCAATGGGAGAAGATTCGAGCATAAATTTGATACCCAAAACTAATAATCAAATCTCAAATATCCACTGATTATGATGCGTGTGTAGATAAACACAATCAACCAATTGGAGTGGAAATGTTAATCTATCAACAAGATGATGAAAGTAACTGCAAACATATAAAGCTATACATGGATTGCCATTTCAACCATGTGTGAGGATTTTTGTTTTTCAGACGAATGAAGGGATGTCAAGGGCTAATCAAAGTCTATGATCCTATCGAGTATTATCATAGGAGTTCCACACTCATGACGGAATATTCAGTTTGGATCATTAGCCATTCATTTTGAACGAGCTCTTCATCACCGCTCTACCACGGTACTAGTGAAAGTAGAGTCACCCTACTTGATGGCCCGACCGAGCCCATGTCGTAGATAAATCAAGATTTTTTAGGGTGGTTGTAGAGCGATTAAAGGATTCGCACCTGACCCGAGGAGCCGCAAACCACTTGAGAGTATGCCCTATGCCACTAGATCAACGGCCACGGTGGTACGGGCGAGGACTTATTATTATTATTTTTTATATTGCTCGAGTTGAAAATTGCAGTTTTGAGAGACCATAAAATAAGAAGATCACATAGAGAAAAGTCTTTATAAGGTGTACTTATTCCACTTCTTGCGCCCCACGAAAGAGAGTGTGCTTATTCCACACTATCCAATTCATGTGGCACTACAACACATTACTTTAATGGCACAACTTTTTTTTTTCTTTTTCATTATTTCAAGACTTCAAAAGCGAGGGACCTGTCGACATGCAAGGTTAATTCCGATTTTTTAACTTGTTGTATGTCGAGGAAAAATGGAAAGCATTTTCTCGGAATACGTCCTAATAAGCCCCATCCGTTATATGTTTTCATTTTCATTTTTTTTACGTTGATAACTTATAAGTAATTAACGTTTTTGAGTTCGCTAAATCTGGTTTTGACGAATTGGCTTTTCCTAAGTTTCAAGAAATGACAAATCTATCCACTTTACTGATAAGCAATCCGAATCGGGTGTCTCATAAGGGATTTGTCTTTTCCATGGATTATCAGTGCTCTCTTGCTGACTATTCTTATTCCTCATGTGAATTTAATTATTTTTATGTAGCAATGGCAATACTTTTATTCAGAGAAAAGAGATAGGCGTCGAATATATTAATGATGCTTGCTAATAAACAATTAATGGGGGAATTAGCACCTTAGTGCTTGCCTAGGCTGCAGTACGCAATTTTTAATAAGCAACACGCAAAATGCACAAAACACGGGTCAATCAATTCTAATTTAATCACTTCCTTGTTTGAATTCTTGTTGCACGTTGTATAGTGAGAACTCGTTAACTCCGGCACGGGGGGGTGAGTCACTTCCTGCGCCGATGTCGGAGTCGGCGGATTTCAAAGTCAGCGTTTCCGACCTGAACTTGTTGTCCAAACCCTAATCGATCACCGCGAAGATTAAAAAAAAAAAGAAACGGGGAAAAGGAAGAGATGGGAAGAAATAGGAGCTTCAATTCTCCCACGAATTAAATATTGCAAGTTGCATACAAGTGTTCCGACAGTATTGAATACTTCGTCTATTAGAAAGTCGTGATTGGAAGTGGGGTCGAAATTCTAAAAATCAATCGAGTTGATCCGTCGTTAATAATTACAAATAAACGTGCGTCGACTAAGGTGTCCTCCATAGGGCGGCCGGGGTTCTCGAAGGTTAGTATGCACAAAACCTGCCGTTGAACTTATGGGGTTGAGTAGTTAAAGTTGAGTTAAATGGCCTTATATTCTCACATGACCCTTAGAAGAAATGAAGAAGAATGTGGAAATGGAGGAGCCAAATACCCAAGCTTCGAAATTTTGGAAGGTAATAGAAGAGTTGAAAATCAAACCAAAACAGTTGGGCCAAGGCCCATACAACAGCATTGATCCATACAACTCTTGGCCGTGGCCTCAATGAAGCCTCAATGGGAATTGCACGTTTTCGAACGACAAGAATGGATAGCTAAGCCAACCGTCATAGTGGTTGAATTCCTTGACTTTCTTAACAATGGTCTTGAGATTTTTAAGAATTTGTAACGTGGTCCTCGCACTCCGCTGGTCCCGAGAACGACATGGCCGGGGGCTGATAAGAAAATAACGTCTCGAACCTTTTTCACATTAATCCCATTTCGAAAAATGAATGAAATCCAAGCTTGGCTCTATTCATTATGAAAAGTCAATTTTCACGTGTTCTTTTTGCCAGATTGTTGACTGCACCATTTTATTAGTTATATTTTATAATGGGGCTGAGATGGAATGTAATTGCGGGCCAACTATGCCTAATTGATTGTTATTGCGAAGAGACTTTAATATAAAATTGTTGGTGAAGTCCCATTCGTATGTGCGCGGTCACTGAATCTATTTGCGGGAGAAGATGCTCTCTTTTGCCTTAGACATATGATCAGTCCATTCCAAAATTCTTTAGCTCAGAGACTTGCCTAGTATTTTACTTGGTCAAGCCCAAAAAATATAGGCCTGGCCATCAGGCATGTTTAGTCCCTTTTGTTTGGCCCAAAGTTTACCACTGCGTTTCAAAGTCTTATTTAAGAATAAAAGACACCCATAATCCCCGAAGTTCAACATTTTGTTGCATTCTAGTCCCTGAATTTTGTATGATTGTGGCCCTTGACAATTGTTCGCATCTAATCATTTCTATGTGACTGTCAGGCTTGGCGCAATTAAGGCATTTCCATCTTGAGAACTAAATACATATATTTAAATCTCACCAACTGCATGCAAACTGCTTTGAGTCAATGCCACATGTAATGGTTAGGACCTAACCATTTCATGGACATTGCATGGTGTGTTCCATGGGCTTTCGGGTAACCGAGCCTTTGCATGTGTCAGTGGTTATAAAGATCCAATAGATTTCAAAGATGATCATGCCTTTTTTCTCTCCCTCTTATCTCATGGAAAAATTATAAACACAAACATTTTCTCAATACTGTGATTATCGACCTAGCTTTCATTAATTTAAGTGATTTGCCTATTCACTCTACATTTACCCTAATATTGGAGTATTTGTACTCCACATAGAGTTGAGATCTCGTGGAATCAATGACAGTTAGATATCTCGAAGTTTTTATTCTGTCCGCTGTCAATTAATAATTGATTTTCACATGCAGTTTTAAGATCTCTTCACCTATATGACCAGAGGCTCGGTGGAAAACATAGCTTACAGAAAGCTAGGGTTTCGACCCCCGCATGACTCTGAATTCATGAACAACAGAACAATCCCATGCTATCAAAGATAAGTTCTGGTATCCACATCGTTTAATCTGATGGAATTGGATGGATTGGACTAAGCTAAGGATGAGGATCTTAGGGATGATTGGAGGCTAGCAAGGATGAGCTTTCAGGCGTCTTGTCAGCTTGAAAGTATTTCGGATGTGATGGCAATGGATTAGACTAAGCTAAGGAAGAGGGATCCTAGACCACAACCGAAGATTGAAAACAATGTTCCTAGAGCTATGTGGTTTTCATGAATCTGATAGGATTGGGGAATTTAATTATAGATTTATAATTTGTTTAATACGTTTCTAGATGTCCTTACAGAAAAAAAGTGGGCACCCCACTTCACTTACTTAATCTATATTATACCGGACGACTTTGCCCGTACGGAATTATAAGTGAAGCACTTAGGTTATATCCACTGATTATGATGCGTGTGTGGATACCTTTCGATTGGTTTTTCCTGTTGTTTTCCTCTTGGTTTAATGAGAGGAAGTTGATTGAATATCGTCCCGTGCTTGCACGGCGGTCGAGTCATAAACTATCCAATTCATGAAATGATTAGGCTGTAATAAAGTTGTTTTGATTTTTGATTTTTGATTTTTTTCATTTTCCTTGGTCATGAGATGATTTATGGAGAAATTACCAAAAAAGTTATAAGCATATTCTATCAATGTTAAATTTAATATTAAGATTTTCAATCTAGCCAATGTAGCTTTTTCAATCAATTTTGGTAAAAAATCACTAATGCGGTGGTTCGATCAGTATTAACTACTCTACATGGTATAATCGGTACTAATGTGGACAATTTAAAAAAAAAAATTATGAATTTTTCCTCTTTTTCCGCCCATTTTCCTTTGCCAATCACTGAGGCCTTGGCTATGGCTGATGATAAGTGATGGTTGGCAAGGGCAACCCTTGCTTGTGACCATCAGCTAGTTAAGGAAAATAGGAAAAAAAGAGAAAAATGAAGGAGAAAAAAAAAAGATTCTAAAAAATTGCAAAAGATATTTACGTCAACTCCAATCATCCTCCCACCGTGCTATGTAGGACGACTGACATCTACGTAAATTATTGTCAGTCAAAATTTGCCAGAATGACTACATTGACAAATTGTCAAAACATTTAAAATTAAATTGGCCAAATTAAGAAATTTAGTTTTGTAATGACATTCGTACCATAAATTTATGACTTTTTGTATAATTATCCCGATAATTTACCATGTTAGGACAAGAGTGAAGTTTTAGGATCGGTAGTAAAATGGAAAGGATGGGGAGCGACTTCATTGACGAAGGTGCTTGACGGTGCAATTTGCAGTAAGTTTTCAACGTAGTTTGGAAATTCGAGATTTCGGATACTGATTTGGTCAGGGTAATAGAGTCGTTTCACTCTCGAGAAAAGAGAGCAAGATAATGGCGACTTAAGCCATAGTCGTAAGGCCATTATTTGCACTTCTTGGAAGATGAAAGCACGTATGGATCTTCCACTCCCTTCACTCATTGAGCACCCATGAGTTCAAATTCGAGCTCCGCTTGATCTAACATCATCATCAACTCTGTATAACCATACCAAGTTTAAATCAAGCCCGATCTCAGATTGAAAAGTCAAACTCAGTCAACTTCGAGGCCGAGCGTCGAGACACACTCGACGTGGCAGGTCGGGTTGAGATCGAGTATTGAACCGTTTCCTTTCATCTTTCTCCATCTTTAAGGATTGGAAGAAAAAGGGAAGGGGGAATTCCATCCTCCATTATTGAGGGGGGGACGTATTCCTACTTTGGGAAGGTCTTGAGAGTAATGATTCTCAGGAAAAGTAAGCGAGGACCTAATGAAGGAGCCATGTTAGGATGTTACCCAAAAGAAGGAAAGAGGGGATCGAGGGGATGGGGCCAGATGTTGGAGATGCCTAACACAGGGGGAGCCCTTTTGGGAATATGTGAAGAGGGGGGAATCATGAGGGTAACCTGAATTCTAGCTGTTTTGTGGTCACATTTCCCTTGGCTCCCACATACCCCATTGAGAGAGAGAGAGAGAGAGAGAGAGAGAGAGAGAGAGAGAGAGAGGGTGGGCCAAAAGAAAAACGAATTACTGTCGATAAATTTATTTTCATCTAGGAAATGGTTGGTTAAGTTTGATTGTTTACATAAAATTTGGGATGTAGATCCTTGGCGATTAGAGGTAATTGGTTATGATGCATTTACCCAAAAAAGAGTGATGCCCTAGATTTGGAGGAACTTGTCTCTAAAATCCGAACTCAATATCCGATCTTTCTCCACAAAGATAGATGAGATGCAACCGTAGTGACAGTGGCAACAAGCAACATATGATTTTTGGTATCTAATGATTAAAGTCATATCAAAATAAATTTTAATCCAAAAACTTACATTTATGTATGTATGTGTGTGTGTCTGTGTATACGTGTGTGTACACACACACACACAACCTTTAAAACTTATTGATTGAGATGCACATGTGATTAGTGTTAGATAAGTCTAACATCAGAAATTGGTGAAGTGTGGAGTAAGTAATACTCTTAGTTGGCTTATAATCATTTGTTTAAATTTTTGAGTGAATGTATGTTTAAATAGATATATTAATAGGTTCAGACTTGAGATCCTTCTTGACAATCTCCCAATTAAAGATACCGTGGTTCTGCTACCTTTTTCCAACAAATAGACAAACTCCTAATGTGTATCAATCTTTGGTAAATATCTCAATGAATGAATCTCTTGACTGACACGATTTATGTGTAGCCTTCATGGTTCAATCTAGAAGAAGACTAGGGTGAATGAGGGGTTTATGGTGTAACGAGTTCTAGATGGCAATCTTCATGGTTCAGTCCAAAGAAGAAAAAACTAGGGATGAAAGTGGCCATTGTTGTTGCTGCGCCCCTCACAAGGCAACAAGTGGAGATTCAAATTGAGATATGTTAATGCAAAAAGATACCTAAATTAAGGGGTAGATTCGACATTTCGTTTACATGTGAGGGGGAGATGCATGTGTGAGTTGCGTTAGAAAAATCCCACATTGTATAATTGGTGTGATGCGAAACAATTAATAGTCATAATAAGCTCATAACTCATTTGTTAAAGTTTTAAAATGAAGTAGAGTCTAATTTGATATGCTATAGGTTTGGATTTGAATTCTCTCGTGGCAATTTCCTTATGTGAATGTATCGGACTGCTATTGTGCGATCTGAACATTATAAATTGTGATTACTTGAAAAATTGTCAAACCATACGAAGCCATTTTATAGGATAGTGCAGTAGATTATTCTTGAGGATGATCAAATTAAATTTTAACGGGAACAAGTCACTCACAACAATTTTCTGACAGTATCTCTACAAATACTAAAGCGGTGTATAAGAGAAAACACCGGGGTGTCGATCACGATGTGCCACGTTTTCTTCTATGGTTGGTTGACCGGCCTTATGATTTGTCCGTGGATGAATACCTTGCAATACATATCATAGTAGAGGGCGAAATGGCCCAATTGGAGTTGGATGACTTTTCTATCTTGGAGGTGACAGGGGTTCGAATCTTACCCACGAGGTGCTGTGATTCGAACACGTGATTTGCCGCAAGGTGTGGATCACAATTAATAGTTCTATTCTTCTTCCTAGCCATTCACATCGAATTCTAGCTTGACAAAGTGAAACATCACTCTAGATTAGTCCTATGTTGAAAGAAGATGTTCCCTCTCATTTTTCCGAGAACCTATATATGTCCGAATGAATCTAATCTATATAACTCGACGAATTCCCAATAATGCTAGAGAGAGAAAGGAGAGTACTAAACTAGCCAAGTGAGAGACGAGGGTAAAAGACACTTCACTTTTCTTAACACCCCCACCACTAGTGGCCACCATCATTTTGTGCTTGAAATTTCTCGGCTTGCCTCCTTTTCGTACGCGGAACTCCAAAAGCAAACCCCCTAAACAGGAACCAGCACCATTCCTTCCCATCATGCACTCATTGCACAAGTGCTTTGACTCCAACATGTGACCTAAATCACATGCTCGATCGATTACTTATCATCATATATGGCTAGCTTTTTCCCAAAGTAACATGTACTAATTACATGAAAGGTGCTATGCAATCACGTGATTATTTCCGTCTCGGCCGACCATTCCTACATAAATTACTCGCAATAGTGAGGTAAGGCAATGAAATCTCTCAATCGATTCTTGCATATGATGATGTTTCCAAGCTGATTTGCACAACTCCTCCTTTCTCATTTTTTAAATCAATGAATGTGCTCACGGGATGCGTTGTTCGGTGCAACCTTGAAGATGAGCAATTGCAAAGCACACTGAGTTGAGTTCATGGCCCTACAAATGTCCAATCACGCATAGATTTTTTTTTTTTTTTTTTTTTCCAATCACACTGAGTTATTCAATTCATGTTCAAATTGAACTAACATCAACATCACACCGCAGATGTCAACATGGAAATTTTTCTCTCCATGGGACATACCTGTGGACGTGAATTGACATAGGTGATGAAATAGGTTGGTAACCCCTATTCATTAAATTCCCTCTTTCCCCCTCTTTTTTTATTTTTTATTTTTATTTTTGATTGAAGGTGATGGTGACAAGTTCCCAATGCAAAGGTTAGGAATCTTGAGGGCCAACTATGCCTAGCTTCATTACTTTGTTGACAAAAAAAAAAAAGAGACTTTTTCACTTGTACAAAGTCAATTAAGAATATTTTTTCCCCCTAATGTTGGCAATACTAGCTGGCTAACTCACAAGATTATGAATGCGTCATGCTGGTCCAATTGTATGGGAGAGTCTAAATCGAACCGAAAGGTGATTTGCCATCTGCACCGACAAACTTGTGGGATTGCATGCCTAGAAAGTAGGGTTTCATTTACTCGTTACAAAAAAAGAATACTTTACCAGCGCGTGTAAGTTGGGTCCGATCCATTTCAATTTTTTGTCAATCGTGGCACACGCAAGCTCGCACTGTAGTCGATGCTGAACTAAGATATAGAGTAAAACTCTATTTGTCATTACTTTGATTGTATTGTAGACATCTTGACATTGTACTATATCCGCGTTCTCAGACATTGTAACTTGTGTGTATGACAATATATGTTTTTTGAAATTCCTACACCTTCAGCTGAGAGCGACGGCTTCTTAAAAGTGACGCCGCGGTTTTAAGGTGTTTGTGAAATACATGGCAGAAGTTCTAACCCTTTTTGCACGCTGAGAAAATGAACTTATGCCGTCTAACAATTGTTCTATGGTAATTCAATTCTGATCGGAATTGTTAGATCGTTTCTCTTCTTAACAAAGCGCATCGTACGAGGATTTAATTAAAATAAGTGCTCCTCGAGAATTCGTTAAACAATTAACTGAGAAAAATATTGCAATTTTCGTTGCTCGACTCGTTAACAAGACCCTTATGCCAATCATAGTTGATTCAGAGGTGTAGAGAATTAGGAGACTCGGGATGAGCTTAATCATAATGGGTTGTTCACGATAATTGGTGAACATGTTACATGATGCTTGGGATCAAAATGACCACATATGCACATTCAAGGCGATCCCCTAGTCTGTTGATCTGTCTACTCCGTCAAGTTACGTAGTGTGCATGGGACTTAAGGCTACCACAACCAATGCGAAAGAAATGTTACCTACATGGTTGGACCCCGTTAAATGATAAATCAATAGCTGCTCAAAGAATCGGGGACACAACACCGGTTGCCCAAAAGGATTAAAAGAAGAAGAAGAAGAAGAAGAAGCGACCAGCTCAAAAGTCGATCCGAACTGCCATGGACTTCGCAAGATCGAACCATGTTCCTTTGCAGGCTAAAAAAGGGAAAATTTCAAGGTGGACCTAAAACACCTTCAACTGCAAAAGAATCCAGGCCTCTTTCGCCTCCAACCCACTTGTCTTGTATAAAACAAGAAGCAAATCCCCAAAAAAACAAAAACTCTCTCACTCTCTCTCTCTCTCAGTGGAAAAAACAGAAGCTTATTTTCTTTCTTTATTCTGGTACAATGATCATGGGAGTCCTTCACCGTTTGTTTTCTTCCACTCCTCATTAATAGCATTGCAGAAGCTAGAAGTAAAAATGCAAATAAAAGGAAAAAGATCTTAGAGAGAGAGAGAGAGAGAGAGAGAGAGAGAGAGAGAGAGAGAGTTCCAATAATACAGTACATAACATAAGAACGGTCACGAGGAAGAGAAGCTCTCACCAGAGAGAGACGTGAGAGAATATTTACTCTGATCTGCACGCACTCTTTCTTTGTTTTTATATTTTCCTTCTTTTTTTGAATTTTTAGGCTCTCCCAACAACGTATAAAACAACAAAACTGATGCCCTGGCAACCGCATGTTTCTGCCTCCCATACAGATACAAAAAAACAAAAAAGGGAAAAAAGAGGGAAAGAAATTTGCAATCGATTGCCCTTTACTCAACAACGAAAAGGGCATACATACACGCCATATAAACCTTCAAGAATAACAGCAACATCAATTAATATTCTCTCTTTGCCAAGAAAACATAGAAAACCAGAAGAGACCCTGGTAATATTTCACACTTTTTTATCCTTCCCTAAGTCTTCTTTTCACATATTTTAGAGGCTAACAGAGGCTGAAGTCCGCAATTAAGTCCGCATGTCAGGCGGATAAGCTTTGTTTCGGGAGAAAGGAGATATAGGCATGTTCGGCCTTCTTTTTGTTTATTTCGGGACGGAGTAGCTCAGGAGGGATAGACAAGGAAGGAGAAGATGAGTTGGGTGGGAACGGGAAAGGCAGGCGACGGTACTCTACATCGCTCGCTTGCGATTCAGAGCCCGGGGCCGGAAGGAGAAGTGACGGGGCGGGAACGGAGGGGGGTCTTACAAGGTCAAGAAAAGGTCTTACAAGGTCAAGAAGGGCGGAACGGGACGGGGAGGACGAGAATATAGAAATGGAAAAATTAAAAAAAGAGAAGTAGTGGGGAAAAAGCTCAGATAGGATAGCGCCAAATTAGCACGAGCAAGCATCCATTGCTAAAGAGCTCCATGTTGCTGCTTTTGCTTGAAATCCAGCAAAGATTCCATCTATGGGGACCTCTTCAAGTTGACCTACAAAAGATAAAGTAATATCAAAAATATTAAATCGGTGGAGATGAATTCGGAGTGCCAAGAGAATCGAATTAGGTACATGGCGCCCGTGGTTTTTCCTCGAAACAATCACTGTGATCAACCAAAGGCGCAACTCGTGATCAAGAAAACATATGCATGTGGAGGAACGACTGCTTTCGAGCTTCAGCAGGCATCACATGCGGCTTTCATCTCCATGCGTAAAAACAAGATCATCCGGCATTGAGAACAGGCGAAGACTGTCCGGAAAGCGTCGGGCGGTAATTGATTCAGCAGGCGAAAAGAAAAGAGAAGAACACAAGCAGGCGTCACGCCATGAACACGCGAGGGGTCCATGGTGTGGAACCGTAGTCTGATGATGCAAAGCGTACCTTGAAGATAGGGGTGCTTGCATCTCATCTTCCGAAGCGTCTTCCTCCCTCTCCACTCTGCAACACAGAGAGAGAGAGAGAGAGATGATGATGTTGGGAGTGGAGAGAAGGAGTTGGAGATGGAGAGGGTTATAAGGAGGAGAGATTTCGGTGATTCGTTCGGAGGGCAGAGAGAGCCAAAGCCATCCATTGGGCTGTGCCAAACGGATCTGACAGCGACAGGTCCCCGATCCAGGCCCAGGAAGAATGTAAGCTGGACTCTGAGATGACGTCGGCAAGACCTTTTGGCCACCCGGGGACCCGCCCGCCCCCCGCCCGTGGAGGCCGACCCCGCCGCCGCCGCCGCTGACGGCCGGCCCCCTCTCGACCAGGGGGAAAAGGGAAAATCGGGTTATCTTGAGATGGCCTATTTGAGAGACTCATTTAAGGTTGCATGTGAGCCACTATAAATCGGTAATTGAGCTCACCTTTAGCTCCAATGGAAGCAAGAAGCTCGAGTTCAACTTGACTAAGTTTTGGGTAAACTCCTTCGACAAATAACTTCATTCATTGACAAACAAGTTAGGTAAATGCTAACTTCATTCATTGACATCTCTAATCCACACGATCTAAAACCCATCAAGTTGGATGTGTTGCATGCTCAAATCTCAAACTTCTTACAAACAAGTTAGGTAAATGCTATAGGGGCACAAGTTGAGAACCCCCAAAATAGTGGAAAAAAAAACTAAAAGGCGTATTAAAACATTATGAAAATTGAGCGATGACATGCGTTGAAAAAATGACCTATTTCGGATTGAACTATTAATGTTTCTAGAGAACAATCAATGGGACTAGAAGAGTGCCCTAGAGGGCATTCTTTGATATTGTCCGGCGGTTCTAGCGGCAAAAAATTCTTAAGACATACCGGGACCAAATGGGCTTATTTCATCTCAACCACTGAACCATGTAGGGCCCGCGTAAGAATCACATGATTCAACGGTTCAAACAGTAGGGAGCTCATGTAATCCCGGTACATGCCATACATATCCACCAGAGGGTTAAAAACGAAGAAGAAGAAGAAGAAGGACAAAGTAAATAATGGTGTCTGGAATCGGCCGTCCGTCCCATAATTGAGGCGTCGCCAGGCAATTTCTGAGTCAACGCTTGAAAAGATCTTTAGAAAGGACGACCGCACGATTGTCCACCTGGCATGTTATTGTCCGTCGGGTTGAACCGGTCGCGGGCGGGCTTTCTTCTTCTGCCTGCCAGCTTCAGCTTCACCCCTTCGTCGTACCTGAATTTCATGCCCTGCCCGCCAAAAAGAAACAATAAAAATATATAAAAGATGTTTCGATATATTAAGAAATGAATTCGTCGTAATCATTTTCCTAGTCACGGGAAAAAAGAAGAAGGTTCTCTTATGACTATTTCCACGTAATATAATTATCGATTCATTTGCTCAATTTCTTTATAAGAATTTTCCCTCAATTTCAAAACGTAAAAGTAAGCAAATTATAATGATGATCCATTAGATGGTATGATTTTATTCCGGGATTGGATCTAAAAGGTTTTCTGATGGGGGTAAACCCAATTGGCCATTAACCTTAACTTCGTAAATTTTTGTTAATTTATATAATTATTCTTGGAGGTGAACACTGACTATGGGTTTAGTTAATTAAAGCAGATTCATTTTAGTAAAACAATGCCAATTTCAGCTGTTAATTATTGGATAATCTCTTTTTCACATCTAAAAAGAACATGTAAGATTAGGTGTTTGTTTCACAAAAAATGAATAATATGAAAAACATCATTTTCAAAATGATTGTTTGTGTTACTCCTAAAAATGAATTAATGAATGAAAAAAATTTCACCGTCCATAAAAATGTTTAAATTAAAATTTTGTTGACAATGAAAATATTTTTCATTGATAAGTTATTTCAAGAGATGCAATGATTATTTTTAAGAAAATTTTTCCTAAATTATTCGTTTTTTGTGTGAAATAAATGGAGCTAAAGAACTATAATAAATTGGAGGTAGATCTCATGACCTTTTACCCTTAAATTCAAAAAAAAAAAAAAAAAAAAGTCATTGAGAAAATCCAAGTGGACAATCCCATCCAGCTGGAGTATAGCGGGTTTACCCACAAAATACATGTGGTTCCTCAAAATGATTCAATGCTCGAAAAATAGACATAGAAATATGTAGAAGACATGCATGGTTAATGAAAAAACTAGACACTCGAGATTACTATTTTGTTATTATTATTGTTATTATTTTTTTGAAAAATATACTCCGTAAGACTCGGCGCAAAATGGACAAATTCCTTGGTGTATGCCGGAATACGGCAACAAATAGAGGACGAGGAGAATCTATACGACATGGAAACATAAATTACTTACCAAAATCCAAAGAAGGTATATAATATTTTTGTCTAGATTATCGCACATATCATATGTAACCAACATAAAATAAATAAATAAATGTCGCAAAAAGCAAGCCAAAAAATAAAATAAAAAAAAATTGTGGGGGAATGGGATCGCAAGGGTATGCGAGCAATCACGGTCTCCAAAGATGAAAAATATGGTCAAAGAAATGAAAATTCATCTCCCCCAAATCCTCGGCCTCTGTTCTTTATCTTCGATTGAAATGCGTGGCGTCGTTTCAAGCTCCCTAATGTCATGATTTTTATAGAAGGGAAGTTAATTTAATAATATACAAAAGCGAATAAATTCCGTACCCTAGTTATTGTATAGGTGAGATAAAAGAGTCGTCGTGCGAGCATGTGACGAACACCGTCATATTAGGATGTGCCTTGTTTGAGTGAAAGAGTTATTGATGAATTAGTCTCTTGGATTTTCACCCGTTTGATTAGTTGAAAATTATCGGCAAGAGGAATCCATTTACGGCATTCATGTTTAAGGTTAGGAAAATAAATTCCCTAATCTGATAAAGGGAAAATATCTTTTGGAATTATAGGTTTTTCTCGAAACAAATTGATTTCTTAGTATTATAAGGTCACGTTTGTCGATCGATGTGGTGTACATCAATACAATGAAAAGTCCAAAAGCAAGCAAAATGACCACATTCACTGAACCTCTATAAGCAGCGTTCAAAGAAGGCCATGCATGCGTAATTGCGTGCGTATTAGATTGGCGAGCGAGGTTAAAGAGTCCTTGTCTAATTTGTACGAACAAATTGAATTGGTTCAGCACATGCCGGCTCTATAGTCACGGACAAGAAGTTGGTACACGTATTGACTACTCCAACGTTTGCTCGATGTCAAACCCTAACACGGTTCTAGTCCGTGGCTCGTACGGGAGATCCTATCAACAGGCAAAACATGATTTGAGTGGCGCGTACGTTAGATTCCACAAAATAATTTGCAGACCATGGTTTTGTTTTATAGGTATTGATTTTGTTCGTCATATCATCTTCTATATTCTCGATGCTCATGGCCAATGGATCGGAGTTGCGATGGCTTGTTTTAGCTCCTCCTCTTCTATTGGTATGCCGGCTTTGAACTCTCAGGATACAGCCATTTGGTGCTCCGAAAAACTTTCTTTTTTTAGTCGAAATGTGTATCAGCAAAAGATACGAATAGCCTTCTTTTGAGGTTTTTAGCAAGCATGGTTCCCCCCCATATTAAAGTCTCTTATTCAACGTTGAGGTTTCTTTTTAGGGACATGTTTGTTTTAACATTTAATGACTTTATTCATGTAATTGAGGAGGATTCAAAGCGACAAACTTGGAAGAATTTTTCGTACCTGAGATTTGCAAGAATGAATGAGTTAGGGTTGTTCAACTGCAGGCGATACGTCATCATTCGACACGATTAGTTTCCTTTGAATTTTATGTCGATAATGTCTAATTTCATTGTACTGAGCGTCCTCCACAATTAACTATACTCCAGCTATGTTGAAACTACGTTGAGGATCGATCTCATTTTTAACCCACATGAAATATGCTCTGCTGCCCTTGAACTGCAAGCGAGCAGATGCTGGAAAGCCGGATGTGATGTGACCCACGATGGGTCTATCATATCATGGCGAGAGGGTGGTGATGTGATCAGGTCGAGACAAGGAATCACCGGAATACTAGGAAATCACGTATGCAAACACCATCCATCGG
This sequence comes from Eucalyptus microcorys, assembly GCA_014182515.1. NCBI lineage: Eukaryota > Viridiplantae > Streptophyta > Magnoliopsida > Myrtales > Myrtaceae > Eucalyptus > Eucalyptus microcorys. Next base: position 39,990,821 of record CM024569.1, on the reverse strand, counting down.
CAGCGCAAGAGTCCTTGGCCGTAGTATGAGAATGGTTATATGTTTTCTGCAGGATTCTTCACTGTCCCTCTCGCATGACCTCCCATGAAAGTTCGCCACAATACCCAAATCAGGAAACCAATAATTTTCAGATCTTGGGTGGAAAGCAGAGAGAGAGAGAGAGAGAGAGAGAGAGAGAGAGAGAGAGGCCTCTCCAAGATGGATGCCACCAGGGCTGGTTTTGTCCTTTGGCTTGATATTTTCCTCCCTTTGTTTCTTCTTCTGGTGCATCATTTTTTCATGGCGATAGGGAAGCTAGCTATCATGGTTTGGTTCGGTTCGGTTCGCTTCTCTTCTCCGAGCAAATTTAGAAGCGGCTCGGGTCCACCTCGGCCCAGCCATCATCATGCAATTTTGGCAAGACCCGCTTGGGGGGAGGAGGAAAGGGAACAAAAGAGACCCCTCCCTGCAAAGATTCTTGATGGCTTATGGAGGAAGGAGGGGAGATGTGTCTTCTGGTGGTCCACTCTCTGTGTTTTTACAAGCGAGAGGAGGAACCACTCGTTCGTATATAAAATTTCACGACGTTGCAGACTTCCATGCCCGGTGTTGTAACTCTCGAATTTTAACTGAGGAACAGGGACATGCTGTCAGTCCCTTTTTTGCTTTTTAGCTTTTGGTGTTGTTCCCTGCAAGAGGCCAAGATTTCATGCCATGAATTGGAACGAGGACGTGTCACTGCATTTCGCGAACCCTAGTGCTCATTCCGACATCGCAGCAAACGGACCAAGAAAGCCCATATTCGATTCGTTTGCTCTAGTATCTAGGGTTTCGTGCTTGGGATGCTTGGACGTGTATGATGAAGCAGAAAAAACATGATTTCAAAACCGCCATGCCGAACGCATTTTCACATGCATCGCGTGGCATTTCTTTTCTTTTCTTTGTTTGCAAGTTTACAATAAATCAGCTTCTTTTATTATGAAGAAAAGGGCTATGTTGTGATTTCAACTGTGTTTCCAAATAACTCCTTCGACAGGCTTTCCAAGTATAAACCTAAGCATTGGTCTTCATTCTTCAATGATATTATTAAAATACACGTGTGAGTTGTGTGGAAGAAGTCTCACATTGGAGAATTGATGTAGTGTAAAGTAGTTAATATATCTTAGTTGACTCGTTACTCATTAGTTTAAGTTTTGAGTCACGGTGAGTCCAATTGGATATGTTATAGGCTCAGACTTGAGCTCTCTCTTGATAATATTCTCAAGCAAAAGGTATCGACTTTCTAATGTGCCCTCCCAACAAATTAATATCAAATCCGATGGTCGATTAATAAATCTCCTCCTAGCAAAATCAAAGCCAATGGTGGTGTAGCAATGTGGGTCCGATGGCAAACTTCATGGTTCGGTTAAAGGAAAGGGACTAGGGGTGAAGTTGAGTGTTGATGGAGATTCAAGTTAAGATATGCTGATTCAAAAGGATACCTAGATTAAGGGTGATTGGAGCAAGTTAATGATCTCCCTAGGTGAAAGACCCCATAGCAGACATTCATGGTTTAGTCTAGAAACAATGGGTCTAATGGCAAATTTCATGGTTCGGTTTATAGAAAGAGACTAAGGATGAAGTTGGGCATTGATGAAGATTCAAGTTAGGATATGTTAATGCAAAAGGATAACTTGATTAAGGGAGACTGACACCATGGGCTCGATGTCAGATTTTATGGTTCAGTTTAGAGAAAGAGACCAAGAATGAAGTTGGGCGTTGATGGAGATTTAAGTTATGTTGATGCAGAAGGACAACTAGATTAAGGGGGGAACAATGTTTGTTAAGAGGTACACATGAGTTGTCTTAGCGCAAAATCCCATATGAAAAATTGATGTGATGAAGTTGGGCATTGATGGAGATTCAAGTTAGATATGTTGGTGCAAAAGAATACCTAGATAAAATGGGAGCAGATATAGCATTGCGCTTACACGTGAGGGGAACAATGTTGTGATGCACATGCAAATTGTTTTAGAGAAAAATCCCATATAAAAAATTAGATAATAGGTATCGGTTTTTTGCTGTGCACCTCTAACGTCTTCTTTTAGGCTTAAGTGAAAATTCCTACTCATCAATGAAAAGTTGCCCGTGAGAGTCAAGCAGGACTTTGCTTCCGTGCTTTAAGCGAAGCCACTTGCGACGGTGGCAGTTCTTGCACTTCAAAATATCCAGCCGTCAAGATTCATAATTTCTTTCCGTGGTTCAAACAATGGATTAACATAAGTAAACAACTATGTTTTGTCAAACATAAGCACATTGACTTAAAGACAAACCCTCATAATTTACAGTGCAATTCTCCTCCAGACATAAAGCAATTGGCCGAGAAGCCACAAGAACACAATCTTGATTTTCAAGAACATCGGCCAAATTAAAGAAAATTCTTTCACGTACTCACCACTGGACCCCCGACAATGATCAGAGGGTCAAAGATGCCACTGCATGGTGCCGAAACTCTGACAAACCCCAGCAGCTCCGCTTCTTGCTGAACACCGTTTTGAGGGAATGTGTTGAATGAGACTCTTAATGGTGTCATTAAGAAGTTTGGTAGGCGCCGAGGCGATCCAAACTTAATAAGATCGGACAGCAACTGAGATCGCTTGTTGACTCCACATTGAGCACAAAAGTACGCGAGAACTCTGTGCGAAGCCAAGCGTGGTGAGAAGTAAAGTGCATAGGCATCAAGATTACATGAAAACAAAATACATCTTAATTGAAACGCATTAGAGGAAATTACATGAGATTGAAAATTCGGAAGTCAAAAGTACAAGGAATCGAAATGTGCGAAAAACCAAAGACGGTACGCTTTGGAAAATTGTGGTCTGCGAGCCTGCGCGCGTTCCCGTCCATGTCCAACTTCGACTCTTATAATGGACATTGCTCAGACCCAATTTCTGCATAACACTTTCACTACGCGCATGTCCTTCACACGTCTTTTCATCTGGAAGTCTCTCCTCTCTTTTCTCCAACGTGCAGATAAATGTGCAGACGCAGTTATCTTCTCGGTGAATTTTCAGAAAGCTGATCCTCGGTAACTTAAGGGTCGGAAAGGAGTGGCTCATCGCTGTCCAAATTGGCGTTCATGATCGTCTGATGATCCTAGTACGAGTCGAAGAAGCTAGTACGGAGAATGCCTTGGAATTGAAGGTCGGCTGCAACAAAGGAGTCCTAAATGACTGATTGTCCGCGCATGATACTCTCTAATAATGAAGAATTGGATCTTTATCTCTTGCTTTGAGAACTCGATTTCTTCCCTCAAAAGGAGATTCCGACACCCTTTTTGTCGTCCGCCTCAAATGGGGTTAGCACATTTAGCCTTTGCTATTTCTTTAGGAGATTACAAAGTGCCTCTTCGACCGTAGTTTTGCTTCATCTACTGTAAATGCATGTCTTCTGCATAACATTTTTTTTTTTCATGTTCCATTTGTCACGACAACATGTTTTATTGGTGGACAGACATTAAGGTAAGGTTACCACGCTTTTTGACTTTTTTTCTTTTTTGATAAGTAAATGGGCAAAGTTCAAAAATTACATTGTTACTCTCCTAATAAAATGGAACCCAATGTGATCCCATAACAATAAAGAAAGCAAACATATTGATGGCCTATCTATTACATGATTTTCACTTGCGTTGTTGGGTTGGATAATCAATTTACTAGCCAATGTGCATATACGTTTTCTTCACTAAAACAATGGAGAATCTTTTGCCTTACCAAATCATCTTCCGGTGCTGTATTCGGAAAAAATGTTTTACCCCAACCGTCTCTTTTTTAGGCATGCAGTATTCGACGGTGATGTTTTGACCGCGGACGAATATGGAGAATCTCCTTTGTCGCGTTCTTCACATGCCTCACACATAAATTCTCATTTTCTTGAAATCAGAACAAATGACGAGAGATACCATGACGTTCTCTAATAACTCCGCTCGAGCTCAACTAAACAATAGACACACAATTAAAGTGGACTCACACGATTTTCATACGCTAATCGAAATTACGCGATAAAATTGGGTGACCCAACAAGATTCAACTGTTGGAATTTGACCCCAGAGACAGCATGATACATAAATTTCCTAAATTAATTTAATCCTCGGGAGCCATGGAAGCGTCTAGGAGTGCGCAGGGCTCGCTGTCTGAGGGATTTTCGGAAATCGCCTCTCTCTCTATCTCTCTCTCTCTCTTTCTTATAGTCGAAACTTTACCCTCTTGCTCCATTATTATAATGACGACACCAAATTACGATCTTTTGGGTTACTTCAATTTGGGGAATTTAAATTATAAAAATTGGAAAATTCGAGAAAGATATGTGATGCTTCGCCTATAATTGCTTTTTCGCAAATTGACGAGCGGCTACCTAGGGAGCTAGGAAAATCTAGTTTTAGTTTTCCCAGGTGACTCTTGGAAGCAATAAAATAGCTCATTAATTCATGAATATTGTCTCCAGGAATCCTCTCAGTCCTAGGGAAAAGCCCAGCACCCGGCCAAAAAATAAAAATTTAACAGTTTAGCCTCTATCGAGAGGATTAAGGGTTTCGATGCATTAATTGAATGTACGCGTACCATGTATGGATTGGCATGGTGACAATCTAGGCTTATAAGTAATAATCATAATTGGGCCGATGCGAAATATTGGGTCGGGTTGGGCTCTTACTCTTTGTCATGGGCCGGGTCAAGTTTTTAGGCCCACTTCACGGGTTGCCCCATTGGTTCATGTTTGATTCTTGGTTATTGCCCGTTGGCCCCTTTTTAGTCTAATCTATGTTCTGGGCCATGAAGCTTTGTCACAAGAGAGAAGCATGTTCCAAGAAAATGAATTTTTTGTCTTGAATAATTTCACTTGTATCAATAGGAAAAGCCCACATGAGAAATATGTAGGATCCATGATATTGGGCTCAGAACTTCTCAGCGACTAAATGAACGACGGACGGGGCCGGACAAGCCAATGGCGGCGGCTCGGAAGAGCCCGAATTGGACGCGAGGCGAGCTGGCGATGGCAAGATGGGCCTGCGATAGCGGGGTGTGGGAAGAGCCTGCCGAGGCAGGAGGGGAGATGAGAGGCATGACCTTGGCGTCGGCTAGCGTGAGGGGACCCCATTGGGATAGGAGGCAAGGATTTCATTCGTGCCCGACGAGCCCACGGAAGGCGAAGACAAGGCAGCAGCAAGAGCCGTGAAGAAAAACTAGGAAAAGGACGGCGAAACAGAGCACGGATCGGGCTCGAAACTATGCCGAGTTCCAAATTCAGTCGAATTTAGACCACAAAAACATCTTGCTTAATCGAATTGCGCATTTCAAATTATCAATCGAGCTCGAGTCAGAAGTTGACTCGAACTCATGTAACGTGTTCTAGCTAGTTGGCGTAGAAACCGACATGATTCGATGTATCTTTCTTAAGTTCGAAAATGATGGAGTATCGATGTTCGAACTTCGCACGTTAACGCATCCCGTCGGAATCAGGAAATCCAGAGCGCGAAGCAAGTACGATGAGACGACCGTTAAAATCGCGACACGTGGATCGTTCGAACCATCCCCGCATCTCCGCCGCCTAATCCAAAACGGAAGGACACACTCTCTCTCTCGCTTCTTGAAGCTTCTCGGCGTTCCGGCATCTCCGGCGGCCGACGATGGCGTTCGCGGCGATCTTCGTGTCGGCGACGAAGCTCGCGGGGATCCTGGTGACGGTGACCGTCGCGGCCAACGCCTTCTCCTTCTCCCGCTTCCGCAGGAAGAACCTGCGCCCCTTCAAGTCGCCCATCGACGAGTCCGCGGACGTCCTCGCCGTTTTCAACGCCGGCGCCGGTACGTATCTCCGAGCAACCTCGCTCGCTCGATGATCGATTGATTTCTCGCGAGCTGGAGTCGCTCGCCGGGCGAACGCCGTCGCTTATTGCGGTGCGCGGGTGCGTGCGTAGTGGTTGTTGAGGTCGATGGAGGAGTTGCGGTGTTGAGATTCTGGCGAAGGATTGAGATTTCCGCTTTGAATCTCTGAATCGGTACTGGATGACAATGAGCTTGTAGTAAGCGTTTGCTGACGACCGTCGTAGCTCGTTGGCACGCTGCTCCATTTGGAATGGTTTGCTCTTTAGTCATCCCATGAAAAATGGAATGTTGTAGTTTTCGTAAAGCCACGGCAAATATTTAAGGTGATTTTGAAGATTCGACGAGGTCGGTACTGAAGAAAAGTCAAATCTCAAATGCTAAAACTGAGAGTCACGCACGAGAGCACTCTCTATATTTGAACCTCGACCTTTATAATTGATCATAGTCCCTCAATTGCGGTTCTCATATTGTCACCTGGATGCTGTCATAAATTTTGAGTCTTCGAGGGAAAATATGTCTGTCACTTATTTATAAGTTAGCTTTTCACATGCACTATCTTGTAGGACCTGTTTTACTTGCAAACTGAATTAATGTCATCCTGTTCAGCTATCTCTTCACTAATAATTTGTGGACGTAAGAAATTTTATGATTCTCGAACTCTTCATGGATGCAGTTTGATGTGCAGCCTGTGTAAGCGCACAAGATTTAGTGGGATGATGAGAATGTTGTGTATAAGTTGTGATCTCGAATGAGTGACACGTGTGATGTGATTGTTAATGAATCATGGCCAACATGAATGACTGTCCTCAATTAGACACCACTGTTGTTAAACAGAGGGAGATTTAGAATTTGAAGTTGGCTGATTTGAGTGTTGTGATGATTTAGATCAGGGAGCGGAGAATAGAGTTTACCTACATGGATTGACGCATACGCAATACTAACTGTTGATTGAGAGAAGGGATGGGGGAGGATTGGTTTGCTGAATAACTTTATAATTTCTAACTCTTGCAGAGGGGGAGGAGTTTTTTTTTGGATTGGCGACAGCTCCTGCACATGTTGAGGATAAGCTTAATGATGCATGGCTCCAGTTTGCAGAAGAGAGCCCCTCTGACAAGCCGGAGTCACAGCAAGGACCCCAAACTGCAGATGCAGTCATTGCTTCAGCTGCTGGAGATGGCAGTTCTCAGCAAGTTTCATCATCTAGCAAAAATGCTAATAAAATAGTGAAAAAGAAAAGGTCTCTTACGGTTTCTATGGAAGCCATGATTAGAGGATTCGAAAAGTTCGTGGAGGAAGAAGTAACAGATGCTACACCAGATGAAGAGGGCCATCATAATGTTGCTTCCTGGCATAATGTTCCACATCCGTAAGCCTAAGTTTTCAAGTGTTGAAAGCCTAGGCACTTGATATTTAATATATGTCCGGGAAATGTGTTTTTTCTCTGTTCAATAGGATTTATTGACATATTCTTGAGTTTTATCTACATATATTATCATCTCTGTGTTTCCATTATAGTATCTATTGTCTCTGGCAAACATTAAAAAAAAATAATAATAATAAATAAAGGTGACTTGTAGATTAATTTTCTATGGAATTGATGTTTGTATTGTTTGAATCACTTTCAGGGAGGAGAGATTAAGGTTTTGGACTGATCCTGACACTGAACTAAGACTTGCTAAAGATACTGGGATCAGTGTTTTCAGAATGGGGATAGACTGGACACGAGTCATGCCGGAGGAACCAGTCAACGGACTTAAAGATAGCGTTAGTCTGATATTGGCCATTCATAAACTCAACTAATGATAATTCTTGATTTGTCCAAGTTGCGGTATCGAAACTTGGATTAAAGAAATTGCTTTTTCTTAAATGTGTTTTGCTGAACTGTCTTTAACATGAAGATGTTATGAATGAAGAGTATTATTCATTGGAAATAATTGATAGGCTGCAATTCTCCTTTTCAGGTTAATTATGCAGCTTTGGAGCGCTATAAGTGGATCATCCATAGGGTTCGCTCTTATGGGATGAAGGTGATGCTCACTCTCTTTCATCACTCTTTGCCACCGTGGGCAGGTGAATATGGAGGCTGGAAGATGGAAAAAACTGTTGATTACTTCATGAAATTTACAATGTTAGTCTTCTTTACCATATCCACTGATTGTTTTGTGGGGTTCGGACATTACAGGCTTTGTCTCTCTTTCGACAGTGCAATCAAGTCTGACTGACTGTTCGGTGAAATCAAATTAGCCACCTGTATCTAGACTGTAGTATTCAAAGCTCACAGAAACCTTTGTTCAATTTTATTTTATTTTTAATCGTGGTTTCATTTTGTTCCTCTCTGTGGATTCATGGTCCAGAAGCTCTATGTTCAGAGCTAAACCGATGCAGTTTCCAAGGGTGTGCTGAGAGTAAAACAGTTTTCACTAATGGGTTGAAGCAGTAGAAAAGGAATATATTCAGCTTCTGCTTGTTTGTGGCATGGCTCGCTGCTGTGAACTAGTCCAAATGATACTGTCCTGTATTATATTGCAGCTGTCTCATCATGAGCACCGATCTTATGTTGCACCATTTCTTTGTGAGCGAATTATATGTATGTACACATGCTTAAAGTTAATTTCAGTGATCTTGCATTGCAGGCTTGTTGTTGACTCTGTTTCAGATTGTGTGGATTACTGGGTTACATTTAATGAGCCTCATGTATTTTGTATGCTTACCTACTGCGCTGGTGCTTGGCCTGGTGGCCACCCTGACATGTTGGAGGCTGCCACTTCTGCACTGCCAACTGGAGTTTTTAAACAGGCTATGCATTGGATGGCTGTTGCACACATGAAGGCCTATGATTATATCCACGGACAAAGGTTTCTTCTCCGATTGAATCCTTAATTTTCTTTTGGAACATCAATATTATGTGTTGAGTGTCAACAGCACTGGTGCATGCATACGTGTACTCACTCTTCCAGTGTATTGTTATGTGGTCAGTCTCATTTAGATGGTCTAAGTCATTGCTGCTAAAAGTTTTTATGCTGCCTTGACCTTGTTCATTGCATTGGCTACTGTTATAACCTTTTTAGTATAAATGCTATTTTTTCACAATCTTTTGTGGTATTTACAGCGGAGCCTTGTCAAATCCACCAGTTGGAGTGGCACACAATGTCTCTTTTATGCGTCCTCATGGCCTGTTTGATGTTGCCTCTGTTTCGTTGGCCAATTCTTTGACTCTCTTCCCATATGTGGATAGTATATCTGAGAAGCTCGATTTTATAGGCATCAACTATTATGGACAGGTTCTTTCTCTACTCGACATCTGACATCCTCATACCACTAAAAAATCATTGCAATAATGTATACACATTCTTGCTTCTCAGGAGGTGGTCTCTGGTGCTGGATTGAAACTAGTGGAGACTGATGAATATAGTGAATCTGGACGCGGCGTTTATCCTGATGGCTTGTATCGCATGTTGCTACAATTCAATGAAAGATACAAGCATCTAAATATACCCTTCATCATTACAGAGAATGGAGTTTCTGATGAGACAGATTTGATACGTCGGCCATATTTATTGGAACATCTGCTTGCTATTTACGCAGCTATGCTCATGGTTTGACCTGCAACTCTGCAATTCAACTTTTTCTGTGAATTATCCTTTTTCCGATTTCGCTTTGGTTAGCTCTGCTTCTTTCCATCTGTAGGGGGTCCGTGTGCTTGGTTACCTATTCTGGACTATATCTGATAACTGGGAGTGGGCAGACGGTTATGGTCCAAAGTTCGGACTAGTAGCAGTTGACCGAGCCAATGGTCTTGCTCGGGTACCACGCCCATCATACCATTTGTTTTCTAAAGTAAGGTCTATGCTTGCTACCTTGATAGTTCATTTATGCCCCCACTCAACTCCTGGCAGGCTACCCCCCTCTTCTTCTCCACTCTTCTCCTTCTTTACCCTTCAGTGATCATTTTCCATTTGCCTCAGGTGGTAACAACAGGTAAAATCACTAGGGAAGACCGAATGCTTGCATGGAACGAACTCTATAGAGCCGCTAAAAATAAAAAAACAAGGCCTTTCTATCGAGCAGTGGACAAACATGGATTGATGTACGCAGGTATGACCAAATTATGTATCTGCATCCACAGTGCTATATTAGTTCAACAGACAAATAACTTCTTTTTGGCCAGAAGCAGATAGATAACCTAGATGTCTAATTTATGTTTGGTGGCTTCATGTAGTTTCCTACTTTTGAGAGGTTTCAGGAACGCTTTTTTTTGGTCAGAAAAAGCTAGTTCTTTTTTATTTCAAGTTATAGCAGAAAAGGAGATCTATAGGAACTTAAATACCAATCATGGATGGATATGGAAGTGCTTCTAGTTCCCACAAGAGAGTATTTGGCCAAACCTTTTCAGCCATTCTTTCCAAACTGTGATTTTGTTTTACCTTCTTACAGGAGGCCTGGACAAACCTACCCAGCGGCCTTATGTCCCCCGGGATTGGAGATTTGGACATTATGAGATGGAAGGTCTTCAGGACCCCTTCAGCTGCTTGTTCAGATGCATATTCCTTTCTTTCCCACTGAGAAAGAAAAGGAAATCTCAGGAGGAAGAACAAGAAATAATCCTTCAGCCTCTTTGTTAATGTCTCTGATTTTTGTTGTCGGTCTCTATGTAAGGTACTGATGTTTGCTTTGTCATATGCTAATGTTCTGGTTCTGGTAATAATCTAATTTTACCAGTCATGGCACATCAAAGATAGTTATCAAAGGTGTCTGCCATTGAATAGTCTTGCCTGAGTAGATCAAAAGGGATCGAGGCAAATTCCGACTCCTATATTTCTGCATCATCAATCAAACCAAAGCAAGACTTCAGACAAGGAACTTAAGAAACTAAGTACACAGTATGAAACTTGAGTAAACGTTATGCTCTCCCAAACACACCCTATGACTATAAGGTTCTCCAAAAGGTCCTTCAAGGGGGGTTGTGGCAGGGCAAAACTTGAATTCCTTCAAACAGTTGCTGGTACACAGTATGTAACTTGACGTTGATGATAATCCTAGCCCCATCTAGTTTTTTGGCTACCATAAAACGTAGCCTGATCTAATAGGCTGCACTCCTGTGAAGCTACTAGTTATGGTATAGAAGCTTTCACCATCTGTTCTCATGAACAACTGAGAACTTAACCTTGTGGACTGTTTGGTCAATCACTTCGCTATGACATGTTCTTACATGTTTGGATACTGAACTATTATTTCTTCACAAGGTCAGAGAGAGTTGTTGCTTTTATTTTTCTTTTAAAGGGAAAGGCCTGCAGAGCAGGACTGAAATTTCAACACAACCTTTTAGATTAGCCTCAAGGAAATGCCTGCACAACCTTCTACTTTGCATGGTGAATCTTGTTATTGCCGCTGACCTCTATGTTTCGGAATTATGCTGAATAGTAGAAGCAAACCTGCTATGATTGAGAATGAATGAAGCAGGTATTTATTTGTAGCTATTTTTTCCTTCGACATTTAGATGAATTTCACAATTATTACTTCCAAACTTCGTCCTGTCTTTGATGTTGGACATTAGAGCAACAATGACCCCTTAATTTATCATACTTATCAAGATTCTCTGGTTCTTTTTTGGCTAAATGTTCTTGATTACTTTTCTGCAGCAAGGTGAACTTTTCAAGACGTCGAAGGAATAGTTGGAGGATGCATATTCCTAAAGTGCGGTAAAGCTTGGCAAAAGCTTGTGTTACAGGAGGATGATGTAGTGGACGATCCATCAGTAGGGTTATCATTCTCCTCGTATTTCCCGAAACCTGGTGTGATTTTATTGGGTAGCCCCAAGTAAAAATTTGTCCAATCCCTAGTGTAAGTGTATATACGTATAATACATGGTAGGTTTTCCAGGAGTAATACTCCGACCCTCTCGCAAGGCATGTTGGCTGTGCCTGCATGATATGATACTCGCCAATGTGAGAGGACTAAATATTCCTGTAACATGAATAATTTCGCTTTAGTTTGTTGTAAATCACTGTAAATTCAAATGTAAGACAAAGTAGAAAATCTATATTTTGTGGCTTGCGAGTTTTGTGTCGTGCTTCTTCTTACCGGTGGTCAAGTTGAATTTCTTCTTTTCGGGGCTAAAGACTAAACTCGATCCAGGTACGGGCTCCAGTTACATTCTGTAGGCTGCAATATTTGGTGGTGCCAGAACATAAGTATCTCTAGTAACACGTTACCTACAATTGTTATGTTCACTGGTTACTCGCTCAGCTCAGGCTCTCTAGATCATTAATACCAAGCGGTTGTGATGTGTTTTGTAGGGGATGTCATTGTTTCGAGGCCAAATTGAGAGGATGACGATCTGTTCCCTTGAACATTTTAAGCTATCACGATCTCCCGAAACCTAAGTTTACATGATTTGACTCCATCCATTGTGCCAGCTCGGTCACGCTTTCATATGCATAACAAGATTAGGTCACTTGTGGCTGGGATGCTCTAGCCATGAAATTGCACGCCGATAGAGTATGGACACCATCACTTTTTGCATCAGCCAGTCATTTGATTTCACAAAACCGGGAAGTGGGAAGTCTTTTAATCTTTTTGGGCTCATCCCAATCCGTTTCTCAAGATACTCGTGTCAATTCGCCAGAAAAGAAGACGCATTCAGCGCAATTCCATGAAGGTCTTCATCAATGCAATCTCACCAGCCACAAAATGATAAAAGTCGAAGAAATCACGAGATGAGAATTATAGTGCGCATATGCTCTGGAATTCAAGATAAGTGCACAGCTATGGGCCTTTATCATCAGATTGAGTGCAGAACTTTACAGCTCTTCTATTCCACTTCAGATGCTAATGATTATCAATGGCTTGATACTAGGTTTATGGACAGTAAGATGATAATTTTTTTTTTCCTTTTTTTTCCTTTTTTTTTGGTGGGGAATAGAGGAGATAATGCTCTAGCCAAGTTAGATTCTTACACTTGTTAACCTAATGAGGATGCCTGCATTCTTTTTGGTTTCTGGGTAAGTTCTCATACATACAAGTCCCACTGATGTAGTCAAGCACTGGTCATCCATAACAGGTTGGTCTAGTCGGTGGATTCGTGGGGTAAAAAGCCACATGCGTCTCGATGCTTCTGTGCATGATAGTGAACTTGGCAGAAGTCCATCATGTGATTGACATATGAATAATAATACATCGCTTCTCCATGTCTCTCTCCCAGTCGCTTTCACTCTTCCTCAATTATTTAAACAGGGCCTCCGAGACCCTGCTGGTCAATCCTAAACTTCCTTGGGAGCAACAAGAGAGATGGCATCATTTCCATCCTCAATTAATACCCTCACTCTCTCTCTCTTGTCCATCCACCTCCTAGTCTTCCTAAGCAGCCCTTCAATCACCACCGGCATTAAATCGCCCCCAGAAACAGAACAACGACCCCAGACATTCTCACCAGGGGAGGAATCTCGGGACACAGCAGAATCAGACAGGGTCATAAATCTCCCAGGGCAGCCCTCAACCCCCTCAATCTCCCAGTTCTCAGGTTACATCACAGTCAATGAAGCCCATGGGAGGGCCCTCTTCTACTGGTTCTTCGAGGCCCAGACTCAACCTTCACAGAGACCTCTTGTTCTCTGGCTCAATGGGGGTATCATTCGAAACAAGAATGTCTGATTGTTGATGGGTTTTTGGCTGTTGCTAGTTTTTGACTTTTTGGAAGTTAATTTGTGAAGGTCCTGGTTGCTCATCAATTGGGTATGGTGCTGCTGTGGAATTGGGGCCCCTCAGAGTGGACACCAACGGGACTGACCTTCTATACAACGAATTTGCTTGGAATCAAGGTCTTTCTTTCCTTTATTTTAGTCCAATGTCACATTCAAGAATTAGTTTATCTAAAAAAGCAACATTCCTTCAAGAAATGGATATGAAAAGTCCTCTTTTTGGCAAAGAAACTCGGTCATAATTGGTCTCAGTAGAGAAAACAAAAGAGAGAGAGAGAAAAGCAAAGAACAGCGAAGCAATTTAATTTGAGTTGCTGACTTGTGCTGCAGAAGCAAATCTGCTGTTTGTGGAGTCACCAGTTGGAGTTGGGTTCTCTTACACCAACACATCCTCTGATCTGTCCATGATAGACGATGCCTTTGTCGGTAATGTGTTAATCGATTCAATTGGAGTAAACAGAAAAAGTTCCAATCCTTTGGCTCAAGTGTTGCTTTTGAAACGAACTTAAAAACTGATGGAGAGTATTTGAGTTTTTCTCAGCTGAGGATGCATACAGCTTCATAGTGAATTGGCTTCAAAAGTTCCCACAGTTCAAGACCCATGATTTCTTCCTTGCTGGAGAGAGCTATGCAGGTCTCTCTCTCTCTCTCTCTCTCTCTCTCTCTCTCTCTCTCTCATACGCCAAGCTTGAATCAGCCGTTTCCTTGTTTTCTTCACAGGTCACTACGTTCCTCAGCTAGCTGAGCTAATCTATGACAGAAATAAAGACACAGCTAAATACACACCAATCAACCTCAAAGGCTTCATTGTAAGTTACTCAAAAAGCCTCGAACCCTGTCCCAAGAAATTAATGATTGTCTATGTTCCGTGACTTTCGACTTCAATTTTGTTAACCTCTTTTGTGACTTCCTATCAACCACGGTAGAGAAAAAATGCACTACCCTCGTGATCAACACCCAATAAAAGTAACAGCATCTTTTATGTCCTGCACTCGTTTTAACTTGCGTGCCAAATGCACACGACGAAAGCCGAACCTGAGCGAATTCTGCTCCTTGCTTCGAAAGAAGAGCTATTGATGACAAAAACCAAATGAAAAATCCGTAAGAAAACGTCAATATTGAAAGTCGAAATACGAAATTAACCAATCACGTTGCAGGTGGGGAATCCAGAAACGAATGACTACTATGACTACAAGGGCCTGCTCGAGTATGCATGGAGCCATGCTGTGGTCTCGGACCAGCTCTACGATAAATGCAAGCAAGTTTGTGATTTCAAAGTCTCCAACTGGTCTAGCGAGTGCAACGGGGCCATGAGCGTCGTGTTCGCCTCCTACCGGCAAGAGATCGACATCTACAACATCTACACCCCGATATGCCTCCTCAACTCCTCCTCCACATCTTCTTCTCCATCTCATACTAGCGAAAGCCGCTTCGAGTCGCTCACCAAGGTAATCAATGCAACATATACGGTCAATCAGAATCATGTGGGTGTTTGGCGAATGAAAGTTGGACAATTTACGTCCTTTCGTTCGCTCGGTCTATGCAAATCTGATCATAGTCGGCCCGAAATTTCAATTCTTGTAGGTGAATGGATATGGTTTGAGGAGGATGAGAATTTCAGGAGGGTATGATCCATGTTACTCTCAGTACGCAGAAATGTACTTCAATAGACAAGATGTTCAGTCCTCTCTCCATGTGAGAGCAGCCAATTCCAACTTTAAATGGAATGTCTGCAAGTAAGTATATAGACAACTCAATGGGCATTAAATAATCACCATCATCATCGTACTGCTTTTTAAATAATGCATCAATTATTTATTTTTGTTTTTTGGCTAGCGATTCCATGTTGAATACGTATAACTACACGGTGTTCTCAGTGCTGCCCATCTACACCAAACTCATCAAGGGAGGGCTTAAAATATGGGTGTACAGGTACACTCTCTGCATCTCGATTAAAACTTGCTTCATGGTTTCCCCTAATTTTTGGGTATTTAATCAAAGAAAACATTTCGCCTATGAATTCTCTGAATAACTTGCGATCATATATATGCTCGCGGAGCTGGGAATAATCCCAAAAAAACCAAAGAAAGAATTTATCGACGCTATTGATAGAATTTGGGTTTGGGTTCGAGGGACAGTGGCGATGCAGACGGTAGAGTGCCGGTGATTGGGACGAGGTACTGCGTCGAAGCTCTCGGGCTGTCTATTAAATCTCCTTGGCGTTCGTGGTACCATGACCATCAGGTAAGTCATTATTTCTTACATTGTCATTTTGCTTTCTTGTTTCCTTTACACACATGATTTTCCAAGGAAAAGATGATCAATTAAAATCGCAATTACAATTAAAAAATGGGAATAGTGAGAAAAAAATTATTAATTTTTTTTGGCAGGTTGGAGGGAGGATGGTGGAATATGAAGAAGGATTGACACTGTTGACGGTGAGAGGTGCAGGTCACCTGGTGCCTCTCAACAAGCCCAGTGAAGCTCTTGCTCTCTTCCATTCTTTCTTGACAGGTCAAGACCTCCCCAAGCAGAGATAATTTTTTTTTTTTTTTTTGTTGCTCTATTTGTTATTTTCCCTTTGGAGCAGAGATAAAAAAAAATGTTTATTTTTCACGTATTTAAAATGGAAGTGATGGTAATTTTACTTCTGCATTGAAATGGGATTAGACTGTTTATCTTATTTTTCTTTTCTTTTTATTGTGTGTGAAGTTAGACAAATAATAAAAAGATTATGATGCAATGTTTGATTTAAACCTTATTCATGAATTGGTTTTCATGTATCAAAGCAGTAATGAATCTTATAATGAAGTTCACATCCTGTCAAAATTAAACACAAACTTACCTAAGTATAAGGCTAGGAGAATCTCAAGGACAGACTTATATGTGAGCCAAATGTACAAATGAATGATCGAAATATGATATTGTTTGAACTTAATGGGGTGTGTGTACTATGATCCACATCTAAGGGTCAGACATTGACGATTACATTAAAGTAAGACTCCATTTATTTCATGGAAATTATCTTCAAGAAAAATATTTTTCGGATTTTCAAAAATTTAGATTGTGGAAAATAAACTAGTTAAGAAAAACATTCTCCATTATTGAAAAAATGCCTTCAAAAGTGAGGAGAATATTTTTCGCTTTTCAAAAAGCGAAAAACAATTTCCATAACTTCTTTCACCAAATACATTTTATTTTATTAAAATGGAGTTTTAGATTAATTTTTATTCTTTTTCTTTCTTTTTCTTCCTTGGCTAGTTGTCGGCCATAGGCCATCTCAAGTCTCAATACAGGTTGGTGAGGCTCAAGCTCGCTCGAGGCTAGATTCGACAAGGAGGGCAAGGCTCAAGCCTTGCTTGACGTCGCCAGAGCCTTGTCGACATTTGGCGGTCAAGCCTCGCCCAACCAACCTCAAGGGAAGCTCGAGCTTGCTTGGATTTAGTGAGCCATGAGCCCGCTGGCCTTGATAGAGCTTGGGCTTGAGTCTTGGCCGGCCGCTGGGGAGGCAGCCATTGCCAAGGCACGCGGCGGAGGAGGAAGGAGGGGGAAAAAGGAAGGAGGAGGAAGGGCAAGTAAAAAAAAAAAAAAAAAAAAAATCAAAATCAAAATTTTAGAAATATATATAAATTAAAATTATTTTTGGATAGATTAAAAAAATAAATTTCGATTATTTTGGTAATTTTTCCTAGAAAATCAAATCAACTATTGAAGAATAGATAATATTTTCTACTTCATGCTCAGTTTTTAGTATAGTCCTTTTTTTGGAAAATGGATTTCAGGAAAATATTTTTTGAAAACATAACATTTTCTGTGAAACGAACAAAGTCTAATTATGTGGTTAAGAGCCCTTAGCCCAAGCACAATAATGCAATTATCAAGGGTATGCTTTACCACTAAGCTAATAGCCTATCATGCGAGCCTCTTGCAAAGCCTATTATGTCTAAAGTGAGAGAAACCCTATTCCCCTCTTTTTCTTTTTCGCTCCCATGTCGCCATGCTATTATATATGTAATGAATTGCTGCACCTGATCTCTAATATGACATCAAATCCACGTTTACTTTATTATGTAAAAAGAAAACTCCAAAAATACTTTCCGGAAAGCATTCCAGAAGCCGCCTAAAAAAGTTAAAAGCACTCTATTTCCTATATTTCTGTTCACAATTTAAAGTCTATGGATGAAATGGTATAGGCTTATATAGTGTAATAATTTAGGGATGAGCATCATCCACGTGGCTCAGCTCCAAAGTTGGAATCGATAAACAAGCTGGTCTATTCTAAGGCTGACCTGGAACTGAACCTATCAATTCCTGTGCAGAACTAAATAATTGTCCTTCATTTATTTTTAATTATGAATATACTTAAAAATCAATATCCATTTTTTTTAGTTTAGACTTTGTCTTTGTGAGCTCTTATATTTTAGGGAAAATTCTAAATATAGATTTGAAATGCTCTTATTTTTGCTTAAATAAAAGCCTAAAGTGGCTATGTAATCCCAAAATAAGACTTGAAGTGGTAATGATTGCTTTTAAATCTTGCCGGTCGACAAAATATTCCAACCGATCAAGAATATTTTCGTCAAAGCACAAGTTAAATTTAAATTAAATTAGATTAAAAAATTTTAAAAATAAAACTTAAAGAAAAGGATAAATAACCCCACCCGCCTATGGTCAAGAGCCGGTGACCCTAGTCGACCAAAGGCAAGGGCCAGTAGGCCCTCCTTAGAAGCGGGAGAGGATAGCGACCATTTCTTAGATTTGGGTGAGGGTCACTAGGTTGGGGCGAGGGCAGGGCGACTCTCACCCAGATTTGGGAGAGGTTGGCTAGGCGAGGGTCGCTAGCCCTCACCTATGAGCTAGGACCACATTGGCCATTGTTGCTACCCTATTGACGATAAGGCGGTGGCCACTTATGTTTTTTCTTTTTCTAAAGAATTTTTATGAAAAGAAAAAAGAAAAGAAAATGAAGATACTTTAGATTTTTATTTGGAATTTTTTCAATATTTTATTTTGAGTTGTTAATTTATTTTAGAAGCAATACGTTTTAATATATATAAATGTATGTAATATTGTCTTTTATTTTTATTATCTCTTTTGACTTGGTCAAAAGTAGGGTTGAATAAAAAAAAGAAAAGAAAAAGAAAGTGGACTTCATCCTTAAAAAGAAAAACGCACGAATGAATAGAAAAGGGGAAAGAAAGGAGAAGAGAAAGAAAGAAATGGAAAGAAGCGGAAGAAGGAGAAGAGGGATTTGTGGGTATGCTCATAGACCTCATCGAGTTGGATTTATTTTGGTTCGCAACATTTCCTAAGTGCTCGCACCCTTCGTTCTTCTAATCGGGATAATTTTTGGAATTAGGATTCAATTTTGGATCAAATGAAATTTAAACTATGAAATCCAATGTTAGAGTTTTTAAGTTGAGAAATTATAAAAGATTGATAATTTAAGGTTTTGTAGAGCTGTGAGTTTTTATAGAATTGATTCATACTTAAGATCTACCCGAGGAATGAATATTCGAAGTTGGATGCGCATGATGAACAATACATGACTAGCAGCTTTTGGGCCGAATTTCGTCATTTTTTGACTTGATTTTAGGTCGGCCAATTTACGGATATTCTAGTACTCCGAAAGGGCTTTTCTACTTTAAGTTCACTTGAAGCAGAGTTCAATGAAAAGAATTGTGGCAGGATCAATTTTTGTGCAAGCTCCACTTTGTGAACAACTTTGGGTGATCACTTTGGATGAACAATTTGTGAGCATGTGAGTCATTTTGTTAGTGTTTAAGGTTAGTTAGCCAAGTTGAGGTAGCCTTTTACTTGATTTTAACGTTGTTTCTCACTTATATATGATTGGATTGTGAGTTCGAGGATTAAGTAACCTTCATTGTTTGGTTTTGAGGCATTCTCAAGTGAGTGGTGTTATCTCCTTTAAATTTGTAAACTCATGAAAGAAATATAGATTAGATATATTATAAGTTATGAAAGAGTATGTTTTGATGCATAAAATCTAAATCAGGTATTTACTAACCTTTCGACTATTTGAAAGGTTATGGAAAGCAATTTTGGAAACAAATTGTGAGTTAATTATTGTGAAATAATTTCAAAAATGTGTTATGAAAGGTGTTGTAAAAGTTTATACATATATATGTATTATTTTGTGAATTAGTTTATGAAATGAGTTTTAAATAATTTGAAAAATGTTTTATGAAAAACGTTACGAAAGGTTATACATTTCAATTGTGAATTTGGTTTATGAAGAATTCTGAAATGGTTTTAGAAATATCTTGTGAAATGTATTATGTTTGATGAATGAAGTTGAAAAAGATTTTGCATTTTGTTTTGTGAAATTAACTAGTTATATTGATTTTGGATTTGATTGCTGATATTAGAGAATGTGGATTGGGTGCTTAATATTGTTTGAATCCGATTAGGGCTTTTTGGTATGCATACTAATATAAAGATATCCTTGTGTGTCAATTAGTGATATCAACAATATATGTGGAAACTTAGCTAAGAAGAATCTTGGTTGCCTTGTCAAAAAAGCGTTATGCATGATCATTGTTAGATAGCATGAGTTTGGTTAATGGAACAAATCATTGACAAGTGATTTAAGATTAGTTGATGGAATGGACCCTTTGACATGTGATTTGAAGTGAGATTGATTAATGGAATAGATCATTGATGTATAATACAATGCCGTTGATTTAAATGTGGGTTTTTGACACATTTAAGGTTTTGTTGAAATGATACAACTTATTTTTGGTATTGTACGCATAATATGTATTAGATTTGAAAAATGAGTCCCTAGTATTGCTTTGTAAATGTGCAAAATGGATGCTCAAATTACTTAGAAGATATATATTACTTATTGAACTATGATTACTCACCTCATTCTTTCCAAATACTTTTAGATTACTTATTAGCGACTGATAGTAGAAAAGTGTTATTGACAAAGGACATGTGATGAAATTTGTTGGGTTTAGTTGAGTTTGAGGTGTAAATATTTCTTTTTATAGATTATAGAAACTTTGATATGGCACTTCTTGCCTTTATAAAACTCATGTGAGGTTTTCTCAAGTAATGGTTTGCTAGTTATCAAATATTCATAGATAGAGATATATATTTGATAAAAGGTTATTGATTACTTTTGAAGTTGCCTCCTTTGGAGGAAAGATTAGTCATGTCTATCTCTTCTAGTAGGTAATATGTATAGGCACTAGTTCTATTTGGGAATCGATCGAATCGACTTGATCTTAAATGTAACCTATAGGTTCAAGGCTCAATTTGGCGATTGAATTGAACTTGATTGGTTCCTAGATTTTGAACTTGCAAACCTACCTAATTCTTCTTGGAATCGGATTTTGAAAAAACATACGAGATTTTTTTGTGGGCAAGAGAGAACATAATACTTAGCCAAGAGATTTTTCATGTATCTTGGACTTTCTCCACATAATGATGACCTTGGTGGAAGACAGTCCATTATGTTATCGACATACAACGAGAATGCGTCTCTCTCTCTCTCTCTCTCAATTATTTAAAGGGGGCCTCCTGGACACTTCCTGGTCCATCCTAAGCTTTCTTGGGAACAAGAGAGATGGCATCACTATCCTCAATCAACACCCTCATTCTATTGTCCATCCACCTCCTAGTCTTCCTGAGCAGCCCCTTGACCACCACCTGCATTAAAACACCCCAAGAAACAGAGCAACAGCAGCAGCAACAGCAGAAGCAGGCACTCCCACCAGAAAGGGAAGGGGTATTATCTCAGGACTCAGAATCAGACAGGGTCATAAATCTCCCAGGGCAGCCCTCAACCCCCTCCATCTCTCACTTCTCAGGCTATATCACAGTAAATGAGGCCCATGGGAGGGCCCTCTTCTACTGGTTCTTTGAGGCCCAGTCTCAACCTTCACAGAGACCTCTTCTTCTCTGGTTCAATGGAGGTAGAAACATGCAATATTTGCACTAATTGATAATGGAAACAAGAATGCTTGATTGTTGATGGTTTTTGCTGTTCTATTTGGCAATTGATTTGTGAAGGGCCTGGTTGTTCATCGGTCGGGTACGGCGCTGCCGTTGAATTGGGGCCCCTCAGAGTAAACACCAACGGGACTGGCCTTCTCTACAACAAACATGCTTGGAATCAAGGTCTTTCCTTCTTTTTTGACGAAGCAACCCAGTCATAATTGGCCTTAGCATAAAAAACAAAAGAGATAGAAAAAGCAAAGAAAAATAATGGAACTTGATGAGCTGTTGACTCTGTGCTGCAGAAGCGAATCTGCTGTTCGTGGAGTCGCCAGTTGGAGTCGGGTTCTCTTACACCGACACATCTTCTGATCTGTCCATGCTGGATGATGCCTTTGTTGGTAAATATCTACTTTTCTTTCAGTTCAGCTGTTGCTCTTGAAATGAACTTAATGACTAATGAAGGAGAGTGCTTGAATTATTCTCAGCTGAAGATGCATACAGCTTCTTAGTGAATTGGCTTCAAAAGTTCCCACAGTTCAAGACCCATGATTGCTTCCTTGCTGGAGAAAGCTATGCAGGTCTCTCTCTCTCTCTCTCTCTCTCTCTCTCTCTCTCTCTCTCTCCCTCATTTGCCAAGCTTGGTTCAGACATTTCTTTGTTACTTTCACAGGTCACTATGTTCCTCAGCTAGCTGAGCTGATCTATGACAGGAACAAAGACACGGCTAAGTACACACCAATCAACCTTAAAGGCTTCATTGTGAGTTACTCAATAAGCCTCGAACCCTGTCCCAAGAAATTGATGATTCCGATCCTGACATTTCGTTTTTGTTATTCAACTTTCATTTTGTTAATCTCTTTCGTGACTGCTTATCAACAATGGCAAAGAAGAAATTGCATTACAGTCATATTCAATCACCCAATAAAAGCAACAGTGTCTTAATGTCTCGTGGTCGTCTTAACTTGTGAGCCTACTGATGACATATAACGAATCAATAATCCGGAAAAAAAGAAGAAGCAATATTGAGAGTAGCAATACGAAATTAACTAGTCAAGTTGCAGGTAGGGAATCCAGAAACGAATGACTACTATGACTACAAGGCCGTGCTCGAGTATGCATGGAGCCACGCTGTGATCTCGGACCAACTCTACCACAAATGCAAAAGAGCCTGCAATTTCACAGTCTCCGACTGGTCTGACGACTGCAACGAGGGCATGAACACCGTGTTCAAGACCTACCAGCAAGAGATCGACATCTACAACATCTACGCCCCGACATGTCTCCTCAACTCCTCCTCGGCATCTTCTACTCTGTCTCACACAAGTGAAAGCCGCTTCCAGCCGCTCACCAAGGTAACCAACGCAATCACAAACGCAAACGGTCGACTCATCTCGTCAACCACATGTTGGATACAGTCGACTCATTCGCTCAGTCTATGTAAATCCTGATTATAGTCGGCCCGGAAACGCGATTGTTGCAGGTGAATGGATACGGTTCGAGGAGGATGAGAATCCCAGGAGGGTATGACCCATGTTTCACTGAGTATGTAGAGATGTACCTCAACAGACAAGACGTTCAATCTTCTCTCCACGTGAGGACAGTCAACTCCAACACCATCAGCTGGAAGGCGTGCAAGTACGTATGCAGACGACTCAATAAGCATTAAATCATCATCCATCTTCGTCCATCTTCATCGCTTTCTGATGCATTCGTCTTTCCCTGATTTTTCCTTCCGCATCTGTTCTTCTTGTTTCCACCAAGTCAATCCTTGGGAAATACGTATAGCTACTCGGTCTTCTCAGTACTGCCAATCTACACCAAGCTCATCAAGGGTGGGCTCAAGATATGGGTGTACAGGTAAGATCACAATTTGCTTCTTGGTTTTCTATATCATTTTCTGGTTATTTAACCGGAGGAAAAAGATTTCATCGATAAATGCTCTCGTTATCAGTCGTATTGGATCGTATCAATACAAGTACATTCCTACCAATGTATTTTGTGGAATTCGACACTCGCATCTAAATAACTCTCGATCATATATATGATTACGGAGTCGGGACTAATCCTAATGAAGAGAAAAATGAAGGATTTATCAATGTTATTGATCGACTTCGGGTTTGGGCTTCGGGAGACAGCGGCGACGCGGACGGGAGAGTGCCGGTGATCGGGTCGAGGTACTGCGTAGAAGCTCTCGGGCTGTCTATTAAATCGCCCTGGCGCTCGTGGTACCATGATCATCAGGTTAGCATTGTTAATTTTTTACAGTATTATCATTTTGCTTTCTGGTTCACTTTAAGCACGTACTTTTCTAAGGAAAGGATAAATAATTAATACTGCGATTATAATTTTTTTGTTCGAAAATGCAGCAATTATAATTATAAAAAGTGGGATTAGTGAGCAAAAAGTAATAATAATTTTTTTTTTTTTTTTTGGGGGGCAGGTTGCGGGGAGGATGGTGGAATATGAGGGAGGATTGGCATTAGTGACAGGTGAGGTGCTGGTCACTTGGTGCCTCTGGACAAGCCCAGTGAGGCCCTTGCTCTCCTTCACTCTTTCTTGACCGGTCAAGATCTCCGCAGGCAGAGATAAAAAAATTTATTCTTTTTATCCTGCTATTTTTCATTTTCTGTGGGACCTGATTTTCATATATTTTGGGACAGAGTTACTTTTGCATTGAAAAAAATAATAGACAAAAAATAAAATGTGTCTGATTTTCATATATTTTGAAAGGAAGTGATGGTAATTTCTACTTTCGCATTGAGATGGGATTAGAGTACTTTTATTTTACTTTTTTACTTTTTTTTTTTCTTTTTTTTTTTTTTTGAAGTTAGCTCCACACGGTGGAGGGAAGAGAAAAGAAAAAAAATTAAAAATAAAAGAAAAAAAGCAGAAAAATAAGAAGAAAATGCCCTTAATGGGGTAAATGTGTCCGTTTACAAAGTTAGGGTTTTTCAGGTCACAAAAAAAGTTTTGGGTAAATTTGTCACTTTGGAAAATAAAATAAAAAAAATAAAGAGATTAAGATGCAATGATGGAGATAAACATCATGTCATAGTACGAATTTATATTTATATAAATAAAACACAAACTTATGTAGGAGTCCAAAATGAGGCTTGGCTAATTCTTCAAATAAAATGATATATGACATAATAGTGAACAAACTAATATGTGAGTTTGAACCGATTTCTTTTTATTTTTGTTTGAAAATTAGATATTCCTTTTTTTTTTTTTATGGTACAAGGAATTTATATATTTCTAATAGACTTAGTTCTTTTGTATAACCAATAAATTGAAGTCCCAATCCAGAAATTGAATTGAACTTGATTGGTTTCCGGATTTTGAACTCATGAACCTTCCTAATTCTCTTTGGAATTGGACTTGAATGGACCAGGTGAGGTCCTCGTTCCATGGGAATGGCCATTGTCATAGGGCAAGGCTGGTTTTGGATGGGACATAAACCTTGGTCACCTATACGTAACATCTTATATGAAGATATCTATATGTATATTTTACATGGTGTCGAAAGTTTGAAGAAATTCACTCAGGCCCATTATAGAAAACAAACATTAATGGCTCATCATAATAAATATCTTAATACCAGTTTTCTACATCAAAGTGACCTCCACTTCTTACCTTTGATTATTTCAAGAATTGTGCAAAAACTCACATCGTCAATTTTATCTATCTCGAAACACCGAAAGAGTTTTCAAAACGTCCCCATATCAAAATACTCAACCCAACCAACCTTCATCAAATATGGAAAAAGTATCCCTATTCAATGCTCCCAACCGCACTTTCAACTACACGAAACCAATCACATTACATCTGCAACGAATCACCCTGTATCGAGATTCATTTATCCTTCAATTAATTTAAGTTGAGGGTCGACATCGAATATCTTCATATAGCGACAATATCAAAAGTTTAGGCAAAGACCACGTCTAACAAATTAGAAATTCCAATTCGGCATTGCACCGTAAAATGAAGTTCAGTGATCATTTACGTAGTATCTTTTTTTAAAAATTGCCCTACTCAACAAAAAGAAAAAGAAAAAAAAAAAAAAGAAGCAAAAGCAAGAGGGAGTGGGGCCCCTTTGGTTTGGCCAAAAAAGCAAGCAAGATTATACCTCCTCTCTAATTAACCCGTTTTAGCACCACCCGCCCAAACCCAACACCGCCATTTCGCGCTCTCTCTCTCTCTCTCTCTCTCTCTTGATCATCTCGGTCAGCATTCGCTTCCTCCCCAACACCATTCTCCTTCGCACGCAGATTCTCTCCTTCTCTCTCTCTAGGGCACGACCCCGCAATGCCGCCCCTCCCCTCCTCCATCGCCAAGGGCGACGCCGTCGAGATCCTCCGCCCCGGCTCCGCCCCCGGCCTCCGCGGCGCCCTCTACCCCGCCACCGTGCTCCGGTCGCCGGCCCGCGCCAAGAAGCTCATCTTCGTCGAGTACCTGACCCTGACGGGCGACGGCGGTGACGGCGGCGGGGGCGGCCCGGAGGGGGGGCGGCGGCGGCTGAGGGAGTACGTGGACCTGGCCCGGGCGAGGCCCGCCCCGCCGCTGGAGATGCACGAGCGGTTCCGGGTGGGGGAGGAGGTGGACGCCTACCGGGAGGACGGGTGGCATTTCGGCGAGATCAGGGAGATTCGGGAGGACTCCAGGTATTCTGGTGGCGGTGGGAGGGGGGAGTGAGGAGGTGGAGTTTGGGCAGTGGGAGTTGAGGCGTCACCGGGAGTGGAGCGGCGATGGGGTTTGGACCCCGCCTTTCGCCGGAGGTGAAATGCAGGTAGAAACGTCTCGCGGCTTCTTTTTATCTTCCGTTTCTTCTTCTTGTTGTTTGCGTTGCTTAGTCCGTCCAGAGACTGATGATCGAGAATAGTTTATGTCCGTTGTAGGTTCTCTGTTCAGCTAAGATTAACGTGAAATCTTTCTTTTGTAAGTTAATCGAATTAATAGTGTGCTGTTTCTGTTGCCATGTCGTAAAGATTCATGCTTTCGCGGGCTGGAACGGTTTAGGAGGCCAAATTATTTATGCTGCACTTGACAATAGTCTATCGAGCTTCTCTGTGGGTAGTAGGTAGTAGATAGTGGATGCCAAGATTGGATTTTTATCTTGCATTTGCAATTTAGATGAGTGTGAGTTTGCAAGATCAAGGAGTACCCAGAAGCCTGTGAAAAGGAGGGCAAAATTTTTGGTGGCGACAAAGTTAGTTCGAAGGTGTTCCCTGGCTTTGGCATAGATAAATTTGAAGTAATCTTTTCGATACATGTCGATCTGATATCATTTTCTTGACTTTCGGTTAGGTAATGTTTCTGAAGCGTCGTTACCTCTGGCTTCCATTGGCATTAGCTGGCACATGCTGGCAAGTTGTTATGTATCTTTGGTGGCTGAATGACTCCATATGCTCAGTTAGACCTAACATTGAGGATATTTATATTTTTGCCATCTTTCTTCTAATGCATTTGTAGTTCTTGAAAATTGACTTGCAGGAGAAATCATCTACAATGGAGTTAAAGCCTCTCAAGATAAAATTCAAGATAAGACTCGATAAAGGGACATCATTGCCACCCCCTGAGTTTGGAAAGGGTAAAACCGTGGAGGTCAGCAGTGATGAAAAAGGTTATGAGGGTTCTTGGTTTTCTGCAAAGGTCATCGACTATATAGGAAATGACAAGTATCTGGTCGAATACCTAACCTTGAAAACAGATGACGAAACTGAACCTTTGAGGGAAGAAGCATATTCACGGTATATCAGGCCCTACCCTCCTCATCTTCCAGCCAGGCGTTTCAAGCAGCTCGACAAAGTTGATGCTTGGTACAATGACGGATGGTGGGTCGGTGTAATTTCCAAAGTTCTAAAAGGCTCTCAGTATGTTGTCTACTTCAGCACATCCAATGAAGAACTAATTTTCAATGTGTCTAATCTGAGGCTTCACCAGGACTGGAATGGCGGCAAGTGGGTCATTGCTTCCCGGGTAGGAACTACGGTTGCTTGTAATTTTGTGATGAATTGTTTTGGTGTAGTTCTATCATTCAGGTTCATGCTTTTGTTTCATTCCTGGCCAAACGTCCCCCACCCCTTGTTGTGATTTTGATTGGTTGAATGGAGAATGCTATACATAAGGAGTTCTTGATGGTGTCAAATTTGTGATTTCGCAAGTTTAGAGGAACACTTAATCAGTCAAACCATATTTCAATTACTTCGATGCAAATTGGTGCCAGTCAATGACGTCTGATGAACTGGAGAGTATTTCACACGGCAGTGGTACTATGTTTTCCCGATCTGAGTTTATAACTCTTCGAATTCAAAGACCAGATTTCTTTTAATTAATTGTAACACCTAATCGGTTGCTTAAAAAGATTGACTTGCTTCTCTAGGACAATCATGTAGCTAATGGGTTCTTGAAAAGAGACTCGTTGCAAATGCAGTGGCATCCCATGTTATCAGTTAATTTTCTTGCTTTCCCCTATGTTGAAGTGATCAAATATTTTTTGCTGGAAGAGTGAACTATGAAGCTTATATGTATGGACTCCGGGTCATGCAGTAGAAAGTCACACCTGTCAATAAGCATCATGCTCAATAAATGCTCTATCATAATGTTATCCACAGAAACTCTAGCTTTCTTCTTGTGCATACAATAAATTACGATGTATTTGTTTGGTGGATATGAGAAAATATTTAACATCTAAACCTCCATTATTTGAATAAATAGTTTTACCTTTGGAAAAGAAAGTTAAGTCATGAAGTGATTGCAACAAAGCATAACCAGTTTCATATTGGTTACTTTACTAGGATTAAATATATGACTGGTATCAAGTAAAAACATATGCATTTCAGCTGCCGCATGACTGCGTGTGCTCAGAGACAAAATAAGCAAACAACTCTTTGATTGATGGATGACAGCATCGGTAGTTGTGTATGGCATCTCTCATTGTTTGGTCAGTGATTTCTGCCATACGATTTTACTTAGTATCATCCTTTCTTTCCGTGGTTCTAACTTTGGAATTTTAAAATGTAGGATAATTCTACTGGGGTGGCATTGAGAATAGCAAGTTTAAGAGGTAAAACGGAGTTTGGCGGTGCTAGTATAAAAGTGAAATTCAGTAAGGGAATGAAAGTGGAGGTGAGAATCGATGAAGATGGTTATAGGGGCTGTTGGTACCCTGCAGTGATTGTCGATACGACTGGAGACAAGTTTTTGGTTGAGTATCAGACATTGCAGACTGATGACGAAACCGAATTACTCAAAGAAGTAGCAGAGAGTTCACATATAAGGCCTTTTCCTCCTGACATTAAATGTGTACACACTTTTGCCCAGGACGAAATGGTTGATGCTTGGTATAATGATGGCTGGTGGGTGGGTCATATTTCCCAAATTCTTGGGGGCTTGAAGTACAAAGTCTACTTTATAACATCAAGTGAGGAATTGGAATTTGAACATCACAATCTTAGACCTCATCAAGAATGGATTGGTGGTCGATGGATTATCACTTCCAGGGTACGATGAACTACAGCCCCTCTGAACATTTATTTCTTTGACACAGAGAGCATGCCACGTTTGATATTGTGCCATACATAAATTTTAATAAATTGATCATAGGTAGATCGGACTATGAACTTTTTGGTTTCATCCTTGTACGAGTAGGCATCTGCAGTAGTTGCGCATATAAGCACCAGTAGCCCAATGCATCTGGTTGTGGTGTTTTTTTTGGAAAATGACGACCTTAAGATGTGGTTCTTGGTTCATTTCTTTTCCAGGGTCGTAGGTCTGTTTGAAGCAGTCGACTGTGCAGTAACTTTGGGCCTCTGCTTCACTTGTAAGTTTACTCCTGACTCGTTGCTTTGTCCGACACAATGCCATTATCCACATCTTGCAATTGCCATCCACTATGGTTCGTTTTGAAGGTGTAGGACTGATCGGTTGATTATGTATAGGCTCCTAGGTCAGTACAGATTGTGAATATGTCTAGTTCTCGTAGAAAGTTCTGTATGGCTGCAACTTCATCCAATGAATCTGGCTAGTGTCTCAGGCAGTTGACGATCAATGTGCAAGGTTCGTGAGCTTGTGAATTGTGGTTAGCTGAATGTTACATTTGGTGATCCTCTGTGTCATTGATGTCGGCTCTTGGAATGCATCAAAGTAGTTGGATACTGCTCACGTATACATCTGGTTGTGGATCATACAGTGTAGCTGTGCCGGGATCCCTACGTTTGACGCATCTGTGTACTGATGTACACATGCACAAGTGCTTTAACTTTTGGTCAATCAAAACTTCTTCCTTTGTTCAGCCTTGCTCCTTGGATGGCATGTCACTGCATTTGCGAGGCTATATGTTGATCTGACTCCTTTCTTTGCATTCCTTTTTCTTTTCAGTATTAGCCGGGGAATGCGAGTGTGAGGGCGAAAGAACATACTGCCTCGATCTCGGGCATCTATAACTCGGTCACGGAGTAGGACCTCTACTCAGAGCGGGTTCCGACTGTTAGGCAAAATCTTAATGACCTGTTCACCTACAACCAACAACGGAGCAAGAGGGCTAGTGAGGCCGTCGCCCCTGGCCAGATATCATTCGATGCGAATTCCCATCGAGTATAAGTCACAACTAACGAAATCAAATTTCACTAAACGTAAATTCACCCAACATCCCCGAACCGTATTGGATAGACTACCTATCGCCATCTCCCAACTTGCGTGAAACATGAAATGAAACAGTACGATCAAAGAAGAGACGGCGATGCCCGTGTTGACCTTTCACGTGAACGAATTAGCTCACTGTTATATATCAAGACGAATTGACAGTCCCAAAATGAATATAGTGGGTCCGCCCAGAAAATAAATGGCGAAAACGATCTCGTCTAGCGACTTCCTTAGCGTCCTCACTGATTTCCACGCGAAATGATGGAGGCAACGCTCGTCGGATGGTGCTCCGGGAAAGTTTGCGTGAGGAAGCGAACAAAAGGAGTGTCATTCTAAATTAAAAAGCATATTCTTTCCCCGGGTAGCATCTTTCAGGAAACCCCCACTAAGAAAAGCATCTCCCCCAATCTCTTCCATGGTCCATTACTTACTAAATACGATTAACCACCCCATTTTCTAATCAATTCACTAAATTAATCTATAATATACAGTAGATAAGAAACAGGCAGCAAAAATCTTTTTAATAAATCGAATTGGAGATAATATGTTATTGGGTACCTTGTTTTATACAAATTTATCAACAGTTCAATTTTTGTGCCCCGATTTTCCTCCAACCAATTGTCGCCATCTCCGGCGACGTCGCTATTCGAAGGCCGAGACCGGGAACGACCGGGAGAGCCCCACGGGGGTCTTGAACGTGATCATGAGCTCGGCCGTGGGCGGCGCCGGGGAGCGGCCCCCGCCGTCGATGTGGATCTCGCTCAGCTTCACCCAGACGTTGAGGAACTCCTTGGCCTTGACCCCGCGGAGCTTGCGGATGCGGTGGGGCTCGACGTAGGCCGACACGACGGTGTCGTAGGAGACGACCACGTTGTCGGCCACCTTCTGCTCGGCCTTCTTGCGGTGCTTGAGCCACACCAGCCCCACGCCCTTGTCGTACCCGTACTCCTCGATCTCCTGGGACGCCGTGACGAGGCCGTTGGGGAGGCCGATCTCGGCCAGCAGGAGGTTCAGCTTCTCGCGGCAGATCTCGTCGCCGTGGTAGACCTCGGCCGTGGTCTTCATCTCGTCCGTGACGAGAGCCATCCTCGAGGAAGAAGATGGAGAAGATGGAGATGATGGAGATGGCGGAGGTGGAAAAGGAGGTCGAGATGATGGGGGTGGGAAAGGGTTAACGTACGCGGACGGGAGAGTGATGACTATCGATTGGTTTTTTTGCCTTTATTTGGGTGGTGTTGGTGTTGGCTTTGGTGCTTTGAAGTATTTGAATTCGTATGTGAAAGAGTTTAAATCGTGTATGTATGGGGTTGTGATGTAATGAATGATGATGCGTGATCGTTTATATGCTCCTCTTATTTAATGTTGACTAGGGTCCACGTTTTAGAGATATTATTTTGGTGCTTCATATAGGGACCATGTGCACGGAACCGGACTGAATCAAACCGGTTTGATGTCTGGTTCCAAATATTTAGAACTGTCTGGTTTCCGTTTCTAGGTACAGAACCGAACCATCCAGACCAATTGGATTAGACCAAATTGATGCAATTTTTTTTATTTTATTATATTTTTTTAAGAGCAGAGAAATGAAATTATCAAAATCTTAGATCAAATCAGTCTGACTCAGGAGTTGAACCCGGATCAATCAGTCTGCTTTCTGGTTCTTGGGGGAACCAGCCCAACTAAAAACCAAGCACCCCTAACTGCAGAAACATAGCCTTTACATCTTCTAACATCCACCAAAATCAATAGCCATGATGCATTAAACTTATACGTATCCGATGCATCAAAATTATTACTATTTTTACTTCGGTTTTGTATTTAATTGTTATCTTTTTTATCTTTACAAACTCATTTTCTTTTACTATGACAAATGTAAATATTCGTAGATGTACCCAGACCTAGGCAGGCTCGAGATCGGACTAGATCTAACAAGGTCATTGGTCGATCAACTTTAAAATGCACCAATTATAAGTCAGGCTCCAGCTCGAACTTTTTATTTTTTTTATTTTTATCGTAAAAATATCAACTTTCTATGGATACTCAAATCTTGTCCCCGTCAAATTCTCATTCCATGAGTGATTCGATTGCACATCTCTCTCTCTCCCTTCGCGAATGATTCTGTGCTTGTCTTTGTTTTTTCTTTCGAAAAGATCTCTTGGGGGAGAAGCTTGAGATCTTTTGAAAGCGCGGGTTTTGCCTTTTCGGTTTTAGATCGCGCGGTGTTTTGGTTTTGCTATGACTGCTTTTCTTCGCGATGAAGGGATTCTTTGAGGTCGAATTGGGGCTGAAGAAGATGGAAGGACAAAAGGGGAAAAGAAAAATAGAGGAAAAATAAAGGCGATGGGGAATGACACATGAAAAGGATAGAGAGAGAGAGAGGTATGCAATCGGAATGACACATCAAATCTTTAATGACATCGTTAGAAGACACTTGACGAAGTCAAATTTGAGTACTAACTGTTAGTGATTTTTTATGAGAAAAAATAGTTTGGATCAGAGTGGAAACCCAACCTAAAATTGATATTTTTTTCAAAAGAAGGAATTAGACATTCTTTTATGAAAAGCACTTGATTTTGTTTTCTCCTAATCAACAATTTAATCTTGTTATAGTATTTTGAACTTGTCTCGCATGAATTAGAGATTTATGTGAAATGATATTTAAATAAAAGATCTACCCAACCTAAAGAGGTAATTAGACTTGACATGCGCATCTTCTGAACAAGCCATTTAAAGGTTAAGAAAAGTCGGATAACATGCTTGTATTCTATCTTAATCTAGTGAGGTATTGTCAGCTATACAAGAAATGGTGGGTTTCTTTGAAAAAGGAATTCGAATGATGAAAGTTCAAACGCATAATGAATTTGATGCATCCAGAGCACATGGGGCTCGGTGCGCACGATGCAAGGAGAAGTCACTGATGTGGGGAAATCTTGCCTATTCTGATAGTTGTCATTCCTACAATTTACGAGAGATAAGATACTGTCGATCCAACTGATCAAGAATCCTTCTGTAGCTCGAGTCATTGTCATGCGGAGGTAAATTTTTGGGCTGGCGACCTCTCGAAAGCGAAATGCATATGAACCCAAAATTTGAAAATAAGGAACTGTAGATGATGGAGCAAAAGGAGGGTTAAAGATATGTGGTGACATTCGAGGGGACAAAAGCTTGGGGCCAGCGGCATCTTTTGTGGCTTAGGATATTCCAAGGTTTTTTGGTTAGAAAAAATGTTTAGGAATAGAAAAAAAGGAATGTCTTCTTGAATTAAACAACAAACGAGTCAGACATTAATTTCTCTATTTCCTTCTGAAAATGACTTTTGTCCTTTTCTTTTGAACGAATCGGCATCTTTCCAATTTGAGGATCGAAAGTACTTCTCAAAAATTAAATGTTTTGGAACAAAATTTCCTAATAGTAACCACTTGTATTATTTGAAATAATTAATTAATAAAAAATATTTTTATTATTGATAATAATTTATGCCTAAATATATTCGTGGACGATGAAAATATTTTTTGTTTATTCATTTTTGTGAGAGATACAAATTATCATATTTTAAAAAATATTTTTCAAATTATTCATTTTTTATTAAATAAAAGATGAGTAAGTGTGCATCACCCTAAAAAAACATAAATGAAAACTTGACATGCATTTAGGCAAGGAAACTCAGTTTTCTGGCCCCTCCTTCCTCTAAAACTAAGATTCTTGAATGAAAATTCTGTCCTCATGCAAACTATGTATGCTAGTAAGTGTCTTGTTGATTTATGCATACTATCACCGCATCAATTATAGTTCTCTACAATGCTAAAATGGCGAGAATCAAATCTTGGATTTTTCGAATTGAGGATCATGATTATCTCGATGATGTCATCTTAATACGACATGATATTTCGCTGTGAATGTATGCATAACATGTTTCTCAATTTTGTTTGCTCATGCTCATCTATTTCTCTCTCCCGCTCCCCCTTTGGACATGTGAGAAAAAAGCACACAAGTATTATAACTTTCGTATTGTGTTTGCTTAATAATTATAACTTTTTTTCAATCATATGAGTGACATAACTTATGCACAACACATAAAACTCTTCAATCCATCGCTTGAGTGCCATTAACCTTTTAAACACATTCACCACATGTACCATGTCACGTCAATTTTTTTGCAAATAGGTGAGCGTTTTTAAATAATTATAACACTCAAGTGATCGATTTAAGGTTATGACACTCAAATGAACCTTTTTTTTCATAAGTTATGATAATCAAATGATTGAAAAAAATTTATAGCATTCAAGTGAATGCCGTATAAAGTTATGATACTTATAATGTCTTTATCTCGATATGTAAATATCTTCCAAGTGCCTCTAAAGTGTGATTATCAATATTATAGTTTCATAATCAAACCAAGGGAAAACCTAATGACATTGGGGTCGGCATTTGTCAATAGTCAGATAGGCCGGAGTTAATGGAGGAATTTAATCACGCTAATGTGACAGGTCTTAGTACTTAAAAGCACTGAAATTTAGGAAAGATTGCGCTTTAACTATAAATTTTAAAACTTTTGCACTCAAAAACAATATTGCGGCTTTCGTGAACTCATCAAGGTTGTGTGTCAGGCGAAAACCTTTCCGAGACAATCTTGTTGAACCACCTATTCTCGTTTTCTAAAGGAAAAGGCTAGCATAACCGTCGGTCTCATGGTTAAAGGGAAGTCATAAACATATTTCGAGGAAACCGGGAGACTTCCTCAGCCGGTTCCAATTTTTGACCGTATGTTTCCTATTTTGTTTTTCTGTTTTTACTTTTAAGTTTCTTTTTACAAGCTGAATTGAGAGACAAAATCACAAAAGGACCATGGAATCAATTTTTTTTTAATATGAAGAAATAAAAAATAAAAGAGCTACCGCAATATGAATAATTACAAGTAGCATATTATTATCACTTACTAAAGAGAGATCGTCAATGTCGTTCTATAGATCTATTAAATTTAAAAGATGAACAAAAAAAACTTACGTTCCTTGGTGTCGTGACACTTTCGTCACTATCATCTTCGTTTGTATTGTCCATCTCGTCTTCATCACTATCATTATTTTCATTAGTGGAATTATTTTTAATACGGACTCCATTCATCTGAACGAAATTAGAAGAAAAATTTAAGCATTATATGTCTAATATGTATAGATACAAATTAAAATTTGACAATGATGAATACCTTTTGCTTTCTTAAAATCAAGAAGCAGAATGAACAAACCTTAATCCATAGTTATGACTTATTAGATTTCAAGATCATACAATAATCGAGAGTTCAAATTATATAAGATAATTACATTCCTATTTTTTTATTTATTTAGTAAGTTATCTTATTTTATTTGGGAACTATAATCTTATTCTTTGGCCGGAAAATAATATCAACTATTTTAAAAGTTGCAACCGAGTTCTTCGTATGTTTCTTATTGTTTAAATATTATTGAAGATTCTAGGCAATTGGAACCTTGTTTGAATATTTCCTCAACAGATTTGATTGTGACTTGCTTTGGAAAATGTATTTCTATATAATAAAAACGGGGAAAATGCTGAGATAACCGCGCCGTTAGTTTTGAATAGGAACGGCCATACCTCAGCCAAACATCGACAACTTGTTGTGGGGTAGCTATTTTATTTTTTATTTCTTCATATTCAAAAAATCTTACCAAAAAAAAAACATGATTCTGTGAGTTCTCTGTTGGAAATTAATCCAGAGAAAGCAAATTGTTTGTTGTAATCAGAATATCAATGTAAAGAAGATGACAACAACTTTATAATATCCTTCATTTTACCAATCTTGGAGAATAATAAAATAAGATATCACTGAAAAATAACATAAAATTGGAGGTGAGGTACGGATATCTAAATCTCCTTAAGGCGATTAGTTTTTACCAAAGGTGCTCCGCAGATTCACGAACTATGCCTCCCAAGATACAACACCTCGAACTTGTTTGGATTAGCACTATACAAATAGGACTCAGTCAAACCGTTTAATTGAACCAGCACACTTAGAAAAATCAGAAGAGTAGAAAAGTATATCAAAGCCTTTTTGAAATCGAGTAAAAAAAAAACCAAAACCAAAAAAAACCTTTTTGAAGTTCTATGCTCCCATCTATTTATAAAGATTTTTAATTCATATACAGAAGAGATACATGAATTAAATAGACGCATGTATCCACGAAATTCATGAATCAAGAGATACATGAATTCAAGAGATTCATGAATCTAGAAATACGTGAATTCAAGAGATTTATGAACTCAATAAATACATGAACTAAAATATACATGAATCTAGAAAATTCATGAATTCAATAGATACGTGAACAGAAAACTATAGGAAATTCATGAATCCAAAAAGAGATACGTGAACAAAAAAAACGTATCTTAATTTATTGGCTTCCGTTGATCCATTAACCATAATTATAACCATAATTACAACAATCCCCCACATTAATGGATCAACAAAACATTTTTGACTTGAAGGAATCTGAGCATGCCCGTTGAAATACACCGCATCAAGATAGGTAGCTTTCGCTTTGAACATTCTTTAGTGAAAGCTTATCGGACTTACTTAACTAGTCGATGGACTAAGCCTTGAATTGTCAGTTGTTTATATAAGCCTAGACAATAAACCTCACACGGAGTATTTCCAATTCAAGATTGGTTCTCGGTTGTATTCGTTCTTTCGGCCCTGAACCTCTTGGGATTCATGCATGCTTTAGAAAATCTAGCCTTTAAAGATTTTCGTAGAGTCGGCCAGCTCCACGCATATAGGTGCATTCCTATTAAAGATATCCTACCATATCTTACTTGGATGTTGTATTCCAAGTTATAGGAATCATTAAACGCATAGCGTACCCTTAATAATGCTGTAGAAAAGCACTATTGCATCATAGGAATGAGAGAAAGTACTTACACTAGAGTTTCCAAAATTTGCGTTGTCCTATTGAACCTAGACCATGGGATCTCCAATCGCATAGATTAGGTTTCCACCCTGGAATCTCTTTATTGGGTTAAGGCTTTTAAACCCATTCCCCTCGATGCGCAATTTATTTGCTCTCTTGACAAACCTTTTATCAGCGGATCCGCAATATTTTCCTTTGACTTTACAAAGTCTAAAGAAATGATTTAATTTGAGAGCAATTGCCTTACGGTATTGTGTCTATGATGAATGTGTCTAGACTTACCGTTATAAATCACATTATGCACCCCCACACTTTTAGAAAATTGTAGGATGGTAACTTTCCATTTCATAACTCGTATGGAGTTTTACCTAGCCTTTTGTAGGGTATTTTATTAAGAATAAAATTTGCAGTTAAAATTGTCTCCCCCCACAAGTTCTGAGGTAAACCTAAACTTAAAAGCATGGCGTTAGCCATCTCCTTTAGTGTCATGTTCAATCTTTCAGCAACTCTATTTTGTTGTAGAGTATAAGGTGCAGTCAGTTGGAGAATTATTTCAAAACTAGCACAAAACTCTTTGAAATTGATTGAACTGTATTCTCCTCCTCTATCGGGCTTAAGCACTTTGATTCGTTTATCAAGTTGGTTTTCAACTTCATTTTTATACTTGACAAACATGCTCATAGTCTCATCTTTGCTAGTTAGTAAATAAACATAGCAAAATTTAGTACAATTATCCACAAATGTGATTAAGTACTTCTTTCCACCTCTATTTTCTATAAATTTTAAATCACATAGATCATTATGGATTAATTGTAGAAGTTCACTTGTCCTTTCAATGGATTTGAAAGATTTCTTGGCAAACTTGGCATCAACACAAGTCTCACACTTGTAACAAGCATCCAACTCAAATCTTGGAATTAACCCCAAATTTGCTATTCTCTTCATTGTACCATAGTTTACATGTCCTAATCTACCATGCCATAAATAAGGAGACACAATAATGTAAACTAAAGACTTTTCTTTATTAATAGTCTTTGGGTACACATAATTCGAGTTTACATCAATGATAGCCATATTGGCTTTAAACAGGTCATTACACAAGTACCATTTCCCCACATACATCTCTCCTTTCGAAAGTACAAACTTGTAAAATTCAAATACAACTTTGAAACCCTTCTTGACAAGTATGGGGCCATAAATTAGATTTTTCCGAATCTCCGGTACATGCAGCACATTCAGCAAGGCAACCTCCTTGCCAGATGTAAACTTCAAGATCACATTTCCTCTTCCAGCAATCTTTGTTGATGCAGAGTTAGCCATATAAAACTTTTCATCTTCTTCAGCCTTCTCATAAGAAGAGAACATATGTTTATCTACACATATGTGATTTGTGGCATCTGTGTCTAGCCACCAGCTATTAGTGTTTGACACAAGAGATGCTTCGGACATCACCACAACAGACAATCTCTCATTAGCTGTAATTGGAGGTGTTGCCAATACGGTAGGCAAGGTTTGTTGAACCATCCCTCCAGAAACGGAGCCAAAAGCCATTTGGCCTATACTGTTCTGAAAAACAGTCCCGGGCATACCAGTCAAATGACTTATACCCGCACCACCAAAATTGGTGTTAGCCCAAGGGCCCGTAGCATTGACCGCTATAAATTCAGACCCTGAGGGTTGAACATCTTCCATAGCAACGATCGAATCGACCATAGGAACGACTCCTGAAACATTCAGGACATTGAAGGGCACTTGATAGTTTTCAGCCATCTCAATAATCTGACAAGAACAACAAATAGTGAGTGATCTAATCGCCTTAAGATTGTTGGAAATTAATCCAAAGAAAGCAAACTATTTATTGTAATCAGAACATCAATGTAAAGAAGATAACAACAACTTTATAATATCCTTCCTTTTACCAATCTTGGAGAAGAATAAAATAAGATATCACTAAAAAAATAACATAAAATTGGATGTGAGATACGGATATCCAAATCTCCTTAAGGCAATTAGTTCTTGCCAAAGGTGCTCCGCAGATTCACGAACTATGCCTCCCAAGATACAACACCTCGAACCTGTTTGGATTAGCACTATGCAAACATGACTCAGTCGAACCGTTCAATTGAACCAGCACATTCAGAAAAATCAAAAGAGTAGAAAAGTATATCAAAGCCTTTTTGGAATCGAGTAAAAAAAAAACCAAAACAAAAAAAAAAAACATTTTTGAAGCTTTATGCTCCCATCTATTTATAGAGATTTTTAGTTCATGTACAGAAGAGATACATGAATTAAATAGACGCATGTATCCACGAAATTCATGAATCAAGAGATACATGAATTCAAGAGATTCATGAACTCAATAAATACATGAACTAAAAGATATATGAATCTAGGAAATTCATGAATTCAATTGATATGTGAACAGAAAACTATAGGAAATTCATGAATCCAAAAAGAGATACGTGAACAGAAAAAATGTATCTTAATTTATTGGCTTCCATTGATCCATTAACCATAATTATAACCTCGCCACGTCAGCGTGCAAAACGATGCCATTTTACACCCAACTCGTCGGAAAATTGCCACGTCAGCCATTTGACCAGATTTTGGCCGGAGTGGCACTTAAGTGTTCCACTTTACTCCGAAACTGACATTTAAGTGTACATTTCCGAAGTTATGGCACTTAAGTGTCCATTCGTACCAAGTTTTGGCACTCTAGGTGTCCCAAACTCGAATTTTTTGTAATATGGATGGACTTCTCTAGGTCTTGTTTTGTAAATCCATATTAATAAATGTTTTTACTCTTTTTGTTAGACACTAGAGTTTGTGGCTTAATCATTCAAGAGATAGATTTCTTATTGTCTCTAGATCTTTATACTAACTACAAGTTTAGTTATTGTCATTGTATACGTTTCTATTGCGTAACTATGTGAAGATTAAAAAATTCTATGATGATCGAATATATGATATATTGCCAAATAGAAATAAATGTATAGAGGGAAATTCCTCGTTGCCTACTTCACTTGGCCTTAAGCAGATAATTTCGTCATAAATCAATTTGTATATACTTATTTCTAATTTATGAAGGGTCATGGCCTTCATTGTAAGAAAAATATTTTAAATTTACTCCTAGCCATATATTTGGCATCTTTTAAAACTTCAATTTGCAAATTCTAGCGCACCCTTGACCCATGATATTCTATGAAGTTAGTTTCCATCAGGAGGACCGTATGTCTTTGTCTTTTCGTCAAAATCAGGAGGACCATATGTTAATTACATAACTATCGTATCATTAGTTATTACCCTCGTAGTACGTTGTGTTTTTTTTCTAAGTCAATGTTAGTGGAAAATTAATTATAATGGCCACAATTATCAGCGTTGAAGAGAGCTACGAGCGGGCATGTATGACGTGCCGGTGGTACATGCATGTTTTTCCAATCCAAATCTCATGAAGAAATCCCTATTTCTTAAATGAGGGTCTAAATACCAAGTTTAACTGATTCACTGAACCTAGTCATATCACGAATTCATTATTTTAGATTTTTTTTTTTATTCCTAGAAAAGTAACCCTCGATTTCCAAAAGGCAACCTCAGATTTTCCTTCTTATATTACCCTAAATGGCATGAATAGCAAAGATGCCTCACCCAATGCAGAGACAATTTCCAATTCAAACAAAAGTCAAAGCAATCCTTTCTTCTGTTTTTTCTTTTTTTGGTCAGAAATCCTTTGTTCTTTGACCAAGCACTTAGACACCTTTTCCTCCTCGCCTAAACGCAATGCCCATATACGTGACCCGGGACACCTTATATATATGCTCACAACCAAATTTGAGACTCGCACAACACAAACACTGAAAAGAGCAAACACCCAAAGCTTAGGCCATGGCATTCACCAACTTCATGGCCACCACCTCGATGGCTCTCTTCTACCTCCTCCTCCTCCTCATCCCAAGCTCGAACTGCGCGGACCTCGACTCCATCACGATCACGAAGTCCCGAAGAGCGATGTGGACCTACTGGAGTTTCCGCTGAATTTGGAGTACTTTGAGGCAGAGCTCTTCTTGTATGCCTCGTTGGGGTATGGATTGGACAAGGTGGCCCCGAACTTGACCCTGGGAGGTCCATCCCCAGTTGGAGCTAGGGCTGCCAACTTGGGTCCTCTCATCAAGGATATCATCTTGCAATTTGCTTACCAAGAAGTCGGTCATTTGAAGTGAGTTTCATTAGAGATGTCATATGGTTTGATTTTGGAGTGCAAAATCAAACCTTTTTTGTTATTTATTTTGCAAACTTTGATAGTCATTCTCATTTGTTTTAGGTTAGAGAGGAACACTGATGCTAACTCTCATTTGCCGACCTAGACTTTCCTTTGCTGATGACCAAATCACAGAGTCCTTTTTTTTTTTGAATCAATGTAGGGCCATCAAGAAGACAGTGAAGGGGTTTCCAAGGCCGCTGCTGAATTTGTCTGCGGATTCATTTGCCCAAGTGGTAGACAAAGCATTTGGGTATGCTTTGAAGCCTCCATTCGACCCATATGCCAATGAACTTAACTTCTTGCTTGCCTCCTATCTGGTCCCTTATGTTGGCCTCACAGGCTATGTTGGAGCAAACCCCAAGCTCCAAGGCTCTGTCTCCAAAAGGGTATAGCGAACAATCACTACGTGTTAATCTTCTTTGTCAAATTCTAGTGAGCTACCTATGAATCCTTGCGCCCGTCTTGTGAATGCTTTTCAGCTTGTCGCGGGCCTTCTCGGCGTCGAATCAGGTCAGGATGCAGTGATCCGAGCCCTTCTATACGAGCGGGCGGACAAGAAAGTCGAGCCATATGAGATAATCGTGACGGAGTTCACAAATAGGATTTCAGAGCTGAGGGACAGACTTGGGCATGACGGGGTTAAGGACGAGGGCCTCGTCGTACCCCGTCCCATAGGCGCCGAGGGGAAGATCGAGGGGAACGTGCTCGCAGGCGATGAATACTCGGTCGCGTTCGACCGAACGCCGGAGGAGATACTGAGGATCGTGTATGGGAGCGGCGATGCGAGAGTCCCGGGAGGATTCTATCCCAAAGGAGGGGATGGCCGCATTGCTAGGTCTTATCTCCGGTCGGTGTAGATGATTGTGATAATCAATGAAAAATTTGTGACTTTTGATTGTGCTCCCGATCTCAAATGGACTTCTGTACTGATCATGCCGGGAGCCTTCAGCAAATTAAAATAATGAATATTATGTTTCTAAATTCCTCCTTAGTTGATTCCCCTTCTCAAATCCCGTCTTACCTAGGTTGATGTGATAAGTGAGGACAACTTCGATTTTGATTTTCAATGATTGCCCCCAATTCATCAATTTTTCCCTAATCAGTTGTACGTGGATCATCAGAATTTTCGAAGGATCGAAAGTAGGGATTACATGAAATGTTACTAACAGAAAAAATTATGAAAAGATATAAAAATTTATATAGATTTCTTCATCTATCCTAGAAATTATATATGGGAGAATTACCAAAAAAATCATAAAAACCTATTGCAATTGTGTCAATTCAGTCCTAAACTTTTTTTTTTGTTGTTGCTAATTTAGTCCTAAACATTTTACAATTGTGTCAATTCAATCCATTTGGCCAAAATTGGCTGGCCGATGCCAACGTGGACACGGTCCGAGGATAGCTGGCCATCAAACGCTAATGTGACAATTTTTTAATTTTTTAAATTTTTATTTCGAATTTTAAATTTTTTTTTTTTGAATTTTTTTTCTTTTTTTTTTCTCACTTTCTCCTTCCTCTAGCCAGTTGGCACTGGCTGGAGGCAAGGGTCGACGAGGTCAACCTCGCCGGCCACTAGCGAGGCTTCGCCCCCGTTGGCCATTAGCAAAGGCGAGCCTCGCCCAACGAC
Source organism: Eucalyptus microcorys (assembly GCA_014182515.1). Taxonomy (NCBI): domain Eukaryota; kingdom Viridiplantae; phylum Streptophyta; class Magnoliopsida; order Myrtales; family Myrtaceae; genus Eucalyptus; species Eucalyptus microcorys. Next base: position 39,947,874 of record CM024569.1, on the reverse strand, counting down.
GGTGAGGCCGCCATCGCCACATCTAGCAAGGTCGAGCCTTGCTGTCCCTAGGCGAGGAGCCTCGCCAACCACTAGCGAGGTCAACCCTCGCCTTGGCTGGGCAAGGCCCCACTAGATCTGGCGAGGCTCGGCCTTGCCTAGCCAAGTTGAGGTTTGGCCTCGCCCAGCCAAGGCGAGGGTCGACCTCGTTGGTGGCCAGTGAGGCTTCTCGCTAGATGTGGCGACCATGACCTTGTCGTCGCTGGGCGAGGCTCGCCTTCAACAGTGGCTGACGGGGGCAAGCCTCACTAGTGGTTGGTAGGGGCCAACCTCGCCAGTGGCCGGTGAGGCTGACCTCGCTAGCCAGAGGAAGGAGACGGTGGAAAAAAAATAGAAATAAAGAAATAAAAAGTTCCAAAAAAAATATTAAAAAATTGCCACATCAGCATTAGCCGGCTAGCTATTCTTGGCTAGATTCCACATTAGCGTCGGCCGGCCAATTTTGGTCAGATGAACTAAATTGGCACAATTATAAAAGGTTTATGATTAAATTGACCAAAAAAAAAAGTTTATGACTGAATTAATACAATTGCAATAGGTTTAAGACTTTTTTGGTAATTCTCCAATTATATATAGCACCAGGATATTGTCACAATTTGACCCGCATAGAGGTGGGGATGGATGTGACTCAGGGCCAACACGAGGAACTCGGTCGGGTCCTTATCTCTTGGGAGGTCTCTCATCATCTACATCACTGTCCTCGGAATCCTCCTCCTCCGCGTCTCTAACTGCCCTCTTCCTCTTTGTGGGCGGATCCTCAGCCTTCCCACGGCCATCTTCATCTACCTCCCCCTCTCTGCCACTCCATCTTCTTCATCATCCGCCTCATCATCTTCCTCAATGTCTTCTTCTTGCTCCAACCCATTCTCATGTTGCTCCAGGTAATCGCTGTTGTCTTCATGCTCGTCCTCGGCGCAATTGAGAGGCCAAACCACATACTGTGCTCCACTATCCTCCTGCAGTTCCATTCCCAACATTATTAAGATATCTTTAGGACTTACAAAGATTCCGTTCAATGAGATCACAGGCCAAAGAAACAGGAGCTTTCAGATTGATCTTGAGACAAGAAAACATAACTGGATCAGGTGATATAGAATCAACAACAAAAGTAATCTGTGTCGGGGTTCTTTTAGGGGTCCCTTTACTCTAAATGCCTAAAGCAATAATCTCCTTAAGTGGGTTCATAGTTAAAAATAAAGATAGGGAAAATGACATAAATAATCATTGAAGTTTAACTCAATTTGACATTCATTTCTTAACCTGTATAAGTCTGAGTCATTTTATGGGTTATTTGTTATTGTGATTTTCTTAATTCACTATCATATACTAACTTTCTCTTATTTTTTACTGTGAATCAATACAACATTATATGCAATTCTTAAAGATCTTATAGTTGAAACAATAATTTATCCAAATAACATATAAACATAAAAAATTTAAAGCGAGTTAGATGGATATGGAATTTCTTTAGTTAGATTAAATATGGAAATGTTTTACTAATATAGACCGAGTAGGGTATAGGTAATTAAATTTGTATTAGATATAAATGGGTTAAAACGGGTTAAATAAATCAATTTAGATCGAACCATTTTCGACTCGATCTACTCATTTGACAATCGTACCTATCGGTTATGTGTACATGTCATGACCTCATATGAGTTATTTACTTCTTTATTTTTGGGCTTGATGTCAAGAGGGGTCGACGGTAACTTTATTGTAAATGGAGAAATAAATAAATAATTGATAAGAAGGAAAACAGATTAAACACTAACAAGAGAAGAGCCACTTCAAGTAGAAAAAATGGAAAAAAGTCACAAAAAACCCCAGCACATTTATCCTAACTTTTTTTAGTGACATAAAAGACCCAAACTTGTACTTATGTAACACATTTACCCACCATTAAGATTCCATTAGATGAAATTTCAGCCATAATAACATTGTCTTAATTTTGCTTAAGTCACATGGATGCCATGTCAACACTATTTATTTTGGGATTTCAAGTATCCATATAGACAGATTTTACGATTCTCATTGACTAAACTTTGATGAACAGTAAATGTGTCGTACGGATACACTTTTGAGATTTTCGGTGTCACACAAAAATGTTCAAGGTAAATTTGTCATAGTTGGCATAATTTAGGGGTTTTTGTTAGCTTTTACACTAGAAAAAATAAATGGACGAAAGGTCTAAAATATGTGAACATAGTGTAATCAAGTATTAAAACTTTCAAAAAGTGCTATTAAATCTAAAAACTTGTCTTATGGTGCAATCGAGTACTTTGATAATTCCATCCAATTTGAGTGACGTGAAATGTTGATGAAGATCCATAATAGTACAAACTTGACGAGTTTTAGAATTTGATTGTACTTTTGAAAAATATTTTATAACTTCTAATGCACTCATTCCAAAAAAAAAAATTGATATTTGGAGAAAACATGATGAAAAGTGGTTTGTTTTTTTGGTTTGGCCCTATGTTATGTCTATTTTACAAGCCATTGTGTATATAATGCACATGGTAACTCTGCTTCCTCACTCAAGTTTTCAAGGCTACCCTTGAGAATGTGGGAAATTAAACTCCTCACCTCTCCCTTCCCAAGTGGGAAGAGTGGCCATTAGGGCAACTCTAGTAGCTAAGGAAATGCAGTTATAGATGGACTTTTCTAGGTCCGGTTTTATAAATTTATTTTAATAAATGTTTTTACTCTTTGTTAGACACTGGAATTTGTGGCTTAATCATATAAGAGAGAGACTTCTCTCTGTCTCCGGAACTTTATGCTAACTACGAGTTTAGCTATTGTCATTGTTTAAGTTACCTGTATGAAGATTAAAAAATTCTAAGATGGTCAAAGATATGATATATTGCCAAACAGAAATAAAATGTACAAAGGGAAATTCCTCGTTGCCGACTCCATTTGGCCTCAAGAAGATAATTTCGTCATAAATCAATCTGTATATAATTATTTCTAATTTATGAAGGGTCATGGCCTGCATTGCAAGAACAAAATATTTTAAATTTACTCGTAGCCATGCATTTGGCATCTTTTTAACGCTTCAATTATTAAATTCAAGCCCATCCATGACTCATGATACTCTATGAAGATAATTTGCATCATAAGGACCATATGTTAATCCCATAATTATCCTATCATTAGTTATTACCCTCGTAGTAGGTTGTGTTTTCTTTTTCTAAGTCAATGTTAGTGGAAGATTGTATAATGACTGCAATTATTCATGTTAATTAGAGTTATGAACGGGCATATATGACATGCCGGCGTTACATACATGTTTGTCCAATCCAAATATCATGAGGAAATCTCTATTTCCTAAATGAGTGACTAAGAGCCAAGTTCGGCCGAGTCACCAACCCGAATGAATTCATAATTCTTGGATTTTTTCTTGCCAAAAAGAAATAACCCTCGATAGACAACCTTAGGATTTTTTTTTCGCCCTTCTTATTTCGGGCCGAAAAGAAATTACCCTAAATGGCAAAAAGCCACATCTCCATGCCGAGACAATTTCCAATTCAAACCAAAAACAAGGAAAAAGCAGGACAACTTCCTAAATTCCCTCCCATAACCCCAACTGTTCATGTGATCTCCCACGTAGCAATCCTTTGTTCTTTGACTAGGCACTTATCCACCATTTCCTCCCCTTAAACGCAACGCCACACATGCATGACCCGGTACACTTTATATATATGCACATTAACCAATTTGAGACTCGCACAACACAAACACAGAACAGATATCCAAAGCTTAGGTCATGGCATTCACCAACTTTATCGCCACCGCCTCCATGGCTCTCTTCTTCCTCCTCCTCCTCCTTCTCGTCCCGAGCTCAAACTGCATGGACCTCGAGTCCCATTATCGTCACAAAGTCCCGAGAAGCGATGTGGATCTACTGGAGTTTCCCCTGAATCTGGAGTACTTTGAGGCAGAGCTCTTCCTGTATGCCTCATTGGGGTATGGATTGGACAAGGTGGCCCAAAACTTGACCATGGGAGGTCCGTCCCCAATTGGAGCAAGGGCTGCCAACTTGGGTCCTCTCATCAAGGATATCATCTTGCAATTTGCTCTCCAAGAAGTTGGTCACTTAAAGTGAGTCCTTTCATTAGAGAAGTCATGCCCATATCTTTCTTTTCCGTTAATTATTTTCCCTTACTTTGATGCTCATTCTCATTTTTTTTTAGTTAATGTTAGAGACGAACTTTGGTGCTAATTCTCATTTGCCAACCTACATTTTGGGGATTCTTTTATGCCTGAGGCTAATTGTTCTCCACACATTTAACCCATCTAGAACAAGTTCCTATCATCATGGGGGAAATTTTTAGTTGCTGATGACCAAATCACACTATTAAATTTTTTATTTAAATCAATGCAGGGCCATCAAGAACACAGTGAAGGGGTTTCCAAGGCCACTGCTGAATTTGTCTGCGGCTTCATTTGCCAAAGTGATGGACAATGCATTTGGGCATGCTTTAAAGCCTCCATTTGATCCATATGCCAATGAAATTAACTTCTTGCTTGCCTCCTACTTGGTCCCTTATGTTGGCCTCACAGGCTATGTTGGAGCAAACCCCAAGCTTCAGGGCTCTGTCTCCAAAAGGGTACAGCAAACAATCTCTACAAGTTATCTACTTTATGAAAATTTTAATGAGCAACCTATGAATCCTTGCGCCCGTCTTGTGAATGCTTTTCAGCTTGTCGCGGGCCTACTCGGCGTGGAATCGGGTCAGGATGCAGTGATCCGAGCCCTTCTATATGAGCGGGCTGCCTGGGAAGTCAAGCCATACGGGACAACCGTGGCGGAGTTCACGGACCGGATGTCGGAGCTGAGAAACAAGCTGGGGCACGACGGGCTTAAGGACGAGGGCCTCGTCGTGCCCCTCCACCTAGGCGCCGAGGGGAAGATCAAGGGGAACGTGCTTGTGGGTGACAAGTACTCGGTCTCGTACGACCGGACGCCGGAGGAGATACTGAGGATCGTGTATGGGAGCGGCAACGAGAGCGTTCCGGGAGGATTCTATCCCAAGGGAGGGAATGGTCACATTGCAAGGTCTCATCTACGGTCGATGTAGAAGATTGTGACAGTAAATGAAAATTCTGTGGTTTTTGATTAGTCTACCTGATCTTCAAGTAGAGTTTTGCACGGATCATGCCGTGAGCCTTCAGCAAATTAAAGTAATGAAATCCATGTTTCTACTTTCCTCCTTAGTCAATTCCCCTTCTCAGATCCCGCCTTACGTAGGTTGATGCGATAATTAGGGACAGTCCGATTTTGAATTTCAATTATCGCATCCAATTCATAAATTTCGCCCTGTTATTTGCATGTGCATCATCAGAATTTGCATAGCATCGACATGAGAGTTACATGAAATATTGCTCATCGAAATTACAATAACATCTTTTACATTATACTTGTATTACGTATTTGTGCGTCCACGTATAAAACAAGCACAGGTTGAAAAAATCATGATGAAGAAAGATACTAGATTGAAGAATGATATTACGTCAATATTGCTGCGGGATATAAACATTATGTGATAAGATTCACCGTAACCAGTTTGTCCTCGGTGTCTGAACATGGAGTCATGTTCGGGAATAATAAAAAACTGATACAAACCCTGTCAACTATAGTGCCATCCAAAAGTTAAAATGCGAGCATGAGGATGCTAACAAGAGCTCCTACGACAGCAGTTGATTATTATTACAATCTCCAGCGGACAGTGGCGCCGCGACTGGTCTAGGATGAGCAAGAGGTGTCAAGCTTTTATTAAACTGTTCAAGGATCTTATTAAACATTAAAAAAATAATTAAGGGATCACACGTATCATTACCTCCCGAAAAATGTACATTAAATTTATGCACTAATCTTAATATCTAGTAAGCAATGTACGTGCAATATACCTACAATCTTAAAAGATACGGATAATTAACAGAATTATCAATACATCTTTATCATAGAAAATTATTCTTGAGAAATTTATGATTATCTCTAACGTTCCATCAACATGTGGCAACAATAGAATGTAACAACATTCGATTCCATTCCACTTACAAAAAACTCAGACAGAGTAAAAACCCAATCAACTATAGAGCCATCCAAAAGACAAAATCCGAGCATGAGATGTTAACAAGAGTTGCTACAACAGCGGTTGATTATTATTACAATTTCCGCCGGATTAACATAGTGAATATAAGAAAATGGGCAAGTCTTCATAGAGAAATTAAGCGAATGATGTTAAATCATCAAAATTGAGGGACTAAAATGAAAATTAGACAGAAAAAAGGGGGGGAAATCTTTAGTTTTCCCTGCCATAGCCACTCGCTCAATGACGGGCTGATTCATGCTCTAGGGGTGGTCGAGAGTCTCGATCATGATTGTCTAAGTCCCGTCGTCGAAGGCGAAGAGACAGGTGCTGTCGACCACCGCGAGAGTCGGGTACACCCTAGATGTGGTGCACATCTTGCCTCCGACCCCGGAGCTCAACACCACAGAATGATCAATCTAGACAATTCATATTCAACGTCACAATTTCACATACAATCCCTCCAACTGGAACAAGAAATGAGTTAAAAAAAATTGATGATGGATCATATCACAAGTTTGCAGATTTTTTAATTTAGAGATGAGCTGCATTTACCCCCCCAAAAAAAAAAAAAAAAAAAAAGGGAATTAATCCAAGAAGCCTATTATGAACAAGAAAAATCACTTGAATTAAATTGCTCGGCCCTGTCCAGGCTCGAGAATTAGAATACTACGTCCCCATCAGCCTGCGAACATTCACAATGACTGGACTGAACTTGTAGGACCTTCCCTCACTGAAGCATGTGTTAATATTTAGAAATCTTCAAATTCCTAATTTGTCCTAAGTAAACGAATCAACATAGGAAACAAGCACGTAGACGCGGTCAGGAAAGAATCATCAATCAAATTTGGGTGCACGGGACTAAGAGCAAATATGCCAACCTGAGCAGCTGTCATTCCCTTAATCTTGATTGTGAATGCCGTTACATTCTATTGCTTTGATGCAGGCGATTCCAAGGAAAATATGGCCTGATATACTAAGGAGGGAGAGAGTCACGTGATTAGAGAGAAGAGCATGTTCGTGAGTGAGTCGAGGAGGTAGAGAGACTATGAAGAGAGAGGAGACAGGTGGGCCAGCGAGGACACGTGTTGCTCAGTCAATGGACTATTGCAAAAATGACGTAACATTAGAATTACATTCTCGTAAGGTTTAGAAAAATGAAGAGGTTTTTTCTTTTTTTTTGCTTTCATTTAAGTACAGTTTTGTTTTTCATTTTTTCCATTGAGAGGCAATGACCTGAATGATCCTTAACTCTTTTTTAATATTCAATATGATCCTTGCACGGGTTTTTTTATTTTATTTTATTGTTCTATCTAATTCTTAGGCTTTTAAAATTCACTCAGTGAAATCCTTTTTGTTGAAAATCCTAACACTTTATCCTCTGACACTCGCGCATAATAAAAAATGTCTTTATGCAAACCTTATCAACTATAGTACCATCCTAAGACGAAATCCGACCATGAGGATGCTAACAACAGTCACTACGGCGATGGATGATTATCACAATCTCCAACAGACAGAGACACCTTAATTGGTCTCGAATGAGCAAAGAGGTGTCATGCTCCAAACGTGTTATTCACAAACCGTATGCGCAATTGGAATTCAGAGGTTAAGAACGGTGAATATGAGAAAACAAGCAGGTCTTCATAGAGAAATTGAGCGGAATGAGGTGAATTATCCAACTTGAGGGACTAAAATGAAAATTAGACAGGAAGAAGAGGGTGAATCTATAGTTTTCCCTGCAATAGCCATTCGCGCAGTCAAGAGGAATCATCGTGGGGCCAAAGAAAAGACATCTCAGAAATATACAACTCTCGCCCTTAGAACAAACGGGAAAATCACGCATGGCCAACAGAGCACCAAGGATAGAGAAGTTGCAATTGCACCATACTTGCAAAAATGGAAATCTTCAACACCTTGTCTTCTACAATCGAATTTGACAAAGATCTAAACCATCTTCTTTCCCACAATCCCTGGCATAACCTATGCAAACAGAAAAGAAAAAAAATATAGTTTTTAAATTCTACCCTAAACATTATATATAGCACCAGCATAATGTCACAATTTAACCCCAGAGAGACACGGGGGCAGATGTATCACATCCTAATGGACTCAAGACCATCACAAGGAAACTGGGCCGGGGCCTCATCTCTTGTGAGGCCTCTCATCATCTACATAACTGTCCTCAGAATCCACCATTTCCTCATCCTCCTCTTCTCTATCTGCCCTCTTCCTCTTCGTGGGCGGATCCTCAACCTTCCCACCGCCATCTTCATCTATCTCCATTTCTTCCACTCCATCTTCTTCATCCTCCACCTCATCATCTTCCTCGATGTCTTCTTCTTGCTCCAATCTGTTCTCATGTTGCTCCAGGTAGTCGCTGTTGTCTTCTTCCTCATCCTCGGCGCGACTAAGGGGCTGAACCACATACTGTGCTCCATTATCCTCCTGCAGTTCCATTCGCGATATTCTTAGGATATCTTTAGAACATGTAAAGATGCAGTTCAAGAAGATCACAAGCCAAAGAAGCAGGAGCTTTCAGGAAGATCATGAAACAAAACAACATAATCGGATTAGGTGACAGAGAATCGAGAACCAAAGCCATTTGAGTTTGGGTTCTTTTGGGGGTCCCTTCACTCTAAATGCCTAAAGCAAAGGACCTGGATAAGTTCGTTCATAATAAAAATTAAAAATACAAACTTTAACAGAAAAAGAAAGGGACTATCCATGCTCTGGGCAGAAACGTAAATTCAGGCCTGGATCTCTAAGCATCAACTATAGAGGGCCTATCAGATCAACATGTGTCCATGTAACATTTAGCCTGATGTGATAACATGTAATAACAAGTTAACACCTATCTTGAAGCAAAGGAGATAACATAGTTTCAATGGCACCGCACAGAAAAACAAGACCAATGACACGATGCACCCAACTTGACGAATGTAAAAATTCAACAATCAAATCCACAACATCTGGCTTAAGAACTCATCTTAGCAATGACAACAACACACATGTGACAACGCATCCAGTTCACCCGTGTCAATAGCGAGCACTCCTCACTGTAACACTCGACAACTGACATCTAAATGGATGGAACAAAGAAGAGAATAATGAATTCCGATTCTGTCATCAACCAAAAGGAACCCCAAAAAAGAGGAAGCGAGAAACTGAAGACATGTACCTCGTTTCCACTCAACGACACAAACAAACGAGAGACCGACGAATTCGACAAACACCCAGAAAGAAGCATATCAAGAAAACACCAGCAACACGCACGAGGCATCAAGAACTCAAGAGCCGATCCAGGATCATCGCCGTGTAGATATGGAGAAAAAACCCAGTTGGCTCAATCAGAAGGAAAACCCAAGTCCAAGATCGTTCAATTTGAGGTAACAGAAAACCCTTTTCTAGATCAGAAAACCAACATGACAGTTTCAATCTCAATCTCTTCAATCACAGTTTTTTAGGTCTCAGAAAGCACCCGGATCTTGAGCAGCAAGCATCGCTAGATCTAACTTTGGGCCTTTCAAAAAGCAGCACGAATCTTGAACGGACAAAGGGTTTCAGCTATGATTTAGATTTCCTGTCGTTTCTTACCTCCTCTTCGGCCTCTTCATCGTCGCTCTCATCCTCATCGTCGCCGCCGTCGTCATCGTCGTTGCCCTGGCCGCCGCGGACGCCTTCGCCTTCGCCTTCCTCGTCGACATCGTCGTTCTCGTCGTCGTCGTCCACGGAATAAACCGGCAGAGGTTCTCGAGACGACTGCATAACCTCCTGCACATCGCCGTCCTCGTCCTCGTCATCATCGTCCTCGCTGCTGTCGTCGTCGCCGTCGTCTTCCTCGCCATTCTCTTCCTCCTGACTCTGTACTCCATCCTCCTCCTCATCATCATCGTCATCCTCGTCGTCCTCCTTCAACACGATAACCTCGTTATCCTCCCGAACCTCAACCACCGGCTCGTCGGACCTCATGTCCACGATCTCCTGCACATCGTCGTCGTCGTCGTCGTCGTCGTCGTCGTCGTCGTCCTCATCGTCGTCCTCTTCCTCGCCGTCGTCCTCGTCGCCCACGCCGTCGCGCCGCCCGTCTTCTGCGCCGTTCGCTTCCTCCTGACTTTGCACGCCGTCTTCCTCCTCTTCCTCGTCGTCCTCCTCGTCGTCCTCGTCGACGGCGGCGGGGACGCCGTCCTCCTTCGCAGCCCTAACTTTCTCGTCCTCCTCGAACTCGATCTCCTCCTCCTCGTCGGAATTCATCGTCGCAATCGCGACCTCGCGCTCGCCGGGACCAGATTCCGATGATTTATCGGCTCGATTCGAACAAAAACGAACGGAAAATCCTCGAGAAAATGGAAAAAAGGGGGAAATTTTTTTTTGGGGGAGGAGCTGCAGCGATTGTTCTCGAGCAGGGTAGCTACTGTAACGCGGAGCTGAGCCGTTGGATCCGGGTTGGTCCGGATCGGTGACGTGGCGATGGATCGGACGGTGTGGGTGTGGGGATTTGTTTTTCCTTTGGGCACTGAGGCGCTCGCGCTCCTCAGTTTTCACTTTTTAGTAGACGCGTCTATCGGTTTGCCTCTTCGCGTCACGTGCTCATCACGTGCCGATCCGGGGGCCCCTCTCCTCTTGCCGGGGCACCGTCTAGGGTTTTCCTTGTGCCGTTGGATCGTGGGCTGTGGCTCATCCAGGCCGTTTGGTCCGCCCAAAGGACGGTGATCCGGCCCAAGAGCTTCCTTTGGTTTTGGGTTTTCGGCCCATTCGAATCGTGACCTAGTTTCGTCGAGGCATGTTATCCCTATGAATCTCAACCATCGATTCGACGACCCACATCAACGCACGGCTGCGATCACGCAGTTCCCAGTATTGGCGTGCCTAGTCCGTGGAAGAGGCTCGCCTTCCCGCCGAGTCAACGATATTTATAGGCAAACTTGGGTACCGATCGCGAGTTCGCAATTCAATCAGTTGGGTCTGCTCAATCCTACCATCACCAAGCGCATGGTACGCATTGTTATGGAGATATGTACATCCGAGGGGTGCACAGGGGCCTTGGTTAAAGGAGACAACTCATGACTATACATTTGATTTTCCTAATTGTGGGTCCAACGGCTCTCGACCGGTCCAATCTAGTCTCAAACAATGAGGGATTTAAGTTAAGAAGCCTAGCTCGGGCAGGCTCGCCTGATATGAATCTCTTCCGATGCTTTGCTCATGACCTGGTATGCCCTATAATTTCCTTTTAGAGCTCTCCAGTTCTATGCCTGTCCGACATTTCAATTGAAAATCAACATTGGATCTCGCCTATCCAAAAAAACGCAAACCAAAGCACGCTCGCTTTATATCCCCAGCACATAAGGAAGAAATTATCTTTTGCCACAAAAGTCTAATATGAGTTTAACACGAGAGTGAGAGTGAAAATTAGAGTAGGATCGGAATAGGATCAACTAAAAAAAAAATATCACTCTTTGGTGCGCATCTCCCCAGAAAGGAACGATGCCTTTCCTTAAAAGGCGACATGCACTCACCATCCCCTTCGGATTTGTCCGCCACTCAGGGCCCGTGGCGTGGGCATTCCAGAGACATCGACGTACGTACACAGCCCTCTCGTCCAGAACGCACGACGGGAAGACTACAGAGACCGAGCGGGGTCGAAAACGACGTCGTATTTGGATTCCAAAAGTAACTTGACTTCTCACGTCAAGAGAGGAGAGCCCAGCTACACGACAAAAAAAAGCCCTCCCGTCCCCTTCTGTCGACACCAGCGTGCGTTGTTGTCATCCTGATAATCCCACGCCTTTCATCCCTTTCTTTTTCATTAAATGAATTACGTGTGCTGGCAAACTCAAAGATGATTAACCTAACGTTAACGACTTCTCTTTTGATTTTTTAAAAATTTTGTGGTTGGCTTGCGTTGAGTAGTCAGAAGGAAGGGATCCAATGATTGAATTTCGCAAGGAACTGGGTTTCCAACCCCAAAAGAAAATCAATACCGAAATTAGCACGACTCGGTTGGAATTCGACTCATTTGGAACTTAGTCATGATACCCATTTCTAGACCTTCTTATCCATGTGCCGAGTAACTTGCTTGGATAGCTTTTGGAAAGCACTTGCGCCGCAAAATTGCTAATACACGATGCGTGATTTTTCTCTTAATTGGATTAGATAATACCATAAATTCGTACCTAACCACTTTTATCTCGCACGCATCCTGCACCTAATTTTCCTAGCAAATATGCCTAGATCGATGTTACTGAACTTTTCTTCTCAAAAAGAGATGACATGATTATCCAAAAAATAATAATAATAATATCTCTATGACTACTCTTTGGAATCAACATTGGCTCCAACGTTCAGTCAAATAAAACCATTCCCAATTGACCAAGTTACCTCAAATTCCACCCACCACGCGCATTTTTTGGTGATCAACATTCATTTTGGCAGCTAATAAATGAATTAATTCCTAATTCGCACGTAATTTTCAATTTAGCCCCACCTAAATTGTTTGGTCAAAATTACCCCCCGGGCCTCGAGCACGTGTTCCAGATGGGATGGAATCGCCCCACCGGGTAGATATTTATTTATTTCTATTTTCCTCCCCAAGTATTTCCGAAAGTCATTTATTGCTCATTCCGCGATGAGTTCGCAATCATTCAATTTCCTCCCCCATCTACCTTCTCACCGAACACTCCGGAGAGAGAGAGAGAAAGAGAAGATCAGATGCCGGCGTCGATCTTCCGGTGGTCGGCGGCGGCCTTCCGGTGGCCGGGATTCGGCTTCTCGCTGCCGACGTCGATCTTCCGGTGGCCGGGGTTCGACCTCTCCTACCTCACGGCGCGGGGCTTCCGGCTGTTCGACTTCGTCGTGGACGACGTGCTGTTTACGGTCATCACGGTGCTGGAGTCCCTGGCCCTGGCCGCGATGCTCTGCTTCTTCTTCGTCTTCTGCGGGTGCACGCTCTGATTAATCTCCAGCTCCCCCGCTTCCTCCTCCGTGAGAATTTTTTTGCTCGCCGTGCGTGTGTATATGTATATATGATGTGTAGTTATATAATGAAATTTTCATGAATGTTCACTGGTGAATCTAAAATTTTTCATGGGGAATTCAGTTCGTTTACCATCGAATTGGCCGTGTGATTGGTTGAGATTGTGCGAGCCCTTCGAGCTCGTAGTTCCGGTCGTCGGTGTCGGTTAGGTGTTCGATTGAATTCCTGAACGAGGAAATTCATCGATGGAATCCGTTTGTGCGGTTCACGGTTTCTGTGATTACGGCGGCGCTCGAATTGGTTTCATTTCGAATTCGATCGATCGGAAAATCGAAAGGTTTCAGCCAATTGATGCGAAATTCCAGTCTTCTGCTTGGCAAAGAGAACGTCTTCCCAATTAGCTTAAACATTTGTATTGTCGCATGCCACTATGGGGCAGAAGACCATGACGAGCCCGCATTGTTCGATCTCCGTCGAACCGGTGCCGCCGGCGGTCCTGCTGTGCTCGTGCTCTGTACAGCTGCTACGCCTCCGCGAGTGGTCACGCGGTGTTACTGTTTCGACAGCGATAAGGTTGTCTGAAGAGGAGGGCAAGGCTTTGTTGCTTTGCTTGTTTAGTGCTACATAAGATTGAGCCGCGTCACCTCTTAGGACCAGGTCACGTGCAAATTTCTGCCATCTGAAAATGGAATAAAATTGTCCCAAAAATCAAAAATTTGTCGGACATTAATTTAATTTCAAATTTTCTAATTTATCCAATTTAGTTTTGAAGTTCTTCATAATTTTTCAATGTAGTGATTTCGCCTAATTTTGGGTACAAATTACTGATGTGTCGGGCAGATCGGCCTCAATTATCTTATGTGGCAAGATTATCTTTGACATGAATGATTTTAGTAAATTTTGTATTTTTTTTCCTTTTTATTTTCTTTAGTTTTTTTTTTTTCTTGTTTTACCTAATTTCCTTTGTCGGTCAATGGGGCCTCAGTGGCTCTGGCATGTGACCATTGACCAATGGTGGGAAAGAGGAAAAAGTAAGGAATTGGAAAGAAGAAAGAAGATAAAAGGAAAAAAAAAAATTGCGATAAATCTTTCACTTTTGTGATATTAAATTGATAAATTATTAAAAGATTAAACTGGCTAAATTAAAAATGTTAATGTCTAATCAATTTTCTTCCCCAAAAAAAAAAAAATGTTCTAGTCAAGGATGGACAACTTTTGAGCTTTCTTGTCCACACATAACAAAGAGATTGTCCTCAAGGCACAAAATTGCAAAATGAAGTGGCTGATGGAGAGAGATCAGTGGCTAAAGCAACTCATTAAGGATGTGTTTAGTAACTATTCTATTTCGAATGATAAAAATAGCTTTTTTTGTTATGTTTCTTAGACAAATTTCTAAATATTTAAAGGTGTTTGATAACTGTACAATATTTATATTAATGGGATAGAAAATGCATTCGGTATTACCCTCAAAATCTTTAGTTCAAATCATTTTCTTTTAATTATTTAATAAATTTATTGCATTTTCTCTTCCTTCTTTTTTTTTCTTTTCTTTTCTTTTTCTCCTTCATCTAGCCAATCGCTGGCTTTGGTGACTAGCAGATAAGGGCCAACGACCTCGCTAGCTTCAGGGGACCCTCACCTCGTTGGCCATCTCTAAGGTCGAAAATTGGCTAAAGGAAGAAGAAGAAGAAGAAGAAGATATGTTACTGGACATGGATTTTTGTTCCAAAAAAGTTATAAAATGGATTTTTGTTCTTTTTATATTCTGGAAAACAATAGAATAGAATTATGCATTATTAGATATGTTACCAAATAGAGCTTAAGCTCATTTAGACCGCAAGTTAGAAACTGAGTTCAGAATAATACTTGTCACCTCTTTAGTTAGTGCACATTATCAAAAAAACTAACCCAAAAACTTAGATAATAGGTGGGTGGAAATTACATAGGACACTTTGCCAAGTGAAGTGCGGTAATATTTCAACACCCTCTCCCGTACAAATTAGGTTAAGAGTAATACATGGAATTTAACTGAAGGGAGTGGATGCACATATGCAAAAGGAGTAGTACTAGTTCCAATACCATATTAGAAAATCTAATCCAAAAACTTAAACCGATTGATGGAGAGAGAACCATTTGAAATATACATCAGTAAGGATAATCCAATAATAAACTCTTAGAGCCCCTTCGTTATCTCTACCAATGACGATGACATGATAATTATGACATTAATCTCAAACCGAAGTTGTCATTGCTATTCAAGGTTGACAATGGTCTTGGCTGGCCTACTGCCATCTTGCTCTAGTGATTTCAATGTGGATAGTGCTTGGAATGTAGGAGAAGTACTAAAAATTCGTAAACATATTCTATATGTACCGATTTGGTTCTAAATCTTTTAATTGGATCAATTTAGTCATAAACATTTTCACATTTGTATCAATTGAGTTCATCCGATCAATTTAGACTAGAATTTATTGAAGTGGATACCACAATCCTATATGACAAGGTTGATCCTGACGTGACCATATTTTTGAATCTTTTTTTCAATTTTTTTTATTATTATTTTTTTCCTTCTCTTTCCTTTTGGCCTTTGACTAGTACTAGACATGGCTAGCAAGGAATGAACGATTTTTTTTTTTTTTTTTGGGTGCTTTTTCCCTTTGGAATGCTCTTAGACATATGAGGAATTAAAGAGTGGGTTGGCGCAAATTGATATTCGTTCAATCCTGAGTTGTGGAGACCAGAGATTTATTTTTTCATAATTTCGTTTATTTTTGTTTTGAGTGAAAGTTGAAAAAGACCTTTTGAGGGATTGACCGTTGAATTTGCCCCGCGTGCAGGAAAGTAATTTCCATCTTTCAGCACATTCCTGCACGAGGACTTGCTTGCTCGATTTTATTTTATCACAAAAATCAACGGCCACAAAATAACAAAACTTGTTAATATCTTGATTACATAGCCCTCCATTTTAAGTATTTTTTTTAAAAAAAATAGTCTTTTAAAGGATGCTTTGGTAAGGCTAAAAGGATATGGCTGCCAATGTAAAAATTACTAACACTAATCCATTTCTTCCATTGGAAGAAGCAATCTCAACCTCGATTTATAAGATCAATTAGTGACGATCGTGCTATGTAAAACGGCCGGTGTACATGTTAACGCCGGTATGTCAAAATTAGCTAAATAAACTAAATTAATGCAAATTCAAAAGTGTATAACTTAATAGGGGGAAAATTTCAAAAAGATGTTTAAAGTGTCTTGATTTTCTCAAATAAGAATCTAAAGTGAATTTTATTTCAGATAAGGATCTGAATTACCATCGCTTTCTCAAATAAGGGCCTGAAGTGTCATTACTTTCTTAAATAAGGACATGTGATTATGTCTATTTCAAATAAGAGTTTGGCTTTCTGACGGTCGAGGGTATTTTCTTCATTTTCCATTTTTCCATTTTTTTTTTTCTAGTTCTTCTTCTTCCTCTTCGCCAATTGGCCGACCAACCATCGTCCACGCCCATAGAGGGCTGGGCGAGGGTCGCCCTACTAGTAGTTGGCAAGGTCACCGAGCCCTCGCAAATGGCCGTGAAGGACACCCCCAGGGCAAGGTGACTCTCGCCCTAGGGGAGGCCACCCCTCACAGCCATCTATGAGGGCTCAGTGACCTCGCCGACTGCTAGTAAGGACCGACAAGGGGGTGAGGCCACCTTCGCTAGATCTAACGAGGGTCGACCTCACTTGCCTTAAGAAAGGGCTTGATAAACTTTTGACCGGTTGGAAAAGTTAGCCGGCCTACGAGGGTTGTTAAGCCCTTGCCAGCCCTTCCCAGTGACCGACGAGGTCATTGAGCCCTCGTCCTCACCGACCCTTCCCAGTGACCGACAAGGGTCACCGAGCCCTCATTTGAAATCTGACTTTTATTTTATCTTATATTAAGGACTTTGAGACTTACTACTTCTCAAAGGAGGACCTTTTCATTTACGATGAAGTCATTAGTATTTTTTTTTTTTCATAATTTCGTTTATTTTTGTTTTGAGTGAAAGTAGAAAAGAGTTTTTGAGGGCTTGACCCTTGAATTTGCCAGACGCGCGGCGAAGTAATTTCCATCTTTCAGCACAATGATTTCTTTCCTCAATTTCTATCTTTTTGTTTGTCACAGAGATGAACAACCACAGAATAACACTTTCACAAAAAAAAAAAAAAAAAAAAAACCACAGAATAACAACTCTTTATGATATCTTAATTATGTCCCTCCATTTTGAGGAAAGAAAAATCAGCCAAACAAAAGTATTTAAATGATGTTGTGTTATGAGTCAACAAAGATAGGGCTCCGTATAGAATCAAACCCTAATAAGTTTCTTCCATATGAGAAAACAATCTCAACCTCAATTTAAAGGCTCAACTAGCACACATTTCTACACCAAAAGAATTCATTTCTTCACTACACTCTTCCAAAACCTCATCAGCAATTCAGCATCGTCATCTCCTCCAAAAAATAAACTGCAGTAATATGGAGACTCCAATCCTCTTCTGCCGAGAGTGTTAAAAACAATGGGCTATGATCAGAGCCAATTGCCAGTATAATGTAGACTTTGGCATTTGGTAAAATCACTCTCCATTCTATATTACATGGAACTCTGTCTAGTTTTTCCTTCACATAAGCATCTCCATCCCTATTATTTGCCCATGTAAATGCACATTCTTTGCATTCGAGCTTCATGAGAGAACAATCATTGAAAAAGTCTCAAAAAGTAGCTAACTTGTAGCATTCAACCATACGTCCGACTACCTTTTCCCAAGGATACAAAATTTCATTAGAATCGCCCATATGGATCCAAGGAAGCTGGTTGGAATGACTTAGGCTTCGTTCGTTTTACTAAAAACAACTTCCAAGAAAACGTTTTCTGAATTTTTAGGCGTTCGTTTCACAGATAATACATTGATCGGTGAAAACATTTTCCATTAGTTGAAAAAAAGTCTTCTAAAATAGAGGAAAATGTTTTTCACTATTCAAGATAAAGAAAATATTTTCCTTGCTCACTTTCTCTTATCTCAACCCATGTTAACCATTTCCATTTTTCTTTTGTTCTGTTTTTTTTTTCCATTTAAAAAAATGAATTTTTAATTCTTTTTTTCTCTTTTTTTTTTTTTTTTTTTAACTCCCTGTCTTGGTCAATCCCCCGCCACGACGACATCTAGCAACCGACCTCAGGCGAGCTAGAGGCTTGCTGACATCTATTGATCTCGCCGCTCACCAGATCGGTGAACTCAAGGCTCACTCGATCGATGATGAGCTAGGGCTCAAGCTCGCTGCTCGCTAGATTAGTGAGTGGCAAGCTCGAGCCTCGCTAGATCGGCCAGTGGTGAGCACGAGCTCACCTTCAGCTAATCGCCATGCCTAGTAATCAATCGAAGGAGAAGAAGATAAAAAGAAAGAAAATAAAAATAAAAAATAATTTAAATTTTATTTTTAAAAATAAAATAAAATAAAATAATTGAAAAATAGTGCATGGAGGAAAAGATTTTCCTTACCGAAGAGATGATAATATTATCCGCTTCATTTTAAGCTTTAGCAAAACAACGAAAAATAATTATATTTTTCTAGAAAATGGCTTCTTGAAAAACATTTTCCGTAAACGCCACATTTTTCGAGAATTTGGAAAAAATTTCAAAAAACCATTTTTCAAGAAAATAATGATATTCAAATATTCAGTTAAAACTTGAAAATGAAGTAAAAAATATTTTTCCTTGTTTAGTATTTGATTTGATTTTCTACGAAAATTACCAAAATATTGAATTTTAATTGTTTTATTTTTCATTTTTATATATTTTTACAATTCAATTTTTAATTATTTTGTATATTTTTTTAATTGAATTTTCATTATTTTTTAATTTTCTTTTCTCTCTTTTTTCCTTTTTCTTTTCCTTCCTCTTCCTTCCTTTTGCCCCCTCCTTCCTTTATCACCGCATGCCTCAGCGATGGCAACTACTCAACGACCAACCAAGACGTGGATCGACAAGCTCGGGCCTCGCCAACTCTGGCCTCGGGTGAGCTCGAGCTTGTCAAACTAGGCTCACCCACCTCGCCACAGATCAATGAGCTCGAGCCTAGCCGATATCTAGCGAGTTGTGGCAAGGGTCGAGTTGATCAAGGAAGAAGAAAAATAAAAGAAAATAATCGAAAACTCTATTTAAAAAGAAAAAATATAAAAATAAAAGAAAATTGTGTTTGGTGAAAGAAAATGATGTCGACTAAATGATGGAAAATACTTTTTGAAAAATGAAAAATATTTTCCCCACTTTTGAAGGTTTTTTTTCAATAACAAAAAACGTTTTCCTTAACTAATTCATTTTCCGTGAAACGAATGTTGGAAAATTCAAAAAATGTTTTTTTGAAAATTATTTTCCGCGAAACGAACGGAACTTTTACTCTCTTTATATTTTCCCAAAGTTGGAGCCTTTCTTGATATATAGTTGATGCATGGACAAAGGTAACATTTGTTTTTACTCTCTTTATATTTTCCCAAAGTTGGAGCCTTTCTTGATATATAGTTGATGCATGGACGAAGGTAATTCTCATTTGTTTTTTACTATCATTTTCTGTGCATAATACTAGGACGCAAACATCTTTGGAACATGAAATACACATAAACAATACTTGTCACCCTTTTCGCGTCAAAAAGTTATTATACATCATTAAGGATGATCCGACAATGACTTCTCAGAACCCCATCGCCATTGCCATCCCTACGACTGCGCTGGCATGATGACTATGAGTCATGACGTCAGTCTTCGAGCCAAAGCTTGTGATTGCTATTCGAGATTGACAGTGGTCCCGGCCTCCAGCTATCTTGCTCTAGTGAGTTCAGTGTGAGTATTGCTAGGTTGGAATGCTCTTAGACAGTAGAGGAACAAAAATGGGCTGGCGCCAGCTGATCTCGTTCGATCCTGAGGTGGTGAATAGGGATCATATGTGTTAATTTGAATGATATGGATATTCTTCCTTATTCGAATCTTACAAACGAAAGCTCCTTTGTCAAAGAACTAATCTGTCTTCATATCACATACTATGGCAAGTAGAGAGGAAAAGATTAGGGTAGATTACTCACTACAAAACTCATTAATATCTTTGATAATCTCCCTCCATTTTTAAGGTAAGTGTCATGTGTCTAAAAGATATAGTATCTTCGACCAAAAGAAAAAAATGGAAATTGTCAAACCCTTATGCTTTTCTTCCATTGCGGGAAGCATCAACCTCGATTTAAAGGATCAACCAGCACACATTTCTACGCCAAAAGTATTCCTTTTCTTACAATCCTCTTCCAAAACCTCATCGGCATAATCGTCTCTTTCAATAACAGACTCCAGCAATATGAAGACTCCAATGCTCTTCACACTTCTCTCGTTCACTCAACTTCTTCTCATCACCATCCTCCCACTCGCATCCGCCGACCTCGTTGACGACACCTGCAAGAAGACGCCGAACGTCGACTTCTGCACCATGATTCTCAGGTCTGACCCCCGGAGCTCCACCGCGGACACCCCAACCCTAGGCCTAATCTCTGTCGACAAGGTCGACTCAAACGCCGAGGGGACTCTGACCAAGATCAAGGACTTGCTCGGCAAATCTCCCGACCCAGGGACGAAGCAGGCGCTGACCTCTTGCGAGGGGTCGTACGGAAATATCAGAAGTTCGTTGGTGCCGCCAAGCAAGGAAAGTTTGACGAAAGGTGACTACAAGTTCGCTGTGCAGTACATGAATGCCGCTGCGGACGAGGCGTCGGAGTGCGAAGCAGGCTTCGGAGGCTCAAAGTCGCCGATAAACGACTCGAACGAGTATGAGCGCAACGCTGCCACGGTGGCTTCCGCCATTGCCAGTTCATTGCTGTGAGCACTGATGATAAGAGATATGATTTGTTCGATTAATAACGGTGGTAGAATACATGTCTAGCTCGGAAGCAAAATGAAAATGGAAACACGATGTTTCTTAATGAAAGTGCAGTGTTCGTATTATGAAATTCGGTAGGACACTAGAAATGTCAAGAATGTCGCCACTCGTATCATTTTTGAAAGCGTACCCAAATTATTCCTTCTTATTTTTTATTTTTTTGGTTTTTCCTTCTTGTTCGCGTTTGAGAGCTTCAACGAGGTGGAATCTCACTCAAAGATTCCTCCACCACTGTCGATTTAACTCATCATCACATCTAGGAGATTCTAATCACCAAACCAGAGGCTTTTGATCAGATTCATTTACAAGGGAATACTTCTGCTTGCTTATTTCTTAAGTTGGGGTTTGGTCAGTTTGGTCAAATTAGGGTTTTAAATTGGGGAAAATCATGTTAAACAATATCATTCAGATATAGATGCTAAGTTAGGTTATAATGAGCCATGTCGATCCAAAGAATAATATATTGCCACGAAATCCAACCACCTAAATCGAAATTCACACTTAAATGATCTTTTTTTAAATATTTAAGTGATCCAAAAAAAAAAACTTGGCATTTTAAATGTCTTTTTATTGATGAAATTGTATTAATTGTATATAGTACTTGAATCGTAGTCATTCTAAAGCGATCAATATGATAGAGAAAAGGCAGCCATCGTTGCTTCCCTCCTCAAGTAAACATTCTGACTCTCCTAATCAAATATATGACTAGCTATTTGAAGTTAAATTTAGATTCTTGACAGTAACTTTTCCTCAATTGAAGATTAAATTTTTCCACTTATCTATGGGAGATTAAAGCAAATGTATTAAGTACATAATTCCACAATCAAGCGCCTCTCCACTAAATAACAGACATTTTAGTGGATATATTACAAAAGTTTAGACCTCTCAATAAACTATTTTGTCTCATGATCATGGCACGTGGAGAAACAAGCAAATTGGGGGTTGGAGTATCGCAAAGTATTGGAGAGATCGAGCTCGAGTATAGCTAAACCGGGGATGACGTTGCGGAGATATTCACTAAATTGTTATCACAAGTCAAATCCGAGACGTTGTAGGGTAGCGGCGGTAAATTAATGATCGATTTTAGAGAGCTTCCTGGTCCGATCTTGAGAAATCAAGGGCAGTCTAGGTTCTTGCCTGCTTAGTGGACTTGGCCGACAAGAAAGAAAACCATGATTGAGAAAAATCTTCTGACATAAACGTGAAGTCTATCGATAGGCTTGTAATCCTCGCATACTGTATAAGGACCAATCAACTCGACCACAAATTCCCATGGACTACTTTTCCTCGTATAAACCAGCTATTATAATTGAATGAACTCCTTTCAATTTGTCCCTTTGCCGAGAAATATCGTACTTACATACACACACCTTCACATCGAGATCTATATCACATACCATCACCAAAATTTAATAGAATATAAGAATCAAATATTATGGCTAGTGGAGAGGATAAGCGCCCTAAGTCTTCACTGTACACATATTGACTGCTTTAGCTACTAAGTCTTCACAATTTTATTCTTCTCAGGACAGCACATACTATTCCAAGAAAATGCGTATGTATAATTAGAGGTCTCATTGTCTTATAAGGCAACCCTAAACTCCCTCTCTAAGCGATGTGGGACAAAAGACATACCCCCTCCTTGCGCACGTCCGGGGACCGAGGGGCGCACGCACCGCCATCCCTCCTCCCCGCGCACCGCTGCCTAAGCTATCACACTCTCCACCCCTTAAGGGCACAACATTCTCGCCGTGGCCCCACATGCAGTCGAGAGTCGACTCTAATACCACATATAGAAAATTATTCACATAAACAACTAATCAATCAAGAACAACCGAATCCATATATAATTATAAAATACCGAGATCGATAAATACAACGGAATAAAACATACATGTTTGAGCCATTACTTCACTTGAAAAAAAAATAACTCTGATAATTAGAAATCTATTAGAATACCAGTTTTCCTCTCTATGATCTATTTCAATATAGTAGCTTTCAATGGGATTAAGCAACCGATAGATATAACCTACCATTTTATAGGTTAGAAAGGGGACCTAGCAAACCCTAATCAATAGTGTGTCAATTGAGTCATTCCCATTATGAGCTTTAGTTAAACACAATTGGCTACACCTTACTATTCAACTAGGCTCATTATTAATATATGTCAATACACAATTCAATCATATCATTGTAGGGTTCAATAAATATTGAAATATCCATTAACCCGATTATTTAAAATAGAAAATTAATTAATTAATGTTAGCCCATATTATAGAAAATTTCCAACATACAAAGCATGTAATCTCTTCTTTTTCTCCTCCAAAAAAGAAAATACAATCTCTTGTTAATGATCGAAAGTTTTTAAAAAAAAAAAAAATTGAACATTTGAAGTTTGACTTTTATTTAATTTTTTTAGCCTTTTGTTCATTTTAAAGAAAATAACATTGTGCCTTTTTTATTTTGTTAATCTAATTTAAATAAAATTTGAAATTATAATTTGGACTAAAACGGCATCGTTTTAATTTCATACTTCATGATTTAGTTAAAGCTAATGTTAGTAAGAAGAGAGAAAATAATAAAAAGCCACATTGACATTTTTTATGAGTCAAATTATACATAATTAAATGAGAGAATTGATTGCACTAGGGAAATTGTTCAAAACGTCTTAAATATATGAAATATATGACAATTCAGTCTTAAAACTTTCAATTTTATCAATTAAGTCTAAATCTTTTCACTTTTTACCAATTAAGTCAATCCGGTCGATTTTGACTAGAAATTGTACTACCGGCACTAACGTGGCACTTTTTAAAAATTTAATAGTTTTTTGAGTTGTTATACATTTTTTTTTCCTTTTTACTTTTTTTTAGAGGGTTTTGGAGAGAAAGTTAGCAAGGGTGGCCGGCAAGGGGTGAGGGTGGTCGACAAACCCTCGCTAGCCTTGAGCGAATGTGTCGAGGCCCTCATTGACTAAAGCGAGGGGGTGCAAGCCCTCACTAGTCGAGGGGTGCAACCTCGCTCGGGTTGGAAAAATTAAAAGGTTTAAGACATAATTATAGGTTTAAGTATGTTTGGACAATTTTCCCGATTGCATCAACTTGGCAAGTTCTAGAATTTAATTATACTTTAAAAAAAAATTATGACTCAATTGCACTTCTACTACAGCTTTTAGGATTTTAGTACTCATCCTTTTGCATAATTTCATACATTTTTGTGTCGATCGAAAGTTAAAATGACTTCTTGAGGGCTCGACCTTATATTTGCCCAACATGTGGGAAAGTAATTTCCATCTTTCAGCACCATGATTACTTTCTTCAATATTTTTTTAGACTTTGCTAGTATAATAGTTTTTGAGTTACTATGGAAATAACAGTTTATTATGAGTCACAAATTCTTGAAAAAGTGAGCCCCATAATAATTTCATATAGGACATTTGAAATCTGACTTTTATTTAATGTTAAAGACTTCTGAGTAATCCTCCTTAGTCAATGGTTCTATTTGCCCATATTTTCATTTAG
The DNA here is from genome assembly GCA_014182515.1 of Eucalyptus microcorys. Classification (NCBI taxonomy): domain Eukaryota; kingdom Viridiplantae; phylum Streptophyta; class Magnoliopsida; order Myrtales; family Myrtaceae; genus Eucalyptus; species Eucalyptus microcorys. Next base: position 39,923,314 of record CM024569.1, on the reverse strand, counting down.
TTTTGCGTCGAGTGAATGTTAAAAGGACTTTTTGAGGAAATGACCCCTAAATCGCCCCATGTGCGGCAACCTAATATCCAAAACATCCGCGAATAACAAAACTCATTAATATCTATGATAATCTCTCTCCATTTTAAAGGTAAGTGTCATGTGTCTAAAAGGTATAGTATCTTCGCCCAAAAGAAAAAAATGGAAATTATCAAACGCTTATGATTTTCCCATTGCGGGAAGCAATCAACCTCGATTTAAAGGATCAACCAGCACACATTTCTACGCCAAAAGTATTCCTTTTCTTACAATCCTCTTCCAAAACCTCATCGGCATAATCGTCTCCTTCAATAACAGACTCCAGCAATATGAAGACTCCAATGCTCTTCACACTTCTCTCGTTCACTCAACTTCTTCTCATCACCATCCTCCCACTCGCATCCGCCGACCTCATTGACGACACCTGCAAGAAGATGCCGGACGTCGACTCCTGCGTCGCGATTCTCAGGTCTGACCCCCGGAGCTCCACCGCGGACACCCCGACCCTAGGCCTAATCTCTGTCGACGCGGCCGACTCAAACGCCGAGGTGACTCTGGACGAGATCAAGGACTTGCTCGGCAAATCCCCCGACCAAAGACGAAGCAGGCGCTGACCTCTTGCGAGGCGTCGTACGGAAATATCAGAAGTTCGTTGGTGCCGCCAAGCAAGGAAAGTTTTACGAAAGGTGACTACAAGTTCGCTGTGCAGTACATGAATGATGCAGCGGACGCGGCGGCGGAGTGCGAAGCAGGCTTCGGAGGCCCAAAGTCGCCGATATACGACGCGAACGTGTTTGAGCGCAGCGCAGGCTTGTTGGCTTCCACCATTGCCAGTTCATTGCTGTGAGCACTGATGATAAGAGAGATGATTTGTTCGATTAATAACGGTGGTAGGATACATGTATAGCTCGGAAGCAAAATGAAAATAAAACCACAATGTTTCTTAACGAAAGTGCAGTGCTCGTATGATGAAATTCGGTAGGACACTAGAAGCGTCAAGAATTATGTACGGCAAATGATCAATCACTTTGTCCGTTGCCACTTGTATCATTTTTGAAAGCGTACCCAAATTATTCCGTCTTATTTTTTTTTTTTTTTCCTTCTTGTTCAGCATTCGAGAGCTTCAACGAGGTGGAATCTCACTCAAAGATTCCTCCACCATTGTCGATTTTACTCATCATCACTTCTAGGAGATTATAATCACCAAACCAGAGGTTTTTGATCAGATTCATTTACAAGGGAATACTTCTGCTTGCTTATTTCTTAAGTTGGGGTTTGGTCAGTTTGGTCAAATTAGGGTTCTAAATTGGGAAAAATCATGCTAAACGATATCGTTCAGATATTGATGCTAAGTCAAGTTACAACGAGCCATGTCGATCCAAAGAATAATATATTACCACGAGATCCAACCATCTAAATCGAAATTGGCATTTAAGTGATTTTTTTAAAATATTTAAGTAATTTGAAAAAAAAAACTTTTGGCATTTTAAATGTCTTTTTACCGATGAAATTGTATTAATTGTATACAGTACTTGAACCATAGCCATTCTAAAGCCGATCAATATGATAGAGAAAAGGCAGCCATCGTTGCTTTCCTCCTCAAGTAAACATTCTTACTCTCCTAATTAAATATATGACTAGCTATTTGAAGTTAATAACTTAAACTTAGATTCTTAACAGTAACTTTTCCTCAATTGAGGATTAAATTTGTCCACTTATCTATTGGAGATTAAAGCAAATGTATTAAGTACACAATTCCACAATCAAGCGCCTCTCCACTAATTAACAGACATTTGAGTGGATATATTACAAAAGTTCAGACCTCTCAAACAAACTATTTTGTCTCATGATCATGACACGTGGAGAAACAAGCAAATTGGGCGTTGGAGTATCGCAAAGTATTGGAGAGATCGAGCTCGAGTATAGCTAAACCGGGGACGAAGTTGCGGAGATATTCACTAAATCGTTATCACAGGTCAAATCCGAGACGCTGTAGGGGAGCCCCAGTAAATTAATGATCGATTTTAGAGAGCTTTCTTGTCCGATCTTGAGAAATCAAGGGCAGTCTAGTTTCTTGTCTGCCTAGTGGACGTGGCCGACAAGAAAAAAACCCATGATTGAGAAAAATCTTCTACATAAACGTGAAGTCTATCGGTAGGCTTGTAATCCTCTCATAATGTATACAGACCAATCAACTCGACCACAAATGCCCATGGCCTGCTTTTCCGCGTATAAATAAGTTATTATAGGCCCGTTTGGTTCGGCTATTGGAGAATGTATTTACCAAAATACAAATACATTTAGGTGAAGGGCGATTTACAAAATACAAATAACGTTTGGTAAAATTTGCATTGAGAAATAAATTTGACCAAAATACCGTTTGGTAAAATTTGCATTTATAAAAGACTTTTATTAAATTAAAAAAACAAAAAAAAATTTGTATTTTTTTTTTTAAAGTCTGGCCACCAAACCACTGAATCTGGTTGTCGGACCGCCGGATCTAGCGGCCGGATGGCTAGATCTAGCCCTCGAACGGTCGCCAGGGTCGCGCGACCCAAGCAACGGCCGCCTGAGGTCGCGCAATTCAGGCCATCAGTCGCCTAGGTCGCACGACCCAAGCCTCGCCTGAGGTCCGGCGACGATTGCCAGGGTCGAGCGACCCTTAGGCGGTGGTCGCCGGCGCACGCGACCCCTCCTCCGATCGGCTTTCGTGCGGTGGTTTTGAAGAAGATGAACAATACCGGGGACTTGCATTCCCAAGATGCAACTTTCAAAGTACCTCCATACTTGCTTTAGGCTAAGGGCCCTTAGTGCCATTTGGAGATGCATTGCATCTTGCCAAAGTCGCCCAAAAAATCGAACCGAATGTGTTTGCATTTAGCCAAGGAACTTTAGAGTCCAAAAGCCCATTTGAAATGCCGAACCAAACAGGCCATAATTGAATAAACTCCTTTCAATTTGTCCCTTTGCCGAGAAATATCGTACTCACATATACACACCTTCACATCGAGATCTATACCACATACCATCACCAAAATTTAATAGAATATAAGAATCAAATATTATGGCTAGTGGAGAGGATAAGATTTAAGATTATGGTTTTCAATATTTACTACAAAACCTCATTTATGAGAAGTGTGAATGCTTACAAAGCATGTAATCTCTTCTTTTTCTCCTCCAAAAAAGAAAATACAGTCTCTTGTTAATGATCGAACCATTTTTTTTTTAATTTTAATTTTGAACATTTGAAGTCTGACTTTTATTTTATTTTTTTGAGCCTTTTGTTCATTTTAAAGAAAATAACATTTTTCTTTTTCTATTTTGTTAATCTAATTTAAATAAAATTTGAAATTAGATTTTGACTAAAATGGCATCGTTTTAATTTCACACTTCATTGATTTAGTTAAACCTAATGTCAGTTACAAGAGAGAAAACAATAAAAAGCCAGTCCACATTTTTTATGAGTCAAATTGAACATAATTAAAGGAGGGAATTGATTGCATTAGGGAAAATTGTCCAAAAAGTCTTAAACATATGATAATTCAGTCTTAAAACTTTTAATTTTATCAATTAAATGTAAATCTTTTCACTTTTTACTAATTAAGTCGATTCGGCCGATTTTGATTGGAAATTGTACTACTAGCATTGATGTAGCACTTTTTAAAATAATATTTTAATAATTTTTTGAATTGTTATGCTTTTTTTCTTTTTACTTTTCTTCTTCTTCTTCTTCTTCTTCTTCTTCTTCTTCTTTTAAGGGTTTTGGAGAGAAGGTTGGTGAAGGTGGTCGGCGAGGGGTGAGGGTGATCAATAGACCCCCACCTGCCCTAGGCGAGTGTGTCAAGGCCCTCATCGGCTAAAGTGAGGGGGTGCAAGCCCTCACTGGCCCAGTCAATGGGCGCAACCTCGCTTAGGGACAACAAGGGCTACTAAGCCCTTGCCTAGCCAAGTCTAGCGAGGGTGTCGTAGCCCTCACCTCTTCTGGGTGAGGGCTAGTGCACCTCAATGCCCTCCCCCATGGCCATCGAGGGTTGGTCGGCCCTGACTATGGCTAGCGAGAGCTAGAGCCAATTGTTGCTAGCCACCCTCACCAGCCCTTTCTCTAAAATCCTAAAAAATAAAGAAAAATAAAAATAAAAAGTATAAAAAAAATTCAAAAAACAATTAAAAAAAGTTCAACGTTATCTTTTTCCAATCAAAATTGGTCGAATGAACTCAATTAACAAAATGTGAAAAAATTTGGGACTCAATTGACAAAATTAAAATGTTTAAGACATAATTATAGATTTAGGGCTTTTTGGATAATTTTACCAATTGCATTAACTTGGCAAGTTCTACAATTTAATTACACTTTTAAAAAAAAAAAATTATGACTCAATTGCACTTCTACAATAGCTTTTAGGATTTTAGATGTACTCATCCTTCTGCATAATTTCATCTATTTTTGTGTTGATCAAAAGTTAAAATGACTTCTTGAGGGCTTGACCTTATATTTGCCCAACGTGTGGTAAAGTAATTTCCATCTTTCAGCATTGCGCTTACTTTCCTTAATATTTTTTTTGGATTTTGCTAACATAACAGTTTTTGGGTTACTATGAAAATAATAATTTATTATGAGTTACAAATTCTTGAAAGAGTGAGCTCCATAATAATTTTTTAATTATTTATTATATGATTTTTTTGATTATTTATTCTAATAATAAATTAAAAAGTTGTCACATAATCATTTCTCATTTTTCTTTTCTCAATGATGATATGTCAATCCATATTCTACTTAGTGGGATTCGATAGTCATTTGTTCCTATTTTTAATAAGCACCTAAACCTTGAATTATCATATGACTTCCCTCGGGCACGATGCCTAATATTTATGACGCTCCACAAGAGGAATCAATCATTACCTCTGGCTCTATATAAAGGGTGAAGTAGCCCGCATTTCTACACCATAAGAATTCCATTCCCCACAATCCTCTTCCAAAACCTCATCGGCATCATCATCTCCTTCGAAAACAAACTCCAGTAACATGAAGACTCCAGTGGTCTTCAAACTCCTCTCGTTCTCTCAAATTCTTCTCATCACCGTCCTCCCGTTCGCATCCGCCTCCACCGACCTCGTGAACTACGCATGCAAGAAGACGCCATACACCGTCTTCTGCGCCGCAGCTCTCAGTTTGGACCCCCGGAGCTCCACCGCAGACACCCAAACCCTAGGCCTAATCATGGTCGACAAGGTCGAGGCGCATGCCAAGTCGACTCTGACCAAAATCAAGTACTTGCGCAGCAAAGCCGCCCACCCGAGGACGAAGCAGGCATTGACCTCTTGCGAGCAGTCGTACGGATTCATCATAAGCGCGATGGTACCCCCTAGCAAGGAAAGTTTGACGAAAGGTGACTACAAGTTCGCCGTGGAGTACATGAATGCCGCGGCAAATGATGCACAGGAGTGTGAAGCGGGCTTCAGAGGCTCAAAGTCACCAATATCGGACTCGAACGATTATGAGCACAAAGCCGCCACGGTCGCTTCTGCCATTGCCGGTTTATTGCTGTGAATAGTGATGATCAGAGAGATGAATGGTTAAATCAGTGAGGGCTGTAAAAAAAATGTATAGATCGTAAGCAATATGAAAACTGAACCGTAATGTTTCTTAATGAATGTGCAGGTTTTGTTTAATGAAATTCTGTTAATAGTACCAAAAACCAAAGCATACTCATTTGAAAGTAGATCGATATGATATTTTTCCTCCTGAAGTAAACATTTTTACATTCTTGATCATACATATGACCAGCTGTTGGAAGTTAATTAAGTTAAATTTAGATTCTTATCAGTCATTTTTCCTTAATTGAGGATTATAATTTTCCACTCGTTTATCGGATACCAAATAAATTTATTAATGTATATGTTTCCATGATCAAGTGCCTCCCCACTACCTCACAGATATACGAGAGGACAAACCACAATAACCCAGGCCTTTCAGAAAAGTATTTTGTGGATGGGATGTATCATATAATCTTGACACGGGGAGAAACAAGCAAATTGGAGATAAAGAGTGTTCAGAAGAGATAGGGTTGGTTTGAATACATGTCAATTAGACAATATAACTGACCAGTTTACCAGGCGTCAGCCATGTTACAGTGGATATTTTCTGCTTTCAGTGCGCACTTTATCACCTTGATAACAAATAATTTGGTAGACTTGGAATAGACCAAATCGAAAGTTTCCAACGGATCATGTTAGCTTCAAGTTGTCGAGCTGTGGGAAAGAAAACATCAATTTTCGAGCAAGCTCTAATCAGTTCGTTTCGTTAAATGTAAATAAAGTACCTTATCCCCTCGATGGTGGCATCAACTCGGAAAAGATCAGATAAGCCTCATCAACCAAAAAGTAGACATGCTTTTGCCAATTATTAATAAAGACAAAGTTGTTGAGCAATCACCTCCATGAAATGAGAGGATTTGGAACTTTATCCTGTCATTGGTAGTTATATTCTTAGATAATTTCCTCTGATCAGGCCAGAGTCTTTTCAAATTGAATCAATGCCTGTGGCTCATGCTGAGTGCAATCTGAGCTACCCAACTCGACCGTGATCATATCTTTGGCGCTTATACCGAAACCCCACAAAGAAAAATCTGCAATTGGGCCACGGTAAGTAGAGAGCATAAATAAGACTCTGTTCTTCTGATTATTCTACAAAAGAAACACTGATGTGATCAAAGAGCATTAAAAATCATGTCTAGTGGAGTCATCTTTAGAATTTTATATATGGAATGCACTTTAAACCTTGCTTCTAAATTTATTTGGCGCAATTCGATTTGCTTAATCTTTCCTACCAAGTGTAACCGAGTTTTGAACTATCCGATTGTTATGATCGAGTTTTTAATCCTTCCCAAAAAGCATAATCAAGTATGAAAAACGTAACTGAGTTTTGAACTATTCGCTTGGTACGATTAAGATTTTCCAAGTGCGCAATTACGGTTGTTGCTTTGGGTAATTTCAATATTAGTGACTGGAAAAACTTGATTGTGCTTTTTAAAAAAGGTAATTTGCACTTGATTGTGTTAACTGAAAAACACAAAGAACTCGAATATATTACATTACATAAGATTTAGGACTTTCAGCAAACTTTTCCCTATCATGCCTCTAGCTAAACTTTTTCATAACCAGACATTCTCCTTTTGAGTAGGATTATGTTCTCTCCATTAATTTTTTTTTTTTTTAATGTGGAAAGATTCTTGTGTAATTCCTCACTTTAGGTGTATACATGAAACTTGTTTGTTGATGTTTCTACCAAATGCATGCAATTTTTTAGAACTTGATTCTTGCATTGGATGGCCTTAATTGCCAACTTTGTGAATAAGGTCTCCTCTGTTTTTTCAGAAACTAAAATGGTTCTGATACCTGAATGCAAATTGATTTTTTTACATCAATCCATAGCTCCTTTGTGAAAAATCAAAACTTGAAAATTATTTGGCACACTTTGCTTTAGTTGTACAAATTTATTCATAGTTGTTTGATCTTGTCTGCTATTTTTTAATGAATTTTTCATATTCATACCCGAACAGGGTCAAGACGTAAGAAAAATCATTGAAGTATTTAAAAACTTAGTAACAAGAACTAAAGTTTGTGTGCACAGTAAAAAAAGAAAAGAAAAAAGAAACGGAAGTAAATCTTGTGTTCTGAATTCCTTGTGCAAAGAAGCACTTGAATCTGCTCTTTGGTGCTACCGTTTGGTGATATGATGATGATTATTCTTCAAATCTTGACATTGGTCTTTCTGTGGCTCTTTGGTACCGCAGTTTGGTGTCTCTGATAAAGTTGCGGATAGGGCTTGGAATGGTCTTAAACACAGAGGAGTAAAAGGTGGCTTTAGTGCAAACTGACGTAGTTCAAGCCTTATGTGCCAAAATGGAAAAAGAAAAATGGTGGACATACGGAATGGACATGACTAGCATAATAACAGTACCTTTACAAGAAAAGAGAAACGGTACAAAGAGAATCATGTATTTTAAAGCACACGCATAAAAGCTGTTGGTGAGAACCATATCCTTAGGAAAATGTACGGTGCTGATGATACCGTCACTCTTCCAGTCAGCTTATTAATTTCCATATGGAATCGTCATAGAAAGTTATATGTTCGAGAAATGACCTCAGTAATTTCTTTAATGAAGTCTTCCAGACAAAAGCTCCTTTTATAAAGAATCTGCCTAAATATCAGATACTATGGCTAGCTAGTAGAGAGGATAAGAATATAGGGGGTTATTTACTACAAACCTCATTTATGACTAGTATGAATGTTTATCTACTTCAAAGTTGAACAGCCACAAAAAAACAAAACTTGGTAATATCTTCAAGGAAACAACTCATTCAAAGGATGGTTTTTGAATGATGCTGAATCAAGTGTTAGGTGTCAACAGAGATATGGCTATCAATGTAGAAAGTATCAATTTCTTCCAAATGGTCAACTGCCACACATTCTACATCAAAAGAATTCCCTTTCTTACCATCCTCGTCCAAAACCTCATCAGAATCGTCGTCTCCTTCAAGAACAGACTCCAATTACATGAAGACTCCAATGCTCTTCACGTTTCTCTCGTTCACTCAAATTCTTGTCATCACCATCCTCCCACTCACATCCGCCGACCTCGTCGACTACACATGCAAGAAGACGCCGTACGCCGACTTCTGCATCTCAGCTCTCAGGTCTGACCCCCGGAGCTCCACTGCCGACACCGCAACCCTAGGCCTTATCATGGTCGACAAGGTCGATGCGAATGCCAAGTCAACTGTGACCAAAATCAAGGACTTGCTGCGCAAATCCCCCGACCGAGGGACGAAGCAAGCGCTAACCTCTTGCGAGGAGTCGTACAAGTATTGCATAAGCGCCTTGGTGCCCTCGAGCAAGGAAAGTTTGACAAAAGGCGACCCCAAGTTCGCCGTGGACAACATGAGGCAGGAGGCAATTCAGGCATCCTCTTGCGAAGAGGGCTTTGGAGGCAAGTCGCCATTATCAGGCTCAAACGATTATGAGAACAAGGCGGCCTCTGTGGCTGCCGCCATTGCCAGTTTGCTGCTGTGAGATGGTTTGCTAGATTAATAAAGGTTGAAGAAGAAATGTTTAGCTCGGAAGCAAAAATGGAAACTGAACTGTGATGTTTCCCAATGAAAGTGCAGTTTTCGTTTGATAAGATCCTATGAATCGTATCCAATACCAAAGCATGCTCATTTTATAACTAATCGATATGATAGATGACATTTCCATGACCAAGCGCCTCTCTGCTAGCTAATAGACACACGCTTATACAAATTACGACAATTCACGCCTCTCAGAAAAAGCGTTATGCACGCCCACGGGACGCATCATGGGGTCATCATGACACATGGAGAAACAAGCAAATCCGAGGTACAAATTTTCAAATTTCAAACATAAGGTTGGTTTAAATACATATCACTTAGACAACAATGACAGTTGCAAACAACTTAAAGACTTCTCTTCCTAAGACTAACAATGCTAAGGAATTTATGAGATTTGTGGAAGAGCGTTCTCAAACTGCTGATAAGTCACTTGCTAGTACATTGATGAGCACACTAACCACCATGAAATATGATGGTTCACGTACCATGCATGAGCATATACTTGAGATGACGAATTTAGCAAGTAAAGTTAAGGACTTTGGGAATGAACGTGGATGAGTACTTTTTAGTACAATTTATACTTAATTCCTTGCCTCATGAGCAATATGGGCCATTTCAAATTAATTACAACACTATAAAAGATAAGTGAAATGTAAATGAATTGGCCAGTATGCTAGTTCAAGAGGAAACAAGAATAAAAAATCAAAAGGCTCATTCTGTTCACCTCTCAAGTCATCAAAAAGTTCGAAAGAATTTCAAGAAGAAATGTGGAAGGAGCAAGAAGAAAGGACTACACGTCCTGAATGACTCTTCAAAGGCTTCTCAAATCCACAAGAAGGAACACAATCTTATTAAGTGTCATTTTTGCAACAAAATTGGACACTTGAAGAAAGATTGTCTGAAATGTAAGGCTTGGTTCGAAAAGAAAGGTAAGCCTTGTGCTTTAGTATGTTTTGAATCAAACTTTACTGAAGTTCCTCATAATACTTGGTGGATTGATTTGGTGCCACCACTCATGTGTCAAATACGATGTAGGGATTTCTTACGATCCAAACTATAAAGCCAAATGAAAGTTATGTGATTACGGGGAACAGAAACAAAGCTCCAGTTGAAGGCATTGGCACTTACCGTTTGATCTTAGATACTGGGCATTATTTGGATTTGTTTGAACCCTTTATGTACCTACATTTTCTCGCAATTTAGTTTATTTGCCAAGACTTGATGTGGCGGGATTTTATTGTAAGTTTGGATCAGAATCTTTCAGTCTATTTAAGAGTGATACTCTTATTGGAACTGGAACTCTATGTGATGGTCTCTACAAATTTAGACTTGATTATACTTTTGTTGAGACATTAATGACCTTGCATCATAATGTTGACACCAAACGAAGTTTGGTGGATGAAAATTCTGCTTACTTGTGGCATAAACGTTTGGGTCATATATCCAAGGAAAGAATGCAAAGATTAGTGAAGAATGAAATTCTTCCAAATTTGGATTTTACTGACCTTGGAGTGTGTATTGATTGTATTAAAGGTAAACAAACAAAGCACACTAAGAAAGGTGCCACAAGAAGCACAGAGCTTCTTGAAATTATACATACCGATATATGTGGTCCATTTGATGTTCCATCTTTTGGTAAAGAAAGTTACTTCATCACCTTTATTGATGATTTTTCACATTATGGCTACATTTATCTATTGCATGATAAGTCTCAATCAATGAATGCACTTGAAGTGTATATTAAAGAGGTTGAGAGGCAATTAGATAAAAAGGTGAAAATAGTATGATCGGATAGAGATGGTGAATATTATGGAAAGTATGATGAATCAAGACAATGTCCAGGTCCATTTGCTAAATCCCTTGAAAGACATGGCATTTGTGCTCAATATACAATGTCAGGTACACCACAACAAAATGATATAGCAGAAAGGCGTAACCGTACTTTAATGGAAATGGTTAGGAGTATGATGAGTCATTCATCTTTACCCTTATCTTTGTGGATGTATGCTTTAAAAACTTCTATGTACTTATTAAAAAGGGTTCCTAGTAAGCAGTTCAAAGACTCCCTTTGAATTGTGGACGGGAAGGAAACCTAGTTTACGACACCTACATGTTTAGGGTTGTCATGCTTTAAAAAATTTATAATCCACATAAAAGGAAATTGGATTCAAGAACAAGACTGGTTATTTCATTGGTTATGCAGAAATTCAAATGGTACATGTTTAGGGTTGTCAAAATTTTATTGTCCTAATCATAGTACAAGAATTGTTGAATCTGGAAATGCTAGGTTCATTGAGAATGGTGACATCAGTGGGAGTGATAGAATGCGTGATGCTTGCATTCAAGAAGTAAAGGTAGAAGTTCCTATACCCAAAGCTTCTAAAGTTGTTGTTTCTGATATTATAGTACAACCTGATAATAATCAAGAACAACAAATTAATGAACAAACACTTCATAATGAAGATGTCAACATTGAACCTCCAATAGCTGAGTCACAAGAAATAGTATTAAGAAGATCTCAAAGAGAAAGGAGGTCGGCTATTTCTGATGACTATATGGTTTATTTACAAGAGTCAGAAATTAACCTAGGAATTGGAAATGATCCAGATTCATACTCCCAAGCCATGGAATGTGAAAATTCTAATGAATAGTTTAATGCCATGGAAGAAGAGTTAAAATCCATGCATCAAAATTAAGTCTGGGATATTGTTGAATTGCCTAAATGATGTAAAAAGGTTGGGTGTAAATGGGTCTTTAAGACCAAGCGCAACTCAAAAGGCAATATTGAACGACATAAAGCTAGACTTGTTGCAAAGGGTTTTACTCAAAAAGAAGGCATTGACTATAAAGAGACATTTTCACCAGTCTCTAAGAATGACTCACTTAGAATCATTATGGCTTTGGTGGCTCATTATGACTTGGAGTTACACCAAATGGATGTAAAAACCGCCTTTCTTAATGGGAATTTAGAAGAAGAGGTTTATATGGACCAACCCGTAGGCTTTTCAGTTAAAGGAAAGGAACACATGGTATGTAAATTAAAGAAGTCAATATATGGACTTAAACAAGCTTCCCAACAATGGTATCTTAAGTTTAACGATACCATAACTTCATTTGGATTTAAGGAAAACACCGTTGATCAGTGTATATATATGAAGATTAGTGGGAGCAAGTTTATTTTTCTAGTTCTGTATGTTGATGATATTTTACTTGCTGCTAATGATCTTGGTTTGTTACATGAAACCAAGAAATTTTTCTCTATGAATTTTGAAATGAAGGATATGGGAGAGGCAACGTATGTGATAGGAATAGAAATATTCCGTGATAGATCACAAGGATTGTTAGGATTGTCTCAGAAAGCCTACATTGAGAAAATTTTAGAGAGATTTAATATGAGTAAATGCTCAGCAGGAATAGTTCCAATTCAGAAAGGTGATAAATTTAGCCTTATGCAATGTCCGAAAAGTGAATTGGAACGAAAACAAATGAAAAACATTCCTTATACATCTGTTGTGGGGAGCTTAATGTATGCACAAACTTGCACCAGACCAGATATCAGTTTTGCTGTTGGAATGCTGGGCAGGTATCAAAGTAATCCTGGAATGGATCATTGGAAAACTGCAAAGAAAGTTCTTAGATACTTGCAAGGAACGAAAAATCATATGCTCACTTATAAAAGATCTGATCATCTCGAGGTGATTGGATATTCAGATTCGAGACTTAGCCGGATGTGCCGATACAAGAAAATCAACGTTTGGTTACTTATTTCTTCTTTGGAGGGGCAATTTCATGGAAGAGTGCGAAGCAGTCAATTATTGCTGCATCCACTATGGAAGCTGAATTTGTGGCATGCTTTGAGGCCACAATTCATGGATTATGGCTGCGAAATTTTATTTCAGGGCTTGTAATTGTCGACAGTATTGCCAAGCCGCTGAAAATTTATTGTGATAACTCTACAGCAGTTTTCTTCTCTAAGAACGACAAGTATTCTAAGGGTGCTAAGCATATGGAGATCAAATACTTGTCTGTCAAAGAAGAAGTTCAAAAACAAAGAGTGTCAATTGAACATATTAGCACCAATCTTATGATAGCAGATCCCTTAACAAAAGGACTGCCGCCCAAAACATTTAATGAGCATGTTGAAAATATGGGCATTATTGGACGTCATTAATGTTTGTATTATGATTGTATTGAGTTTATGTATTTGACACTTTGAGCTCACTTACGTGTTTCTGATATTTCCTGTTTTCTATTTAGTATACATTATGGAAATAGATTAATGTTAAACAGGATAGTTTCTAAAGAAACATTATAGTTGGACTATTATTGTACTTCTCATTTATGGATCATGTTAAGTAAAGTGCTATAGTTGTAGTGCATAGAATGGACTATGTCGATTAATGACATACAACCGCTATGACTCGCATTAGTTTTCTTTACTTAATTGTGATTATTATGTCATTGTCAATTTAATGAAATTTTATAGCATAATCTTATTGTGCACATTACAGTCTTTATTAAACCATGAAAGGAACATCATATGGGCCAAGTGGGAGAATGTAAGAATTATTGTGGCCTATATTATGTGATTTATTATATGGTTTAATAATTATTGAAATGCTATAAATAATTATTGGTTACGAGAAGGTACGACTCTAATAAAACGAAAGGGAATATCGCTTTGATGGAAGGCACATTTTCAACGAACGTATAAAAGAGTCCGGTCCTCTCTCCACCCACAACGAACAACAATAACTGAAAGGAATTTGGTATTCTCTCCTCCATCGATTGAATACAGTAAGGAATAGTGGGTTAAGGGAGAGATTGGATTTCTTCATTTGGTTCGAGTTCTTTGGATTTGCTACAACGATCATCATCAAGTGTAGCGCTATAGATAAAGGTATGTCTTCATCTAATTGTGAAAATCATGAAGATCAAAAGATCATTGTTTACTTTGAATTTTCGCACCAAAGTATTATATGAATTTCTAACAATTGACACACGCGTATACAAATTACGACAATTCACGCCTCTCAGAAAAAGCGTTGTGCACGCCCACGGGACGCATCATGGGGTCATCATGACACATGGAGAAACAAGCAAATCCGAGGTACAAATTTTCAAATTTCAAACATAAGGTTGGTTTAAATACATATCACTTAGACAATGTAATTGGTTAGTTTTTGTCCTCCCTTATTATAAAACGGTCATATAACGTCTATAAAACGGTCATGTAGCGACTTTATAACGTCTTTATTTCTTCATAAACCCTCCATTATTTTACAGCGGATTTATAATGATTTATTAACTCTCTCTCTCTTTCTCTCTCTCTAGAATATAAATTAAACTTCAAAACCAAAATCTTTTAAAATACATTGAATTCTCACATCTTTCTTTTTTTTTTTTTCTAATAGCTAAATTATACACGTGATGCTGTTCTTGTTCTTTCTAATATTCAATGCGGAATATATAAAAATGCCAGTTATATATTGGGAGGATAGCTGCCAGAGCTTGTTGTACCGAGTTTCATACTTCGAAAGGCATAATTATCCTTAAGGACAGTACTTGCATGTCTCAGACATATTAATATTATTTTATGATCTTTTTTAACAAATTTTCAATAATTCTTATTTTTATATTATCTAATATATTTTTCCCAACAGTATGCACCGTGTCAGTCATGATACATCATACGCTTTCTGCTTCTCGAGTGCGCCCAAGCACGTGCATGAGAGAGAACCGTCTAACTTGGCAAGCTTGAATAGGCATACTCAAAAGTCTTAGATGGATCATCATGGTTTCGCAGTGTCTGAGTTAAGGAAGTTAAAACATCAAACTTTCGAGTAAGCTTTAATCAGTTGATTTCGTTGCACACACACAAAGTACAACATCACCTTGATGGTGCCACCAACACGCAAAAGAGCCTGTCTTCATATCACACGCTATGGCTTTTAGAGAGGACAAGTTTTATGGCAGTTTAATTGCTACAAAACCTCAGTTTTATGACACGTGTGAATGCTTATTTACTCCAAAGCATGTAATGTTTTCTTTAATATCTAAATTAATGCTCTAACTTTCATTTTCAACATTTGAAATCTGACTTTTATTTGATATTAAGGACTTTGAGACTTACTACTTTTCAAAAGAGGATACTTTCATTTACGATAAAGTCATTAGTATTTTTTTTCTTTCATAATTTCGATGAGTTTTGCTTCGAGTGAAAGTTGAAAGGAACTTTTCAGGGCTTGACCCTTGAATTTGCCGGACGTGCAGCACTGTAATTTCCATCCATCAGCACAATGATTCCTTTATGTGCCAAGGCTCTCGGGTCCAATCCCAAAGCTCAGCCGCGGACGCCAAAACCCTTTGGCTAATCATCGTCGACAATGTCGACGCGAACGCCAAGTCGATTCTGAACAAATTCGAGGGCTTGCTCGGCAAAGCCCTTGGTCCAAGAACGAAGGTGGATTGTATTTGTACGTCTGCGAGAAGTTGTCAGAGTCATCATAGGCCCCCCTTGATTTGGCTTTAGGATACTTTGAAAAGATGCAAATACTTTTGAGGGTTTTTCAAAAGGTTATGGTATTTGACAAATCGAAACTTTAAAGTGCATTGAAAAATAATTTTAAAAAAAAGTCAAAATTGAATTCGGTGAAGCTTAGCCACCAGCCAATCGCCACCAATTAGATTTGTTCACCAGACAACCTTGCTTGAAGTAGCTCGACCTCAAGCGAGGTGGCCTGAGGTCGCCCAACCCACAGCATCACCTGACATTGAGGGCAACCATCGCCAAGGATGCACAAACCCCTCAAGCAACACCATCGTTTGCCTCTGGCAGCTCCTCGGTGAAAATTGTGGAATATGAATAGTGAATGTGGACTTGTATTCCCAAAATGCTGAAAGCCTAAAGCAAGTCCCCACCTTCTTTAGGCTTTCAGCTTTCTCAATTCTGGCATTTGACTATTGGAGTCCCTGGAACACTTGCCAAACATTTTATATTTTCTCCAAGGAGCTTTGGAGGCCTTGGGAAAGTTGAATCAAACGGGTCCATAGTCAAGATGGCGCTTGTTGGCAAGGATAATTTGATGAAAGTCAAATACAAGTCAACGTCAGAGCACATGAACAATGCGGAATTCTGCACATCCAATTGTGAAATGAAATGGCCTTTGGAGGCTCGAAGTCGCCAATATTGGACTTGAATGATTATGAAGGCAAAGCAAGGCCACTGCCAGTTTTAAAACTTGCTAATTTTATCCTAAATACATTATTTGGATAATTAGCTGAAAGGACTCTATTAACAAATTGATAAAAGGTTTAGAATTAAATTGGCAAATCATTAAAAGGTTTAAGACTAAATTGTCACAATTGAAAGGTTTAAAACTGAATTGGTAGTCTGCACAATAAGTTTAGGATTTTTTGGACAATTTTTACTTGAACATCTAATGGTAATTCAATGACCACATTGAATGAATTCAAAGCCAAAGGATAACATTGCACATTAAGTCAAATTTTAAGGACTATTAGCGTCATTTTCCCTATTCTTAAAGACCAATCATAATGAATCTAAGAGGGGATACTTATGGTAAACTCTTCATTTATAGTGCATATACCTGGATCATAGCTATCAAAATTTGAAGCTAATTGCATTATATATAGTTACTAGATATCTGGCCTTTGCTGATGCCCGAGACCAGTTAAATTTGACTCATCAATACATTCCTTTTGTATTAGTATTTGTTTCAAAAGAAGAAAAAATAACTGACAAAATGCATGAAGAATTTACAATAGAAGAACTAAGGAACATCATGAAATTTGCAAAAATTGGCGTAGTTGAAAATCACATTATATCTATGTGATGTACAGCATAACGTTATTTCATGAATGTTGAGTTATTTTCCAACCCTTTAAGATTTTACATGGCAATAGCCACTCGGCATTTCATCTTTATTGGTATTAGTAACTAGTTATGCACACCTAATCAATAGGGTCCATTTGTTTTGCAGAAAACAAATAATTTGAAAAACATTTTCTCAAAATGATCTCTAACATGGCTTATAAAAATGAATAAACGAATAATATTTTATCATCCAAGAAAATTTTTGAATATAAATTGTTATCAATAATGAAAATATTTTTTTGACTAATTATTATAACTAATATAAACAATTATTTTAAGAATAATAGTTTCCAAATCATTCATTTTTCACGAAACAAATAAAGCCTAAATTTGTTTCATGTTGCACTTTTTTAAATATTACCATAAGGTTGGATTAAAAGTAATGTTAAATCAAAAGCGTAATATTTTAAAAAGGCGGATTTTGAGAAAAATAAACCTATAATTAAAAAAAATCTCGAGCACGCTCATTCTCTCTGTACTACCTAACTTTTTGTATTGTATGTTGACATAAGTTCCATTTTAAAAACAAGAATCCGTAAATACGAGTTTCGGAGAAAAATAATATCATTAGAAGTCCTCAAGAGAACATCATCCCGTCTTTTACTATTTCCTCCATCTACTTATAATAAATATTAGATACAAATAGTAGTCTTGGGGTTGGTGTAAAGAAAGAATATAAATATAGATATAGATAAATTTGCTTGGAAAGAAAATAAAAGTCATTGAAAAACTCTCAAATGGGCTACATAATACTGTTCGTGACCCAATGACTTTAATATATATAGATTATCAACACAAGTGCTGATTAAATAGGTTATAGTATCGTAGTTCGGACATTGAATTCAGTTAACTTTGCTTTGAATCTCTCGTCGATTTATTTGCAAGGATGCGAAGAAGTCATGGTCATTTAGTCATCTTCAATGATTGAAAATATAAAATAAAAGTAAAAATAAAAAGGACAATTATGATATGTCTTCTTGAACAGATCGAGGCGAAATGTCATGGTGGTTGCTCCGTTTACACTTGAAACTGGGGACACACTTTCGTAGATTTTATTAAAGTGAAAAGATATTGAACAAGTTCAATATTTCCAAAACTGAGAATCAATTAAAAAAAAATAGTAACGACAGAGAGACACCAAATATCATATATTTACCATATTGTATATCTATATAAAGTTAGAGAGACTCCTGCCAATTGTTCTACAAATTTGACTAACAAAAAGTCGTGTTTTTGAACTACGACCCTAGCCCCAATCCCAACCAACATACTTCATATAAGCTAATTGCTACAAGGTGGAACAGAAGCATCCAATGAGATTGAATTTCTTCATTACGTCGCATACATAAATACATACGTACGTACATGCCAAAATGAAAAATAACCAGATTATCAAAAGCACAAAGCAAGTGCTTTTCATTAAACTACACCAGATGAATTGTGGAAGCAACCCTATCAAGAAAGCGTGCAATGCATGGTAAGACAAAAACTACCCGCAACTCCTGATCGTACACTGATTTGCCTTTTTCTTCACTGCTATGGAATGCCATGCATGATACTGCAATGCTATGTATCCTGTAAGACAAAGCCAAAATCTATATTATGGATTACGCGTTCGCGTTTCTCTTCTTAATGTGTGATTAAGAGGCACTGGGATTTTGCCGAGTCCTACTCCATCTCAGAACCTCTCATCAACCTTCAACTTTCCTTTTTTTTCGCTTTTCCTTCATTAGGTCAAACAATGAAGGGCTTCTTCTTCCTCACATTCATTTTTCTCTTCCACCTAATCGTTGCATCTCCGTGGGCTCCCGCTCTTTCGCTCCGGAAGAGGGTCGACTTGATCAAGAAGACTTGCAAGAAGACGCCGTACCCTGATCTGTGCATCTCGTCCTTGAGATCGCATCATATCAGCTCCGGCGCTACCGTCCACGACCTGGCCAGCATAATACTGAACTTGACTTTGGCAAACGCGACCAAAACATTGAGTCACATAGAGGCACTGATCAATCAGGCTGAGGACCCGCAGCTGGAGAGGCCGTTAGACTATTGCGCTGAGCTGTACATACCGGTCGTGAAGTACACGCTTCCTCAGGCCATCGTTGCCTTCGACAAGACTCAATATGGATTCGCAGAGTACGGGGTCTCAGACGCGGGAGACCAGGCCGACACATGCGAGAATGAGTTCTCCAAATCGAAGGTGTCGTCACCGTTGGGCAAAAGGAATAAGCTCGTGAGCGAGCTGTGCGACGTGGCCGTGGCTATTATCAAGATGTTGCAGTAAGGTTAAAATAAGTCTCCATTGATGATCTCTCTTGCAACATTCTTTAGAGAAGATGATGAAACCTGGTACTTCGAGTGAATGGTCTAATTTAGATTATGAGGATGAGGTCGTGCTAGGAAGAAACATATAATCTTGCTTTATAGATGTGATCACGATATAGCTTACATACATAGGTACTGATGAAAAAGTTTGATGTCATCTCTCTCTCTCTCTCTCTCTCTCCCCCTACCTACCCCCATTTTCGACTGATCTTCTCATGTCCAATTCTTCCGAGATCTTCAATAAACAAAAGAATAGAATAGACGTTTCCATATCGACAAAATGCTTATGCTTCAACTAATACCAAGAATAGTTTCCTTAAAGTATGGATCTTGACTTTCCTAGTACCGTAAATTAATCGTAAGCCAGATGCAGCTCTGCCAATTAGAAGAGAACAACTGCTTAATTATATGCTCTTAATATGAATTCAAGGGCTATGGATCTCGGGTGTAGGTTTACAGGACTGGATGATAAAGGTCAAATCATGCGATAACGATCCGAGACTGAGGTCGGGAAATGAGAAGTGCCTGAAATGCGAACATTTGTTTGAGAATTAGGGAATACGGTTAGGGAACCCAATTAGGAAGCAAGGAGATCAACATGCATCGTGTCAGCAAGAATCACAAACAAAAGACAAAGGTAAATCCCGTATGGTGTGCATGGAGACTGATCTACAACACCAACATCGGATCATGAGAGTTTGCATAACTTCAATCACATTGCACCACTCATCGAAACCTCAGAAGGATACATCACGGATTCGTCGGTGCATTATTTGAATGTTGGCCACCTAAGAGAACCGGCAAATATGAAATCAAACTAATCATCTGGCTCCACAGAACAACAGAGCTATAATGGGAGGTGAGTTCTCAGAAATGTTCTTGCTTTGTTTTGCGAATAGTAAAGTCATATCATTTATTGTCATACATCTCACCATCATACAAAATTCAAACAGAGGAATGCATTTAATTCCTCAGGATCTCCAAAATTTATATGCAGGCCTAACCGTACCAAGAAATCAGGAAACAGCCTTGCAGTTTCAGAGGAGAGAGTTGACACAGATTGAACCCCTGATCTTGAATTAAGGAAAGTCAGAAGTGTACCAGGTGGACTTGGATCTAGCAACAGAGATTATTTTTTTTCAATATAAGTAATTGCACACACGTGAGGCCATGTGCCGGAAGTTTCTTCAACACGATGAACTTCATTAAAGGCTCTGATTGCTCGCACTAACATGGCCACATGAAGAACGCTCTCCTACTTACACGAAACCTGAAGGGTTGCAAAATTGTATTGAAATGAAAACGATCAGTGATAAACTTTTTTTTTTTTTTTTTTTTTTTTGGTTACTGCCCTCTTTCTGCAACGGTTACAGCACTCTCAAACACCGCCGAGAACCCACGTACATGTAGCCACGAGAATTTACAATATCCAAAGCTTAGCCAGCTCCTCTGCATTTCTTTCTTCAAATTACAAGTACATCGGTTCTAGTTTATGTGACAAATAATGAAACAGATCTTAGATATGCAATGGAGGAAAACTAATTATTCCAGGAACATTTCCAGACGACAGCTAGGAAATTATCCTTTTGGCCAACGAGTTGCTAGAGAGGCAACCCATGCAAAGACAGAGCATCCCGTGACAAATAAACATCTCATGTGCAGGATAATTTAACTCACTCCCCCGACTTCGAAGAGTATACAAAAGGGGATAAATTACCCAGCAAAACAGTTTGTAGTAGCCACCTGTACAGGTAAAAAAAAAAAAGATCGCGATTGAATGGTCCAAATCATCCAGCAACTCTACCCGGCTTTCCCTCTGCACTCGAACCAGCAACCTCCTCTACCAAACTGTGGAGATGATCAAGGAGTGTCAGTTTTCATTTCCAAACTAAAAGTAATTGATATTGTCAATAGAAAGAAACTGAAAGAAAAGGAACCCACCGTGGAGAACCGTATGCAGGTCCATTCATGTGAGTGATATATGGATTTTGGTTGTACTGAACGGATATTAGACCTCCTAGAGGTGATCCTGCTGACTCTGGGGAGCCTTCAAAGGTTGCCACCGAGGATTTTGTTCTAGGTGCAATTCCTGCGAGGGCAATGACCAAACATCTTGAGAATACTGTGACTTATGAACAACATAAACTAGCAAACAGCTTTGGAAGAAAGTGAAAATCCACGAACCATTTTGAAATCTTATTAGTGCCATATTGTGTCTATGCAGGATAATACACTTGCAAAGAATTAGGACATTGGAAAAAAACGCACACTGAGATTGTAATGTGTTTTATTACTACTTCGCAGCCCTTTTAATACACACATATTACCAATGGCTGAAGGCAAGCTTCCACTGTGAGGAATAATAAATCTCAGTGAAGAACCAAGTCCATTTCTCCAGATGACATTAAATTAATTCTCTTATCTAAATAGGCAAAAACATAGGAAAATCAGTGAAACACTGTCAACTACACAAAATTAGTTACCAGTGGCATATGGACCCTCTCTATCTAGTCTTGGTTTGAGCAATAACTAATTTCGCAGGAAACTTTAAACCATTAACACAAGATCAAAGTAACATTACCCTGAAACAGTATCACAAGCAAGAAAAGAACAGTGAACACCATGGCAATGACACTGTTCTGAGAAGATGATGCCCTGGTCGTTTTTGCCTTCTTCAAGGCCTTCATCCGCTCGATCCTCGCACGCTTCAACATCGCAAGTTGAGCAATCTCTTTAATCAGCTTTTGATCTGCAGAATCTAGTGATGGACCTCTTGGAGGCCGGGGAGGCTTAGGGGCCTTTTTATTGCTAGTCTTTTTCCGCTTTTCCTTCTGTGTGCTGCCTGGGCTCTTTTCTCCAACCAACTTAGGCATATTTCGCGCATCAACACCATCCGAGTTCAGTATGTTGCCATAAAAACCGCCACACTCTTCATCTTTCGCCGGACTATCATTAAGCCTCCCATAGAACTCACTAACTAACTTCACTTCTTTTTTGGTATCAGAAGTAGAATCTTCACTCGAACCTTCTTCACTATAATTACCACCGACTTCTAGATCAATATCAAAATCCCTCTCTCTGTGTTCCATTGAAACCCCCAATCTGACACCTTTTCTCCTATGCAAATTTAAAGGAGTTCACAACAACGGCAAAAGGCCTGATAACAGCTAGAATCTAACAACTAAGCTCCAAAACTCAGACCCGATTCGGGGAGACTGCTTCGCCATAGATACAAGCCATGTCAAAGCAAGCGACTTTGGCATTCACTAAGTAAAAAACAATGTGGCAATTTTAACTTGCAAAAGAGGCTATGATATGACTTCAAATATCCCCAGACTTTCTTTGCAAGATAGAGATTAGCTTCCTCTAGAAGTCAAACAAGACGCCAAACCCCCCCTTCACTTCAAATCAAAATATACGTGATCTTTGCCTATTTTCGAACCGCAATCCCGACCCAATCACAACCTGCAAGTTTCAAGCAATAAACCTCAATCATTAATCCCAAAGATACGAACTTTGTGCCGAAAATCCAGCAGACGAAGGTAAAGCTAGAAACTTTAGGCTTAAAAACAGCCCCAAAGAGAAAGAAAACGAGAACCCACAAGAGAAAGTCGATCCCAAAAACTTCCAACGGAAGAAGAGTACAAAAGGGTCGTCAAAACAATCCGGAAAAAACACTCCAAAACACCAAAAAGAAGCTTAAACATTTCGAGGAACCGCTCGCGCAAATCAACGAAAGGGACGAAACCAAGCAATGGGTTACCTGCCAGAGAGAGCGAACGAGAGCCCCAGATCTCCCACGCGGAACACGGCGACGGTTTATATCGACACCTTCGGGCAAGCTCCAGCGCCAGAGGGAAGGAGGCCAGAAGGTTCGAGGGCGAGAGGCCGGGAACACGAGAGATGGAGAGAGAGAAAGTAAATGGGGGAAATTCTTCAAGGAAAAGCAATTCAAACGTATTGAATAGTCAGAGGATAACAAAGGGGAGACGCCATTTTCGAGGTAGTGTCGAGAGCAGCTGGCGTCTTCCGAGGAAAGGGAGAGAGAGAGAGAGAGGAGATGGAGGGCGAGGTTGTTCAGAGGTGAAGCCTCACCGACACATGCCGTGTCCTGTTTATGTGCAATTTTTCACCCCCCATTTTTTTTTTTTTTTCAAATTTGTGCTTTTTAGAAAAAAAAAAAGCAGTTATTTGCTTAGATGCCAATTTTGGGAAAATATTTATTGTTCTTCTATTTTTCGAATAAATTGGAACATTTATTTGTTTCCTTATGGAAGATTTTCTTGGGAGTTGGCCTAGAAGCTCAGCTCATGTCGAGTTGTGTTGCGGTCACAAATTATTTAGTAAATGAAATCGTAAATTAAGGTAGTCCAGATCGAGTAAACCTCTCATGTGATTGGACAATTTTTTTGATTCTTAACATCTTTGATTCGATTTTTTAGAATGATCTGAATTTTGAAGATACCGTTTTTTGCACATTTAAAATTTTTCTTTCGACTTTTCAATCATAGATGATGCAAAAGAATTTGATTTCGAATGATTATTATATGGATAAGCTTTTACAAAATGCAATAGCTGAAAAAGCTCACTCTTTCACAACTTTAATGAGATTAAAAGGAACTCACTCTTGAATTTGTTGATTTTTATAGCCAAGGAAAGGATGATAAGAAATATGTAAATGCCATGTATTAATTGCTCAAAAGAGGAACTTTCATGTGTTTGACATCCAAATTTCTCAGAAAAGGAAAAAGTACAGATTGAAAGTGTTGACAATGATTAATTATGCCAAGACTTTATTAATTTGGACCGAGTTTGTTTCCTCTCCATTCTTGATGACTTTTTTTGAATGAGTGGGAGAACATTACATTTGACCTTCAACAAGTAAAATAAAAGGACCCCGAGCAAAAAAAAAAAAAGTAGTAGAGGAGGAAGCCGGGCAGGTCCAAATTAAAGTGAACTCC
Organism: Eucalyptus microcorys; assembly: GCA_014182515.1. Lineage (NCBI taxonomy): Eukaryota > Viridiplantae > Streptophyta > Magnoliopsida > Myrtales > Myrtaceae > Eucalyptus > Eucalyptus microcorys. The sequence goes on along the minus strand of CM024569.1, from coordinate 39,898,978 downwards.
CCAAGCTATTTCTTACTTTTAAATATAGAAAACAAATGGGGAATAATATAAATATGGAGTTTCTTTTTCTTTTTTTAATTTCTGTGGGGATGAATGGGCCCAACCCAACTGCACTTGCCAAGGAGATGCATGGAATGATGCCCCAAAGATCTCAAATAGATGCTCAAAATAACTTAATCAAAGGCTTTGCAATGCCTTGTTTGGTGGGGGACATGTCATGAATGACGAGCAATATGTGAGGTCTCAAAGAGTTCTTATTAACAATCTTGCCCCAATTTTTTTTTTTAAAATATACTAAAAAGAGATTTTTATTCTCCATTCTAATGTCCAAATAGCATTATAATCGAATTTCTCGATTTTCTATTTCAATAAAAGTCGAGAAAAGGCCGAAAACAAAAGAAGGTGACAATTATCTAAAAATCTAGATATAGCCCCCACAATTATTTAGGAAATGAGGAACAAGACCACGTGCGTCTTGATCTATCGAAATCAATGCATTGTTCATGAAAGAATAGCTTCCATGTAGGGGCCAAAATTATTCGTCAAAATCTTAGTGGCCCTCACTCTCCATCACCATCAATAAATTGCTGCCCATCCTTTTGTCGAGATTCAAATAATTATTTTTTAATTGACCCATATTCTAATTCGGAATACGTATATAGTTAATTCATCTGGAATATCACAATACATGATTTGTATAGTAGTTCAATTCCCAAATGCAATTACATGTATTGTTGGGAATCCAATCCACCGTGATTTTTCTTATAAAAGATATACATTTGGCTAAATGCCCACCATTGATATTGAAACTTCATTATCATATATATTAGTTAAATCCTAACTTTTTTCAGTATAAATTATACTTTTTTTGGCCGACGAGCGATTACTTTTTGCTTAAAAGAGCCGTACGAACATGCCCCCGAGTTTCTCGCTTTCCTAATTGGAATCACGTCAATCAAAATGTCAAGCTAAATCATACTTATTAACTTGATCTTTAGAGAGATGTCAACATCTTATTCAAGCAGGAGTTGTTCCAAGACTTAGTCAATAAGAAGGCAGGCCTCCTAACAAGTCCCCCAGAGAAAACTCCCCAAAGTCCAACACTTGGAAATTTGCCCTGAAATTCTTAAGTTAAATATCAGCAAGAGGAATGCTAGAACTTGAAAATGGCGGACCCACTTGACGGCTTGGAGGCAAATATATAGAGCCCAAGCTCGTTCTTGTCGATCACGCCCCGATCGATTCTCGATTGGTAATAGCACTCCTGAGGAGATTTTCGAATGTGATGTCAAATTGATGGGTTACTATTTTCCAGCAGCAATTCGAGTTTCGGTGCAGAATGAAAACAAGTACCTTCAGATTGAGGATGAACTGCGGGACGATGCTCTCTTTGACGAGAGCGACTGCACAACCACCCCATCCGGCTCCGGTAAGCCTCGCGCCTAGAGCGCCATTGTCGCGACAAGCCTTCACAAGCTCCTCCAACTCGGGGCAGCTAATTACAGGACAAAGGAAGAAAATAAACAGTTCAAAAACAGAAAACAGAAACTATGGTAATCTTTCTTGCCACTATTAAGCAAGGGGACTGCGAGCATCACCACCTGATGGGCATTGTGTTACTGACATAAAAACACTAAAGCAACTTATCTGATTAGCCCACTCTCAATGCTCTACATCGTAGATCTGGTTCATTCCCTTTGCTTTTCAGTCAAAACATCAACGCCACTGGCTCACGTGTTCTTAGTTCTCACTACGGCCCTCATTATCTGGAGATTTTACTGTCTAATAAGAGGCGTGCCCTCATTGCATAATCAAATCAACAGATCACTCTACTAATCAGAGTCCTCATTGTTGAAAACGAGACACTAGTGCAAGCATAAGCTAAGTGATGCTTTCGCAGCATACTTCTGAGCGTGTGCGCAACCATGTGATACATATGAGCATGTGCTGAACTGATATGGAAGTAGGACGTAAAAATGTACCTGCACTCATATAAAACACTGCAGCTGTAATGGCTCTCATTCATGAGGTCACCAAGCTTCTCTAACATATCCTGCTCACTGGTAAAAGAACAGAAACAATACACACAATAAACACTTCAGGATCTAGGAGAAAATATTACTAAATTGAATGAGGTTCTTTGCACTGCATAGCATGTTTTTTGTGCTTCATCTCCCAGGATATCATTGACAATGTGGGCAGTGTGTACATGAAGGGAGGGAAAGAGCTGTCGGTAACTGTAAAAACTGACCTTAAATTAGATGATACTGTGTCCTTGAAAGCATACACTCTCTTGGCTTCAGAATATACATGAGACGCCCTCTAAACAAGGATTATGATTAAATCAAAAAAATTAGTCCAGGGAAGCAACAAGTGACCATTTCTTCTACGATATACGTGTGCTGTTGTGTAGATAGACTTAACACAATTCAAATGCTTTCCAAAATGGGATTCTCACTAATTATTTAAAATTAGAACATTTAGTAACCAAGCTTGGAAAGATCACATCTTCATAATTTTGAAGTTTGTCAAAGTTCAAACAATCGCGAACTTTATGATAATGGTAGCACTTAAAAAGTGCTTCATAAAATTAATGCTTCATCTTAAACTAAGGATTAAAGAAGTACCTGATACAATTTGAAGTGCTTGGCGGCTTTTAACACATCCAAAGAAGTTGGAGAATGGCCTAAAACAGATGGCAGATCTTCCTCAGTAATTTGTTCAATCTCATCTGCTGTATAAGGTTCCTCCTTAAGAAGTTCCTTTTAAGAAAACAGCAACAGGGGAGAGTTAGTTGGAAGGTTAAAATGACCGATAGACTGCATAGTCCAATGCCCATGCTGTACATAAAAACAATGGCAAGCAGGAACTAAGAAATTTATAATACAAATACAAGGGAAACTAAGATGAGAAACGACAAATACCTTAACTGCAACAACAGGATCAGAAGAACCATGTTCACTGGCAAATGATAAGCACAACCCTTCTACATCAGAAAGAGTTTTAACTTTTGATATAGCCTCTTGTGGTTTCATTCCGAGCTTTATCCCGAGAACAATCTGCAGAAGAAATTAGAAGAGAATAGTGAACTCGGCAGACATAATGTATACCGCAACTCTAATATAATAGTTCAAACTTACGAAAGGGTCTGCTCAATTTATCACAGCCACATATGGCTAATAGGAAGTATTAGATGATTGAAAACTCAGAATGAAGATAACCTATGCTAAGGACTTTGAAAAAGAAAGAAAGCAGAAAACCTACTGCAGCTAACCGGCACTCCACCACCCTATTATTGTAGTTAGTTGCGGCAGTAACAGCCTTCTGAGATTCTGCCAGAGAATGAGCTATTATAAATGTTCCACCAGCAGGAAGTTGCACATCAGTTGCTCGAATAGGGTTGAAATCAATGAGCTCAGCAAATCCAGATTTAGCCATCACCGATATGGCCTGTCAAGTGAAACAAAAGCATATATAAGTCTTCACTGTCAAGTCTTGCGGGAAGAAAGTTTCGCTGCCAATTTGAGGCACAAAAATAAGAGAAATACATTAATTGAGAGAAGTCAATTTTTTTCTAACTAGCTGTACATCAATAGAATTTTCCAGTATAATGTGGGAAGAAAGTTTTGCTGCCATTTAGAGGCACAAAAATAAAAGAAATACATGAATTAAGAGAAGTCAATTTATTGATAGCATTTTCCAGTAGAATCCCATACAATAACTCCCAGTCTCAGACTATGTTTCTAATAGAGAATCTTACAGTTTACATGAGAGAGAGTGTCACCTGAGTTGAAGTGATTTTAGAGGGATACAGGGAAACCAAATTGGACCATAAAGAGCAACCAATTAGTGCAACATGATAGGGAAACAAGACCCTCTGTATAATGGATATCACAAATTATTCAGTGGAAAACAAAGCTATAACTTGAGTCATAGCTCAGTTCATGGCTGACTGCCTCAGAATACATAGCTTAACTGCTTCAGAGTCACACAGAGCCTTAAACCAAAACTTTCTTAAGTATGATGAATTAACAACACTTAAAGCTAACACAAATCCCAAGGTCAGCAAGTTACAAACTAGACGAAAACCATATGATTTTCAATAAAAAAAAAGATTGACGATAAGACAAAAATTGAATCTGCCATGGAAATTCCGGACAATCTGAATGATTTCTGACCTGATCCATTCCACCAGACTGAGTTCCGATATGCCGTTCACACTCGCATGTCAATTGAGCAAGTTCTTTCTGACACATAAAAGGAAATGTAGTGAACATGTCAAACACTCAAACAAATTACCAAATCACATGGGGAGTAACCATGAGAAGTATGTAAGCTAACTGATCATCATCCAAACAGATTCAAGAACTGTAGTTGATAACCCAATTTTTTTTCACTTAGAGATGTAAGAAACCAATACTTAAGAAATGACATGAACAATGAAACATGATTTAAGAACAGGTCACTATCAGCATACTCTGATAATGACTAGTATCTATATGTTAGGAACACAAAACTCGCACGAATTAACCTTCAAAATAGACATCATTATGAGATCTTGGTGAATGACAAGTGCTACCTTGGGAAAGTTTGCCCCAAGAACTGCCATTATAGCAATTGTAGAAGAACAAACAAACGCGGCAGAGCTTGAAAGTCCAGAGCCTGGAACACACAAAGCACACAGCCACACCAATTGGTTAGACCTCAATGTAAAAATGCAGAAATTACTTTTGGCCAATAACATCTGTCCAAAAACAAAGAACAAGCCCAAAAGCAAATGAAAATTACACCTGTTGGAACTGTTCCGTCAATGATAACATCAAGTGAAACTGGCACACCAACATCTAGTCCTTTTGATGCTGCGTATTCATAAAAACCTTTGTACCTGAGAACCAAAAAAATGTTGTTTCAACAACCACCCCCATAAGCAGTGGCAATATTAAATGATTATCCAAACTGATTTGTCACTCCAATACAAAAAAACAGCCTCCAACAAAAATTATAACAATAATTAACTATGCTAGCAAAATTACAGGGACATGCAGGAAATGAAGCATCGAAGGAATTAAAGTCTCACCCACAGATGAAGTAATGGCCCCATTTGTGATTATTCAAATCAAGTTCCTACAAATTGAAGCAAATTCATGAAGGGACAAGAAAATGGAAATTTGACAGAATGCATCCGATTTCATAACTTCGTTCAAAAAACAGATTAACTTAGAATAAGCAAGCAGTAAATCAAGTGTCGTATCAGGCGATCTCTCTCTCTCTCTCTCTCACACACACACACACACATGCACACAAATTAGAATGAAAAAGACAGAGAAACTCCAAACTAATCCAGCTAAGTTTACCAAGTCACCTGCATACCCATGAGCCAAAACTACTAAAACAGAAATTCTATGGTCGACCATTAAAAAATACGAAGGCGTGACGAATTTGACTACAGTATCAAGGCCAAAAGCACCTGCTCTGGATCAGCAGGATAACTGCACATCGTGTACTTGTCGTTGACATTCCCGATACGAAGCAGCGGCTTCGCCTCCCCAGAATCGTACTTGCGTATCCCGATGATCGTGTCCTGCCGTATCGCCATCGGCAACACCGAGTACCCCTCGTAATCAATGTGCTCCCCGATCAAATTCACTCTCCCTACAGACACGCGGGCCCAACTCAATCAACAACAGCAACCGACACAAACCCATCAATCAAAACCCAGTCTTTCCCAGGACCCACTACTCCACGACGCCCCCCCCCGGGGCACGGCCAAACGTACCTGGCGACCGAGCGTACGCGTCGGGAGGATGGCCGAAGGCCTCGACGAACTTGGCCTTGAGCCTGTCGAAGCGCAGCTGGGCCTCTTCCAGCTGTGACCCGTCGCCGTACACGGACTCGAGGTCGGAGTAGACAGGGACGGGACGGTCCTCGTGCTTCGCCATTCGGGGAGCTCCGGCGACGGCGTGACCGGCGAAGGAAGATGGAAGAAAGTGTTTGAAAACAGAGAAGGAAAACAGAGTGAAAGAGAGAGAAGAGACGAAAAAGGATAATATGAAAAGGGTGGAATGAGGTGTCACGAGCGTCCATCCATTACTCTTTATTTAACGAGATCTGCCTTTTTGGATAAAGTAAGAATATAAAGCGATTTCCGGTAATCATCGTTCCTCTTTTTTTTTTTTTTTTCTTTTTTTCCTCAAACAGAGTCCTTGTTGAAAAAACGCGGTCCTTGTTTTCTACGAATTTTAATGATGATGATACAATTACATTGCTGTCATTTTGCAATCGAGTGTAATGTCTTGGTCTTAAGTTCAACAATTCAGATGTAAATTTTTTTTTTCTTTTTTGTAGCGTTAAAAGAAGAACCCGATTGGATATTTTTAACTCCGAGTATTTGTTAGACGCTTATCTCTAATTTTGTGGAATTTGGATATGGCGACGATATAAATTGCGGGTAAATCTTTTTTGAGCCAAAAGACATAGTGATTTTCGTTAGGATGCTATCTTAAATTAATTTTCTTTATCCTATTAGATATTAACGGCATTGTGTTGGGTTTATCTTTTGAATTTAAATATTTAGATTTTTATGTTTGGATTTCGATACGAAGGAATCTGTGGATGTTGATTTTCCGAAGCTAGGCTAGCCAAGCATTCAATTGTATTTGGATCAAACTTAAGTTTTTATGCCGATGTGATTTGGGACTCTTAAGTTTACGAGTTGGAATCCCTTGATCATCCGTTGCTATCCATAAACCCTTGTTTACCCGAGACGTTGGTTTGGATCGTGCCATGATGCAAGATAAGTTCAAGTTCACTCAATTCGTATGAGTGGTGCGATGACAACATGCTCACTTAAAATAAGTAATGATTATAATATAGACCAAATGTTTCAAGGAGTGAAAAACTCACATAAACATTGCTAATGGAATTATAGATGTTGGTTATCACTTCCCACCTTTTTTTGCCCACAAAAAGATGCTCAATCCTTTCACATAAATAGAACACTTTTCAAATTGAAAGTGTTCATTTATTTATCAAGAAAAGAAAAGGTTAAAAAATTTAAACACGAATAAAAGAAATTATATCTATCTTTAGTATCCATTGTTATGGATATATTTGCCTCCAATAAAAGATGTTGATCGGTCATTTTAGCCGGAGGTCGAGATAGGATCGGCCGGAGCTACCGTTAGCAATGCAGAAAAAGGTCTCATCATACCGAGGCGACATTTCGCGAAACTCGAAAAATTGGGCGGGTGAAATCGCCGGAATCCAATAATTCAGGGGGCGAAGTGCAATTAGCCCAAATTAGGAGGAACACCGATCGCACTAATCACGCGTTGCACGTGCTGTGAATAAACCAAAGGGCACGTGACCATCACCGAACCGAACCGCTTCCCAAGAAACAAACAAAAAAAAGAAAAGAGAGAAATAAAAAAACAGAACATTGGATCTGTAGCAGCGATGAAACGTGTCGGCTTTGGCTGGAAAGGAATCGTGCTTTCGTCGGTAGCCAAGCCATCACCTTTTGCGTCGATAATTTTGTGTTCTTGTGTGACATGGGGCTCGGCATTTGATTCAGGTGTCGTGTCGTATCCTCTGACAGATGTTTTGCATTATCGCCATGCTCGACGTGCGGGATGAGAATAATATGGATGGACCAGCAGCGGCAGAGATTCCCTTCCCTGTAATTTGCACCTTTAAAAAAAAAAGGAAGCACTAATTGAAGAAGCAAATGCATCGCGCAGCTTGGACGTGAGGACTCCCCCGCACGGCTTTTCATGATGCCCCTGAAATCTTTATGGATTATGAGGTTGAGATCCTCTAAAGGTTGCACTCAAATTACATACCGTCACTTTTTCTTCCGTCGGCCTTTGCCATTACCTCCGTTGTGTCCTCACCTGCATCTGTGACCAGGTCTTTCGTCGTCGTTGCCTGTAAGCCAGCCCATTGCCATTGCGCCTCTCTCTCTTTCTCTCTTTTTGAAGGAAGAAGAAGGGGCTCATGAAGATCGTCACTGCCACAAGTGGCAGCCAACCTCGCGTAAAACTCCTGGTGACCTTAGATTCGACGTAAGGAGCCTTGAGGGAGGCTCCGCGCGCGCGCACGTAGAGTGGGGTGGGGGATTGAAGGTATCACTAGAGAAGAGAGAAGGTGGCACGAGCACGACTGCGATTGCTTTCTACTCTTCTTTGTTCATGGGGATCGGCTCCCAACTTGGAGATTGAGAGAGACGGGATATGAAGTTTTGGAGGCTTAAAGTTTGTTGTTGATGTCTTTTGAAAGGAGGGTAATTTAGTCTTTTTGCTTATGGGGTTTTGTGTGAAAATGCAAAATAGTGCTTCTAGGGGAAAGTATTCAGCAATGTCATGCTATCACGTCAACTGCTCATCACGTCAACTGCTGATGTAGCATACCTTTATTTAATCGGATTGATTATAAATTAACATTTGATGAGTGACTTAGAACTTGATAAAAGCAATTTAAAAGTCTATCATGCCATGGCTAGCTGCGAAAGTTCCATAAATTGATGACACTGGATTCAATAAGTACTTGTAATATTAAAATGGCACGCCAACCAATTTGCTTTACTTTCTTCACTCTTTTACGTTTCTTTGCTAAACTTTGTCCTTACATTATAACTTTCCCCAATTATTTTTTTCCTAATTTGGGAGGGAAGATGCAGCATAGTTATAGTTGCAAACTCCTATGTAATATCATTATTTGCATTAAAGTTCATTGTACTGAAAGCTAACTTTATCAATTCTTCAAATGCAATGTTTTTGACTTAACATCATCATAAGAGCTTTTACTAACATTATCACAATGAGTCCCTTGTCGAGATGCATAAAGGGCTCATTTGATTTGGCTTTGAAGGATATCCTTAGGGAAACGTTTGCCTTTAGCTTAAAGGGATTTGGAAAAATGCAAATACTACATGATAAATTGTAATTGCAAAGTACCTTAGGATGCAACTTTGGCAAAATTTTGTTTAGCAAGCATGCATTTGGAAAGTCCTTTGGTATGCCACTTTAATTTTTTTAAAATTGAAAAAAAAAATGACCACAACTTTTATATTTTCGTATTGAGAGTATTGTAAAAAAAAACATATTAAAAAAATTTATAATTAAAAAAATCACTTCAAAGTTGATCTTTTAATTAAAAAGAGAGTAATTTCATTACAATAAATATGACCACATATGTCTGGAGGAAAGAAATAAATTATTGAAATATTACAAATCTCCTTAACTTTTTATTAAATTCATGCCCATTTCATCATGTAAAGTGCTATGTCATAAAATGCATTATCACTTGAAGCACTTGCCTCCTCATTTACAGCATTATGGTCAACTAAATATCCATATTGGAGATCCAAATTTATTGTTTAAAATCCACATCAATTACAACATTTCTTTATATATAATTGTGCAAAACCATTGTCACTATGACAATTTGTACTTGTTTTTCATACGCATAACTTGACATAATATTAGTTAGAATCTCCACTTCTTTTTTAATATGCCAATGGCTCGCTCAATTTATAAGCAAAGCAAGGAATTGACACGGTTGAACACTTCTCAACAATGGGAAAAGTGTCAAAAAAGTATTAAATCTATTATATTTGTGTCAATTTAGTGCTAAACTCTTTAAGGTTAATAACCTGAAAAATCCATACTAGTACACTTGTAACAAATTTACCCTAAATTAATTTTTTGACTATCATAAAACTCCAAACTAACGTACAAATTTATCACAAATAGTACATTTATGACAAATTTACCCTTTATTAGTTTCCGTTAAATTTTATCGTTAAATTGTCGAATTGGATGACACATGACAGTTAACTGGTATACTAGCTTAGATTTTACTCTTTGTTGATTATAGTTGTTTCGATTTTGTGTTTTTTGTAGTATCAATCCAATTTAATGAAGGGTATAGTATCATATTGGGGTTTTTGGCGGTCAAATGAATTAGTTTAGGTAAATATATCACAAGTGTACAAGTTTGAAATTTTTTTGATCATTTGGGGCAAATTTATCACTAGTGTATCGGTTTGAGGTTTTTCATAATCAAAAATACTTTGGGTAAATTTGTCAGAGTGTATCAGTTTTTAGTTTTTTAAGGTATTAACTCAACATTTTAATAGTGTCAATTTAGTCATAAATCTTTTAAACTAGTGTTAACTTAGTCCTAAACATTATGAGTTGATGCTAATTCAATCATTTGCGGCTAATTTTAGCCAGATATTGTTAACATAGACAATTTTTAATAATATTTTAATAAATCTTCAATTTTTTAATTTTTTTCTCTTTTTTTTCCCTCTTTTCTTCTTCTTCCTTTTGCAGGTTACCAACCCCCAGCCATGCCTGGACAAGCTACCCTCGCTTGGGCAAGGTTCTCCTCACCAAATCCAGTCAAGTCGCCTTAGCCCGGGGAGGCCGACCCTCATCTGGCAAGGGATCCCCTCATTAGGGCTGCCTTGGCCCAAGCTAGGGTTGGCCTCACTCAAGCCAAATCTGATGAGTCTAACCCTCTAGCTAGTGGTCGGTCATTGACAAAAGCAAGAAGAATAAACAAAAGAAAAGAAAGAAAAAATAAAAATAATCAGAAAAAATAATACAAAATGAAAAATTATTAAATTATTATTAAAAATTGTTAATGTTAGCACAAAGGTGCCATGTAAGCTGGCTAGCATCCATGTTAGCAATATCATATCAAAATTAACTAGAATGATTGAATCGGTACTAAGTCAAAACTTTTAGAATTAAATTAGCATTATTTCAAAAAGTTAAGGACTAATTTGGCACAATTAAAAAAGTTTATGATTGAATTGATACCAAGTCAAAGGGTTTAATACTAAATTGGCACCACTAAAAGGTTTATAACTAAATTGAAATTAATGCAATATGTTCAAGACTTTTTGATACTTTTCCCTCTCGATAATCATCTAGCAAATGATATCTAACTTATTTATATGGATTTAAAAACCCATGGGATTTGGATATCCAACGTCTACTAAATAATATTTATTTGCTCAAATATAATGTAAATTTAATAAACATATGCTGCATGGATACATAGAAAGATGCATATAAACCATTAATTAATGAAACTGGAAGAGGATAAGAAATTTGTGCATCAAGTCTTCCAATTGCTTCATAGAAGATATGGATACATGAGCTTGTCCCTCCCAATCGATACAAGCATAGATAAAGTCCAAGTTAAAATGATATACAACCAATACATTTTGAATTGTCTTTCCTTTTCGACCAATAAAATGAATATGATCATATGTAGATATCACCATTGGGAGATGTGTATCATCCTAAACTCCTATGCAATCCTTGAATAAATAGTGCAAATGTTACTAGATTTACATCTAGTTTTTCGTTTTTATCGTACAATTGTTTACATTGAAATATAGATAACATCGTCAATCTTTGTTAATCTTCTCTGGAACTTTTTTATTTTGTTGATTGGTTCTTTAGGTCACATCTTTTCTCATATCATATTATTCATCTAAAATTAAATTAAAGTGCCTACATATAGTATCTCCAGAGTGTTGAAAGCGCTCTTATGCTAATCTATTACCTATGCCACGTCCTAATGTACAAAGAAACATTTTAACCATATTTGCGACATTAGTATTCCTTGATCCTTTAAGACTATAACATGTTACTAAGTCACACGCTAAATTATTAAATATAAACCTATGCATTCTACATACATAATAGCACATTCTTAGATTAGCGTCTTCGGCCATCAATTTTTTAACTATGTATAAATTGTATATGATGAGATTATGCAAGATTGTTTGCAAAGTTAAGTTGCCTGATAAACAATTGAAGCTCAAATGATTGTAAGAAAATTCCAAAATTCCTTTTCCACAAGACATTGTGAAATCGCGAATGAAGATTGCTAATGTAGCTAAAAAATAAGCAAGATTGCAATCACCACGCAAATTTCTACAAAAATTCAACACGAATAGAGAAATATTACTTAGAAAGAGGCAAGTGTGAGGGCGGGCGTGACGAAAAGAGCTCGAAGGTAGCGGACGTGTGGAAGAGAGCTCAAGAAAGGTGGGTGTGAGGGAACACAGCTTAAGGCACGCAATAGGGAGAGTCGTCAATGATGCATAAGAGAGGCAAGTGAAGAGAGCACAAAAGAGGGGGAGTCGTCAATGAGACACAAGAGATGTGACTAAAGAGATAAAATGGCAAAAATGAAATTACATTCAATAAATGAGGGTGAGATGGACAATTGATATAATTGCACTAAACCAAGGAAGTAGCATTTCAAAAATACTACTTTTAAAGGCACCTTAAGTCCTCCATTCCCCTAAAAACCTTTGGAGAGCCATGAAGATGCAATCGTATCTCCCTTAAGTCTTATAAATGTTGAACCAAACACCATTGCATTTAGCCAAACCCCTTTACAGCCTCAAAACCTCTTCTAAATGCTGAACCAAATGGGGGTGAAAGTATGCATACACGATCATTATTACATTTCAAATAACTTGTGGTTATATGTTATGGCAGAATCTCTTAAACTAAAATGGATAATGTGTTTCCTTTCACTACTTTCAATTCCCACAAGTATGTAATAACCCATCAATTTTTTAATCTAAGAACAATAACTAGGCTTGGAAATTTTATTCAATGACGAGTGTATACATTTGCACAATGTTTCAAAATTTTACTGTTTTCAACCATAATCTTGCGGCTTCCATTAAGTATACTCAAATCATTAAAAACTTCAATGTCACATCTAGAACATTCTTATATTTATTAATATGTAGGAATTCGGCTGTGATCGATTGATACGACTATTCCATTTGTGTGATGAATTAGGAATTTACTGAGTTAGTTTTTACTAATTTTGGAAAGTTTTGATGAAAGTTTTGACTGGTTCAAAAATTATTACTTAATTTATGTTCATAAAGTTATGCTAAACGTTTTGACAAGTCCAAAATATTTTTTGGATTTGTCAATATTTAGAACGGACACTAGTTTCCATATTTATGTAGTGATTTACTTTATTCTTTAGTATTTTAACCGAAAGTTACTTTGAAAAATGATTCTTTTAACTCTTTCTTCCATCAGCAAGTCTCACTTTGAACCTTGCATTCTAGTTTTCTTCCATCGGCAAGTGAGACATTGAACTTAGCCTTGTTGATATCATACCTCTTTCATCTATATTAACTTCTAGTTCATCAATGCAAGTTATGAATCATCTCTTTACTTAGGGGTTAGATGAACTCTTTTAATTGGAACAACAAACCTCTCTAGTCTTAGATCTCATGATTTTACCCTTGATTAATTAATTAACTTTATCAATTCACTCTTAAGTACTTACCCTACCTAAGGGTAAGTGCTCAACTTCAAAAGAGAGAGAGAATTCCCAAGAGAATGCCCCACTTCATTTTTCATCAATTACTCTTCACTTCCCTTTCAGCTTCCACTTTCAATTCCGAGATTAAAAGCAAAAGATTCTACATGCATATTTTATTAAAGTCTCGACTTCATTTCCAGATTTGAACGAGATAAACTCATTTATTTTCTTCTACTTTTCACAAATAAATTTGTCGTTTTCAAGACAAAAATCATTAATTTCAGTTTTGTTTTACTTTGAAGAAAACTAAAGCTTTATTTTACGCAAGTTATTATCGAGGTTTGTGAAAACTCTAGGTGCTAAGTTTGGTTGTTCTAATGAGTACTTGACTTGGTTGCTTGATGGGTGTTTACTTTAAGTGAGTTTTATAAATACGTGTGAGAAATTTAGTGATAACATGTTGGGTTCCTCACTTGCGTGAATTTTGATTACGATGTGTTGAGTTGTGTATTGATATTTTTTTTCATTAAAATAAGAATTATGAGTTAATTCTTTGATGATTGGTGGTATTTTGGTAAAAATGAGTGTAAAAAGAGCAAAAAATATTAAAGTTAGCGATTTTAGCGGGATATCGAATATGATAGTTACCTATTTGCAATGAACTGGAGTCAACACTTGAGTTATGTTTATCATGAAAGGAGACTTTTTACTAATAACCACCAAATGTTGTTTCATCTATTGAAAATGTTACCCCTTTTTTAAATATTTTTCATCTTTTTTTTTTAATATTCCAAGGCTACCACCTTGGAATCTTCATGCTACCTTTGGCATAAGAACGTGGAAAATGGGGGAAAGACGAAAAAAAAAATCACTTTGTTTAAAAATTATAGATTTCTATTACACATCAATTTAAGAGAAAACCTATTAGGATTGAAGAACAAGAGTGCTTGAGTGGTCATGCTAGAGTACTCAACCATGCCCAACTTTCACAATGAATCGGAGTGGGAGTGATCAACCTTCACACCTCTCTGATTTGCTCAACATTGGCAATGAATTAGAGTAGAGCACTCAATCTTCACTCCTATTTGTTGCACTCAACTTTCGCAATGAACTGGAGTAAATGCCTTGAAACCTCCCTCGAGCCTATGTGGTAGAACTTTTGTAAAACGACGAGAGATGAAACTAATAACAATGGAGTTTTCTAGGTGATCCTTGTGAAGCCTATTGGGATGTAAGTTTGCACGCGCACTCCAGGCATTTCTGTCTGGCACCTTCATCACCTGTACCTACCCCCCACGTTTAAGGGGGGATTGGCATCGCGGGCTCCAATGGGGCCCCTAACCCTTCCCTTGTGGGGTTGGGCGTGCATGGGTAACCCAGCGGCTAGGGGATTTTTATCGAGGTCCCTAACTGTTTCTATCTGGACTTTCCCAGTGGTCAAAATCTTTTAAGGTCATGCTTAGGATCTAAGTTTTCATGGCTTTTCTGTAACGGAAATCTCTTTTTGATAACTAGAAAACAAAATATAGGAAGAGTCAGAATGGAAGGACAGAGATTTACAAAGAAAGATTAAAAAAGGTGGAGAAAGTTCAACAAATGGTTGGTGGGCCATTCCATATTTTTGCAAGCATCCATTAAAGCTGCTGACGTAATTAATTTGCGGAACTTCAGCGGCCAGTCATGGACCGACAGACACTAATTTCTTTTCATCTAATTCCAAGTTGCTTATTGCGCGTCAATTTGTAACCGGATCTGATGCAACAGCAATTTGAAGCGGTCGTACGATAACACATGATACTTTTTTTTTTTTTAATACCGCATGATACTCCGATGGCGGGAGCATTGGGTGAATCTGGGCTTTTTCGGCCCGAACCAGTTCGGGCCGATCCGGGGGCCATTCCCATTTGGGCCGGGCCCGCGACCCAAGCTCACGAGCCCAGCCCAGCCCGGCCCGGCCTCTCGAACCACGCCCCAAAGAAAACCAAAGTCGCGTCTTCGCTTGGCATTGACCGGAGCCACCGTCGTCGTCGTCGCCTCTCTCTTTCTCCTCCTTCCAGAGCAGCTTCACTCCTCACCACTCTCCTCCGCCTCTCTCCTCCGCCACCACCGTCGGAGAATCGAGCTCCAAGGCTAGGGTTCCGCCGGCGCAGCACGACGGTCAAGCTGGATAGGCACCGAGGGGACCGCTATGGCAGCAACAACAACAGCAGCAGCAGCGGCAGCGGCCACCAGGACGCCCACGGCTACCGCCAATCCAGGGGGCCCTCCCGCTTCTCCGACGGCCCCGTGAACAACCACCGCGGCCGCCGCAGCCCCGGCAACTTCCGCGGCGGAGGGGGCGGGGGCGGCGGCGGGGGAGGCCACCGTCCCTTCGACAGCCCGCCCCGCCACCAGGGCCCCGGCGGGTTCCGGCCCGCCGGGGGCCGCGGCGGTGGCGGCGACGGGTACAGGGGCGGCGGCGGGGGTGGGAGAGGGTACGGGCAGGGCTACGATGCGCCGCCGACGCCTCCTCTGGCTGGACAGAAGCGGGGGTTTTCCGGCAGGGGAGGGGGATCTCCTAATTTAGGTGAGTTCTGAAAGTTCGAATTTTTTTGAAGCTTCGGTGTGAATTTTTGTGGTGGGGGGTCGGCTTGCGCTTTCCAGCTATGCGCGCTTCCACTTTGCGTGTTCGCTTTTGATCACTCTTGGCTTAGCCAATTTAGTTCCGCGTGCTTTTCCGCATACCTTCTTGTTATCGAATAATGGTATGCTTAAGCATTGTAATTCGATGTTTTCGCACAATGATCCTGCCATATTCAATCTCCTCTGCGGTGGATTGCTAGTTCTAGCTTCAGGAATGGGATGGTCTTGATTAGGGGCAGTTCCTTTTTTTTTTTTTTTCATCTTCAATGAGGAAGTTGTTTCTGGTTGCATCACATAGTTAATCCAAACTAACCTGGTCAACTTCACCTGTTGCCGGTCTGTTTTAGGATCTCTGGTCTCTCTCACTTTTGGAATTATTACTTATGGTTCAAGCACTGTCTGTTAAGCACGCCGTATGGGAAGAAAAGTTGGGATTTATAGGTCCAGATGAAACCCTTAGAGAACTTGAGCAGATCAATCAATTAGAGTATCCAATACTCTATATGCCTGGTATCAGCATCAAGGCCTTAAAGGCATTTTTTTTTTCTTATTTGAATGTTCTCTCCAGAGGAAATTTTTAAAACAGGGTTACGCTGGTAATCCTTACATTTAAGAGAATTTAAGTTACAAAGAGGCGAACTTAGCTCGGGCTATCGGTCATTCTGAAATAGGTGTTTGTTGAAGCATGCACATTTACTCCAACTTGCTTGGAATAGGTGTTTATTTTTTTGAACCGTTCATTTTCTCTTTTGCTGCTCTTTGAAATCTGATAATAGTATAGTGAAAATAAGTTATCAAGCATCTCCTTTTATTTCTTTTTCTCCTTTATGAAACATTCGATAAAGTCACAAATTCCTGTTAGATAATGAACAAGAAAGTGTTGGGAGTAATGATACATCTACAATCAGTCTCACTGACTTCTCAACTTTCCTAATTGTCCTTAGTGGATCTTCAACTTTTTCACTGCATTATTCTGACTGCTTTCTTATCTGCTGATCTTCTATATAGATCCATTGTCCTAGTTGTTGCATCATCCTTTGCATGTGTCAGATTGTAAGCAAACTGTCCTGATCAACTCAATCCATGCTTAGCCTCCTCCTGTGCTGCAAATCACTGTCTGTGTTTATTTAGAATTTGACAGAGTTTTCATCCTTTGCCATGTTTGTGAGCAAGAATGAGTTCATGATAGTTTTGTCATCTGCTACTGTTTTCATTCCCATTTTCAGGTGAATAATTTGCTTTGAGTTATTGGACAGGAACTCGTATTCCTTTCCCAATAAAAATAGTTTATTACCTTATAGGGAAAAAAAAAAATCCTTTGCCCTTTACTTTGCACTGCTTGGCACTTTGGTGTTACGATGCTAATTTCCCTTTCCTCATATTCTATGGATTCTTGAAATGACTACTGTATTGAGAGTCATCATTTCATTCTCCCATTCATCCTTTAATGCGACAAAACTTATGAATGGAAAGGACATCCTCTTGTTATATTCATTGCACTCAACTCATTCCTTGTTTTAGTTAGATCTAGATCAAGATCCATTCAATTGCATCAAATGTTGTGGTGATGCATGTGACTTGCAGGATGATTCTTGATTCTTTCTTATGCCTTTGTGTTACGTTTTCCATTCTTTTAGCTTATACATTTTGTAACTTTTCAGACAAACTTAAACATGTTATTTGAATAACTATTTTGTTTCCTTATTTGGCATTTCATAATGCTCTTGTGGATTGACCTTTTTTCCCTCTTTTTGTTAGATCATTCTGATGGAGCTGCTTTTGCTAAACTTTTTGTTGGATCAGTTCCGAGGAGTGCCACTGAGGAAGATGTAAGTCCACACCTTGACGACCTGTTCTATGTGATGCTACTTAATTGAGTTTTGGAATTACAGCATACGTGCACTTTGGTGGTGCTTTTACAAATAATCTCTTTCTTTTGTTAATGATAAAACAAAATTTTATTAAGAAGTTATCAGAGTGGTATGACCCTTCTATAAAACTCCTTTAGCACGTTTGCCACCAGTCTTCTAACATTTCCAACAAACTAGATGTATGTTATTGAACTTTTCTGCTATACCAAAGTGAAGGTTATATAATAGATTATCCCCAAAAAAACCCCAAGATGATTAGAAGGCAAATCATCTTTCTAGCTTGTTCTTTCTCAGACATATAACTGATGGCATCTCTTCAAGCCCTAAGTTCATGTTGTACCATGGCCGATGTAGCCCACCTTATTCCTAAAATTGCAAATGCTGTAGCCTGTAGTCCAAATTTGCATGGTCAAATTACAATCTAATAATAAATGATCCACGCTCTCTCTTGCATTCTTGCACCAAAAAATCCTAGCAGTGGCATTTTCCCTTTCTTTGAAGACTATTCAAAGTGAATATATCCTAAAACTTCTTTGGAAAAGAAGAAAAGAAGAAATTAACCGTGAGAAGAATATTTCTGAGGGGTGAGAGTATTCTATGGTACCTACTGTTGAGTAGAAATGGCAATAGAGCAGTACAACTTGACAAAATAGAATCGAAAGTACAAGGAGAAGAATCCTTGTCTTTTTGGCTCATTGGAAAGAGAAAAAAAGAGAGTTTTTCAAGGAGGAAGATTTTCTTGAGACCTCTTTGGAGATAAGTGGTTATATACTCTTTACTTTTGGTATAGTGGGAAGGTTGTTTTATACTTATAGCTCACATTAAATGATAGAAATGGTGTCTTGTTCTTAATCTTTGTATATGGGAACCTCCCCTTCTGAAGTCATTTTGTATAGGACCAGTACCCTCTCGGTACCTTTATTAATAGGAATTTGTTTAATCTTAAAGAAAAAACAATTCCACTGCAGACTATTGTTGTTTTCCACTTCTAGCATCATTTAATATGGCTACTCATAAAAATTAGAGAAAGGTTCGATCTCCAATCTTGAGCCCTACGTAAAATATCAATCTCCTGCATCTGCTTCTCCATTATGCCTTGAAATAGTTAGCCCTCTTAGCTCTCTGTTCCTTGTTAATACAATAAAATCAAGAAACACATTTTCTTAGGCAATGTCTCTGCATCATCTACTTTGCATATCATACTCGAATGGAATTTCTACTTCTGAAGCATCACATTGCTGTTGTATGTACTTCCAAAACCCTACATGCATGTGCCCCTCAATTTTTTGACATAATTATCCACTCTGCATCTTCCAATCCAAAATTTACAATAAATACCCTTGTCCACGTTTTTGTTTCTCCATATCGAACCTCCACAAAGTGGAAGTAAACTGAAAGATACCAATGGTTTTACCGTCAACCCTCCTTGAGAGACCAATTGATTGCTTAAAAATATGTCAATTGAATAGATGAAATCTTGGATCATCATCTGAACATCTCCAAAGTTTAATTGTTATTGGCGTATCTATGGCATTAACATGCTTGTGATGATTCCAGCTTTCTTAAAGAACTGTGATCGCTTTTGCATTTTTCCATGTGCTTTTTATTTCCTTGTTTGCACTAAATGTTGCTTATTTAATATCAGATTCGCCCACTGTTTGAAGAACATGGAAATGTCATAGAAGTTGCCATGATTAAGGACAAGAGAACAGGACTACAGCAAGGTACTGGGTGCTATTTTAGTAAAATGATCGCGAGCATTCCTATCTCTTTCCGGGTCCATTGAGAGGCTGATGGGAGCATCCGTGAGCTCATCTTTCATCTCAGTTTGTTTTTGCAAGAAGTTACGAGCTTTTGGTTTTCGTTGAGAACTCAATTTTATGTCTGTTATCAAACATGAAGAGTAAAGAGTATGAATCAATATATGTATAGCTGTTGGAAGTGGAAGACAACTTCTGCTCTATTAACTGAGGCTGCAGCGATGGGGACTCGATCAGCGAGTTTTTGTTTTTCCTTTTTCTTTAAATAGGATGGTCTTTTTCCTTGCTGTAGCTCTTTAGGATTTTCAGTGATTGTGTCAAATTGTACAAACAGTGACAATTGAGTATTGCTGATGACCAGATGCTAATAAATTTAAGTGTATGAGTAAAGTGAGTTTTCATTGGGAAGTTTGGTACTATCCATTTCAAATGACTTGGAATGGTCATTACTTGTCACGTAGATGAGATAAACTAGTGGGGACTTTCTTTGTCGTTATGAATGTTATGAATGACTACATGGGAGGTGAAATGTGTTTGGTAAATAGTTGTGGTCTCATGAACTATGCATAAGCAGGCAATTTGTCAAATGTCGATCCTTTTGGCATGGTGTTACAGGAATATATCCTGTTATCACGTTTCAATTACATGGTGTTGGGAGGGGATTATGTGATGGTATATTTCAGACCTGAGGCTTCTGACATGATGTGTGGCTTGGGTGAGATTATTTGGAGTGCTATTATTTGACTGAAAAGTTGAGTTTGCTTCCATATTGTATGGATTGCTGATTGACAGTTAAATGAATGAGTAATCTATCTCTTCTCTGTTCTCAGTCGACATGTTTGGTTCATCTAGTAACTCGTGTCTTATTGAGTAATTGATGGTTGTTTGATCTGAGGCTTGACATTTTTTTTTTTTTTTGGTTTAAGTTTTGAATTTGTGATATTTTAATCAGTTTCAGATGTGTTTGTTAGTGCTGATGATTGAAAATAATACTCCAAGTGCAACTCCTACAAGGTGATATGATAGCTTTCCTTGTAAGGATATTAAGGAAGCTGCTCTGAGAGTGTTTTCTGATGGTGTGATTGGTTTGGCATGATGGTTACTGGTGGGACTGTGGTTTCCAGATTACGCACTTGTCTCGTCCTCGGTTTGGTTTCTTAGATTGGTTCTTGAGATATGGAGCTATATTAGCCTAAACGCATCGCCATGGTGGTTTGTAGTGAACGTATAGAGTGAGCAGTCTTGGCAATCATCGGTTTTCTCGTTATCTCATTTATTCTTTGCTTCTCACTGGACCAAAGTTTTGTGCTTCAGTTATAGAATCAGCTTAAATCACTTTCATGTCTCTGGCTCCATGATTCAGTGAAACTAAGCGGGATGGATATTACTTGATCACACGTGAAGTGATATAACTCAATATAGTGAGTTGTGCAATCAAATGTAATTGTTGTTGTTGGTTAAGTCTTTCTGTTATATGTTCATCAATCTTCTAGATAGATGCACTGGTTTGTGTTGCGTATAAATGGCGTAGGAACCTGAAAGTTGGAGAGTTATGGAGCCTTATAAACATTGAAGGCTAGTTTTATGACTGGCAAATAGAAAGTGACTCCCAGCACAGAGTTTTGGCCAGTCAATTTGTTGCAAGTACATTTAGATCATCAGATGTGGTTAAGATGATAAGAGGTGCATCATTGCCGGTATCATGAGCTGTGACTTCAACAACAGCACCTTGTGTTGTTTGCATGATGGTGAATTCCTATTTGAGCGAATATTCTGTGTCGTTATGGAGAAATTGAGGGAGGTCTCTATTTGCAACTTCCAAGATCATGGAAGTTCATGTATCACTTCTGCTGCAGGCATTAGCTAAATGTGCTTGTATGATCGGTAGAGATAGTCTTGTATAAATACAAATCCTGGGTTTACAGCCCTAAATGTTATCCCAATGGCATTTGCTTGACCTTCGGATCGCATTCTGATTTTTCTCAAGGCCTTGCTTGGGTTGGAACTCTGTGCTCTTTTCTATTTCCAGGGAGTGGGCAATGAATATCATACTTATTTGTTTTGACTTGAATGAATCTCTTTGCCTTGTTCGTCATCTCCAACTAAGTGGTGATTACAGCGATGTGCTGTAGAATGATTGGACATTAAATTTCAAGTCACTGGCTATTCTTTTCAGAGTAGGTGTGATCCTTTACAATGATGTGGTGGCTTGATGGGACATCACTACATTCATCGATTTAGTGTCATACTTATAAGTAACATGTTGTATCTTCATGGAGCTATGGTTATGCCGTTGTTCTAGATTATGGAATCAAGGGTATACCCCTAAATTTAGGTTATGTTTTGCTTCTTTATTCCTTTATTTTCTTTGTATTTTTATTTGAGAAGGAAAACGATATCTCTTCTGGCATTGGCGCATTGAAGTCATGCTGCTCTTAGAGCTAACAACTAAGATTGATATTTGCATTTGTTGGAACACATGATTTGCAACTTATTCAGCGGTACAGTTTTGATAGTGGATAAGAGCAGTTGCATTGATCTCCTTTAAAGATATTTAGGTTTATGGCTTCCTGGCTTTATAGTCTTTTGGGGTGTATGTATTTCATATTTTTAGGACGCATCACTGGATATGCTGGTGCGTACTTATCTAACAGCTTTAATGATTGCTTGAGTGGTTTGTGCTTCTCTTATTTTTAGCTTGACCAACCAAATTAGGCAAATAATTCTACCCTTTAGGGTTTGCTTTGTTTCTTGTCTACTACTTTTTTTTTTAAATGTTGTAGTGAAGTTGATAAGGATGGGAATTGATTCTCATACTGGAATGTATGGCCGAATATATTGGTACCAAATGCGCCTGCAATTGGTAGAGGGGTGATTTCATTGTCAGGATATAATCTTTCTGCTCATGCAGGATGTTGTTTTATCAAGTATGCAACCTCTGAGGAAGCTGACAGGGCCATTAGAGCTTTACACAATCAATACACACTTCCAGGGGTGAGTATTTTTTCTGCTGTCTAATCTTCAATGAATGGGGGTCTAAAGAACCTCTCTATATGTTTTTTTTCCAGGGAGTTGGTCCAATTCAAGTTAGATATGCTGATGGAGAACGAGAACGACTTGGTATTTTTCTTTGATCTTTAAGTTTTATATATGACTAATCCTGCTTTCAAATATTGGTGAACTTCTTTTTAGTATAAGAGATTCAGTAGTCCAGAAGTGTGTGAAGTTTAAATTATTCATGTGAGGAATCTACTTGTAAGAATTGACTTAGGGTTTGTTTTGCAGTTAAAGCAATCAAGATCTTGTTAAAGGTGATAACTAGGTCAAGTATAGTGATGTCTTGCAGTTGGGCTGCTATCTGTCAGAAACTCAGAGCAACATTAGTTTCTCTTTTTTACTCCCTAGGCAAGGCAAACCACTGTTGTGCATGGCAGTGTAAATGCCTCTATGGTTTCTCATGGAAGTTGGATGAATTGTGTATTCAAGGTTTTGCTTGTTTACAGATATGGATGGCTAAATTTTCATTCTTTACACTTAAAAAATTGTAATTCTTGTGTTGAAAGTTATATTGACACTTCTATAGTTGAGCAAAACAATTTACACATAAGATCTATTTTGGTGAATTATGATCTGAGTCTTATGTTGGTCTACTGATCCCACATTTCTATTTACATTAAATTTGGTAGTTGACATTATATTTCCACCAATTTAAATGAAGGATAAAGAATGCTTATTAGTTTGTGGGCTGCTGTTGCAAATCATCAAGAAGAGTGCGGGACACATTCTAGAATTGAACATGGGCGTGTTGGCGTTCTATTGATGGTGTTGCCATAATGTTGATATCTGTGATTTTTGAGGTCCTGTTTATCTGGAAGCATTTGTTGTTGCTGGTCTTGATGAGGCTCTCTTTGGTAATAGGGGCGTTTGAGTACAAGCTGTTCGTGGGTTCTCTAAACAAACAGGCCACTGTGAAAGAAGTGGAGGAAGTACGTGAATACAATTCTTTTCAGCTTTTAACTCACATCGACAACCTTTTTCTTTCTCCTTTTTCTATGTTGGGTGCTCAATTGTATAAAAGGAATTTTTCCATAGCATTTTAATGAAATCCAGTCTCTTGCTTGGAGGATTAAGCGTATCCTGAAAGCTTGGTTTTATTCCTATGTGCCTTGTGTCTTTTGTTTTATTAATATTTATCAGTTTATATTGAATATGGGAGCCACTGGATTTGTTTATATTGAATATGGGAGCCACTGGATTTTTCTTACTTATGTGTGATGCCTGCCAGATTTTCACACCATATGGTCGAGTTGAGGACGTTTATCTCATGCGCGATGAAATGAAGCAGAGTCGTGGTGCGTCTATTATCTTCTTTTAGATTTGAAAGACTATATACCAGACATGAATAATGTTGGGGCAGCCCTTTGCTTGTTAATGGTGTTACTTATTGAAAGAAAATCATTGTGGTAGATCTGAAGAATTTCTCTGCTTAGTATGCCACTGTGGCTTTTTTTTAGGCATTTAACAATCCTATATGATATCTATTTAATTGATCAAAGATGTAACATTCTCTTACTGTGATATAGTAGAATTTCTGAGTGTTTTCATATAGATTTGATAAGCCAAACTTGTTATCTTTTGAGATTGTAAAGTGTCCGAAGACTGTACAACTGGTTCATTTACTGGGCATCACAACCAATGGTTGCTTGTGCCCATATGGTTTATTTTAAGTCGACTTATCAACATAACCATTTTTAATCTGAAGGTTGTGGATTTGTCAAGTACTCTCATAGAGATATGGCATTGGCAGCTATAAATGCTTTGAATGGAAACTATACAATGAGAGTAAGCATACTTTATCCTGTCATTTATGGTTTGGACTAGTCTGGCCAGCTCTTAATATCATCATCATTTTTTGCTCTGGTCATAGGGATGTGATCAGCCATTAACTGTTCGATTTGCTGATCCTAAGCGGCCTCGGCTTGGAGATACAAGGTTCCCACTAAGCTTTACTACTTCCTTGGCAAGACAGTGTCATTGTTTGTTCTTTTTCCTTTCGCTCTTTTCCAGAAAGGGGTTTTAGGCTGCATTTGGGAGACCTTTAGGGAAATAAAAGTCATTTCCCTGAAGATCTTTGGCTCAATGTGTATTTTGTCTAGGGAAATACTGTTTGTTTAGTGACTTTTGGTATAGGTTTTTGCAAACTAAATTTTGCATTAAAAAAAAAGGGAAAATAAAAGGGCCTACTGTTCATCATCTCCATCGTGGAAGCAGAGGATTGCCTCTGTGCCCAGACAAGGGCTCTATGGTTGCGCAACCTTGGGTGGAAGCAGAGGGCCATGGCCATTG
This sequence comes from Eucalyptus microcorys, assembly GCA_014182515.1. Lineage (NCBI taxonomy): Eukaryota > Viridiplantae > Streptophyta > Magnoliopsida > Myrtales > Myrtaceae > Eucalyptus > Eucalyptus microcorys. Next base: position 39,874,056 of record CM024569.1, on the reverse strand, counting down.
AGCCCAGGCAAGGGTTCCAAGGTCGGGCGACCCTTGACCCGGCAATCCTCATCCTTGGCAATGCTCCACATGGCAACCATTGACCTTGGCGATCGACTGGCCAGATCTCACCTAACAGACCTGCTACTATCAACAAGGCTTGGCAATGGTCTGCAATGGTCTGCTGGCCTCACACGACTCTTGGCAGAGCTTAACTGGTGATCCCATTCTGTGACGTTGGAGAAGATGAACAGTTTTTATGAGGGCAAGAGTGGAATATGAAAATATCAGTGAGGGCAATTTTGGATGAAAAAAGTTCATTAACACTGAGTGCTGCCTTTTGAAAATGCTGAAAGCCCAAGGTAGGTCCCCCTTGAGCCTTGAGCTTTCAGCTTTGCCAATACTGGCTTTCACTCAATGCTCTCCAAAAAATTCTTACTAAATGGCCCGATTTTTGTTCAAGGGACTTTAGAGGCCAAAGTCTATTGGAAAAGCTGAATCAAACGCAGCCTTGGTTTCTTTCATCATCTGCCTATTCATCGATCTTTTCATTTTGGGCATTACTTAGAATGGTTGTTTACCTTATTGCTCAACGTGCAATTTTTTGTTGACCATATAGTTAGGTAAATCCCCTGTTTACTCTTCTGATGTTCGACCCCTTTTGACACTAGTTCCAAGGGTGGTCCTGCTTTTGGAGGCCCAGGTTTCAGTCCTCGTTTTCAGGCCCCAGAACTAAGGTCTCATTTCCTTCCTTCTTCTTGCCTTGTATTGTCCAGCGTTTTATGTTGTGTCTTACTCCTGTTCCTCCTCCTCCTCTTCTTCTTCATTTTCATATTTGTGTAACTCTAGCTTTGTGTTTGCTCTCAGCAGAGGCCCACCCAACTTTAGTGATGGTGTGGGTGATCGGATGGCACCAAGTGCCTGGAATCCAATGAATGCTCAGAACTTAGGGCCATCGTCATTTTCAGGCCATCCCAATTTTGGTGGTCAGTTGTTTCCCAAGTCTGGTGATGTATCTAAGCCTCTAAATCCTGTAAGAATGTCTCTCTTCTCATGAGAAGTACTCTCCGTCTTTGTCCATCCTTCTAAATGCTAGTTCAAAGCTCAACCATTACATTTTCAATCTCTTTTGGGGAATCGTTAGTTACTTTAAGTTTTACAGATGACATTATTTATGGCAGGGATATCTAGGTAGTTATCTCTTTAACCTTAATTTGAAAGATCGGTGAGATTTTATGATCATGACAAAGGCCAAGAGTGTTCATGGAATCCCTAAGTGAGATTAACATATCCTTATAGCTCCTCTTAATTTATAGTGTGAACCTAGGCAGCGGCAAACGAGTTAATGTCTAACTTAGCTATCTTGAAACGGCAAGTGATATACTACCTTAGTTTTGGCTATATTTAGGTGGATGACAGGTTGTAGGCAGCAAGATAAAATGGGAGCTAGGTTGATGGGTTTCAGTAATTTTAGTTATTCAATAGGAAGGTGGAATTCGAGATGGGCAAAAGGCAAATGGTGGGGTAGATAGATCAAGTTTTCTATAAGGTGCTTATCTCCTTCCTCCTCTTATGAAATTACTGCTTTCCTCTAACCTCCTAAACTTAAAGACAAAAGAGAGCTAGCAGATTGATGGCATATAAAAGAATGAAAGGAATTTTGAGATATTTGTGGAGGACAGCTGGGAGAGTACACATCTTCCTGGTGATAGAAAAATATCATTAGTTTGCAGTATATCCTCTTTGTTATTGAAGATTATTATCTGCTTGCTTCAAATGGTTCTTTGATGGGTTTGACGTAAAAACTTTTGGTTGATGTCAACTTAAGCTAATGCATGAATCATAGGATGGGAAAGGCACTAAGAGGTGATAACTTGAATGGTAATCAGTGTGTAAATTTCTTAGTTTTCAGAGAGGCTAAAATTTACTTGTAGGCAGGCTAAAATTTCAGGTTCAAATTGTAGCTTGTGTTTAGTTGGTTTGCATGCAAAATGGCACCTTAGGGAAGGAGTGGGTAATAGGTCTATCCATAAGAACTACCAGAAATGCTTTATTTTTCACAGTTTTTGGGCCATGACCTCTCTGAATGGAACCGTTTTGATGCAACTATCAGTGTTTGTTTTAGATTTATAATTAATAGCCTGCTTATCATCTGTTTACAGGTTGCATGAGTTATTTACTTGTATTTCATTTTAAAAATTTTTATACTTAATTTAATCTCCACTTCCGTTTACTGTAGAACGTTCCCTTGGGGGGTCCTACTGTGCCAACGGATGGTCTTCTTCCTTCACCGGCGGCTCCATCCTCATCTATGGCACAACAGGTATAGGAAGAAGAATGACAAACAATTTGCCTTGCATCAACCCTCCTTATTGGAGATGGCAATTGGTGTTGGTGTTTAATGATCGTGATTCTTATTTCTATTAGCATTAAAATATCATAAATTTCACCTTACCAAAAAAATATCATAAATTTCATGTAAAATTTAAATGAATTGACTTGCTATGAGAATGTGTTAATTCATGATACGAGTGAGTCTTATCTTGTTATTTTAGGCTGCTTATATTTTGTGCTCCACTTTGTGTCATGTACACCTTTTACGAATGTGTTGGTGTCCAATTTGCCACCTTACTCTTATTTGAATGTGATGTACTTTCCTTCTTTCTTGCAGAGTTTTCAGCCTTTTCAACAATTCCCATCTGGGGTTCAGCAAATAGCACCTTTACAAATGTCTCTTCAGTCACCACAGCAGTCACTGCATTCTCAATCACACAATCAACCTTCAACGTCATACACACAGACACAACCTTCTTATGCAATGTTAGGGCAATTAAACCAGCTGCAAACACCTCCTCTCATGATGCCATTCAGCCAACCACTGCCATCACAGCCATTGGTTGGTTCAAGCGGGCAGTTATCTTCTACTCATCATGCTGCCCAGCAGACTGCCTCCTCTATGACAGTACAACAAACCCCTTTAAATATGAATTTGCTATCCCAACCTCGGCCTGCTGCAACCAATCAACCGCAAGTGACTGCTTCTGCTCAACAACACTTGCTTCAGTCGTTTCAGCAGTCCCCATCACCGCTGGCTCAGAAGTTGTCACAGCAGACGCAGGCCTTGCAGGCTAGTTATCAATCATCTCAGCAGGCTTTTTCCCAGCTGCAGCAGCAACTGCAGATGATGCAGCCATCGAATCTAAATGCAGTTCCACAGCAAGCTCTGCCAACAAATCAGCAGGTATGACCTGATTAGGAGAGAGTTAGTTTTGGCTTTTGCTAGGAACTGGTAATAGATTTGGACATCAACCATGTTGATAAATAATCAGTGTTAGGACAGGCTTTGCTTTGTAAATGTGGTAAGCTACTCGTGAAGTGATTTCTGCAACCAGAGAAGTTTCTTGATTGCAGTTTGACATGGGATGCTTATATAAGTGTCGCATTGATTCTTTAGATGTAAGATGTTGATGCACCTTGACCTGAACTTCTAACTGCTGGAATGGCAACTTTTTTGTTGTTGAATCCCACTGTAGGTTCAAGAGTTTGAGTTCTACTATTTCTCAACATTACTAACTGTGTTATTCTGATTCATAGAGAAGTTCAGTTGCTTGGAAATGCTTATTGGGCACTGTCAAACTCTGAGCATATTCTTGTCTTTGCAGCCTCAGTGGAACAATAATGTACAGCAGCCAGTGGTAAGCACGTCAACAAATACAACAGCTGCAGAAGTGCCTTCATCATCATCTGTTGCACCGGCGATACCTGTATCAACTCCAAATCTTGCTCCTGCAAAATGTATTTGGACGGAGCATACATCACCAGATGGATTTAAGTACTATTATAATAGTGTAACTGGAGAAAGCAGGGTGCGTACTTGCTATTGTTTTTTGATGCATGTTCTGTCATCATCATCTGCTAGTTTGCAACTTATATGAATGATGTTACTGTATTCGCTGTAGTGGCTGGAGCCTGAGGAGTTGAAAATATTTAGGCAGCAACAACAGCAGCAACCGCCAAAGTCATCAGTTCAGCTAACTCATGCCCAGCCCCCTCAACTGTTGCCTCCTCAGCAGGGTGCACAAACACAGCAGCTGCAGCAACAATCTCAACTTCAGGGACAGCTACCTCAGCAGCTGTTACAACAGCCTCTATTGTCTTCATCGGTCAGTGTTATCTGGGCTTCTCTCCATACTTGCAAATTTCCATATCCTCTAGTTCTCTATTTCTGATTTTCTCGTTTGGAATTCAGTATCACGCTTCTATGCTTCCAAGTCACCAGAATATTCAGGTAAATATAAATCCTCTCGTGGAAAGTGTTCCATTTACTCTTTTATGATACCATATTCGTTGTTCTGCTTGGGCAAGCTGGTGTAATGATCATCACTATTTGAGGGTTTTGATTACTTCAGTAACGGTTGTTTTCAATATGCAGCTTAGTGGCTTCTCATTTATGTTTGGGAGTAGCTTTCTTGGTTGTGCTTGCATTAGACTTTTGAAAATAAGGTCTACTCTATGAAGTCACTGCCAGGGGAGAAATGAACATCTCAAATCTTTTACGAATGATTAAATTAATGTGTCTTGGTATTTGAATGATGAAATTTAAGAAAAAATGGTGTTTTCCCTACCAGTTATACTTAAGTTTATTAGTAACTTAAGATATAGAATATTTAAACTGGGCAAATTGACCTATATGTGAATATCTTAAACCTAAATGGCAGATATAATTAAATACATATCAACAACTAATTCAATCCTTGTTCTCTGACAATTAGGCAATTCAATCATTTCTTTTTGTACTTATGCTTCAACAATTCAATCTGTTCACTTCACATTTATGTTTGCCTAATTTGTTTTGCAATTGGTAGTTATTGTGAGAGATAAAAAGAGATATAAATTTGTGAAAACTTGAACAGGTTTTGAACTATAATTATTTTATGCTGATCGAAGCTCTAGAAAGTACAGTTTCAACATGTTGATTAACCTTATCACATAGAGATGCTTGAGATGAGGTGGTATTGTGTGGCCATAATAAAGATACATAAGATATGTACTTTTTAATTTTCTGAGAGGAGCTGGCAGATGCACTTTATAAAGCAGGAAATGAGAGGTAAGAGGAATTTTACAGTAAAATTGAGAAATTTAAATGAAATGGACATCCAATATTTTATGTCTCTGTCCTAGCATTGTTGTAGAATTTTCCACTTGGAGTTGCCTGTTGCACCTTTTCAGTTGGGCTTGCTCAGTGCTTCTTATTACAAATTTTGGTTGTTTAGGAACTTGGTTTTTCACAGTTTCAAGCGGCAGCTAATTCAGTAAATGATCCAGCTCACTTCCAGCAGGTATCTGGTGCTTTCCAGATCCGCATGTTCTAAGTAACTACCACTAGTAACTCTTATTTTTGCCAATTTGTGCCAGGGTTTTCAGGCTGCTCAGCAATGGATGCTGAAGAATAAGTCAACAGGTTGTCATAATATCCTTTCTTGGTCGCATGTCCTTTGATTTTCCTTGTGCAATTTATAAATGAGGCCTACTAGTGAAAAAAAATGTTCGCACTTTTCTTCAAGAGAAACTCTAGAAGGAACCATTAAACAGGGAAATTAAGGATTTTGCAGATTCTATGAGTCTAATATTAACCTGCAAAGTACAGTTCTCAATGAGCTGCTTTGTCTGTCATAATAATTCTTTGGCATCTTTTATCCTGTTCAGCTTTATTTGGAATTGGAAACTGTGGCAATTCATGAAGGCTGAGCAAATTTTTGTTGTAAATTGAGAATTAATGAAGCTCCGATTGAAGTATTTTTTTGCCACAGTAAACTTCAAGAGTACCTCCCTTTGTTTTAAGCCCTATTTACTAAAAGGAGACTAGTGCCCTACTAGCCTCCTAGTCCTGAAAATTTCAGAAAATCATTTATAAACAATTGCATGCACCTGTAATCTGGGAGGCATGATGATACTTCCAGATCTCATTATTTCGTGTTAGTTATTCGGGGAGGACTTAAGCAACCGCGTCGATGAGGGAAAATCTTTAGGTATTGCCGGATGTTAGCCCGCTTCCCACGAGCCATTAGATCATGTGAGATCCACATGATGTAAAGACTCATGTGAGGTGGGTGACGTAGGTCGAGAGTACCCACGGAAAGCTCCTCAGACAAGGAAAAAACACGAGTATAATCTGATAGCGTTTGTTAGCCTTGATGCAAGATTTGGCGCCCGTTGCTGACCAATGTGGACATCATGATTCTGCAGGTAACTGAGTGGAGCAGCAAAATAGAAGGCGGTCCCAGCATATTGTCGCAGCTTGTAGAAATGCCGGAATGTTTTTGTACTCGACGGTAGGGATAGATCAGCCAGCCATTTGTAACTATCGATGATTGATGTAGCATATTTTTCTTCTATATCCTTTACGGTTCTCGCTTCGCTGGCTTACGATGAGAAGCCTGTGTGCCATAGTAAATTGCATAATAAACTCCGTGGTTGAATCGAATTTTCGCCCTTTTGTTGCCTAGGCTACGAACTTCCCCCCCTTACTCTACTTGTAAGTAACATAGGCCCGACGTTATGCAGACCACTGTCAAATTCAAATTCAGCCGAGAGGCTTGGTTAGCTGCTCGATTCATGGTAAATAATAGTGTCTCAGTTTCTTTCCGATACCAACTTCTGGTCCAGGGCCATGACCACGTTGACATATAGTCTTAGGAAAATCCACTCTTCTTAACTACTAACCGCTCTTTCCTGTCCTAGCTAAACATGTGCGGATTGATCGTCCGTTATTCGAACTGAGCATCAGTTGACGATTCTACAATTTTTTCTGATTTCGCCCTCTTTCCTCGTGAGCAGCCCCAGGCTCCCCATTCTCACCATCGAGCGCCTGAAATCCTCGAAGAACGTCATGGGGTCCTCTGCATAGGACTCCACTATTTGCCTCGTCCTGTCGTCTCCGGCAAAGAGAACCTGGTCGGACTGAAGCAGCCCCTCTCCTGAGACAAGGTTCACATAGTACTGGTTGTCAAAAGTCGCCGGCGTCACCAGGTCGAGCTCTGCTAGAGTCGAATTGCTATCGGGACCCGAGCAAAGCTGCTGCAGTGACTGAAGGAACTCCGGGTTGACCTTTGGACCGGTCGAGTGGGCACTGCCCGCGAGCCGTGATCTAAATGTCGGGCACCTAGCCTTTCCCATACTGTGCGCACCTGCGTGAAAGTAGCAAGCGATCCTTTCTAATTCCAGTATTGTTAGCATGTGCAGACTTGGTCTCATCACCCAAGTTCCTAAACATTAAATACCAGGTTGCTGCGACGTACGCCTAATAATAACCTGGAAAAAACATGTTGACGCTACGTTTCTACATCGTCGCGTCTAATTATTTCCTCTAAAAATGGCATTGCACTAGGTGAATTTTCAAGCGCTTGAAGGGCATGATGTGCAAAACTAGTGGATCGGATAATAAACAGGAGAAGATACCAGATAGGGCGACCATGTCACTGAGGGTGAGACCAGCACTCTGAAACTTAGCAACCAATATCTCCACGGTAGAATTCGGCGCCGGAATGTTGTTGTTCGCTGCGTCTCTGCTCGCGCCTAAGCTGTCTCTCCGACCCATCAGAACATCCCATCCAGGCCCGCCCGACTGTGATTCATTCTAAGAATCAGCTTAGACTGTAATATCTTAACAACCCTCTTCAAAGTTCAGAAATTTTATAAGTTACGGAGTACCTAAGTGTGCCATTCGGATTGAGAACGTACCACTAAAACTGAGTCTCTGGCAGCACTTGCAAGGATATCGGCACATGAAACTGTTCTAGGACAAACAGTTTCAAGATCAGATTTTATAGCGTCGACCACTTCGAACCCCCTCAAGGAATTCAAGTTCGGTCCAGCCGTCTTCTCTCCCACGAAACCTTCAATGTCATCCAAAAGGACGGAAGCATCGCATCCCTGCACCGAAAATAATTTGACAGAAAAAAAACATTTTCACTTGAACATTTGGAAAGAGAAAATGCCACGACAATATCGATTTCAAAACTTGCATTGACGAAACAGTCATGAAAATGAAGGCGCAGCAGCGAAGCGGCCATCCTCGGGTCCTCGGAGACCGCCCTATCGACCCATGAAAAGATGATCGCCTCCGCTTCGGGGCACGTGTCCTCATAGAAAGTGGTGCTCAAGGGGCTCGCATTGTGATCGTCTGCACATTCTTCGCGCAAGGTGGTGGGTGATTTCGAAAGGGCAACGGCACTCAGCTCAAGCGTGGCCAAGAAGAGAGCCAAACGCACGGCCACCCTCATGGCCGATAGCTAATTGAATTTTCCTTTCCTTTCCTTTCTTCAGGACGAGCGAATGCAATAGGAGTGAGGGTGTGGGATCACTTGGATAGCAATGGCATCACATTTTCTAGAGGCCAAAGGTATTGGAATCTGGCCAGTTTTGGCACTGGAGTGGTTGACGGACACAGTCAAATGCCAAGAAACGGTCAGTAGTGACTGAAGTGTTTTGTTTTGATGTATCAAGCAACATTACCTAATGCCATGTGATTGCTTACGTTACACCACCTCTCTCTGCAATGTCTCTTCTCCAACTTCTTGCCCGCGCATGTTCGAGAGAGAGAGAGAGAGAGGGTTCATGCCGTTTGAAGGGTGACTGAAGTCTGAACATGGGTTGCAGACGAACCTGTCGAAGAGGAAAGTTCCTCGAGTTCTTACTACCTGCTACTGATGTGGTAGTTTAGAGAACTTTTAATGTCTAAAGCGATTCTTTCACCTGTTCCCCTGAATGGCAGTGCCACAAAAGTGTAAATTGACGACGCATGCATAGTCAATATCAGTTAAAGAGATCAAGCGTGCTCAACCAAAACAAGTGACTGATCACTGACGGTTACACTATGCCATATCTATATAAGGATCAGGGTTAATATCACAAAAAATTACAAACTAATATACCCATAACAAATTTACCATAAATTAATTTAAACCTCAAATTAATATATTTATGACAAATTTACCTTCTGATAATTTCCATTAAATTGAATTAATATAAAAAAAAAACTATAAATTGATACACTTGTGACAAACGAAGTATAAAACTCTAAATTAATACACCTGTCAATTATCACATATCATCTAATTAGTAATTTGACAGAAAAATTTAATGGAAACTAATGGATAGTAAATTTTTTTATAGGTGTACCAATTTGAGTTTTTTTGTAGTCAAAAAATTATTTTGAGATAAATTTATCATATAAGTATACAGGTTTGAGATTTTTCCTATTATTAATCCTAAGCACCAAATAATTAGGTCAGCACCCAATGAATTAAAAATGGCAACTGATGGGCCGCACGACTTTGGGCCATACATGTCTTGTTTTGATGGTCATGGGGGCCATGAGGATCTTCTAACCGGGTCGGCCCATGATTGGAACGATTGCACATCCCCTGACGAAGATCCTATGATATCTTTTTAGGTGCTTTTGTTTTATGGAGGAGGGGTCCTCTCTGAAATTAATAAAAAAATAAAAAAATTAGGATCATGTATGAACCTCCACCAGCACCACAACCGTTGCCATCGCAATCGCCATCACATCTCAATTTGCCCAGCAAATCACGCATTCGGATCTTGATTAGCACCATTGGTCGGTCATCATCCCACGCCCACCAACCAGCAACCACCGCCACCGCCACCACCGTCATCACCGGGTTAGCTTCACAAATTAGCACTCTCTGAATTAGTTTAAGAGAAGGCCTCTAAGCTTGTGCGAAACTTCAAAACGGAATCAGGAATTTCTTTTTCCTGATGTGATATTTGCCATTGAATGAAGAACAGTTTGTCTAACATCAACACTGTTTAACCCCTTATTTTCTTTAAAAAACATTGAGGGCGCAAAAGATAATCATTTTGTTCTAAAAATTAATTTCTGACCAGGAATTGATTTTTTTATTTCTATTTCCTGGACGAATTTCTGAACAAAAATACGCTTTTGATGACTATACAAACTTTATGTTCTTTTTTACCAAAAAAAAAAAAAAAACTTTTATGTTCTTGGAATAGAAATTCATTTGATAACGACATAAAATTTCTCTCTCTCGAGTGGCAGTGAGATGCGGCCAGCCAACGCCCGAGAATTGGTAGGCGGCGTCCAGCATCCAACAGCCGGCATTCGGCAACAAGCATTTGGCGTCCAATGTTTGACAACCGACATCTGGTGTTCGGCGACTGGCGGCGGATAATGACGAAAGTAAAAGATGAGAAGAGTTTTCATTTCTCACTTTTATTTTAGAAATAGAAAAGCTGAAATTTTTAACTTATGATTTTTGTTCCAAATCTATTTATGGATTAAAAATATATTCCAAAAATTAAAAAAAATGAAATTATGTTATCGAACGGATTTTTATTTCAAACCTATTTCAAAAATAGAAAAAAAAATAGAGAAATAGAGAAATGTTATCGTGCGTCCTGAATTTTCAAATGGGATTAGGGCATAGCTATCCCTCTTACGTGTAAGCTAGGGTTTCTCTCGGGAAATGCAAGAAGCTGACATGACGAAGTCAAACGGACTAGGAAGGAAATAAAACAACAAGAAAAGAGATAGCATGATAAGAAAAGGGAGTGTCCATATTTAAAACTTTAGTATGCGCTCTAATATGGCGCTAGACAATAATTTATTTAGAAATTTAGACTGTGTTTGATCGTTTGAACGTTTTTATTGAATATGATAGCGTCAAATGGGATAAGGAAATGATGATATTTTAAATATGTCATCTAATGTTTGTTGACGTCCAGATATAGCATGGATGCAAATAAATATTATCCAAATGAGTTTTTGATTTGCAGGATTAAAATTAAAAATAAACCGTGGACGTCGCAAAAATTACTCTTCTCCGTGACTTCAAGGAGGCCCTCTCCTTCTGCGACCTCCCTTTCGTCGCCCTTGACCAACTCGGACAAATTTTGCCCCACTCTACCCCAACTTCGTCGCTTCCAGATGCCCCCCGAGTTTCAGTTTTCCATCAGTCCCACCATCTCCGCAGTCAACACCTTCCTCTTTGCGGGAAATTCATCTCCTTCAACTAGCGTAAATAGTAAATACCACATCGACTCCTACACTATTGCACTTCAACTCGTTCGATAGCCTCGATAGCTTTCCCCCGAGACGGCACAAATCCGGTTCGTGAGCGACCAACTCCTCTTGTCCCACTTGCTTCAAGTGATGCGATTGAGGAGCTCCGTCGCTCCGGTTGCCGACTTCGTCGGATCATCTTCTCCAACGTTGCTTTTCCCGGCGGCCAAAGGCGGGAAGCAAGTCAGCTCTGGTGGGAGGAGCGGTGGCCATTAGAGTCTGCTTAGGCTTGGTATAGATTTCCACCTCATAAATGCGTCGGCGAAGGCTTCTCTAGGTTGCAGTTTGCACATGCGACCCCTTATTTTTCAGTTTTCCAAATTTTACATATCCTATTTGGTCTATCCCACCTCTTAAGTGGGAGTTCTTTATTCAGTCATATTCGGATTTCACGTCACTCCAAATACCCACTAGGTCAAAAGTTTTCATATTCAGAGTTATATCCGACCTACCAAACGCAATCTTACGGCGAAGAAAGGACAAATGATGATATCTTTTCCTCTTGCAACATGAAAAGTCCTTCAGCTTCATCCACCTCTGAAAAGCTCGACAAAGAGAACACTATTGAAAGATATGTTCAATGTACATCGTGATTACATTTTTCTACGACTCAAAATATTCAAGGAAAAAGGGTCTTCCGATTAATAACCCAATTTAAGAGCCAAAATCAAAGGGCCTGAATCCAAAATCCTCTTTCTTACCACTATTATGCCTACCATTCTATTATTGTATTCTTGTCTCTGGGGTTGACCGATTGATGTACGCGTGATGTTGTCCCATTTGTGTTGTACTTTCCCAACACAATAAAGTAGATATAGTGGAAAATAGAACGGTCGTCTTAACCCTATTGGGAAAGTAGTTATCGTGCCTTGTTGAGGGAGAGAAGTACCCCATAAATATTGCTCCATTGACGAAGATGGCCATTGGCCACCACATACCAATCCATGTTCTTTGTCAGCCTCTTGACCTTTTCATTGCACTGCAATATATTCCAATGGAATAAATGAGAAAAATGAATTAGGGTTGAATCTGGTTAATTTTAGTGCCTAGGTTCTCGTGTCTGCTTGTGTAGATCACACATGGTTTCCAGGCCCTAGGGTTTTATCATCGTTGCCCATTCTACTGAATAGGGTGGTCACATGCCCTAGACACGGTGCACTATGCGTTCACATGATGTTTCCCAAGTTCAGAATTTCGCGAGAAGCATCGAATTATGTAGAGAAAAGATTCTGCAGATCCAAGAGATCATGGAAACTTCACTGTCATGGTGGGGGAATAGTCACATACATGTGTCTCCTTGCTGTACATATAGCCCACTATTTGTCATTGATTTTTTTTCATTTGCGTGTATACGAAAAAGCCAGCTTATTATTAGGGGGGGCAGGAATATAATCGCCAGTATATGTTCAAAAAGATGGCGCTGAGTATTTGGTTCTTAATGGAATCTCTTTTTGACTATAAGCTGCACTCAATGGATGATTGATATGCACGCATTTTCTTTGTTTTTCGTTGCTATACCAAGAGCAATAAATCACTTCACTTTATGTTGGCCCTCTACCTAGAAACTCCCTTTCTTTTTTTTTCCTTTACATCGATTCAAGTAAGCTTCAAGTTTTTCCTGCTTACATGATAAGTGATCCTTTTTTTTTTTCTTTTTCTGGGTTTGAATATGAAAACGTTACCTAGCGCTAGAAATCTAAGCAAATTATACTTTTATGTACATGTCATATCCCTTCTATAGCATAAAGCTTTTGGATTTAATTCAAATAACCTGAGCGTTGGCACGGCCAGTCTTGAATGAAGAGCAAGGCGTGCAACCGAACCAACTTTAGGACACCTAAACGAAAAGTCTAAATCAATAATTAAGCAAGACCTCGAAATGAAAAGCATAGCGCGCACAATTTACGAAGTTCAGATATAGTCAATCTTTAGCTGTAGAAAAGTATACCAAACAAGAAAGCATTCAACTCCCTTTTGTCAGAGAGCACATCTGTTAGCGGAGACGCAAGCTGTTTACTGCAAATCCACGCGGTCCTGTATTTTTTGACTTGCTGCTTATGCGTTTACACACGAGTGTTTTGCTCATACTTTTGATGGTCCTATTGACTAATATTAAAAATTCTTATCGAGAATAAGTGATCTGCAAAGTTTTAGTAAAGTATTTAAACGACTCAAACCATTTTGAGTGTTATTCTCACTTTATTAAACACTCATCATCTAGTTATTAATCAACTATAGCATATGTTCCAAATATACATAGTTTTACTCCTTTTTGTATGTAATTATTTTCGTGAAATATATTCTTTATGTCCGTAATGAAGAGAATTGATTTGCGTAGTGGTGCTATCTATACGATATATGTATAAATTGGCAAAAGATAATCAAGACACATGCAAAGCACACACTAACCTAATTCCGGCCGCCCAGCCTTTCGGCTGGCACCATCATTCTACTGTACCGCGCCTCGGCAACCCGGGGGAAGGCATCGCGGTAGTCAGGTGGGGGTCCTCCATCCCCCGTATGGGGGATTGTGGCCGGAGGCCCCTATGGGGCCGGTATATTTTTCGAGGCCCGAGTCTCGGCCTCTATCATGTCTTTCCAGGATGTCAAAGCCTTTTAACGTCCTGCTTAGGACGCATTGGATTTGCTCTTGTGGAGACTTTCAAAAGGTCTCAAGCTAAAATTTCCACCGTTCCCTATCCCTTATATGCCTATAGATAGACGCGCTTTGTGAACGGTCGTCACATGTAAGCTTATTGCACAAAGAAGGTCCATGTGAAACAAAGAAGCGGAAGAAAAAAATTCTCATTCTTAGCACTTAATTACTAAAGAATAATATATAACAAATATCAAAAACACCTAATTACATGGTACTTTTCTTCACTTGGTCATAGTTTTAGTGCTTTGATCCTCCGCCATCAATGGTTGATTCATGCCCATAATGTCATTATTCATTGCCACACAAGGCATGCACATGAAGATTATTCCTTGTAATCCATAGCCAATATCTAACCTGAGGAAAAAGTACATGAATGCGTATATCTACAAAAGGGACGAATGGAGAATTGGTAATGAGTTATGAAAACGAATATTTTCACCACCTTGATATAAGATCGCACATCCCATACTTTGGGAAAAAATAGAAGAACCCACCTTGGATCCTGTAGAAAATACGTCGCAACACTTCCATATTCTTTAAAGAAAAAAAAAATGTTGAACATCTTCCCGCCAACGACGTGAACTTTGCTGCAAAAATTAAGTTTGATGTGGTGGCAAAAGATTAACAGGTTGGAGAAAGCAGTGTAGATTAAGCTTCTATAAAGTAGGCCATTAAATCTCGTTTCATCAAGCTTCATCGTGCATGCCTCAGCTCCATGTCATCCATGCATGGCTATAAGCGGCAAAAGCTTTCAAGAACCACACATATGCAAAAGATCTCACAAAATATACGGACAAGGACTTAACAACTCCAACATAGGAATCATCATGCCAACATAAATCATGAACTATATGCTCAAAAGCTAGAAAGAAAAATAAGAAAACCGACATCATCCACTCAAAGAAAGATCTTCAAACCCATCCCTTCCATAGAAAAGCCACCCCCTACCTAGCTATATATCGTTTACATCACCCCCATCAATGACTCAAAACTCCAAGAGCAATCACTTGAAAAGGGAGCCAAAAAAAAAAAATAATGAAAGCCGTCTAATTAATTGAAAAGGTAGATTGAGATCAAGCTATGTACGTCCATGTGAAATGTCTGAGAGCTGTGAAAGCATATATGCATAAAATCTCTCCCTATGTAGCTTTTCACACGACCATCCCATCTTTAGGGTTTATTCCCAGCTTTTGCACTATTATGCATGATGGAAGAACACATTCCCAAGTTGAATCTCCACATTTCCAACTTTCCTCGCCAATCCCCAAAATGCTTCCAAAAAGAGCTAAACAGTTCTCTCCAAGCCTCCCACAGGCTGACAAACCCTAATCCCATATCTCCACCAAATTATTCCACATGAAAAAGGTTTCGACATCCCGTGTGAAAAGTTTTAGCTCAGCTTTCAACACTTCACCTAACATTTGAACATGACAAGCATGCACGCATTTGAATTCCCAAAAAAAAAAAAAAAAACAAGAAGAAAGAAAGAAAGAAAGAATTTTTACCAAAAAAAAAAAAAGAAAGAAAGAAAGAAAGAAACGATGTTCCTTACGTGAAAAAAAAAAGAAAAGAAGAAGAATGTATGCCATGCATCTAACACGATCTGCAACTACTAATCTCACGTCGTACTGTATATACAGCATAAAATCCCATCAATCACACCTGATAACCAAAGAGAGGAGGAAAAGGGAGGAGATCAAGAACCAAAAAGAACAAGAATTGAATAACTTATCAAAAAGTTTAAGATACAGTACCGAATGCCCCCATGACTAATAACATGTTTAGATACAAATAACCAAAGAAGAGGTCAAATCAAAGTACCCATAAAACTAAATTACTCCATTTGCTAAAACTCTAAACCATTTTACAAAGAGAAAACCCCAAAACAAAGCACCGATGCATGCAACGGTGAAATGGGTACTCCTAAAAAAGAAGATACAGACCCCATAATAAGGCTACAAAAAAAGAAGAAATGGTTAGAGGAACTACATACCAGTAAAATTAACACAACTTAAACGAACATATGCATATATCATCATCATGTGTTTTGTCACTCCTCTTTTGGCTCCTGCTTATTCCTCAGCTGCGATGGCACAATGACGTCCTGAAGCAGCCCGTGATCTCTCGCCAAATCCAAACCCGATGACGAGGAGGTCAACGATGGCACGGCGACAAAAGGTTTCTCTTCGTAAAACCTCAGAAATGAGGGACTAAAACGATGTGGTTCGGAAGTAGTGGTAGTTGTAGTACTTGTAAGGAGGCTCAAATTAGAGGGACGTGAAGTGAAAGAGTAAGGCACATTAAGGGGTTGCAATTGCTGGTGGTTATAGTGATCTGGGATCAGAAATGAGGCGGCAGTCGCTGGAAGACCGCCGCAGTAGGATGCAGCGGCTTCCGATTGGATTATGCCAAGGCCGCTCTTCGTCGTAGCGGGGCTGAGGTGGGTGTGTTGGCCCTCGTAAGTGGTGACGACGGTGGAGGGATCCTCGGAAGATCTCTCCACCCTCTTCTTCACTCCACACGCTGCAGTAGTGCAACGATAGTAGCTCCTGCTCCATCATAAACATGAAAAGAAAAGTAAAAATCAGAAAAATAGTTAAATTCACAAAAGAAAAAGAGTCTACTTTCAACGACATTTGCACCCTAGATTATGTTTACCAATTACAAAACGAACAGTTTTCACAAGAAACGAGCGCCGAGAGCAAATTTTTTTATCATGTCTTCAGGTGCGCATGTTTACCAGTGGTGGACGGGCGTTTTTTATATTATTCTCTATAGTG
This sequence comes from Eucalyptus microcorys, assembly GCA_014182515.1. Classification (NCBI taxonomy): domain Eukaryota; kingdom Viridiplantae; phylum Streptophyta; class Magnoliopsida; order Myrtales; family Myrtaceae; genus Eucalyptus; species Eucalyptus microcorys. The sequence goes on along the minus strand of CM024569.1, from coordinate 39,857,531 downwards.
TGAACCATGTATGAACGCGCACTCGAGTGTGAAATGAGGAAAAACGCGAAGCGGGTCTCCTCTTTTTTTTTTCCAGAAGATACCTCGGATAAGGACTGTTCTTGACGGCTTTCTGGCCGTACTTCCGCCACCGGTAGCCGTCGTCGAGGTGATCGACCTCGCTCTTGGTCATGAACGCAAATCTCGGCTCCCTTTGCCTTTTCTGGTTCTTCTTTTTGGGTTTCAACCTGAGCTCGCGCACATAAACAAGCACAGTACATTCACTTTCACAAGATCTTCGCTACAGAGAAGACAAAAAGAGAAAAGAAATGGAGGACTCACGAGACCCTCATCATATCATATATTTCTTGATTCTTGTCTGTGTGTCTCCACTAAATTTCATGCTTAAAATGCGCGCGGACAGATGCACACGCACGATATAAATATGTATGTATGTATGTATGTATAGCTCAAGAAAAGGAACTCGTTCATCAAGCAACCTAAAATTTTTTTGGAAAAACAAGAACATTTTTTTCCATGTTAATGGGAATCTTATCATCTTAAGAACAAGACTCATGAGTTATCACAGCCCATGAACCAAAAAAAGAAAAAAGAAAAAAATAGGGTACTGGACGAAATAATATATGGGACCATTATTTTCTGGGGCACCTAAGTACTGAAGGATAGGGGGAAAATTAAAGGGAGGATATTTAAAAAATAAAACCGTGGAATTAATTAAGCAAGGGAACAATAATGAAACTCACTGTTTCTTAGACTTATCTTGATTCTGCTCTTCCTCCTCCTCTTCCCCGGCCTTGTTCGCCTCTCGCTCCTCCTCATCATTGCCCGCGGCCTCGTTCGACGACAGCGACACCGACGACGAGTTCGGCGTCGCCGGGTTGTTCACCACCTCCGACGACGTCTCCGGCACGGTGGACGCCGGCGAGGGGAGTGGCTGCTGCTGCTGCTGATGCGAGGACGGCGACGGCGTCCCCGCCGCCCCCGGCAGATGCTGCGGCGGGGGCTGGTAGTGGTGGTGGAGCAAGTCGTGTATCAAGAAAGAAGGGGCGCCGGCGGCGGCGGCGGCGGGAGGGGCGATGTCGTAATTGTCGGGGATGGCGAGCAGGTCCATGAAGCCCTTCTCGACCTCGTCAGGGGGCATGTCGAAGATGTTGTAATTTATCATCGTGGGTTCGTCCACGAATAGAGAATTCGCCATTGACGGAGCATCCACCATCATCTTGTTCCTCTGCTGCTGGGGATACCGATCTTGATTCTGCTGCTGTTGCTGTTGCTGCTGCTGCTGCTGAAGCTGCTGCTGTCGATGATGGTGATGATGGTGATGGGGCTGGTCTTTCTCTTCCATAAATATGTATGCGCGTCGATGGTGATGAATCACGGCCGCATCGTCGTCGTCATCATTTTCTTCACTTCAGCTGGGGAGCTTGCTTTAGCCTGTAGCTTTTAGCTTGGAGAGCAAGGGTTTAGAGAGAAGATAGAGAGAGAGAGAGGCTTTTTGAATTGGGATTTGAATAGACAGAGGTGGGGCTGGGGGCCTCCTTTTTGGAGAACAGCTTGGATATAGGAGGTTCCACGCCTAGGTTTGACCGGCATTTGCCGGTCGCGTTAAGGTTACTAGAAATCGAGAAGGCCAGAAATTCCGCCCAAACAAATACGTAAGCTCCGACACTAACCAAACTCGAAATCGCAAGCGCAAATGAAATTTAAGACGAGAGCCGTCACCGGCCTCTTGATTAGGTACGACCTCGCCGGATCTAGCCTCCAACTTGTTGATGTACAGCGTCCTGGGAAATTGATGTTTACACTAAATTTCAATATATGTAATTAAGCCTTTTTTTTTGTTATATTATATGGTGCAGAATTTAAATGGAAGGGCAATTATCGGATCCGTCGTGTGTGAATAGTATAGGGGGCGGGGGAGTGCTGTGGGCCGGTTGGGGAGCATTAAATGAGGGGAGGCGACCGGCTACCGGTTGCGGTGGTTAGTTAACGCGGAGATTTGACCGGTTTTTTCCCGGACCAGTGTGGACGGGGTTTTCGGTTCCCCATGGGCACGAGATAAAATTAAAAAAATAAATTATAATAAAGGAAAAGAAGAATACGCAAAAGACGTATTCCCTTTCGCGTCCTTCTATCATCTTCGCTTTTTTCTTCTTTTTTTTTTTTTTTTTTTAACCCCTCTCTCCAGACTCTTTTCTTTTTTTTTTTTTTTTTTTGGTAAATGAAAAATTCTTTAGATACGCAACCCCTTAAAAGGACTATTTATTCCTCGCCAGAGAAAATCGACCGTACCTTTTTCATCACCCGCCTAAATGCAAAGCCGGTTGAAATTAGAAAGTAAAAAGTGTTTGTGGTTGTAATCTATCGATCGGACACATGGTTGAAAGAAAATTTATCTCAATCAAAGGGGGCGAAGGAAAGGTTCGATCCCAGATTCATAAAAGTATCCCAGCGACAAATGAAACTTCGACGTTAAATCAAACTTATTTTTCTTATGAAATAATATTATTCCTTGGTTCGGATCTTGGTTGCTTTTAGGCCTTGGCTTTTTACGATCGATTAAAAGTCAAAAAGTGAGTTTTCTTTTCTTAACTTTCCGCCAAAATTTAACATGTCATCTAAATTTTAAAAATTATGTAAATTTATGCAGATCTACTAGTGAACTTATATATGTGTTATGAGAACTTGATGCATTTCAAATTAAAAATATATATCACGATGTGTTTAGCTACAAATTTTTTATTAAGTAAAAACTAAAAACTAAAAGCTAATTGGAACAACCCATTTGTTTAATTAGTTCAAGTGATTCACCTATATATCTCAAGGGATTTTTTCTTTTCCCTATTCGATGGGGTTATTCAATTCTATCCGGCCCTTTAGTCTTGTTCATCAATTTAGAAACCCGCAAAACAAAGCATCTCGACTTTCTGATCTCGATAATAGCTTTCCCTTGCGTTCAACCGAATCATTGCATCATATATTTAGATGGAGTTCACCGAAAGTCCTTATGTCTTTTCAAGCATATCTAACGAGAGGCTGTTCAGAATCGTATACTTGCCAAAAAATCGAATAATTTTCTCTATAAACATGCTTAATAAGTGTCTAGATACGCATCAAGACTTAATAGGGCACCACCGTCAGGACACTCTTTTGCGATTTTCAAAAAGGAAAAAAGGGCCAAAAAAACAAAAAGAAAAAGAAAAAGGATTGCGCTGGGGGGAGAAAACAGGGGCAAGCGTGGGAGAGAAGCTTCTCTGCACGTGTGGGGTCGGGGGGCGACTGGTGTGAAAGTCTTATGGCGGACGCCGACGCCATTTTAACGCCGTCGCCACTCTCCCTTCTTTTACCGACAAAGCCAACGCCCTCAGACGACCTCCATCCCCAACCCTCTTTTCTCCTCCTCTTCTTCTTCTTCATTTTTTATCATTTTTACTTCTTCTTCTTCTTCTTCTTCATTTTTTATTATTATTATTTTTGTCACTTACTTTGTAAATAAAGATGAGGCACTAACTCCAGGCCCTAATTACCTTAATTACTACGACATGATAAGTATAGAGAGAACGGGAGGGGAAATGAACGTAGCACAAGTCCATAAATAAAAACCGCATCTAATGCGACGATTGAAGTTGAGAATTACTCCCTACTTTTTACTTATGGGTTCTTCTCTCTATAAAGTTTAAATTTTGTAATATTTATAGGATAGGAAAACCTTAGCGAGGAGCCGAGAACCTTTCTTCTCAGCTAGTGATCCGATTTGTTTCTCTTTTCACCACCGTCTCATCTGGCCTTCCTAGCTACATGTGCATGGTTAATAGAATTATGTAACGTTATTGATACAATCGTCTCGATTCTGTGCAATAAGTTTTCTGAAATGGTCGGGATACGTTATGATCTCTCGATTCTAATAAGAATCGATCTCGAGAAATGGGTCATAAATTTTACTACTTCGGAACAAAAGGCCTTCCTACTCTCAAATGAAAAAGGAAAAAAGAAAAAGAAAAAGGATGAAAGGCATGAGGAGCTCGGTTTGATTAATGGGTGATCGCCCCTATAGTTTGTATTACAGACAAAGTGGAATGGGCAAGATCTTTTATTATACCTTCCTTCGAATTATCTCCCAAGCCCCACTAATTCAATAATACCCACATCATATCCCTTCCATCATGCCACCCAACGAAACGCGAATTTAAAACCCTACCCTAATGTGAAACCTAGGATATTATTATTAGCCACGGAATCGTCCTGTCATAGTACAATCAAGAGCCAAGATGATGATAATACCCTTTTCTTCGTCACTCTTTTTGTTGTGGAGTGGGGTTAGGGCGAGGCGCTTTATGGCCGTGTCCCGTCTTTTGCTTGATTCGGTGGCCAAATGCATCGACACTTCCCATGCAAATCCGAAGCGTCCTCGTGCAAGCAACCTTATTTGATTGGGCGATGCGAGCACAACGGGCGCCAGCTTTTGGCGACAACAACGTTCGTGCCCATTTCGCAAGCTATCATTACTAAGATAAAACCCTCCTCCCCCATGATGAGCAACATGCAGCAGCAGCAGCCGTTTCTCGAGCAAGAAACCTCCGAGGGGAACCGTCTCCTTCCCTTCTTTTGAATTCGGATTTTGTCCCTTTTTTGATGGAGGATATATCGTTTGGTACCCCTTCTCATTTAAGTGAAATCCAAGCTGCCCGGAAGTTGCCGCACCCCAAGGAAAAGCTTTCGGGGATCGCGTGTTGTCTCTTGTAATCTCTAGAGGCATCGTGGCCACTCATCGATTCCTATGTTGACCCCATCGCAAGTTCAAGAAAGTGGTTAACATATCGGTTTCTTTAGGAATTCTATCTCTGTTCTATCAAATTGACCCTATCGTGAGTCATTTTTGTCTTTTTGTTTGTTCATTTTAATTTTGAAATTATGATAATTTCGAAAAGGAACAAGATATTTCGGAGTCTTAAAACATTGCAAAAGGGTACTTCTAAATATTAGACATATGATAAAGGTCAAATCGAAAGATCACAAAGACGAGAATTAGATAAAAAATGAAAGTGCAAAGAAGAATCCTAAAAAATAATATCATAAAAATCTTTGTATTTTTTATATTTCATCTACTCATCATTCTAATTTGCATGCTCGATACTTTTTTGCACAAAAATTATTATGCTAGTCATATATTTAGAACATGGAGATCCAAATTCTCTGATGATTCACACCACTCGCTTACGATTGAGAATAGATAAAAATAAGAGTGAAAAGTAAAATTCATAAAAATAGTATTATAAAAGTGTCTAAATCATTCTTGTTTCGTCGACCCTCTATTTTAACTTGCACTCTCGATACATCTGAACTTAGAAATTGCTACGCGGATGGCATATTTCTTCCATGGTTCACGTCACTCGATTCCGATTGATTTCGACCGGCCTCGTCGGCAGATCCGAACACCGGCGCGATCCGATCTCCGACACGGTTGCTGAGGACAGCTCTTCGCGCAGGGCTCAAGGCGGGTGGGGACAGGCGGGGGAGTCGGTGTCGGCCCCACGAGTCGAAAAGCTGCGCCCACGTGTCGACATCAGGGGGGCGCGCTTTTTCTTGATCAGGGGGTTGTGAAAGCACATGCGCTTTACGCGGTTTTAGTATATTCTACGATTGCTTCCAATGCACGCCCTCCAGATCTTTTTTTTTTTTTTTGCTTTTTTTTGCTTTTTTTGCCCCTTCAATCAAGTGATCTCAAGGCTCGCGCGCGCACTACCCGTTTCTGATTTTATTTTATTTTTTTGGCCCCCGCCGTAATTTTTTCAAGCACTAATTAGAAATAAATATTTTATTACCGGCGGGTTTCTCAACTGCCATTCAAAGGCTATTTTTAAGGTAAAAGGATGTGAACATCTCGCGGTCGATGGCAAGGGTCGCTTTTTGGATCCCCTCTATTTCATCAATCAATAGCAAAAGGTCTTGAAAAGGAAGCGCGCATCCTCAGTTGCACAAATTATATGTATGTATATGCACGTATAGGTGTGAAATTTATGTGTTGGGGGAAGGGGGGTTTAAAAATTACTTTTTGTAAAATTACATGTTAAGGTAAAAAGGGTATTATAAGTAATTCGAAAAATGATGTATAAATATTTAATTGAGCTAGAATATGATTAATTTCATGAAAGTTGGTTATTTTTCCTTGTCGGGCGCGAAGAGACTTCACTGGAAATTTTTTGCTTTTATGGAAAATGAATAGTTGAAGTTCAATGCAGGAAATAGTCTCTTTTACTCTAATGAAAACGAGATTCGAGTGCATAAACAAATTCCTTTTTTTTCCTTTATAATCCAAAAAGATGAGTATAAAGACGTGAAAGGCTCATGAAACATCATATAAACTCTATTACCTGATTAAATCCAACTCTTCGACTGATGCAAGGCAATCCTGTTCTTGAGCATTTTGCACGCGGTCGGTAACGGGTGACCTCCACATCTCAATCGATTGCGCCAACCCTAGACGTTACGGGAAATAAAGTTTTCGATCTAACGAAAACAACCCCCTAACAATATGTGTCAATGTTGATCTTTAATCAGATGGTCCATCTAAGAATGACCTGTCCATCACTTTCTCACCCTCCCTCTCTCCCCCTCTCTCCAGGCCACGTGAAAATTGCAAGATTGACCACACGGAAAAGGATCCGTTCACGAGGACATTCTTACGGATTCCAAGGGATCCTTAACTTGACCCGCGCGATTAGATTATGCCAACATGATCTGCCCGTTAGCTTGGACTTTGTATTTTAATGAATACAAAATCACCTTAGGGGAAGTTTCCTCTTCGACTAAAGAAATTCACGAGAGCGAGATACATGGGTAAACCCTAGAAACCCTATTTTAAAACGCCTTTGACCATGCACATGTAAGGGTAAGTGCTGTGGAAGCTGCGAGACCCTCTAACCAATTGCGCACTAAACCATTAAAGAATCCACCGATGACAAAGCTTTCGTTAGCTTGTGCTTTGGTGGGGAATCCATGGCCTTAGAAAGATCGACCCCCGTGATCTAGAAGATCGATTTTACTTTTCTAAGTCATGCCCATCCATGATGTGGAGATGACAAAGAGGATGGCCAGTCAAATTGGGTGATAATGATTTTGTAAAGCTTTCGTGCATGCTTGGCTGTTGAAATGGTCTAAGTGATGAGGGAGAACCGTCGTACAGGAAACGCGCCGATCCCATGTAGGGTCAACAGAGTTAACATAGACGTTTATTGCACTTGTATTGCGGGGGCCGTTGTACAAAAATGTTAAAGTAAAATGGAGCGCGAGACGCTTTACGTACAACATCATTTGATGCGTCATTAGTTGAGAATAAAAGGCGCACATGAAAGTAAATAACCAAAGTAGAAAGCAACTAATTAGTGTCAAATGTATATAAGCAATAGAAAATTTCGATGGCTAGCTAGTATAGGAGAAAGCTTTAAATTATGTCGTTATGCCGAAATAAAATAATTTTTTGAATACAAATGAGTAATAATTAAATAGTAAAAAATTGAACGGAGAGGAGAAGGATGAGGAGCAATAGATTAGTGGGTATGCATTTTACTAAGCGAGAAGCACCAAAAACCTTTTCTTGTAACGAGAAAAGTTAAATTTCAACTGATAATCTCGGACATAATTTATATTATATCAAATCAGAACAATATAATTTATCATGCAGAAACTTTTAAGTGATAGACACGTCTCTGACTAGTTAAATAATCCGACAATAAATTTGCTTTTGGCCACTTGGATAGAGCTAATACCTTATGCATTAAACGATTCTACATACTTGGCATAATCAATTGGGATGTGAGGAGATTTTTAGTTTAAGAAATGCGGTATTACATCAACTACATGCAAATTGTTTTATGACAGCATCACGTGCACAGACCAAAGGTTTGGAACGAATCGGTTCATGAGATTCGCACGATGATCTACAAGGCTATCTAGACAATCAGGCCTTCAAATCCGCGTCCCTAAATCGTTAAAAACAAAAAGAAGAAACCTTAGTGAACATTACAAAGAGCGCAAAAAGTGCACAAGACGGACGGGCCACTTGATTCCCAATTGGCCAGCAAGGGGGCACTGAGGTCATTCCACCCCCAACTCGGCGAAGTACACAACGGATACATCGCGATCGAAACTCCCGAAGTTTGACCGTGGTTCGGGTCGTGGGAAGGTTGCAATGCAATACATGGACCGTCTCAGGGGTGACATTACAGCATCGCTTGTCGTCTTCCCGGACCGCGAAATAGGATTCGGTCAAAGGTCCAAAAAGTCTCGAATTTAATATTTCAATTTTTCCTAATTTTTAATCTTTTTTTCTTAACTTTTTTGTTTCTTTTTTTTGGTATTTTATCTTCCGTTGCGGTTCCACGACAAAAGAACAGACGTAAACGTGAAGTGATGTAGTTGTTGGTGTTGGTGGGGGGAAGCCTATCTTGTATTATGGGTGTGTTAATACCTAGGGTTTTTCCAAGGCTGGTCCTTTTCCTTGGTATTATTATTATCTTTTTCGGGGAGGGGGAGCTAATTTAGCCTTGCTGGGTCATTCACATGGTAGGCCACAAGCTCTTCAGGATGTGTGTGCAAATATCATCCATCGAGTGGGAATTTCTCCCCACCTTATAAGTAGCATCCTATCTTCTCCTCCTCCTCCTTCTTATCTTTTCTATTTTTATTTTTTCTTAATTCACTATTTCTTACGTCAGAAGTTTTTATTTCCTTCCTTTCAGTGTTATTCCCATTATGGGTATGTGTTTTGTTGGACGGTTTTGCCGCCGTGGAAAAGGTTGTATGATCACCGGTACGGTGTGCCATGGAATTGAGAATTATCTAGAATCAGACGAACGGTTCCCAAAAAAATTAGTCCAGTTCCTAGTTCCAATTTATTGGAATTAGTGGGTATTGGTCTGATTCTCAATTCTAGATGTGGAACTGCCCATCGGAACTAATCGTTATTATATATTATTTTAAAGAAAATTTCGACAAAAAAATTAAGAAAAATGAAAACCCTAAAATCTCTAATATGAAGCTAACATCCATTAATTGAGTGCTCGTATTGTCTTACTCTCATTTTGAATAAGTCATTTCTCTAGCTCTCACTTATGGCATCAACTCTCAACTTTCAATATGAGACCAATCTTTTTTCTAATATTGCCATTAAGAATAGGGAAGTTCTTTATTTTTTACTTTATTTTGGCTTGCTGGAAAACATTGCACTAAGTGTGTGAAGCTTGGTGGGACCAATTCCATGAACCCACCCAAGAATTGGACCATCGACATGCAGTTTCCTATTCCAATTTTTTAGAACTAGTCTTTAGTGGGAACCATTCACCTGAACCATGCTCACCCCTAACTATGAGCACACAATCGGAGCTCCAGCCAGAAGTAAGGCCAGAGCTCACGCTAGGGGGGATATTACTACCTTTTCGAAGACTTGAGGTGGGACATTTGCAAAAATTGAAAAGTCGAGGGATCGTCACAATGCCAAAAACTAGGGGGTGAATTGTATTTGCGCCGTATTTTCGCACACCTTCTTTGAAATCTCGCCTCGATATGTTTCTCGTAGGTGTTTATATCATTTGATACGGGGTGATCAAACTTCAATAAATATGAGAGAAATGTTAGGATTTGACTGCGTGGACAGTTTCATCTAACAATTTTTGGGATGTAATATCGTCTAAATACCATGATAAAATATTTAATCCCAAAGTTTAAACCGATACATGGAGAGAGACTAAATGATTATATAAGTGAGACAAGCAGTGGACGACACTTTAGGAGGAATACATCACTAAACTAATAAATTAGGTAAGACACTAATAAAAAAACTCGGGAACAAATTGCCCAACAAGGGATTCATGCACTCGACAGTGCGGAGGGGAATTGAATTTCCGCCGTGCGCCTAATCTAAGCATACACCGCCCATTTGCTTAAACATTAAATTAGCTCTGCGGAATATGATTATGCCAATATCATCTGAATAGAATATAATCATCACAAGGAGGCAAAAGCGGAATATCATGTTAGCAAATTCATGGGTGTTGGAATACTCATCGAGGTCTAAACTTCCTTCAACAGAAACTTTAATTTATCAGATTTGATTCGATACATCATGGGCAAACAACGCTTCCTCCTCCAATATAGAATCCACCTCCCAAGACCATGATTGAAGTGCAAAGACAAAAGAGGAGCTCTTTTTTTTTTGGTCGATAAAAGAGGATGTCAAACATGAACATGTGCGACAAAGAAAGTGCCATGTCGATATAGCAACGCATTAGAAAGGAGAATCTCTTCAGGATCCCTCCACGATATAAACAAAGCCTCCCAACTGCTTTCAACGGATTTCGCAACGGAACCACGGAATATATTCTACGGCCGACCAATTTGGTTTTGTTCTTTTTTAATGGTTTGATCTGTTGTTATTGTTATCTTTTTGCTTGTTTTAGTTTAAGGGCAGGCTCAGCAAATGTCCCGAGAAATGCTCGGAGGAGGGCGTCCGTTGTTACCGTGCGCGAGGGAGCGCATTAGCTAGCGAGATAGGATCTCGTGTCGGATGGTTAAAGAGAGACGATCGGGATGATTGAAGATGTGATCGGTCCACGGCTTTGTTGTTTGCGATTTGAAGTGGACGTTTGTCGGACTAAGTGAGATAACGTGCGATTTTCTCTTGGATCTTATAATGATGAAGATACGGGGCTTCTATTTGTCTTTCAACAAGGGGTGCTGGAGTCGGGGTCGATTGGATGATCGCCATCATGAGTCTTCATATTTTTTATTGTTAGTTGGTTCATAATTGAGTGGCTTGAAAAGGTGAGTCTAACTAGGCGTCGTGTTGAACGAAATGGAAAATAACCAAGTATGATAATGGGTTCAGACTCAATCTCCCTTTTGTTGACTTTCAAAGGTATTAGGCTACTGTTATGGATATTAGACAATAGGAATAATCACCCAAAATGTTCTAAACCTATTGTATGACTGTCAAATCGGTCATAAACTTTTCAAACGTACCAATTTAGTCTTAAACTTTTTGTTGATTTGCCAATATAGTCAAATTTGGCTAGGAATTGCTAATGGGAACAAGGCCTGGCAACCTAAACCGAACTTCGAAATCTTTGGAGACATCATTGATCCTATATCAATAGATATCCAGTTTACGCCTCTTGAGCATGGCAAGGTTTCCACAATGAAGTAATTTCTCGTCAATATCTCCCCAACATTTGATGACCATCCTTTGATCTGGACGGTAGCCGATGTCCGGAAATTGATCCATAACACTACCTAACCAAACGAGGAAAATAAAAAAGGATACCATATAAGTCACATATCTCTATCAAAAATATTCTAAGATTGAGCTTGATTTAGACCTACACACATAAAATAACAAACCGAAAAAACCCAATCCCATGTTTTTTTTTTAAGTATCTTCGCATCTCCATGCATTGCACTTGACGATTCTCTTTCTAGATTGATGCCCTAGGACGATAGAATTCTTTTCTATATTATCTCGTTCAACGGAACAAGCCTCGCTTTCGAAAAAAGGAAAAAACATAGTGTATGCTCAAAAATAGACCCCGTGAATCTAATCGAGCATGACACAAACTGCTCACGAGAAGACAACATGTTCCCCCCCATCACAAGGCATCTTAGACAAAACAAAGCATGAGCAAAATCATCGGGGGTGATTCGAGAAGCTTTTTCTAACTATATAGTCGAGTTTAGTGCAATAAATTGGGTGATTAGATAGAAGAGATGTGTGCATTATTTGTGAATCTATTACGTACCCAATACGTCGATGGGCTTATGCATGATATTCTATTCCTAAGATTTGACGTTGGAAGTGGTAACCCTAATGTGCGATGGCAAACCCGACTATGCTTTTGCATAATTAGTACAAAAACCCTAGTTAGATTCTAGGGAGAGCCAACCACTAATTATTCCCTTCGCCATATAAATTTGAAAATTTGGGATCGGTACAAAATAATATCCTTCCAATCTCGTTTCGAGAATATTGGTTTTCTTTTATCTCCCGCATTGTCAATTTGTTCTAAAGTGTTTCTTTTTTTTGGAAATGGTTCGAATACTAGCCCATGTCCACGAATGAGGAAACGAGAGTAAATTCACTACACTATGCACCCATAAAATACCATAAAGAGAGCCAAGGCCACATCTCTCTGCAACACGCAACATAGCAAAGACCTAGGTTAAAGTTCGTGGTCCCTTAAGACTATAGTGCATACGTAGTTGGGTCGTTGAATTTTGATTTCAATAGATCAAACACTCGAATCGCCCCAGCCATGCAAAGCCGTAAAGGAACAACGTACCCCTAGAAGTTTCTGGGTCGATGCTCTCTTGCCGTGTTTGGCCAAATCTACGGAAAAAGGCCAGCATAGCAACTCTTGCGGTCTTGCTTGGCATGGCAGAACATCACATGGCGCCCCTTTTAGTGATACACTGCCGACACCAACTTAGCCAAAAAGAAACCCTAAAAAGTTCAAATGAAAGGGAGAAATTTTCAATTTCTCCATGTTTTGTTATCATATAGCGTGGTGCTCCTTCAATGTATCAAGTTATTAAAATCAAAGTTCGACACTCGTTAGAATATATAGAATTATTAAAATCAAAATTCAACGATCAGATGAAAAATACACCAAAACCAAAGCCATCATCATTAAAAGTATAAAGAACTCAAAGTGGCCATATGTTTCTTGCGATGTTAGAAAGAAAATTTTGATGTAGATAACTTGAATGAAACATCAAATTCAAGAGGATGATGGATGTGCGACTCTTTAACAGCAAAGAACATGATGACGAGTGCCTTGACATTCAGGCGAGACAACTTTGGACACGAATTGACCATGATTCAAGATGTTTTGCGCGAGCAAATGTGTTACATACTAATAACCAACACCGGTCGATGTCGTCTCGACCGACTTGTCTCGTCCTCTCTTAAGCCCCCTCGTATGCCCGCCATCAAAACTCGACATGCAAACATGGGTCACCGGGCCTCACTCAGGAACATCGCCTTCCCTCAGGCATACTCGAGTCCGGACCCACACCCGACCCGATCCAAAGCCGAACCCGTTGACCATTTCACATCTAAAAGTTCGGTCCGATAAACATCTTTTTATTTAAATATTCTTTTAAAAAAAAAAATTGAAGAGAGAGGGAGGGAGGGATTGACCGCTGATTGCGGCATTTGCAAGTTATTCTAAGTCACCTCCGATGGAGAGTGGGGGCCCTTCACGACAATAATAATTATTTCCAGGCCTCCCCCCTATAAATTATCGAATTTACCCTTTGGGCTCCCTTCTTTTTGACTTGCCTCGCATCCTAGCCACACAGTCCCCAGAAGTCAAAGTCAAACAGGAGTTTCTTTTTAAATTTTCGCCCCAATTATTCTTTTATCTAATTTTTTTTTCTTTCGATTTAAATCTTTAAAAAAATCTTTCGATGCGTTAACGCGTTTTTACGGAAGCGGACAAAACGACTTTAATTTCGCCAACGCAGTGAAGGACAAATCTGCCTCGTTTTGCGTGCACGTCTCTATATAGTTTTTTATTTTTGTTTTCTCTTTTTATTTATTCCTTCCTCCTAATTTATTTATTATTTCTTTTCCGAAGTGGTGCCGTCACGATTTTGCATGAAACGGTGCAAGAAACTGTATATTTTTATTTATTTATTTTTTTAATTTTATGGGTCGTCGGTGATTTCACCAATCGGGGCAGTGGTTTTTTTTTTTTTTTTTTTTGTGTTGATTTTATTTTGAGCTCATGTGGGAATTTTCGAATAAATGAAAGCATTCTTCTAATTGGTTCTTTGTATTTTTAAGTTCACAACTATTTGGTCCTTCATGATTGCCTGTAAATGGTTTTATTTTGCGCAAAATAAAATTATGTCAATAGTTGCCAAACCTTTTATTTTTTTATTCTATATTTTGTTTGAATAGATCTCGCGATTTTCTCTATTATGTTACTAAACGTTTTTTTAACTTTCAATCAGATCATTCTTTTCAACAATCAGCTCTTTTTCACTGTCATCTAACTTTTAGATCACACTGAAGTTCATTTTGACTTTTCATCCACTTAAAACTCATCGACTATTAATGAAAAGCAAACCAATTTAAGTTAAATTAAAGGAAGAACAAAGTTAGAATGACCCAATTGAAGATCCCAAAAGTCAAGTGGCCCATCGGAAAATAAAACGAGTAAAAACAACGACTGATCTGAACGACCGCTTCTATGGTTGACTCGGTCTTCACATCATTAGCACCAAATATGATGCAACTTTTTGAGCACATACGAGCCATCCATCTTAAACATTTGTATACTAGTTTAGGGCAAGATAATTTCAAAGTTAAAAGTCACTTCAAGAAATCTCCGTCCTTCTTATTTCTAGCATCATTTCAAGTCCTATTATTTTTAATTTTCGTGGACAGCATTTTTCCCAGTGCCAAAATTTTTAGGCGGGCCATTGATCAAGCCCTACAAATCTAACAAAAATAAATATATCAAATAAAAAAAAAGGGGTTCTTCTCAATTTCTTTCTTGCAACTTGGATCTCCCCATTGGCAAAAAACTTAACTCGACCCATGACCTGCCAGATGAGAAAACAACGTCGCACGACCCGGTGGGCACCTAAAATTCTCATGATTTCAGAAGGATTTACATGTGAGCATGTATGATCAATTTCTTTGTTATTACAAAAGTTATATGTTAGGAATCTTGGGACAAGAAATGGGGGGAAATCAAAGCTCTTTACTCTGCGTTGCAAGATACACTAGAAAATAAAATGTCAGGTTGTCAGGGATCACTACACACATATGTATATGTATAATTCACCATCTTAAATTTAATCTTTTGGTGTTCAATTTTTTTTTTTAAATTCCTTTTTTTTTTTTTTTTGTGGGGGCGTGGGGGGGAGGTTGGTTCAATCAAGCAAAGCATGAACGGTGAAATGCGGTCAAACCAGATGGGGACAGAATTGGGACCGGCATTGAATGAATTTGCATGGTCCCTCCTCCGCTGCAAAGGTCAACCCAGTGTGAGGTGGTTTCAGCCTTTGGACCTATTTCCATGTTGACCGCTTTTGTCCATCAATGTCTTCCCCATGGAAACACATTTCTTCTTTTGAGAGAGAGAGAGAGAAGGGAGGACAATTTTAGTTTCTTCCATAGTCTGCCTAAGGCAAGTAGTTTGTCGGTCGCTTCTGTGCTTGGTGGTATCCGAGAAACGGACTTATTCTGATACTAATCAATGATGTTCACACAAGAATCTATCTCAACCGGTTCAGATGATATCGCAAGTTGTGTCGTTCATCTTCTCATGCACTCATCAATCTCTCATTGTGGAAATTTCGGAAAAAGAATCTATTTTGCTATAGGACTTTATCTCGATGATTTTGCAGATTTACATTCAATCCCAACATTTTGTAATTGACTTATATTCGCCTTTAGGGGGCACAAATTAAGATATCATCATGTTGGTAGGATATTATTTGGTCCAATCACTGGAGATTAGTACACAAAATAGACACGTAATGATGACATGGGCAATGATGAATTAGGTGGTGCAATTGCATATTAAAAACAGAATTCCGGGCGTCACGTCAGTCCCCTATCGGTCAACAAATCTGGCTCTCGGTGCCTTTTGAGTCCTGTAAAATATCATTTTAAGGGGGTCCCGAATCAACTGCTTTTTACATGTTGAGGGACAATGAACCGATTTTTTTCGCATAACAATGTTCTTTTTCTTCCAACATTAGCTTCAACACGATAACCTTGCATGTGAATGTCACTCAAGGCTCCGTAATTTTCGAGGTGGTCGGGCTCCACAAAGATCGACTGTAACTTGCATGAGATTCTCGAACCACCTCTGTAACTAAATGAAAAGAGGAGCATCTCCAGGAAGACATCCTGTTAAAGGACTATGAACATCACAACTCGGAATCGGGCGTGTCATGTTCAAGTCGAGAAACATCCGTAAGGAAGAGAGCCGAGCACTTCAACCCACAATCTCATCACAGCAATTGTCGAGAAATTAATACTCGAGTGATCATCCGAGCAGCAGATTTTTAAGATGAAAGTAAGGAGCGACTTCTTATCATCGATTGTACCACTGCTACCCAACACACCCCACGCCCCCGAATTGTCAAGGGCTGGCGTAGAACCCAAAATATTCTCTTCCTCCCTCACATGAAAACTTTCAAAGAGATCGCACAATGTCGCAACCTAGAATAATGCAAATGCCGTTTGACTTTGGAGGATGTCCACCGACATGCCTGGGTCCATGCGAGAAAACCTAGGTCCAATGGTGAACCAGAGCATGAGCCCCCCATTCAACTTCCTGTCAGATGCACACAAAAAAAAAAAAAACACTGCTTTAACAAACAACCAACAATGAAGTCCCCACCAGAGCCTGATACATCTGAGTCAAAAAAGCAGAAAACATTGTAGCAGAACGACGCATCTTTCAAGCTCCTAACTGCTTAAAATAAATTTTTACTTTCTGGAAAGGTACTGAGACTTGAGTGTCATAATCCCCAGCTATAGTATGAATATTGACTTGATCACACATCTGGGTCATTAATCATGTTCTTTCTGACCAAAGAACTGGATAATATAATAGAAAACATCGATGATCCATGACCCTTTGATGGCTTGAGATAAGGTGAGGTCTGACAACATATAGACCCACCAAATTAAGACACTGTCACTTGACTTATAAAAACTTTTGCTGACACATGTCCTTCAAAGTGGAGCTCATACAGGTCCAAGTTCTTCCCCCGAGTTCAAATTTTAAGTTGGTTCTTATTCACGTACATGATCAAAGGTTAAATGAGACAAATTATATTGACAAAAGATAACTCAACATTAGTGTACAGCATTCAAAAAGTAGAGCTCAAGCCCAAGAGGTTCTAAATCAATATTTCTTTGCATGACATAAGCTTTTTGTACTGCAACAAATGACTCTAAACCTAACCAAAATCGCTTGGTTTCCAAAGTTTGACAGTTGAGACCACAGACCAGTAAGTAATCCATGCTCCTAACGGCAAATGGGAAGATCGGAGTTATACTCTCATCAGGAGTATACATTCTGATACCATGATTTGAATTAAAAAGATCCCTTTACACATCTTTTGCAGCAGCAACAGCTTGATAAACTCTCCATTGGTGAACATCCCAATTATACACACGAGCAATCATAACCTGCCAAAAAATAATTCAACTGTCAAGGGTTGTTTTCCCCCAGAAAAAAAGGTTAGAATTTTTCAGGTGCACGCAAGTGTGATATAACCATAAGACAGGTTGTCACAAATTACCATGACTTTCCAATACCCTCAAGCCAATTACAAAAATCACAGCAGCAGTAATTTGAGATTAAGAGACCTACCCAAAACTGATGAAGCAAACTGCTTGAAAGGTAACATGGACCCACAATCTGCACAAGATTCTGACTTACCTGGGTGATTGTTACCTGGTCCCTTAAGAATTGTAGATCATCAATAAGAAATTCTAAACTTGCTTTAGCATTCTCTAAGTTCTTTCATAGAAGAGTTGAAGGCCTGCAACATGAATTTATGCAATAAATAAGATACTTGACATTATTGGAAAGAAAGGGACATTGCTTAAACTCGATAATGACCTCTTCACATGAATTCTCCAACACATAAAATTTGCTCCCCGCCATAAGCATATACTGAATCAGTATTTTCAATGTGAGATGCCATCACAGACTGCAAAATCAGCCAGGAGTGCCTGTATCCAAATTACAGAGCCATAGAAACCATTCAGCTTGATGCGTGTCTTTTGCTTGGTAGAAGTTTTGAAGGCCTTAGGTTTTTAAAGCCCACTTTGATCCCAATCAGTTCACTTTCTTGACCATTGGAGTTCACACATCACAGCGACTAGATAAATGTTATGTTACAGGTGATATTTCAGGTGTCCAGGTAAAAAATCACCTCTCAATCATTAAGATCAGCATCGGCTCTTTGAATCACTAACCTAGATTAAGGACATAGAAGAGACTAAAAAAATTCCACATCAAGTCGACTGCTTAAAAATTAGTTCCTAATAAAGCAAGAATTACACTTAGCGCATCCTCTACCTGCTTCCTTAAGTTAAAAAGAATATGATCAGTTCAGAGACTTTCAAGGAGTAAAACGATATTTGACATGCAAAGTTTCTTGCATAATAAGAAAGTGACAAAATTTTATTGACATCACAGTCAGAAGATGATTGATGCAGGGTTCTATTACAGTTTAAAGGAATTCCAGAGAATAAAATGAGAGAACTCCTGATTTCAACAATATGATATGTTGACAAGATCAACAAGTTTACATAGCAAAAAGCCTCAAAAGTTAACAGCATGAGAAAATCTATCAGATACCCATTAGATACCTCAACTCAAATACAGGCACAAAGGTATTCAGCTTGAATTTCAATAATTAAATCCAGCTCCCAGGCGACTGTTCTATCTTATAATGCTAGAAACATACATGCTCATTACACAAGCAGCCAGCCTAATGGCATGCTCAATCACAGCTTACTTCGCTATAGGTTATATAAGCCTCCCTCTGGGTGCCCAAAGAAAATCTAGTATCCCCTTATTGAGATATCTGAATATAGACTTGCAGGATGGAAAGGCAAATGTTGAAAAATGGGAGAAAACTAAAGGACTTAGCCTTCTGGGATTCAGTCATTGAGCTATCTGTGCATAGACTTGCAGCCAATATGAAACAGTAAAAACAAAGTAAAGAAATTAACTTCCGAATTAGATACACCTCAAGCTTTTCTGTCACCTTTTTTATGATACTATTAAGCAAGCCCTAAACTAGAATGACAAGTAAACCAATACCATGTTTCTGTACTCTCGTGATTCCTCAAATCACAGAGAAAGGATCTGTAGAAGTAATTGCCATTATAGAACCCAAGTGCAAATACTTACTCTACATCATAATATTAACATTTGAAAAACTCTAATGCATGACTTGGCAACAGGGGAGTCAATATCATTATTTTCAATGCCAAACCATTGACGAGCTTTAGATGACAATTAAGATGTGGTAGAGTATAAATAAGGTGAATAGGAGATTTACTAACAACTGATAGAAAAGTTCAGTTTACCACACACCAGATTCAGGTATCATTTCTTACTTAAAGGGATCATATGAAGATGGAGCACCTAACCAGCATGCTCCTCCTACCTCTGCATGATAAATTTTCCCAACATGGGAAGGAAAAACAAGACTCGCCAGCTAGGTGCATCAACACTTTTCATTTCAGTAAATGAGGGAGCAAGCATTTAAGACCTAATGTCTTGTTTCTATGCTAATTATTTGTGAACATTTTGAACTAACTTGGTCTCCACTAGCAGTCAAGAATAAGAACCCGTATCGTACCTCACTAAACAGAAGAAAGAGCAACAGTCATGTGGTAACCACAATCCATCTTCAAGATTTAAAACCTCACAGTTTCAGCATGAGGTTTGTCCAACAACTCAGCACATCTCAATCAAATTACTAAAAGGGAAGCTCGTTCTTAAAAAGCAGATACCTCCACTTCCCTATCAACTAGTGAAAGAGTAATTAAACCCCCAAAATCTAGTTTACACAATCAGGAGTGGATGAAAATAACGAACCTTGCCAATAGCCTTCTTGGCCTGCAAAGTAGTGACTATGTGTAAACACTTCTCCATATCAGGACCATTTACCTGACATTAAATATAGAGAATGAATTAATAACTCAGAAAAAGCAAAAGAACAATATATCATGCCGACATCATAAAGATTAATATCTAACAAACTGAGCTCACCAAGGGTTAAAGTGGGAAAAAAGAGCTAAGTGCCTTCTTATCTTCCAGTTGTTGTAAAGAGAAATTTACTATGAAACACCATGGAGGTGCCGGCCTCACTGTTATATAAACTTTTTATTCTTTTTGGGCCAAATATGTATTGTTAACATACACATCTCAGAACCAAAGATCGGATTAAATTAATTGCAGGAGTAAACCAATCTCATCTTCCTTTAAGGGAAAAAGAAAACTCAATCGAGCTTGGGAACATTAAACCAGAAAAATAGAAACCACATAAAAAAATGATGAGAAAGAAAACTGGAAGCAGGTGTAGCAACCTTCCTAATCGAGGATATGCCCATTGCATTCATGAGACGTATAAAATGCTAAATAGACAATCTGCTCCAAGAGGCAGTCCACAAGCTTCTGTTGTGTGACTTGTTTCTCTTTCCCAAATACTCTCCTTTCTCAAACTAAATGATCATCATGATTGAAGCTTTGGTGTCAATGTCATTACACCTCTTAAGCATCACCATAGGAGTTGCACATTTAATGCTTCAAAGTTGTACTCGATGTTCAAGGGCGCGCGTGCACAACACACTTCTAAAGTGATCATTCCACAATATTTCAGAATTCCAATAGTCAATAGTATATTTTCTTTCTAAAATAAAATACAGTGGCAGCACAAATGCAACCAGGAGGAAAAGTGTATATGGTACTCAAATGTACATTTGACCATGAGTCATTCCTTACCATGAGGCATATCAACCAAATCCCAATAATGAGATTTATTATAAAGCTTACCCCTCATCTGCCATTGCTTGCCGCCAAAGAATTCATACTAGCTTCTCAATATGTGCAAGGTCTACAAAGGGAAGCAATAGTAATTATGATGTCAAAACATAGGGTTGATTCACCCTGGTGGAATGACAATTATAGGATGATGGAATGTCCAAGAGTAGAGAACCGTGAATGGAGCAGAATGTCAGAAGTTATGGAAGTGGTATTGCCAGAAGGACATGCATCGAGATTAGGAGAAGACAACCTGGAGAAGAAGGTTCATAAGTAAGCAAAAGTGTGGTATTTTGTGGGAATAAATCCACTAAAGCATTGGTAAAGAAGGAGACATGAGTAGAGGAATTAAAGAGACGGAGAGTGGAGAATATCTTGTGTTCCCAAAAGGTAACATGACCGAACACGCGAAGATGATAAGAGACCGGATCGCAACATATATACTCTTTGTGCTCAATGTCATACCAACATAGGTGGACATGAGATTCTAACTTTGTGAGTTCATGTGGAAGAAGATGCACAAAACAAATTCTACCAAAGACTCAAAGAAGACAATTATTGGGGACATTGCCATACAAGTGCTCCTAAGGAGACATGTTTCCTATGACGAGTGACAAAATAAGATTGATAATGTATACAAAAGTATGATAAGCCTCTCCAGATAGTATTTAGGACAAGAGGCGACACCAAAAGAGTGTGTGCAATATCTAAGATATGTCTAGTTTACGTTTTGCTTAACCATTTTGTTAGGAAATTCCTGGACAAGAATAATGAATGATAGTATCATTTTGAAAAAGAATTTAAAAGATTAGGTGTCTCTATATTTCAAGGCATTATAAGTACAAAAAACTTTAATATCTAGAGAAAATTGTTTTTTATCATGGCAAAAAAATCACGATAGGTACAACTAAATTTGGATTAATTCTTCATAAGACAAAGTTAGTATAACTAGAATGATCTTCAACAAAAATTATAAAATAGCGAGAATAGCTCGCAGCAGGGATTGGAGATGGTTCCCAAATGTCAAAGTGAATTAGATCAAAGGAAGCATGAGAGACAAATTCACTAAGATCAAACCGTAAGACATGATGTTTTCCAACTTATAAGCCAAACAATCAAAATGTTTATTGTCAATAAAACCTAGATGACAACTTGAAATCAAAGAACTTCATTTAGATGAAGAAACATGATCAAATTGAGAATGCCAAGTTTCTGATAACACAGTGGCAACACCACCAGCGAAAGAGTTTGGAATATTTAAGGAAACAAGCTCAAATAGGCGTTCAATATATGGCCTGTCCCAATTGTCTATCCCATTCATGGATCAAAACTGAGTACACACAATTGTCCAACGGAAATCAAATTTAGTGAGTGTTTGGGAACCATAAAGATGTTAAGTAAGGATAATGTAGATTTTGAAAAGTTTCCCGTATGACTAACTATCATTGTGAATAGTAGGTGCACATACAGTGAAAGATTCAAATCGACACAAGTCAGAATCTGAAGTCATGTAATTGTAGCAGACGGAGTAAAAAAACCATGAATCAGAAATACCTTGAATGACAGACAAAGTAGTATTGCTAGGGACGGAGGAACTAGAAGTACCAGATTCTCGAAGATTGGCACAAAGAGGATAGAGTGACAAACAATCCCTTTGAAGAAGCCTCTATGGTAGGATCAATGGCAGATAGTCTTGCATATGGTCCTCGGTTTCGAGATCGATTGTCCCGCCCTATAAGTTGCTTAGGTCTTAGTTGGTAAAAATTGGATGCAAGATGACCATGTCGGCGACAGTGCTTATAAAATTGGTTGAGCAATGAGGAAGAAGTGGAAGTAGCAAGCCTTGTGTTAGTAGGTGTAGAGATGTATATGGTATTGCATTGCGCTTTAAGGTAGCCAATCGAGTCTCCTCAGTCAATAATTCCGAGACAACTGTCTCAAGACGAGGAAAAGGATCTCTATGCATAAGTGAACATCGTGCAGGTTGAAACTCCACATTCAAGGCTCTCAAAAAATGCATAAAACGCATATGATCACAATATTCAGCAAATTAACAAGCATTGTTTGCTGCATCCCATCATGGTTCAAATAAGGTTAATTGATCCCAGATAACATGCATCGAGGATAGAAAATCATTGATGGAATGACCTGCCCCCTTATGCATATAGCTTCCTTAACAGTTAATATTGGTGGGCAACATCTGAAGTGGAATAATGGCTAGCAAGCAGATCCCAGACTTCCTTTGCTGTATTGAAACGACCAAACTGAAGTCGAATAGATAGAATCTAAGTGTTTCAAAACCATGTTAGAATCTAATGATTCTTGCTATTTCATCCATCCAAATGCTCAAACAAATTTATCCTCAAATTCATCAGCAGGCTCAGTAGACTCACGGATATCATCAGTTACATAATGCCAAAGTCAACGTCCTCTCAAAATACTAGACATTTTGAGAGCCCATAAGATATAATTTCATCCATTAAATATGGTTTGAATGGGTAAGGGAGTTACCAGTTCATCCATGATATGCAGTTTTCCAGTTAAAAACAGCATAATGGATAAAGAATGTGAACAACCAGTCAGAAACAAAGACGTGGCAGGGGACATGGTCAACACCGATCAAACGTCAATAGACTCGTCCAGTGCTTCCTCATATGACAAGAAGGGCTCTACCACCAAGTTAAGATGCATGTTAAATCACCGAGAAAATGTAATGCGGTGTATAAATTACAGATCAAGAACTCTGTATATAGGGTGCAAATGCAATGAGACCTAACCACAATTAACCTAATCCTAAAGAGTATATATGTAACAGAACCTTCAAACGATGACCCGACCACTCGACCTCCGAACTAAAGCCGGAATTACAACTACAGACGCCTATAAGCAATAAAGCCCTATACCTCCAAGACACGCTTCTGACTATGAGCAGCTGCATGACCATCCAAATCAAAACCAACAGAGCGAAATACGACAGCCCACCAGAAGATCCCCATGTTCGAGCTAGGAGTCTCATCTCTACCAACCAGTATTTGCCGAAGCTTGCAAGCAAGCACCACACCAATCACGACAAGCGCCCCAAGAGCGGAAAAATCCAAAATTTAAATTCCCCTCCTTCCCCAGCAACTCTGCCGGCTCATTCCGGATCGTTTCCGGAGAGCCTTCGAACAATGACCCACCCACCACTCGACCTCCAAAATCCAACAAGCACCAAACCACACAACCTCGCACGCCTGCAAACGATAAAGCCCTAGACCTCCGCGAGCGGATCAAGCGCGCGACATCATTTGAATTCCAACCGAATCAAGCATTGACGTCGAACGCCGGCGGAACGGAAAAACGGAAAAACGGAAAAAGAACGCAAGCGATAAGAATGCGATTCGTGAGCACCGCTCCGGCAGGGAGGCGAGAGCAGCGGAGTCGACGTCGACGCCTGTCCGAGCAACTTCCGCGGACGGAGCGCCCGGCGTTCCTCTTCTCTCCGCCGCGACCTCGCCGGGACCCGACGCCGCGCGCGGTGGTTCTGGAGTCGTCTTGAGTCGGCGGTCACGACGTCGATCTTTCCGGATCGGAGAGAGTAAACGACGCCGCGCGCGGCGGTTCTGGAGTCGTCTTAAGTCGGCGGCCACGACGTCGTGTTGGAGAATCTTTCCGGATCGGGCCGGGCGGTCAAAAAAGGATCCGGTGGGCGGGCCGGCCGGCCGGTTTAGGCCCCAGACCAGTCACCCCTGGGCTTTCCGTTGGTCAGGCCCAGAACCTTTGACCTAAGCCCATTGTCTTTTTAAAGTACAAATTTCACGTGAAAAAGAACTATTTTCTCTTGTATGATCAGGTGATCTCAAACACATTTCAGTAAATTACTGTGATAAAACCTGATACTTTTCTTCTGGTAGTCTATATAAAAAGATATGATCATCACTCATCGTATCGTTTTTCAACGCGTAAAATTCACTTGGATTTTAGGTAATTTTACTTTTACTTTGCACTTTGAGGAAGCGGCGCAACTGATTGCCTAGCACAGACTTGTCGACCGCCTGAAATTACGCCCATGTACTATGTTGAGACCATAATCAAACTTTCACGATTTTGTTCCTTGCTCAAGTTTCAAATCACCTAAGTGCTTGCCTCTTTCAGCTAAAAGAAATCAAAGCCACAAGTTTCAGAGTCCCATCAAGAGCTAAACATATATAGCAAACTAGGGTTTTCTACCTAATCCCCGATTTAAATTTCATATGGCCAAAGTCCAATAATTGACAACCACCATGCATGTATCGAGCAAAGAATCCATCATAGGATAATAAAATAAGCTTTCTTAAATCAATCAGCTATCCAAATAAATGGGGGCAAGCAGATTAGGCTGGCCTAACCCGCACCCACTTAGATTGGTAAGGTGCCTCTCAATTTCAGTCGCGCTTTACTCCATTGTATCATGCTTTTTCCATCCATAAAGATGACAGATGTCTAATCTGTATACTGACTTGTTTCCCACTTTTTGCATATGAGCATACTTATATTTTATGTAAGTGATTAAGCAACGTAGTTAGATTCGAGTGATCGGAATTAGTATAAAAAGACTGTGTTTAAAAGGCGGCTTATTTGACACACAGTGAAAACCGAGCATTTAAAGCAAGTGGCCGACCAAAAAGAATATTCGTCACATCACTTTGTAAAACGTCTTGGTTAATCAACCTTAGTATGCCTAGCGTAATCTAAGGAATTTTATGCAATAATTCTCCAAAGAAATCAACGAAGACCTCATTTGATTTTAGTTACATATTGTTCTCCCGATCATGCCCCATTGACTATCTAGTATGAATGCTTGATACACATAATCTTTGTATTGAAAATTCTAAAGTAAAGATTTCATGAAAATCTCAATCATCTCTCTCTCTCTCTCTCTCTCTCTCCAAACACAAGCACAAACATAGAGGGAACATGCAATATGCTTAATGTAATTATCCATAGTGGACCCTCCTTTTCGTGTGAAAATGACACTACCACTAATTCCTTGCAGGAGGCATGGATTCAATGTACACGAAAAAGAGAACAGTACTGCATTTATTGAAGTGGACAGATTGTAGATGTAAAGGGGCCTTAGGGTTTCTCTCTTAGTTCCGGCCGGTTGACAAAAGAGGTGACCCTAATAGGGTTTTTCCTCTTCTGGTAACCATTCTCGTGCAGGGGAGAGGTTTGAAAACATGAAGATTGTAAAGATCGACGTTAGATTAACTTGAGCGGCAGAGAGAGCTACATAGAAAGCTTACACTACGACGCCCGACTATCTACTTTGATTGTTAGCATCATTCCCACCTTTCGTTGTTCAAACACCAACAATCACTAGCTTCTAATGGTAATGTCAACCTAAAACGCCACAATAGTACTATAACCGTTGCCCAACGATATGATTCAATCATTTCTTGCTTGGTTTCATGAGTGCTAGTCATAGAAAGATTGGCTTTTCTTATTTTGTCTTGAGCTTTTCTAGGAAAAACGTTTACTTTGACATGGGATCAACTTTAAGTAAAGTAAAATAATATCAACAACCTAAGACAAAGAATATATTACATTATTTCCATAGTACTTCGCACAAAGAATATATAGCATTGTTTCTATAGTAGTTCGCATGTTATTGTCTCATGAATGATGCTTTGAGTGAGGGAAAATTCTCTAAGTTGTTTGAATCTATTGTACGAATATTAATTCAGTTCTAAATTTTTCAATTCTGTCAATTTAATAATAAACTTTACGAAAGTTCAATGTTATCTCTCCGGATTGATGTTACAATGTGCACCACATAGAATAGATGGCAATAATTGGACTATTTGATCAGCAATTTCTAGTGAAAATTAGTCAAAAAGATTATATTTGAATTTTTCACAAAAATATAGGACTAAATTGATAAAACATAAAAGTTTAAGACCAAATTCACATCCGTGTAAGGTCTAGAACTAATTAGACTATTTCTCCTCCTGAATGAATAAACATTTCACCCACATAACAAGTGGGAAGAAGAAAACCCTATTGAACAACATGAAACGAAACATAGAGAATTTCGATTCCATGCTTTGTCCAAAGCCGATTCCGGTGACTTTAATTGTATATATCAAGCGGTAAAAAATAAATATTTATTTTGGTTTGCCATCTAATAGATCTTTTTCTTTTTCTCGTTTTATCTAATTTTATGTAATTGATTTCTAAGGGACAAAGTTTTGGGCCCTCCACGTTGAAGCAGCTTCTTTCTTTTCTCTTTCTTCTTTCTTCGTGACGTTTTAATGCATGTGCTTTATCCGCTTTTCTCATGTTTCTGTGCTAATAGCTCACATCGTCACATGCTGCGCACCATTACACAAAAGGAGAGATTCTAATTGCTTGCATGGCCGGAAAAAAAGTAGGGTTTGCAACTTCATTTTGTTAGGGTTTTCCACGACAATGGCTCGTGTTGAGTAATGATTTTTCATCTTGTATGGCCGCTATTATAATGCTCAAGACGTTTTACCCCAATCTAAGGAATCTACTCGTCATCTATGTCTCTTTTTCACTCGTCTGATCATCAGCAACGACGGATTTGAGTCGCTTTTGTTTTTTCAACTCCCTATCTGCAAAGGAAGCGTGAGAGGTAGAGATGGTAGCGGGATGAGTTTAGATCGATACACGTCGTCCTAGGCTTAAGCTCGATGAGTAGCGCACGATCATAACTAATCAAAGCACGATTCCAGGGTAAGTAGTGAAATATCGAAACTATACTCAACTTTTTTTAGAAGAAAGTATATGAGCTCCGGTTTTAAAAAGGCGAAAGGAATAAAATTGGCCTAACTTCATCTAGGTTTGATTTGAGCACTCTGGATGATAACTTTGAGCTTGACCCTACCATGCAAAATCCATGGCATTTTCAACAACTTCATCCTAAATCCAAAAGAGAGTTATCGACACTCGATACAATTTGGTCAAGTCGAGAAACTTAACCTATGGTAACAAGATCGAGAATGAGAGAGAGCTCGATGAGTAGTGCACGATCATAACTGATCAAAGCACAATTCCAAGGTAAGTAGTGAAATATTGAAACTATACTCAACCTTTTTTAGAAGAAAGTATATGAGTTCCGGTTTAAAAAGGTGAAAGGAATAAGATTAGCCTAACTTCCTATGGGTGTGATTTGAGCACTCTGGATGATAACTTTGAGCTTCACCGTGCAATACAAAATCCATGGCATTTTCAACAACTTCATCCTAAATCCAAAAGGGAGTTATCGACACTCAATACAGTTTGGTCAAGTCGAGAAACCTAACCTATGATAACAAGATCGAGAATGAGAGAGAGACGAACAAGCAATCCCCGAATTTAAACAAAAAGGGTCTTTTATATATATATATCAAATCCCAACACATTATATAAGAGCTAATATTGTCAATGAATTTCAATATCGAGGTGTGAGAATAAAAGAGTGGATTATTTTTTAAAAATTAAAGCACGCACCGTCAATGCAAAGAAAACTTTGCACGTGCGATTTTATCTATCTCTGATTCGAAAGTTTTAACTACTCACTATGATAAAGACTGTACTTATGAAAAAAATAATTATAGTGCTATAATTGCTCTTAACTATTTTCTTTATTGGACTAAGGTAACTGCATTTTTAGCAAACCAGTTATTTAAAGAAAAGATCATGATCTAAAACTATGAACTTCTAATGAAATTTGTTAAACCTCCGTGGCCTACCCATATTCCTCAAATGATGAGATCAAAGTTAATGAAATCAACGTTAGAGTTAAAACAAGAAAGAAAATCAAAATCAATAATTAAATACATCATGGTGCGTTTTTTTGCGAAAAGTGCATAATTTGATAATATTTTATAAAAAAAAATGGTCGGTTATATCTTTTATAAAAATAATGAATAAAATTCTTTTTATCGTTCATAAAAATCTTTAAATATAAATTATTATCTACAATAAAAACATTTTTCAAAACAAATGTATCATTAACTTCGTTCTCTCTTTCGTTTAGCCCCGCGAAAGCTTGAGAAGCGATCGAGGAGAGTACTAAATTAGTACTACTAATTACCAAAGAAGGAGGAGGACTCCGAGGAAGATGCTCCTCCGCATGTTTTGGTCTATCCACAAACATATGAATTTGTTCCTTTTTTTATCATTTTCCTTTTTCCACCAAAAAAAAAAGAGAATGATAAATGACAAATATATAATAATAAAAAAATCAGTTTTTTTGACATGTGGACAGCTACAGAAAGGTGACCTGAGAATCTGTCGCAAGGACAAAGGAATTTCATCTTTATCAAAAAAAAAAAAAGCAAAGGGAAAACCTCCAAAAGCAGAGGAAATAGGAACAGTCGAGAAAAAGAGCACGAAATAGGAAACCCACATGGGAGAGTGGCTTTGGCATATGTGGACAAATCGAAATGCACGCTGACCCATGTGCCCTTTTTCCTTACTATGTACAGGAACATGCGCCTGCCTAATTAGCCAGAAATCAACGCCCCCCTTGCAATTATTATTTCGACCGACCGACCCATCTAAAGTATAACTCGAGAGGAATAATATTGCTTTGGGATGAATTTGATTGATGGATCACAAAAAACTAGGTTGAATTTTACAGTTAAATAGTGATGATTGGAATCGCCCTTTTGATCAAGTATGAAGAAATGGAAGTTTTGGTATAATTGAAATTGCAATTTTGTAATGAGATCACATGGAATGTGCTGAAACTCTGAGATCATCGATGAAGTGTATCGGAAAATATTTAATCTACTTGCTTATGTCATGCATGAATAGGATTTGACTTTAGTTATGAGACCGGCCCAGAATAATATCTAACTTGTGAAAAACAACATCCTATACAAAAGGCCGTTTGATAGATAACTATGATTATTGCATAGCACAGAATAAGAATCATTCTTCGGTATATCGGCTATAGTCTGATTCGAGAGGCGAGTTCTCGACACACATCACGGGGCGGCGGCTGTGTCGAGTGCTTTGAAAGAATTATTAATTCTTCGAAGAGAATGCTTGGATCGATGGGCAAACAACATGGTTTGCCAATTCCGTCCCGATCGAACTGGACAGTGCCGGAGAAGTGACAACCCTCGCGGCAAACATGCACTCCAATTGAATTCGAGCTGGGGACGGACAGTGAGAGGACGGAAAGCCAACCCCTTTTGTTGTCGGGAACCGGGCCCGTTCCGGTCCGGTCCACCCCCCGTGATAGCCTCTCTTTCGCTCTCGATTCTTCTTAAAATATCATTCGATCAAAAATTTTATTATTATCAGATGAGCTGATAATTACGCATGGACGGGCGCTTTTTTAGTGGACTCGCACTGTATTTCTTACAAAAAAAGAAGCTCCAGAAAGATAATTAGCCAGTGGGCGTGTAGATACGCATGATCCGAGTGGTTCCGTGAGGAAGGCGAGGCGCGACCATAAAGCGACGAATTTTGTGAAATATCTGAGTACTCGACTCGACCGGGCATTTCTGTTCGAACCAGATTTGATGGCCTGGTGGGGTCCTCTCTCGCGGCAATCATCAATGGTCCATGATAATATACCTCCTTTTTCTAAGTTTATTGGTTATCGTTTTTTTATTATTTATCATTATATTCTCTGTCGATTTCTCTTGGCAACTGTAGTTGATTCCATCACGGAGCAAAAGTGGCTTTCTTCTCAATCGGTTTTAACATCTCCTTTGCACTTTCTGCAGGGAAACCCACACCTTTGGGGACTCCTTGTATTTGATGATTCCATGTATGAAGGTTTCGAGGTTCAAATTCACCTGCGATTATTCTCCTTGGACAAAAATTCCTTTGGCCTTATTCACTAATTTGGGATTTAAGTCGTCAACTGAACTACGTAGGCATTACCCATTTCTGACAGATTCTCACATGAACCGATAGTCCACTGATCATACTCGAATCACTAAGGCTGTGGTGGACCTTTGAGAAATTAATAGGGCATCCTCAATAAACCAATTGAATGTTGAAAACTACAAAAATCAATGCCCGATGAGATAAAACTTGTTTGATAACCATAACTAAGGATGTCCTGAAAGATTTGATTAGGTCAATGAATTGATCGATACAGTTAAGTAAGCGGGCAATAACTTAACTCATTAAATAGAAAGAGTAATGAGATCATTCAAAACATTTATTACATTGAGTGATACAATTTCTATATGATGATTTTCGAATCATCTCAATCACTCTTGCAAAAGAAATTGAAGTTTGATTTTTTTATTCTTTGAGTAAGTGCTTCAAGAAACTGCAGTACACTACACTTTGATCAAATTAATTAGTTCACAACTAACATGTTTGACTTAATCGGTTAAATCCAAAATGCATAGGATTCATATATAATGAGATTTGCATAAAAACAAAACGAACTAGATCAATCTTTTCCTAAGCTGACTTCAAAATCAAATTCGAGTCACGCACTCGCCTTTCACAACCTCGACAATGTCAACCTTGCTCACGATTAATTTCATATAATACTGCTAAGTTGAGCGA
Organism: Eucalyptus microcorys; assembly: GCA_014182515.1. Taxonomy (NCBI): domain Eukaryota; kingdom Viridiplantae; phylum Streptophyta; class Magnoliopsida; order Myrtales; family Myrtaceae; genus Eucalyptus; species Eucalyptus microcorys. Next base: position 39,826,434 of record CM024569.1, on the reverse strand, counting down.
CAATCAATTTGTTTATTAAAATCGAAAAAAATTGCTGATCCTGCAAAAAAAAAAAGTTGGTAGGAGGAAGATAAAAAACTAAAATACCATTGGAAAAAAGAAAAGAAAAAGAAATTAGAGAAAAGAAAAAAACTCAATGCATGTATATTCACAATATCATATAGAAGATAGAAACAATTTAAGGCAAAAGATTGGCTTCCCAAAATGGAAGTCGTTGTCCCGAGCGACCGGCCGACACGTGGCGGCGCCGCCGGAGTCACTGGCCGGGCAGCGGCTCCGGAGGAGAACCGGAGCTCGAGCCGGCGCCGACGGAGGCGCCGCCGGAGAGGAGCCGCGCGAGCTCGCTCATGGCCCTGACCTGCATCTCCAGGGCCTCGATGTAGTCGGTGGCTTCCTCGAGTATCACCGGCAACGGCTCCTTCCGGCAGCCGGGGACCAGCCGACCGAGGAACCTCACCTTCCTCTGCACGGCCGGCATCCCCTTCCCCCTCAGCCGCGACACGCTCACCCTCGGCTTCCTCGACCGCCCGGCCGCCGCCGCCGCCGCCACCGCAGCCGTGGGCCTCTTCCGCTTCCTGAACTTGCTAATCCTGATCCGGCCCGCCAGGATGGCCCGGCTCCACCGCGTCCTCCCCTTGGCCGACGCCGCCAGGGCCCTGTCGGCCGCCTCGCGGACGGCCCTCCCGCCGCTGCTGCCGCCGCCTCCCAGTCCCCCTCCTCCGCCGCCGCCGCCGCGCCGGGATTGGGCCAGGGCGCGGAGGAGGCTGGAGGAGAAGATCTGCTGCTGGGCCTGGGACTTCCACTTGGAGGACTGACTCCGGGCCTTGGATTGGGCCTGGGCTTGAGCCTGAGCCTTCTTCTTCCTCCTCCTCGTCTTAGCCTCCCGCGACCGGTCGGCGCCGGCGGCGGCAGGGTTGCTCGTCCCGATCGGATTCGGCGAGATCAGGGACGACGACATCGCACGAGGTGGGTCGATCCGATTCTTGGGTCTTCGATCCAAACACGCAAAAGGGTCTCGGAATCTCAGAACTTCGCAGCCTTTTGACGGATGCTATCGCCTATCCTAGAGAGAGAGAGAGAGAGGGGGGGAGACAGAGAATCTGAACTGGGAACCGAAGGGTCTGCCGATTCTGTGACGTGGGTGAATCGAATCGAACCGAACCGAACCGAAAGGAAACGATCAGATGCGGAGGTGGGGAGACGATGAGGGACGAGAATTCTCGCTCGAGGGTCGGAGGGATCGATTCATCTGCAGAATTCTCTGGGGAATTGATGACGAACCAACGAACGGGGGGAGACGGGAAGGAGATAAAGATGGCGGACGATGCTGCTTTTAGAGAGAGAGAGAGGGAGAGGGAGAGGGTATCAAGAAAGAGCACGCGTCGTGTCGCTGATCACACCTTTTATATTGCTCTGCCGATCATTTCACGACGGGCCCCCCTCTCCCTTTCCTCCGTTTTAATTTGCTGTTGTTGTTGTGTGCTTTGGTTAATAATTATGTGGAGCCTACTCTCTTTTCTCTCTCCTTACTGTTTTAGGCCTTTTTTTCATGTTAAGGTTTTCTCTAAGCATTGATTTTTAGGGGTCTAATTAGAATTTGACATGCATGTATCCATGCTTGATCGAACTTAAAATAAATTTAAAATACCAACATTGCCCATCTTTCTCTCTCCTCTTTCTTTCGTGGTCATCTCTTAGCCTAATTTTCACTGTCCACGAAAAATGTTAATGAATATATTTTCTAATGACCGATTATCTTACACGAGAATGTCATGAGAAACGAACGACACTTGTTAAGCTCCACTAAAATTGTGTTTCTATGTCCGTACATTTAAGTGAAACACATTCCTTTTTTCTCACTTTAAATTTTCTAAACCGCACTTCCTTTCATTCTCTCCTGCCGGCCTCCGACCTGTTCTTTTAGATAACCAACAACTTTCTTTCTTTCCCTCTCACTATTAAATTTCCTAAATTGCCCTCACTTTCTCTAAACTTATGCCCACTTATTATACACAAATACTGATTTTCTTTCTATGCATAATTATATATCTTATGCACAAAAACCAAAATAATTTTTCGTTTCACTTTTAGATTATCTAAATTGCCCTTCATTAATTTCTCTTGTACCCACTGATTCCATAAACAAACACTCACTTCTTTCCTCCTCTTATTTTCAGACTTCCTAAATTGCTATTATATTCTTAAGCGCTACTCACCTATTTCATACATAACCATTCATCTTATTTCTGTGCAAAGTAAGCTGTTCATGCACGCATGCCTTGACCCTAGTATTCAATAGGTAAGAGCAAGTTGGTGGTGGGGTTACCCTCGTCAAAAAATCTCCTTGATCTTCAAAGAAAATAGACAAATTTAAACTAACATTTCTAAATAAGCGTGCCATATTTTACATTAATTATCGTACGATTTTTTTTTTAAATTTTTTCAAAAAGAGAGATAGAGACGAAATTCTTCTGTGAAATGTCCTTATCAAGGGAACTCGCTCATTCACTTAAGAAGATTAATGCAGGCATTAAACACTAATCATCCTTCATGTCCAAGTTTACCTTTTTAACATTGAAATATAGATGCAGAAAATAAGGGACAAAAGCTCTTGTCGGGCACTCGTACCTCTTTTATTTCGCTTGGGGACATCTCATTAAAAGTGCTGAAATAAAACTTAGGATCATCTGAAAATGAAATCATATACAATTGATTTTACTAATAAATAAATGGATGCACCCTGTCTAGACGAGGCACGATATGCAAGCTCGCTTTTTGTCGAACCACCGAGTTTTAACGATTTCATATTTGAGCCACTTGCTCGAGCTCTATCTCCCATTTTACTTGATTCACAAGATTAACGAGTATTTCGCGAGCCGAACTTTGCTCACTAAGTTTATTTGTCATTAACGAAAAAAGTAATGAGATTTTTATCGTGTGGAACATGAACATAAGGTTTATCTCGTGTTTTCATCATGTCGGGCGATAAACTTCGTGGCCAATGTGAATGCGCCTTCGTTTAGTCTTTTCCTCATCATTGCCACCTTTGTGCACTCTCGCATGATAAATGTTAGAAACCCTTTTTTCATAAAAAAAAAACTTGCGCATCCACGAATGCTTTAATTTCTATATTACAAATATAAGGAAGTAGATTTTTTTTCTCAGAATATAAAATTAAAAGGAGTTTTTATTTCTACTATTATGTTCAACTTGGATTTTTTTCAGGTTATTTTGAGTTAGTGGGACATGAAAACTTTGAGGTACAAACCTCTAAAATAGTTGCTATCATTGGCAGTTGGGGTCTTGCTCATCGAAGATGCATTCGCCTAATTCACATGATCTACCGGCTTATGTTAAATGAAGTAATGTAAGTCCTTAGTAAGGAATAATTTTCCCAAGGAGAGCTATTTTTAGATTTTCCTCACACTCTTTCGGTACATTAATTCACTCCATATGGACTGTCTAATCATATAGGTCCGTGCATGATCTAACGGCAAATCCACATGAAAAACTACTTACTTGGAGTGGGCTTGTCGGGCCCTCAAGTTGGCTTCTCGTCCATGGCTTTTCTTCTAATTAATGAAATTCATGTATCATGTACAATTAAAGGGAAAACTATTCATACAAGACAAGGGGACTCGTAAGGGATTACATATGATTTTCTTGTTTCCACACTCTACAATATTACACTGGACATGTTGAAATCTTGAGACCTAAAATCTTCTATGAAATGGTCAATTATAGTCCCACATCATTTAATAACGAGTCATAAATACTATTTATATTCATGTGGTCTCTTTTCACCTAACAACTTAAACTTTTGAGTTGGGCATTCTGACGTGGTGCTAGAGTTAGTATTATCTCTTTCTCTAGTCAAATTCCAAGAGTCTTTTGAAATTTGAGATACAAGTTCCCATTTTTCCCCTTTATCCTTATGGAACTGTTTTCATGCCATTCAAGGGCTGAATTAAGGGCTAATTGACACATAGTCATTTGAGGCTAAACCCATTAAAGAAAAATACAAATTTTACACCCAAATCCCCCTCTTATAAAAGGGCAGTTTTTCTTTTAATTAAAATGAAACCCAAAAAAATAATTATTTGGAGCGTATGTTTCTCAATAAGCTCTTCACCCCATAATCACTCCCTGTCGAACCTAGTTTTGTAATTCATGGAACGACAGTTCATACATTTCAGCACGAATGATGATCCGTCAAAACTCCGTTGCTTCCGGAACATATTCATTGTGCTCAACGGACCTGACCAAGACAGCAGAAAGTATAATTTGATTAAGAAAACAACCGAAAAGAGGAGAATAATAAACTAAAAAGATTCACAAAATTTGCGGTGTTGGCTTCCACCACCACCACCACCACCACCACCACAAGCACCACCGTCAAGTGGTGGCCGGTGGGCCCGTTTTTGTTGTCATTCCCAGCAATGATTGGTTCTCCTGGCGATGATCGCCAAAAGAAAAAATTATAATAATTAAACAAAAGGGGATTGCATGTGGTGTGTTGGCTTTATGGCCTCTTTGATTGGAATTCCCTTGGGATTTTCTATTGCCAATCGAGGAACCTAATGCCCCACATCCTCGGCACAAGTCTTAATGTAACATGATAAGAATAAAAAACAATAGTTATATCATAATGATCATTAGAAAAGCATAGGCCGAATTACATACTCTCAAATGAAGTCATGGAAACGTTTTTGTGGCTCCAAGACTCACATGAATCTCGCCGGTTCGCTCCAGCTGGCTTCCGATGACCATCTTATAGAAAAGAAAATTATATGGTCATAATAATTAAATAAAGATACTTAATTAACTGATTTTAAAAAAAAAGGTTTACTGATTATTATTGTTTTGATGGTAATGCATGGGTTAAGCAACAACAAACAAGGGAAGATCAAACCCTGGGGTTTTCAGGAAGGGTGGTGAAACATGGTAGATGATTTGTACTCATTAAACAGGAGTGATGTTGAATCAAGGCACTAAATCTTTGCTTCGAAGTACAAAAAAGCGACTTTAATATATGGGTCTTTATAACCCACATGGAGCGCACACAAGATGTGTCTCTCGAGACCCTCCAATGCCGTAATGATGATGGATTCGATTCGATTAGATCTAAGGTGCGACATATCGTCCTAAACCTAATTCGTTTTAGGGTGAGGTTAGGAGAGAATCTGGACAGATGTGGGTTTTTCTTTTTAGGTTCTTCGAAGGCATTATTGTGTAATGGTTTTCTAGAGAAGCTTGCCTCCCTTGCATTCGACATAATGAAACATTTCCCACCAAAACGGAGGAGGGGCATTCAAATTGCACATGGGGGGAAATTACCGCGTGTTGCAAGTGGCAACATTGGTGATTTTTTTCTTTTTTTATAATTCAAGAACACGGATGTAGATCTAAATATGTGGAAATTCATGAAATATCCACAAGCCCACGAATCATGTGAAGGGGATGACATGGATGCATGGATTTATTCTTTTGACGAGGTGGATAAAAGCTCTCCATATAAGCATTGACACCGGTGTATTTAATGGTCACTTGACGGTGTTAATGTCACATGGACGATTCTCATGCATGCACCGAACGGAAGTTTTGGATTGAGTGTGATTTGAAAAAGTTAAAGTACTCAATCAAACATCTAGGAAAATTTAAGTATTTGAGTGCATACCAATGATATCATTACCTCAGTAGAAAATGAGAGAAACAATTAGAGATAACTCAAATAACTACCAAGCAAATTGATTTTATAAGGTTGGATATTTAGAAAGATGAGATAATTTCTTCTTTTCAATTGAGTGAATAAGTTAGTCAAATTTTTTTAATTTAGACGATAAATTCCATTCAAATGAGGTAGTCCAAAAAATGAAATTCTAATAACATTACTCAAGAGCCTCAACTCTAGCCAAACCGCACCAGCCAAATCCGGAAACCGTCACGGACCGCTGGACGGTGACACGGAGCGTATCTCAATTCACATGTTCGAGGGATTCATCCAAGTACTTCAATAATTGCAACTATCCAATCATATGTCAGCATGAACGAGGGATATCGACATGTTGATCTCGAGAATCCGAGGGGATGCATGGATCCCCGACAACCGCTGATTCATCTCCAGAGCTGGGAAAAATTCGGGGGATAAAAGAAGAGAGAGAGTAAAAAACACGACCAACTCTTCATCGTTCTTTTATTATTTTGGGTACGATATAGTACATAGCTTGAAGGTAAGAAGTTGGCCGTTGAGAATTATGGCCGGCGTGGAAAACGATTTTTATTGTCGGCCGGCGAAAGGGTTGCCAACAACGTTTTACGCCAAGAAAAAGGGAGTAGGAAAGAAGGATGAGGAAGAGTAAAGTTGAGGCAACCTTTGCGGTTCGATCCAAGGGAGACCACCTCGATTCATGCCCTGAACCTTTCCCTCGAGAAGATCCGTTCGTTGCTTTACGCGCCTGAAATAAATCTTTTTGTTCAATGGGAAGATTTTTCAGATGAGTCTCAGACCCACGAACGATCTTGGTTGACAAAGTGATGATGGCATAGTATGAATGGTTTGCTTGTCAGATTTGTGTGGTTTCGTTATGCGTTCACTTGGTAAATCCATTTTGTAAAATAATCTAAGTACCGTCAGCATTTATCCTTGAGCCTTATTTTCTCTCTTTGGCGTAGCTGCCACCGCCAATTGTGACCGGACGGTGGCTGCGGCAAGCCCAAACTGAGATCCAGGTTAGGATCAAGCGCGAGCCAAAGATCTCAGGCTTGGCTATGCTCGGCTTGAGCCCTAGATCTCACTCGGCGCCAGATTGAGCTCGATCCTTTGGTTGGCAATGATTGTATTAGGTTTTTTCCAGTCGCGTGCAAAGGCCAGCAGTTGGCTTGTCGGAAATGGCAAGGTCAAGCGGTAGAGTGACTGGAGGCGCAATGCGGTTTGAGGCGGAGGGGAGAGAGAAGGGGTGAGCATGCTAAAAATTCTTTTTTCAATTAGTATGAAACGTCACATGACGCGAATCCAACTATTGTAAAAAAAATGGACAGGTACACCTTCCTTGCCTAAATATTCTAAGACGGGGCAATGTACTTCAGCCCTAGATCCATCCAACTTCAGGCGAGATAGTCGAAAGGCCTATATTCATCGAGTTCATGTTCTCATATCGAACAATAGCTAGCTTCTGAATAAATTAGGGCTTCGGAATATCTGCTCTTTAGTGATTATAACTTGTGGTTTTAACAAGGACATTGCTTGAGAGACCCGGTTCGACTCTCTACTAACCCCCGTCTCTTCCCTTCCCCCCCACCACCACCATCCAACCACTCTGCTAGTGACCTTGTTAACTTTTTTAGATGCGCACTCATCGCTTCTCTAATACGCTTTCCCAGCAAGTTGCACGAGAACGAGCCTATCATACCGGAGTCCCCCGCGCCCTGCTGACCGATAAAGAAAACTATATTTTCAACAAAAGCAGAAAGCAGCGATCGCCAAAGATGATAGGGCAGATTAGAGGAGCTTCTTTTTGGGCTTGGGGATCGTGCGTTCCAGGTACCACCCACCACCTTTGCGAGTTCGTCTCCATGCATCATTGTTCTAGACTCGGCATAGCTGTTAGTACAGGCTCGTGAATCGAAATATTAGGTTTTATGCGTCGAGAATCGGATCGAGTTGTAAGACATGGTGAAATATCGGAAATGGGCATGTGGGTCGTAGGTACTCATGAGTGATTTTGTTGATGGGGGCACTTGTTAAGATTTCGAGAACAAGTGATGATTTCTATGTATATGTCATTCCATTTTTATTTGTTAATGTAAGGTTTACGTTCTATTATAAACCCACAAATCTTTACATGTTTTTTTTCATTTATAAAGTGCATATTTTGCTTCCAATATTCTTGAAACTATCAAAATATAGCATGCATAATAAAATACAATAAAATCACATAATTTCATAGATAAAGATACAAAAATCAAATCGCTAAAGTCAACGGATACATGTCGCATTGTAAATTCACAAAAGAATCAATAAATTCGTTTGCGATTTAGGAGATCAGTGGTTTACTTGATAGTAGATCATGAATTGAATTGGACAAATCTAGAATCAATCGAATTTAATAGCTGTAGCATGAATGAATATTCGGAAAAAGAAGAAAAAAAAACCCTCTTGCTTCCCCTGCTTAATCAGCTTTGTTTTTGTTCCATTGATCCCGGATCTTTCTCACGACCGCCTCCTTAATTTCTTTCGAATCTTTCTTACGCTGTTTATTAATGGGTATAACTAAAAATATCTACACAGGATTAGATTTCCTCCTCCCTCTTAATGAAAATGTCACGTCCCAAGAAGCTAACCCCATAAGGAGAAATCACCGATTCCTCAGGTAATCGCTAATCAATCACGTACTTGATCCCGATACATGAGTTGATTATGTCCGAATCATATGATTTGGAATTTTGCATCAGCATCGGTGGCTGCTAAATATATTAGACAAAGAACCATTATATTAAGTAAGCTGAATAGAAAGCAAACCCATGTGGCTGGAGAGAAAGAGATGGAAAAGATGCAGATGTCACGGATGATGGAGAATCAACAGTACCTAACAGTTGGATTAGTTGAGCAGTCCAATTGAGAAAAATAAAAATAAAGCATTCAGCCAGATAAGTGGATTTGTTCTCGACGAAAATCATGCGTACGTACGTGTCTATGGACAGGGAAATCATTGTAGAAGTACCTTCACCAGTTCGATGAAAACCGCACCGGTCACGTCGGTATCCCGAGAGTGAACGTGATTTCTGGAAGAGAAAAAAATACATCGGCAATGAATCATCGATTTACTCAAATTTCGACTTTCTTATCGGTCTAGGGTGGAGAAGAAGGTAATCCTCACATATACACACGATTGGTTTCGTTAGAACGTCTATTAAGTTTGAATCCATTTCCCGACTCGAATCAAAGTAGATGAAATTCCATTACTCACCTCTCAATTGAAATGAGTAAGGAATCATTGGTTTCATGGGCTTTTCTTTTCCTATATATGCGTGAAACTGGGGCCCCATAAACCCATAAGAGTTTTGGATTACGCCGGGAATCTTAGACGCCTTCGTTCCGACAGCACTGGAAATTTTGGCTCCGCAGCATATCTTGACGGGTTCACACAATAAGAACTAGTTATCTACATTCAGCGGAAGACCGCCTAGATTGAACAAGAAGGACAAAAAAAGAAAAAGAAAAAAGGACCGGCTGAAAGTCGAAACACGACTTCATTATTGATTTGCAACCCTACGGGCCACAATATAATGATTTCTATGCATAAGACGATGTAATAATCTCACTGGTTTTATTAACGTAAGGATTTCATTCAAATGTAGACCACCAATCTTTATAGATCACAAATTTTACTTTCCATTAATCTAAAAACCACTAAAGTATAGCTCGCATCATAGAAGACAACAGAAGTTACGTAATTTGATAGGTAAACATACAAATCGAATCCCCTAAATCGACGGATATGTATCAAACCATAAATTCACATAGGAATTGATACGTATGCTTGCGGTTGAGTGTCGGATACCTAGAGTGTCAAAACTTGACATAGGAAAACACTTAAGTGTAAAAAATTACGAAAGTGACACTTAAGTGCTATTTTTTTTTATAAAAAAAAAATGAAATACTTAAGTGTCAAATTCGGCGAAAGTGGCTAAAAATCCTACGTGATAATTTTTTAATAATATAACTCGCTTACATGATACGCCGGAGAGCTAAGTCAACAACCAAAAAACCAAAACAACATTGTTTTGCCATTTTTTTTTTAAATTTCAATATAAATATTAATTAAATTAAAATATTTATATTTACATTTTTTTTTAAAAAAGAAGAAGAAGGAGGAGGTAGAAGGCGAGGGCTGAGTCCTCACTACCGCTTCCCTACCGTCACTAGAAGGGCCGGCGACCAAGGGTTGGCGATCCCGACCGATCGACGACCGAGGCCTATAAGCCCTCGCTAAGATCCGGGGTGAGGGTCACAGCCCTCCCCCAAATCTAATGAGGCTTGCGGCTCGCCCCAGATTTTGGCAAGGGCTCGCAGGCCCTTGCTGTCTGTTGACCAAGGTCACTGGCCCCTAACTAAGGCTCGGCGACCCTAGCTAACTCTCCCCCCACCATTGTCGCCCTTTCTAGTGAACGGCGAGGAGGTGACGGCGAGGGCTCAACTCTCAGCCACTTGTAATCTTAGTCTTCTTCCTTTTTAAAATAAAAATAAAAATAGGTTTAGTTTAAAACTTAATTTAATTAATATTGATATATATTGTTTAGCCACGTTTGCAAAACGACGTTGTTTTTACACCTGTTTAGCCACGTTAGCGTGCAAAACAACGTCGTTTGGCATTTGTCTAGCAGGAAAATCATCACCTCAACATTTCAATTAGATTTTCTCGTCGTTGGTACTTAACTAATCCATTTATTCCGATTTTGATACTTAAGTGTTACTTTCGTAACTTTTGGCACTTAACTAATCCATTTACTCCGATTTTGATACTTAAGTGTTATTTTCGTAACTTTTGGCACTTAAGTGTTTTTCTGTGTCAAGTTTTGGCACTTGGGGTTCAGGAGATTAGTAATTCACTCAATCAATATCTTGTATGATACGAATCACATGATACGAATCAAGATCAGCTGATTCTGACAATCGTCACAAGGATGGAGATTTAGGTTTTTTTCTTTCCATGACCACCGCCTCGATATCTTGTATACATCTTCTTCTTCTTTTTTATCCTGTCTCTTAATGGTTAATCTACATTATCTACACAAGATTGGATTCCCTCCCTGTTCAATGAATATGTCAAGTCCCAAGAAGCTATCCCGTAAGAGTAACCACCGATTAGCCACATATTTGATCCTGATTGATGAGTTGATTGATTCCTTATGAATCATATGAAGTTGTTGAAACTGGTGGAGTCATGACAAAGGACGATGGAATAATTAAGCTGAGGATAAGAAAACCCATGTGGCTGGAGAGGAAAAGGGATGGAAAAGACACAGATGTTATGGATGATGGAGAATCGACAGATGCATCACCCCTGTTACTTAACGGATTGGATTAGTTGAGCAGTCTAATTAAGAAAAAAGATGAAGCATCAAGCCTCCCTTGTTCGATCGGGAATAGCAAAGAGATACACAATTTTGTAGATACATAACAATGAACGCGGAAATCATTGTTGAAGTAACTTCGTTGTAATAAAAACTCTGCCAGTTGTGTTGATATTTAGATGTCGAACGTTGTTTCTTGAAGGAAAAACAATAGTTGTCAAGTGGTGATTAATTCGAATTTCGACTTTTTTATCAGTCAAGAAGGATGAAGAGGATAAATTGTTTTGTTCGACTCATAAGAAAAACCCCAATCGAATAAAAAATATCTGAAACTCGATTCGTGTCGCGTGGGATGTAGCGTTGGTTAAGGAAAGCCACAGTTATGATGCGTTTCCCAATTCGATTAGTTTAAATTCGTCAAATGAAAACGGAAATATGCGTAATTTAAAATCAACGGCTTCATGGGCTCTCTTTTTCATATATATATAGACGTATATCCATGAAACTGGCGGCCCATAAACCTGCTCCGACCCGCCCATGTGACGATACCGTTCGAAGGTCCGAGGTCTCGAGGCTCCCAAGTGAAAGAACTCCGGAAAAGGATCCAAATCCACCACTAGCGAAACTCGTTTGCTGTGTTTCGCTGATCTACAAGGGACTCAAGAACTCTACGTCAGTTTCTTTCCAGTTATGCGACCCGTGGATCCTATTTCAATAAGGAACATGACGAGCCTATCCGCCAACATGTCCTTGCTTTGGATTCGGCAGCATATCTTCGCATGTTCAGACAGTAAGCACTAGTCATCTCCATTCACTGGAAGATCACCTAAGATTAAACAAGAAAAAGGATCAGTTGAAAGTCTAAACGCGACTTCATCATTGATTTGCAATCCCACGGGCGACCCAAAATATGCCGAAAGCTCGTAATTATTCTAGCTGATTGAAAAGAAGAGTCGCTGAGTAGTTTCTTTCCTTACATAACAGCACAAAGCAAAATTTGCCGAACATGACAGGCTAATTCCTAAAGCTCTATCTTTAGTTATTTGTAACATACAGTGAAAGCACATGGCACAGCAGATGGGAACTAGCCCTAAATGAGGATCATTATGACCATCGAATGCCTTAAACAATGAACTACCCTCTTATATATGTTTGGCATTGAATTGATACCCGAACCCAGCTGAGACTAGTTCAAAACCGGCTCAAGTTTGATGAAACTGGCCATTACCTCCGTGTCTCCGAGCTCAGATGCCTATGTGTAAACACATGGAGCCCCTTAAGGTCCTGGTCAAGAATCAAAACACAGAACAAATTACTGATGATATGCATCTCATTACCCTTGAGGCCAGGTCACAGAGGATAATTGTAAATGAAAGATAGGCTTAGAATCGATGGCTTTATTCAATGGCGAAAAGCATGCCGAACTGATTACTCAGTTCAATTCAAAGCTGTATCGATGTTCCCATGATGCAGATCCATATCAAACAAGTGTTCAGATCATCTTTACAGAAGAGCAGCAATGGGATCAAACCTACAGTTTTCACCATTATAGAACAATAAGCATTGAAACTTACACCTTAAGTCGGTAAAGGGCCGAAATATATCCTTTGAGATTCAGCACTGAAGAAGAAAAACACTGAAATTGCAAGCATCCATAGCAGAAGGCTAAAACAGAAAAGATGGATATTCAAGGCAGCGAGTTTGCTGGGGTAGGTTCTCTTTCCAGGTGGACTATGAAGCCCGTCCAATCCATTCATGATTGCTCCTTCTAAAAGCTTCACCGACTGACGGTTCACATCAAGCGACTTTAAGACCTGTGCTCGAACTGCTGTGAGAAGATCTGCCGAAACTTTGGCACCAGGAAAACCAATCTTGGAATTGCCTGGCTTACTGGAATCACAGGTTTCCAACAGAAAACTCCCATCGTCACCTGTGATCTCTGACGAGAAGCTGAGATCAGGTGAAACCGAACCCACGGAAAGTGAAGGGTCGAACGATTGCATGACGATCTGTGAACAGGGCAGCATAAAACCGGTGAAATAATGTCAGGCAATCTCTGGATCATCTAGTATCATCCGGTGAGGAATAGTAGGTAAAGTTAAAAGCAAGCGGAAGCAACTGAATACTGGGAACAAATTTATTAGATTCCCAAATATGAAAAGCGAGAATGAGTAACTAAGGAGAATCAACCACCAAGGAACTTTTCAAGTGTAGCCAACTTAAGACCAGTTCATGAGCCTGCATAATGCAATCGACTTGGATGACACAATCTAACGACGATTTCCTAAACCTATCAGCCAGTTCTGAAGCACACGAATGGCATTCGCAATCAAAGCATCCCATTCTGCTTTCACATTCTTGAGCAATCACGCCCATCGAGTCGTGGAATCAAGCATTTCACTAGAGGAATGAGCAATGAGATTCCATATCTAGATGCCGCTCCTTAAAACTTCACGGTCAAGCAAGTCTTTGCGAATCCAGCTTGCTATGAGACGACCTTCACCTCCTCTTTCACGAAACGGTAGACACAAATTCGCAAAATCTGACAGCAGCATTAACAGCGCAAAGACGCAATTCTCCAATTTGCAAATCCGTCGCATTAACATAATATGTTTCCCCTAGGCAGAGGTACCGCGACACAATTATATCTGCGATCAACACTGATTCACGCATATACGTCTCTGAATCCGCATTTTGCAACAGAAAAACCTCCGCCGCGGCTATGTTCAGGCAGATCATCCTAATCCGTCAAAACGATTCACCTATTTCGAAAATTTCGAAGGAGAGCCAAAACCGTTACCTCGGCGGTCTCGTCATCGTGAGTGACGTCCGAAACTTCGGAGACGGAGGACAGATCGATCGACTTCTTTGCCGTTCCTTCGACGCCGACGCCGACGCTCGCGCTCTTCTTCAGCAACCGAAGAAAGTCAGAGAACGAAGCTAGCGTTCCTCCCGCGCACCGCACATCGCGAGAGACGAGTCCGAACCGATCGACGCCAACGGCGACGACGGCGACTCGGGAGCCGCGACGGAGAATCGGAGCGCCGTCGCGGCTCGGGAAAGGGAAGGCGGGAGGGGAAAATCGTTTACCTGCGCAGGTTTCTTCGGCGGAGCGTCGGCGAGCTTCGATCGGCGATCGAGAGGCGCGCGGGAGCTCTCCTTCAATGGCGTCTTCTGCTCTCTCATCTCTCTCTCTCTCTCTCTGTGGAGTGCGAGTGGTGGCGCGAAACTGAGCCGATCGCAGATCGAATCCGTGCTTTATATGCCGCGCGGAGTACCGCCGTTTCAAGTGACGGAATAGATAAATTCGCGAAAATAATTAAAAAAAAAAAAATAGTATCTAGTATTTTTCATATATTACTTTTTTAATTTTTTTCCCGCTCGATATTTTATCAATAGCCTCCACCGGATATTTGATTATATTATTATTTGAATTTAGGAAGCACTGACACTTTTCGTGTCGCGTTGAACACTCCAACATGTGTTTAATATTCTCAAACACTCTCGAATACTCGATCAATAGATATCGAAAAATCTGAGGATGACTTTTTTCTATCGAATCGAATGAGCACTGTGAACTATCCTTCAACCTGGCATCTCTATCTGATGTTGATCGATTGACCCCCTTTGCTTTTGTTCACTCCTCCCAAAATTGGCCATTCATTTTTTAATATGGTGTCTGGTTAATTGCATGTCATTTTTCTTCAATCGAGCCAAGTTTGCCATGGGCAGAGCAGGATCGATCCTATGGAAGTGGGATTGAAACTCATTTTGAATGTCTTCCCTTTTCTTTTGTGTATTGAGTTCGGTGGAAGATGAATATACCAAATATACCGAATGCGTAGCCTATCAGTGAACTTGGGAATTACCTAAGCTTTAGGTAATCATCATTCGAAACCCCCTACCACTGGCAAGTGAACCAAGTCATGTGGTCAATTTTCCCGACACTCGATCAAAGACAGCATGTTTATGAAGTTCCTTTTCTTTATGTATTGAAAAGTGAAAATTCGCCATTTTTCGCTGAAAGATTTATAGCGTTTTTTTTTTTTTTTTTTACAATTGCATGTTAGTAAAATAAGTATATAAGAATCTAATTTCTCTATCTTCCACTATACTTTCTCGATTTCTTTCGCGAATCACAGATTCACACATCTCTCTCTCTCTCTCTCTCTCTCTGAGTTTAATTCGTTGCGAAGAAGGCAAATTTTCTGGGGAGCATATCCAAGGGCCTCCTGCCTTGGTAATTGCCTGCTCTGGAGAGGAGAGGTGGAAAAACCACTATCGTGACCCGACAATATTAGTCAAACTCGAGTGTTCTAAAATAAAAAACAATTGCCTGATTTCAATTATCGACTTTACTTGTCTTTCGTGTTATATTTTTCCTCAGACCGCAAATTGTAACGTCAGTGTCAATGTAACTATTTCATTTTGGAAAGATTTCACTTTTCATTTTACTACTTCCATTACTGCTCGAACCCTAGAAGATTGATTTAGTATTGCCTATAGATCAGATCGCTCACAAATCACATAGGTTGCATCCTCGATCCCATCTGCAACAAAAGTTTACATATAAATTCTGAGTTATGAATTGGTCTTATCATCACATTATTCATAAGATTAGGACTAGGACATCTCCATTTTTTCTAGTCTCTCGAGATAGGACTATAAAGATTTTGAAAATTGGATCGCATGAGTTGCCTTAGATATCAAATCTTAATCATCATTACTTCTAGGGGCGTGGCTTAAAGTTAAACCTTCTCCAATGGTGCAGCAAGAGAGTGACCACCCCACTTCAAACTTGCTTTTTTAATTTTGCTTGATACATCATGATCTCAAGTTCTCGACTACTTTTTTCTTTTCAATCCTTGAAGCATGCTTGTCGCAACCGATAGATCTTCCAAAAAGAATAAAAAAGAATCTTGTACTATTAGATGATCGCGATATTATGTTCTAATTAGTCCATTCTTTCTGTGGTTAGGCAATCGATTCTGATTATGAAGACAGTACTCGCAACCTGTCTTGGCGAGTTTTGCTTATGCTCTGACGGCCACTCTCATCGGTTCTGGAAGCAAGAGCGCCCGGACCAGCGACCGGACTGGTATCGACCGGTGACAACACCACGAACGAAGGTTTCGGTACCTACTCAAGCACTCGAACTACCGACGCCTCGACTGAGAATTCTCACCATAACAAGGTCTGTCAACAACAAGCCTGGAGGCTGCTAAAACTCCTAGGCTCGACGGGACAATGGTCGACACCGATCATACCTAAATTACTCGGTAGTGATGACCATATGTTATAAGGGAGCATCATACGTACATATTATGCGTATCACCGGTGCAATCCGGTCTTTGCTTGGTCTTCTCACGGTCATAAAATCACGTCCATCTACGCCAAACTTCAAAATAACAGTAACTGCTCGCGAACTACTAAGCTGCACATTCCAGGAATCAAGAGACATAGTTGAAGTGCCTTGAGTTGAAACCCAATAGATACTTGCGCTTTACGAATATCATAACCAAGATGGAGTGGCTTGTCGTGAGTTGAATTTCTGTGTCGATATCGCTCACCGGAGTCTTCATTTCTTAGTTCGAGCTGCGTTTACGCGCTTGACAGAAGCAGAAGAAGGAATATGATCATCCTAGACCCTGCGCTCGGGCAAATTAACAAAGACTCGGGTGTCTGCGACCTTTCGAGACTAGATGGCCCGACGAAGGTTCGTCGATGTGGTTATGTGCACTTCAGAAGCAAGTTCAGAGGGTTGCGTTGCGCCAACGCAGTGAGTTAGAGCTGCTGTAGGGTTTAACTACTTAAGGAAAGATTTTCTATACTTGGACAATGTAATATGAAATCACACTCATTGATTAACGGTTAGGTTTATCTCTTGCAATTCGACACGCGCAGCTCGCTCGTCATTTTTTTTTTTCCTTATAAAGTAAGATTTGATATATTTTTTTGAATAAAGACACGCGGACCCGCGGACCCTTGGAGTGCCAAAACTTGATACGGGAAATAAGTGCAAAATGACGTCGTTTTCTATTTTGACGTGGCTAGATAAATCGAAAATGATGTTGTTTTGCAAGCTGACGTGATTAGATAAAATAAGCCAAAAACGATGTTGTTTTGTCTCGGATTTGATATTTCTTTAATTATTAATTAAATTACATTTAAAACTAAAATTTAAAAATTAAAAAGGGAGAGGAGAGATTGCAGAATGGCAAGGGCTGCTCTCGCTGTTATGCAATCTCCCCTTTTTATTTATTTATTTATATGTTTTAAATTTAGTTTTCAATTTAATTAAATTAATATCTATATTAAAATTCAAATAAGAGGTAAAACGACATCGTCTTAGCTCTTCTTTGCTGACTCGACTCTCTGGCGAGCCACGTAGGGGAGTTATATTATTAAAAAAAATGCCACGTAGGATTTTCAGCACTCTTTGCCGGAATTGGCACTCAGATGTCCCATTTTTAAAAAAAAAGTGGCACTTATGTGTGTTTTTCATAATTTTTAATACTTAAGTGTTCCCTATATGAAGTTTTGGTACTTATGCTGTATTTTTGCCTTTGAATAAATGTAGTGCTAGACAAGGGCTTTTATGCTAGATACATAAGCCGATCCAAATCTCCAGATGCAGAAATCAAAACGAAACACATAAGATCATCTTTCTCGTGACAAAAAAGATGCGATGTAGATTAAATTGACATTTTCTTTTGATAGAAACCCACTCTAGACGTGTTCCTTGATCTCATCACATGGATTTTGACTTCTCCACATTGAGCTTGAGATTGAATGGTTTCATGAATCACCAAATTGAGCATTTGCTCCATTAAATGATAGAACACCTAACCAAAGCACTCTTATTATTGGAAGATGTCCCTTTGCCTGCTGATGACGACCACTTCAGTTGTGGCCATCTCAGCCACCACTCGCAGAGGATAAACATGATGTTCTTCACCTACATTCGGGATCGGACAGCAATTCTTGAGCCTGATAGTTGCGACGTTGAAGAGATTGCATTAAGTAGGATGGAGATACGGTTTTTTGCAGTTCTAAAGTGGAAGTCTCAATACCGTTGTATGTATTTATTGACGGTTTGGACTAAGTAATTTACGGCGCATGACATGATGCCAAAATGAACTAGATGTACATATGTGTGTGTGTGTGTGTGTGTGTGTGTGTGTGATAATTCGTTCTGGAATCCGTCTTCTCTGTTATGTAAAACCCTAGGACCGGCAACTGCAGTTGGATAACTCCAAGAGTTCTCTCAGTGTTTCATTCAATGACATCATGCATATGTTCTCACACTTCTCGTTCGTAGAAAGTTAAGCAGGTCTAGAACTACCATATTTTAAGTCGATACTTTATAAAAAGTTAAGTTGGTCAAGACCTACCCAACTTTAAGTAGGCCCTTCAAGTAGAAAAAAATTCCATCTCTCTTGGTCTCTCTGGGATGTGTATGTCGTCGTCTCAATGACGCAGCCAAATCTCACATCTACTTCTGATTTCTTCTATTTGTGTGCGTCGTCGTTGCCTACTCGATAACAAGCAGATCTAGCCCTCATGTCACCGTCATGAGATCTGTTATGGAGAGCTCTGGTTTCGATCAGGGAGAGAGAGGGAGAGAGGACGGAACAAGAGTTTGTGGTGGTTGAGGAGTTACTGGCGAAAGGGACTGTGGACATGCTGGTTGTTGACGAGAGTACTATCATCGCCGGCATCGGTGGTAGCTATGGCAGCTTCAACAAGTGGCGGTAGCGGCTGGTCTAAGAGGGGTAGTACTAACCAACAGCTACATGGCTTTTGTATTAATCTGATCAGCTTAATTCTAGGCATTCAATACTAATTTAGTGAAGATTTTATTCGAAGTTTTACCCTTCTAACGATTCACCGCGTCCCTAGCGATAAATGCGCCGCATCTGTGAGCATGCAAATGACAAACTTGATTTCACGTTCTTTTATGCTGCTGTTCTCATGGAATCACCCATTAAAGGATGCGTGCAATTATTAACACTTTTACCTCGTGATAAGACTCGGACATCAAACTGTTAATGGCCGTTAAATAGAACCTATCTACCTTGCAATTATTAACTTTAACCACACCCCTTGGATCCCAACTTTGTCCGGAGTAAAAATTGTCCTCCAAGCTGGCATAGTTTGATGTATGTATCTCCATGCAATTATTGCAGATGGAAAAAGATGTCACCTTCCATCTCATTCCACCTATTGCTGAACCATATAATGGGGACATATAACCTCCTCGATAATCATGAACTGTTTGAATGTCAGCACACGAGTTGCCTTAACTATGTTAATCATGATTGCTTCCTTCGGTGGCTTATCACCTTCCAATGGTTCAGCAACATAGTGAACCCCCCACTCTAAACTTGCTTTTGGAGTTTTTCTTTGATGAAGAATGCATTCTTCTCTAACCCTAGCAACAAAACAGTTTTACTTGCCTATAAATTGCGCAACAATAAGGACCAACAAGTCATCGACACACTGAGTAGAGATACCTCCCTTGCAGAAACTGGTGTGTCCAACAAAACCCTAGATTTCAATATCTTCTTTCAGTTCTGCAACTCGTCCAGAATCAAGAAGTATGTTTAATCCCTTTCAAGTTGTATTGATTACTTACATTTTTGAATTCTTGGTGCTATATGTGAAAGGAAATTGAGAAATGCTTCTCGTCAAAATCAATAGGGTCTTAAACTGGTGTCTTGTAGCTTCGTTAGTCGGTTATTATTGGATGATCATGATGTGATTGTATATAGTCTGTCTTTCAGAGTCCAGCTACCAAATCCGATCATGAAGGTGATATTTGCGCTCTTCATTGTGCTCATGCTGACCACGGCAGCTCTACAAGCCGATGCAGAGCATCGGCTCAGCAATGCGAACATGGGCCGCAAAGCTAGTGCTGGTGTTAGTGATGCCACCGTTTCTACTGACA